>JAYDZK010000001.1:54740925-54792950 GCA_034509185.1 Euphonia xanthogaster
AGGGTTCACACATTGGCATAAATATGTTTTTTCACTACCCAGTTGTTATTTATAGTCACTGATGTTTCTAAACCCCTTGAAATAAGTGGTTTCATCATTGCTTTATTGCTTTTAGTAATATCATTGGACTTATGTGGTGAAAGAGCCCCAAAGACTGCACTCAGGAATCAAGACCTCCTTGTGGAAAGCAATGCTGAGATCAATTTGACCACAAAATTCCCATTAATTTCCATCTGTCACTGAATTCTCCAGTCATCTTGGAAGAGCCTTTTGCTGGAGAGCAACATCTGTTCTGGCTCAGAAAGATGGTAGTAAACATCACATCTTAATTAAAACTCTGTGTACAGTTTTGGGAGACATACTGGTACCTCCTAGAAAAAAAAACAAACCAACAACTTAATGGCTTTGCTCCCATGTGCTGACAAAAAACGCCTGTTACTGTCCTTATTTTGGCAAATGCCAAGTCCCCATTTGTCAGAGTAAGAATGGAGCTTGGAGGAAAGGCAGCAAAAGGACTCTGACTCCTCTTGGCAAAGTGTCCCATGGCTGAGAAAATTGCTTTGCTTTCACAACCACGTTGGTAAGAAAGCCCCTCTAGATGAGCTTCCAGAGCTTACAGATGTAGGTCACAGGTTTAAAATGGGATTTGTTAGGTATACTCTACTTTTTTTTCCACTGCACTTTTTCAACCAGCACAATGCAGGGTGATCCTGATACACTGGCTATTACTTTATCAATCAGGTTCACAAATTGACAATGATTCAAATATTTTTTATTCTCAGTTTCCCTTTCTTGCAGACCTTCAAGAGGGGTAGTGTAGCTATATTCTCATTCAATATGAATAAAAGAGCTTCAAAAAGCTGTTTTCAGCATTCAACCTTATTTAGGCCATGCAATTTTCCAAATAAAGTAGAATTTATTATAAAATTTAAAGTAAAAATGAGAACTGTGTTCTAAAAATTCTTTTGTTTGAATGACTGGAATAAAACTGGAAATTCCCCAAAGGATGCACCAGCACATACAAATTATTAAAACATTTATTCTAATTGAATTCATTCAATGAAAAGACCATTGCCGAGACCTTCAAGATCTATCATAGTATAGAAATAAGAATATTTGGAATATATAAGTGAGAATATGGATTTCTCCAAGCATCTGCTGAAGCCTTCCATGGTTCCCACATCCCATCAAGTTCCTCTGAGGTCAAGCAGCCTGTGAGTTCTGGATCCCCAGTGCCCAAACATCTCCACAGAAGATAAAATCTGGTCTTATTTAAATGCCATGTAGGTGCACAAACCTGAGCTAGGTAAACCTTTTGTAGTTAGTGTTGCAACCTGTCAGACCTAGATAGCATAGTATGAAAATTAATCACACCCAGTTTTTCTCTCCTGACTATAAAGGAGGTCTTGGCTGACTAAATCAAGTGCAAGTATCAGTATTTCATTTGTCTGAAGTCAAAGAGTCACATAATGATTTAATGTAGTCTGGAGCTCCAAAGCCCTACTCAGAGCAGGGCTGACTTCAAAGTTAGATCTGAAAAGCTGAAGTCCTTGTCTAGCTGAGATTTTAAATTTCCATGGCTGCAGATACCATTGTCTTGCTGAGTAATGACCTCACTGGGAAAGAAAGAAACCCAACTTCCATGCAATCTGAATTTCCCTTGACATTACTGCTAACTGCTCCTTTTTCCATCACTATGCAGCATGAGATCCTTTCACTCAGGGTTAGTGTGACTCTGACTTTCTCTAAAATCCTCCACTAAAGAGGGCTATTAGGGTGTGAGCAAATCCCATCCTTGGTTCCCCAGTCAAGGGGCAACAATCAGTTGTGTATTCTTTCAAAACACAGGAAACCCAAAAGTGTTTCAGATTAAGGAGCGTATGCTGAAGTTCTGGGATTTCTCAGAAAAGCTTTTTTGTCCATCAGAATTTTTATCCAGCACTAGTGCTGAAGTGGGAAGATTTATGCTAGGCCACTAATTTATTTTCTGTTTTGGGTTCATCCTTCCTTTGATAGCTGATCTGGATTTACACCTCTTGGCATAATCTGATGTTGGTACAAACATGCATTTTGCTTTTGGAGGCATGGCACAAAGGCTGTTCCATAACCTAGGCTATAACTCTTTCCCTGTAGGTCTTTCAATCTATATAAAGCACAGCGTAGCTGAGTACAAAGCAGACAGAAAGAGCACATAGGTCACGACTGCATGACTGTGACTGTGCAATGAATCCTGTGAGTGTACTTTGATTGTAAGTTGCAGTCTGTTTTGATTTGTTACATTTCTTTTTTTTTTCTTTAGCAGTGACCTGCTTGTTGTTTCAAAGAAAATTAATAAACAAATCAAACCAATCCAAAATCCATTCTAATCTATTTCTGTTTCTGCTAAGTAACTTAGTATGATAATACAGTAAGTCAGCCCTAATACTTAAATAATACAGTAAGTCAGCCCTAATACTTAAATATAAAAAAGCTGATATCCATCAATCTTTGTTTTGTTATGGATGGTGTTGACATAAATGCTGACCACAATTAAGAGCATATTCTGGAGCTGCTAAGCCTTTGCTGAAAGCAAATGAATGATGGCATAGCCTCACTTTCAGGAATGTCTTGAATTGCAAAAATAAAAAAATCAGAAGCTTAGTGATTTGTGTCCTTGGGAAAGCCTAGGCAGATCATTTAATAGATTTTTATTTTACAAAGAAAATAGGAGCTGCATAAATATGTAAATGAGCCATCCAAGAATGAGCAAGCAGGAGAAATATTATTGCTATTTGACTGGCTGGTGTGATATATATATATTAACAAAAACATGCTCAGAGTCATACATGGCTCTTGTGTGCATTTTTAAACACAGATGCATAGCTGAAAGTCTGTGCCTATGCATGCAAATAAGTGATAAAAATATAGATGGAAGCATAAGCATTCAAATGAGTTGGCACCTCTATTCAAACAGCAGAGAAATCTGTATGTGTCATGATTTCCTCTGATTCCAAGAATCTCTCTTCCTGGACTTGTCTGCATGTTCTCAAGCACAAAACAATCTCTTCTGAGATACTGGAGACCTTCAAATTCATTGCTATGTTTCACATTTTCTGCCAATAATTCTGTGATCACAGTAAAAATATTTTCCATGTAAGACTTTCATGTATTGATCCTACCACCATATTCTTTTGCTAAAGTATTCATGCTTGTTTTCATTCGGGAGTAATTTCTTTGTTAATCAGTTTGGAGTAGAGTTTGGCCTCTTTTAAGATGTCCCCCTACAGACTGATGAAACCATAGGTTTTCTATGTCCAGCTCACAGAGAATCCTTCAAAATCCAGGTCTAGTTCCCAGTGTGGTAGGCTTGAACAGTCCTGTCATCATCACCACTGGAAAACAGTATCATCTCAGTTTATATCCAATATGATGAAAAAAATTAAAAGTTAATCTAGATAATGGAGAAAGAAGACTGCAATGCACATCATTAAACAAATAAAAACAAACAACAAGAGAGAGGCCATGGCAGATTGGCTTTTGGCTAAGAATACTCCATCCTCCACCTTTCTTTAATGGGAGATTTTGTGCTTTCTATAAACAAAGAAAATTTTCCACTTCAAATTTTCTGGGATTGTTCACTTCAGTATTTAAACACACTCTCTTTTGGTAGTGATTTTACAGTTCATATTCTTTTTTTCACAAGTTTTATTCATTTTTTGCTGGCACTTATTCTTCCATCATGAGGACTTTGAACTTGTGTCCATAAAACACACTTTCAGTTCCCAAGCAGCTATACCTGGGGGAAAGTAATTAATACTCCTCCAGCCAAAGGACTAATCAGATTAGTCACAGTTGATCAGTAATTTAAAACACAAACCACAACATCCACAAAACATTTGCTCATGATCAATCCTCAAAGCTGAACATTTAAAATCCCCTCTAACTCAAAACACACCTATGAAATTGCAATCTGCAAACAAAAGTAAAAATGCTACAGCAATTTCAAATTGTTACCTCTGTTCTCTACAAAATCAATAAGAATTAAAATGCTGCGCCCCACAATGAACACAGCAGGAAGCAGGCAACAGTTCAAATCTTCCTGAGCTGGTTTGTAGAAAATGCATATTCAGAATTTGAGAATTCTGTTATCCCTATCCCTTAGAAAAGCATTCACTTTCTCATAGTGGGCCTTCTAACAGCATCCACAGCCAGCCTAAAACTGTGGTAGAGCATTACAGCATCCAAGCTAGACAATTATGACTTCTGAGAGGCATGAGGGTCACAAGTTTTTACAGTACAGCACCAAAACCAACGCTGTCTCCCAAAACTCATGAAAAGGCGCTGTTTTTTTCATTGTAGATGCTGTGCATTTGGGGTGCTCTGTGACAAATGCAAACTCTGCTGCAGATGCCCCCTAAACACATAGTAGGAAAAGCCATGGGATTTCCATTCTTTGGGCATCTCCTAGAAATCTCCCCTTCTCCTTTCTCAGATTTGAGACCCTCTGGTATGTGTCTCATGGCTCTGAAATTTTGGGATGGTGCTTTCAGGGCCTGGAAGTGTGACACAATGCCTCTTGGTCTGTAGATCTTAAATATCTAGACCCTTCAGATCTTTGTGCATTTTCTGCAGAGTTGCTGAATCTGGTAGTGGCATTACCCAGAAAGAAGAATAAAACCACCATAAATTCACAGATTACAAGTTTCTCTTTAATGTTTTCTTATGAGAAGCGTGGAATACATATTAAACTGACCACTCAAAATCTTGACTCTACCACTACCAATTTGGCTGAGCTAGGCAGGATCAAGAATATCAGAAATGTCTATTGCTTCAAAGCCAGTAGTGCTCGAGATGCTCGGTAACTTCGTACTGCACAAACTGGAGCAAAATATACAGTGGATAGGATACAAAAAAATCTACCTTGCCCATTCCACATGTTTCCATCAGAACCCAAGATAACTGGTTTATTTCTCTTCATCATCTACCTTTTCTCAGCACTGAAGCCTTGTCTAGAGTCTTAGGTGGCTGCCATGTAAGTAAGGAGTAGTTTCACAATATTTATCCCCCTTGTCCTCTCTGCCCTTCTAGGACTGATCAGGAGGTCAATCTGCCTTGTCCATTGTGAAATAACTTCTGCCACAGTAATTAGTACAGCTGAGATTAGAAATGTTAGCAATTATTCACACAGGAGAGTACTTGCCCCTTATACTCAAGAGGTTCAGATGTGGCCTCATAGCAGCAGGGTTCCTGGACTTCTAAGCAATAAGTTTGGGATTTGTTCCATAACAAACAAGAAAAGATTCTTCAAAATTTAGACTCTCATCTCTTGAGCCAAACATACATTATGCCATTTATTCTTACAGCTTACTTCAGAGAAATATTTTGATGGAAAATCTTCCAAGTCTGCTAAATTGGGCTGTTAGCCAAGCTGCATGAAATTTCGAAAAGCAGCTTCTCTTCCATATTTTCAGTCCAGAAATACTGCTGCAGTGGGCAAGGGCAGATTTGCCCTTCATTGCGATCATTCTGGCCCCAGCAAGGTCCCAGAGTCCTGCATGCAGATTATACATACAGTTACCATTATCTGCCTCCCACAATTAACTGCGGTCCTCTCCCTGCCTGTATAGATTGGAAGCTTGTGAGTGAGTGGTATACCTGTAGCAGGGTTTGAATCAGGGATGAAGAAAAAGAAGAACTAAGTCCATAAGAATTCAATACTCCAACCCTTCCAGGTTCTGGGGAAGAATCATGACCACACAAAGAAGACTCAGTAGCTTTAGCAACTGTGGCAAAGAGCTGCACACAAGAAGATGCTTGGCAGAACCACCCTCTGCTTGGACAATAAGGTAGGGGCCATGTTTCCACATTGATAAATTCTTCTTGCATTAAATCTTTAATAGTCAGGTGTAGAAATGTCTCCATCATTATGGTGCTGTCTTTTTCTGCCTCTTGTATCCAAGAGGGTCTCACCATGGGTATCTGTTTCAGGCTAGCTGCATCCTAAATGAGATTTTTGTTCCCTGCTTCTGTTTGTGTATAACAGCCTCCAAGACTGCTGCAGAGCCAAGGAATGACTGGCTGCTTTTTCAGTCTCAGATATTGGCTCCATGGAAAGTGGTTCATCATTAGCCTGTGCACTCTTTAACTCACTTGCTAAAAGGAATGCTCCTGTATGCCTCTTTTCTCCTATAATTTATTATAGTGGGCAAACAACCTCATTTTTTCCCTCTAGCCTCTGCCCAGTTTGCTAGGGATAAATGAGTACCTACAAAGGCATCCAGTCCTGATGTGAATATAATTCAAGGAATGAATTTTCAGCACCACGCATATGGGTATTTTTTCTTCCTGAAAAAACTGTGAAATTATTTCCATATTGTTTTAGTTTCCTAGTATCAGCTTTCCAACCTCAGATACTTTAAAAGGTTTTTGCTTAAGTTATAAAGGCTCTCCTACCATAAATTCTGTGCTAGCCTCAAAAATAACAACTATTTTTCACTTTCTGGGTTGAGCCTCCTTCATGAAGATTATTTCTGGGAGCAATGTGATGAATTATGAGTTATAGCTGGGAAGCCTAAAATAAATCCTAATTGAAGTGCAAGAGGTTATGACTCTTTTGGAAAATAGAGAAAAGAGGAAAGCCAAGGTCATTCAATTAAGGCTGTTTCAAGCTTTTTTTTTTTTTTTTTTGTATCAAAAAGTACCAGTTTGAAAGTCTACCAGACCAAAAAAAAAAAAAAGTCTCTGAACAAAGTTCAAATGTCACTCTCCTTCTAAAAGAGCATGTAAGTGAAAGCTGATTAACACCTAATTGACATTAATAAGGCAGAAGCTGGAAAACTAGGAGCTGAAGGGTCATCTTAGGAAAGATTAATGGAGCTAAATGTTGTATGTAAAAGTTAGCTAAATATTTATTGAAGGGAATATAATGATCTACAATCTATGGAGGAAATATTTATTGAAGAAATATTTATCTTGTTCATGCAGATAAATATACATAAATAGCAAGATGAGCTCTGTGGAAGACAGGCTATTTTCAACATAAATTGAGATTTTAATATTTGTTTTAATTTGCACTGGTACTTCTTCAGTTTTAAAGTTTATTTCAGATTACTCCTAATATTCAAAACAGGAAATAAGAGCCACTCTAAAAGTTGTATTGAAATCAGTCATCCTGAAGATGTTGAAACTAGCTTTGTCTAAATCTAGCTAGTTGAAACTAGCTTTGTCTAAATCTAGCTAGTTGAAACTAGCTTTGTCTAAAGGGTAACTTTCTCCTAAAAGAACATTTTAGTTTCAGCAGTCCAACTTTCCCATTTTGTGGTGCCTGTATTTTCTAACAGACTTTTATGCTAAACAGTAATGTAAATTAATGAAGAGGGGTCACCTGAAGTTTGCACTTCGTAGCCAATATACACACAGTCAGACCCTTCTTAAGAAGCCATTATTAAAGGAAATTAGAGAAGTATAATTGTACAAAGGACAAGACTCTAAAACCCAAACTGTGTTACTCTGATGAACATATCTAATAGATAAGGAGAGTGTAAGATTATCCTTAACTTTCCCAGTCTCATTAAAAGCAAAAAATTGCTACTAACCTAGCCCCTAAAATGTTAAGTGAATGCAGTGTTGCTCAGGAGATTTTTCTCAAAATATCTTACCATCATGGCACCATATTTTTGTCCCAATGTCATTTATGTCAGCAACATATAAACAAAAGCTGCGACACAAACATCAGTATCAACTCTGAATCTGTGCTTCTGCCATGGCTAGCATGGAGTTACATGAGCCAGGATGTGTCAGTGCTGAGGGAACCCACGGATCCAAGCTGCAGGATAATTGAGGGGACTGAGGAAGATCTAAGTATCAAATACAGCAATAAACATCCACAAACCTAAAGGAGCCTCTCTAAGGAGTTTCTTGATTGACTCACCTTTCATGTCCTGCAGCTTTTTATGGGGATGGTATAAAGAAAGCAGAGTCAAAATAAAATCATCTGCATGACCCAGTTTTCTTTAATGATCGTTTTATGAAGCATTTACTAAAATCACATATTAAAACCAACTGAAAGTGTTTGAGTCACCTGTCACAATTTTGTTTTTACAGCTGAGTTTTTTGTGATTCATTCTTGTGCAGGAAAGTCAAACTCATATATTTCTAAGAAAGATAACCAAAGCAGAACAGAAATGTTTTCCTTTAGCTGCAACATATGCTTCAATATTGCTTTAGGATAGAGCTCAGTGCCTCAAAGAGAAATACTAAGGTATTTATTTCATACAGCTGTTGTTGGAAAAATCACTTTCAATTGAAACATCTATCCAGAACTATGATTCACTGCTTAAAAATATTGCAAAAAATTATACATCTTGAAATATAAACATTGTTTTCAGGCTCCCTTATAAAATGCATGTTCAGTTTTTTGGTAGCATTGCCCCTCATTTTTATGCTGCAGCCTATTTATTTCAGATGTTTAGGCCTTTGCTAAATGTAGAAGGGAAAAGATCAAAACAAACACAGTCGTTAGTTGTTCTGAATTACATTTGCACAAGAAGATAGAAATTTAACCCTTAGATAAAATTTATTGTGAAAAGAACCCTCTTAGTCTAGTCACATATTGATTTTTGTCTCAGATCTCTGTTCAGTTGCAGGAATCAAGCAGAAATCCATGCCATGTCCTTGCTCCCATGACTGTCAGAATTCAGGTTGCCCTGGAGACATGATGCTGCATTCGTAGAAGGATAAGAGAGAGAATTCAGACCTGAAGTCCTTTGGAGACCATGCTCTCAAAATTCTTCTGCGGGTCTCCTCTCAGCCCTGAGAGCTTGCAGATGAGACAGCCAAGTATTTGTAATGTGAGATGCTACTGTAAATTAAACACTTACTAATGAAAGATCAGAGGGATCACTTAAAAAAGCTAGCTTCCTATTTCTCTGCATGCCTTTGGGAAATACATAATCACGCTTTTCAGCAGCACAGCCACAGGCACTGTATATTTAAAGCAAGCACAACAGCAAAATCTCTGTGTCTTATAAAAAGGTGTTACACTGGATAATGATTAGTAGCATTTTGGATAAAAGAATATACTCAACCAGGACAGTTTTTAAATCCACATACATATCTATCCAAGTCATTCATCTGTAAGCACTGGATAGTATCTGCTGGAAATGGAAAGTAGAACAAGCCAGCCTCACAGGCAGAGAGTGTTGTCAGTCTTTGGAGGTATGTAAATCCCTCACCAGGTCAATACACTATTTCCTCTGTCACATACAGGATTTACTACTCCTATCAGTGCACTGTCCTGTTAATATTGTTGCACAAGAGGCTGGAGTTCAGGAAGGACTTCAGTACTCAGAGAACAAAAGCTTCACACACATGACATGGAGGCGAGTGCACACGCGCAGCGCCTCTGGGCCTCTGCACAAATGAGTGCAGCTCATCTCTCACTTTGCATTGCCCAGCAGCAAATTGAACATGGAGTGGAAATGAGGACAGCAGTGAAGGAATCTAGGAATATTGGCTTCTTTGCAATGTAAGCTGAAAAGTGGTAGCTTTTTTTGAAACCTGTAAAATGGGAATGGTTTGGAGGATAGTGATAAAGACCTTGTGCTGGGAACAAGAAGTTTCAAATTGCTGCTAAAAGAAAAAAAAAAGCACAAGCACACAAAAGAAAGCAGCACTGGTGCTGCTCTGAGCAGAATGGCATCTGTGTCTTCCAACCCCTTGTGACCAGATTCACAGTCCTCACAGGGTGATTGTGAGTGGTGCTGGACAGAAATGCAGTCATGCACCAGTGATATGCATGAGGAAAACAACACAAGCAAAGACAACCACTCTGCATGATACTGCTGGGGAAAGGAGATGCTTTCCTGTAATTGAATGCTTGTAATTTGGAAGGGATTACATACTTTCTGTGAGTCAAGATGTGCCCATATATTTTGCTGAATGCCCAGGCCCATGGCTTCTGAATTTGTAGCTAATCACAAAGGCAACTGTCAAATGCAAAACCACCTCGCCCCCATCCTGTCTCCTCAGGTTGCCAGCAGAGAGAGACCAGCAGTCACTAAAGGAACTGACCTCTACAAATGCATTAAAAACATTTTTCATCTAATTGCCTTAATAGTTTTCACCTTTGCTATACCTATGGCAATGAAGGACATGGTTTGGAAAAACATTTCACGAATTATCTCAGGCTTTGATCTATTCCTCTGAAGTTGCACTCTGCTTCCCCAGGCAGACAGCTTTGCTAGAGCTGCCCTCTTCTACTGGAATAGTGAATAAAGCCTTTCTCAGACATGTTTCAGTACACTTCATTCAAGCATATAATGTAAATAAAGAGGCCCATATTGAGAATCTACAATAGTAACAAATGTTAATTGCACAGTAACAACTAGCAAAAACAATATTCAATGTGATCATGTTGTGTGCTCTCCTCAGGGCACACCATTATCATAATTAATAATATCATTTAATAACAGTAATAGGGCAAGTGCAGCTTATAAATTTAATGGATATTAGGTTAATAAATGGGATCTGGTAATTAGTTAGATACAGCTGAGCAATTTATGAAGCATTTTAAGAGCTTCTCTAGAGGTGGTGAATCAAGGGTGATGTGCTTGCCTCCTTCAGTGAGCAGCAAGAATGAAAAGTAAATAAACAGAGATGTGAAACAGCCTAGTCTCCTTCTTGTCATGCCTATCCTCCAAACTATTTTTTTTAATAGCAGAATTACAATGCCTTTGTAGCAAGGACTTTTGAAAGAAGTAATGATTCAGAGGCCAGCCTGATTTAAGACTGAACTTTACAATATTTTCTTATTGGTTGTGGACTTTTCCACCTCAGTCATTCAAGTGCAAAAGACTGTTTCCTGTCTTGAAAGGTTTACAGTCTAGGTAATTAATATAAAAGAAAAAAAATAAAAGAATAATGATTTGTCTTCCAAAAGATGAAACCTTTGGTGTTTCTGCTCATTCTGGTATTTTCTCCAGCTTGGACATCCTTACTATGACCTGTAAATGGCATTTTTCTAAACATAAAATCTCTACTGTGATCCTTGAGCAGGTAAGAACAAGACTGGGCTTACTCTTGGTATCACGTTAATGTGACCTAATATACTGTTGAGCATTTGAACTGTGGTAAGTAGCATGACTGCAAGGTCTTTGTACTTACTGCAAGAATAAATGAATTAGTTTAAAGCCATCTTTAAGATGAGATGGGATAACAGCAGGCACATGGGCCCCTATGATGCTTCAGCTGTCAAGTGCCTTGCAGAACCAAGTAAATCAGCTGTTTTTGATGGCATACCCTTGATACACAAGGGGAAAGGGTTAGGTAGCTGAAGGGCATTCAGTTTTGGCTGAGCTTCAGATGCAGGGACTGAAAGCCATGTAGTGCTACTGCCCCTACAGCTTCAAGAAGGATACTTTACTCACCTCAGAGATATGTCAGTCAGCACCCATAAAGTGGAACAGAAACCAGGGCAAAGGGGCAGAACTAAAAGGTGAAGGTAGGCTGTTGGCTTGGTGTTTTTAACTAGTGTAGCAAGATAAGCCTGTCACTCTCCATATAATTATACTATCCTAGAACAAGTCAATAATACACATAATACATACCATACACACCATTAGCTGCTATGCAGCAATGTGCTTGGCAACTCTAAACTGAGTAGAGTGAGTGTTGCTCCTGTTAGATCCTCAGACTCTTGTCTGAAGCCAGCTGAATGGTGAAAGCAATGGAGGAGTTTTAAAAAGGTAGCTGAAGATTGCCAATGACTGCAGGGCCACAGCAGCAGCAGAATAATATTTCTGAAGAAGTAAGATAGTTGGCAGAAACATATTTTTTTTGTAGATAGTTACAGTCAGAGAACTCAGAGCCAGACTCTTCTCAGACACACCATTCCCAGGTAAAAGGAAGTTTTTAAAAAAATGTCTGTTCTTCCAGAAAACAAAGAAAGGTCTAATTTGGTCAGCTCCGAATCAAAATGAAAACAGATTATTCCTCAAGCACAGATATTAGGATAACTTGGCAGATGACTGTAAAGGCAAAAGTAGCAGCGTGCGCCGTGGGGTGCTTTGCAAACCGCATGGTTTGAACCCCCATCCATCCATCTATCCATCCGTGCCGCCTGGATGGAAGAGCAGCGCGAGCGAGCACTGACCTCTAGTGGGCAGAGCAGTCAGACCAGGGAAAGCTCGCAGAACCCAAAATAGAAAGCACGTCATCAGCGCCGCTGGCCCAAGGCTTGTGCTTGGCAGCTCTGCAAGCCGCAATCAGCACAGCTTTACTGTTAGCAATCCCTCACTGTCTGCGTGTCAGAAAACATCATGTCTATTGTAAAATCTGGAGGCATTATTTTTATGGCCAAAAGAAAACCGTGCACACTTAGAATTTGCTTAGTAAGACACGTAAGTCCAACTACTGGTCAGTAAAATTAACTCAGGATAAATTCATGGAACTTTTTAGATATTTATTGAATGCATTGTTGAGAGTGTGTCAGTGACATTATCAAAACACCACTATTTAAAGAAAAAATCCTCAGGAGACATGAACATACACATCATAAATTAAGGGTTTTAGTCCTACTTCTCCTACAACCAAAAATTACAGAATGGTGAGAGTTCATATATTTTCAATATCTGCCCCAAAGGAGCCTGCTTGCTTCTCACTTTCAAGTTATTTTCCATAGGAAAATTCCTGTAAATATTTTGGAGTTCTTTAAACTAATCCAAAGGAGAAAATCAATCCCTTGCACAAAATTTTGTAAGGCTTCAGCTGAAACTACCAAAGTTGGTTGTCTGAAACATGTAATGTGCAATACCGGTTTCCCTTCCTGTATTAGCAATGTCATAATTAGCATCATTCAGCAGTCTCAACCAGAAGATAATGAAGACTGGCATTTTTGGGCTTCCAGCACCTTAAGATAGTGAGGTTTCTGGAAAATATCTGGTCAAGGAGGATCCATAAACTTGGAGCTTGTATGTGGATCTTGTAGAAGGATTTTGCCACTGGATTGGGTTATCCTTGTTTCCTTTGCACCCTGTCTCACACAAGAACTGTAGTCCCCGCACCACAGGCTCTTATTCTTGCCTCAGAAGTGCAAGGGAAGGAACAAGCAGGAGAATCTCAAGACCCATGGATTCCCTACTGCAAATCTGTGAAAGAAAGGAAGAAAAACTTTTATGAGGAGAGCAGGATGCCGGACAACGTAGCAGAATTATTATCTAAATGCTGCTCTAGAGTAAGACATACTGTCTCAGTCTTTGATTGATATGAAGCCAATCTGTGTCCCAAAGTTAGTGCCATCACGAAAGTGAGAGTAAAATTTATCAGGGTGGCATGCAGTACAGAAAGTAATGTTTTGGTTCTGGTCTGTGATAGAATCATCTTGGATGTTCTCGGGAAGAATCCCACCCCTCTCCAGAAGAATCCTGAAAAAAAAAGAGAAACAGAAAATATTATTGTTTGTACCATCATTAAGGCAGAACCTCAAATACCAACTGAACAAACTGTGCCAATATTGTGATTTGGGCTTTCATTTGCTTTTTTTGTTTCTTTCTTTCAGCATTAGACTAAAATAATTAATTTCCTGCAACCCGTAAAGTCACATTAAATTTCAACTTTTGTCTATAATCCATAGACTAATATTATGTAACAGTATAAGAATAAAATAATCGCTGAAATCCAGCAAAAGTGAGCAAATACCATTCATTCAAAAGTATCCTTTCTTGATCTGCAAAGAACTAGAGAGTACTTTGTTGAGAACCCTCACCATATTAGTGCTGAATAATACAGTTTCAAAGTAATTTTTTATAATGAATGTGGAATTAATCTTTTGTTCCCTCAGGAGGCTTACCTCGTTGCTCTTCTGATATCAATATAAGGACTTGCAGAGTCAAATAGTCTCACACAATTTGGATCAATTCTGTGAAATTCTTTTGCTGATTCATGAGGAAGTTTATAGCAGCAAGGTCCCACAGACGGGCCCAGCACCACAAGGATATCTTTCATGTTACAGCCATATTCGGATACCATAGCATTCACTGTGGCCATAGACACTCCTAACAATGTGCCCTTCCATCCTGTGAGAGATGAGAGGTTGAAAAAAAATTGGTATAAATTTTCTTTTTAATTTTCTAGCAGCTAAAAATAAATGCAATTATTGAAGGTATAAATTAGGAGATGCATTTACACCTAAAATTAAGTAATTATATCTAATAATAAATTAGCTTAGAAAGCCTCCCCCTTCCCCCCCAAATTTCACATTAACAGCAATCAGTTTTGTGGAGATGGAAACTAGGGACAGGTGTTTAGATTAGAATTCCAGAGTTCTTTTTCCCAAGTGTTCTGGTTTGGGCAATTAGAGCATACCTCACAGCTCCTCTGTGCTTGAAACATTTAAGTGGGAATACAACTGAAATATGTCAGAAATATATTTTTATAGTAGGGTCTAAGTGTTTTGATGCTGTTTTTAGGGGGAAAGAAACCCAAAAAACAGGCTCAAGCTAGAGATATTTTTTTGGAATAGACAGAAGGGAAGTTTGCACTTGTCATTGTTTAGAACAGATAGAAGAAAGCCCAGCTTTGGGTTCTTGCATCTCATTTTGAGTCCCAGGAAATCTCTGCATTGCACAGGGAGTGCAATTCCTACCAGAATGAGCAGCACCGCAGGCTCTTCTGACAGGATCAGCAAAGAGCACGGGTATGCAGTCAGCACCTGGAGCTGCCAGCGTGACACCCTTCTGATTCGTAACTATTCCATCATAGTCGTCAGGCTCTGTCTTTCCCATAATACACACAGCATTAGCGTGATCTACCTGTCAAAACAAAAGCAGAATGTGGACAGTCATATGGCTGCAAAACAACTCAGCTCTGACTAGTACAAGGTTTTTTGTTGACATGAAACACTCTTATGCCCAAACTGATTACACATGGAAATCAGGTCTCCCTTGTTCAAATGCCATGAAGATGTATCAGTAGAAAGCCACTATAAAAGCAAAGGTGCATTTTTCTTTTAGGAGAAAGTGCTCTGATAATTTATTTGATTATTCTACTTTGTGGTAAGTTAAATATTAGAACAGACTTGGAAGAATCAGTGCTGCTTCTCTGTATTGTGACAAATGGCTGATAGTTTGGATGGCTATTCCACCAGATAAACTGCCAGCATAAATGTTTTAATTGTCCTGCTTATCACAGGTTCTTGCTGACAAAAATAAGAATAATGCCTACAATTTAGCCAGTGATACATGAAGGAATATCTGAGCCATTTACTTGAATCCATTGTTTTATAAGATACCTTGACTCTGTGAAAAGCCTCAGGGTTAAATCCTGCAGCATTAGCCAGCCGGCGAAGATTTTCTTTAACAACAACTTGTGGGTCCCTGCGCTTGGAGCTGCTGAAGAGATTGCAGGAGCTTAGAGTTGGTATGTAGGAGATCCCACCTGTCCTTGTGGTGAACCCATGTAAGAAAATATCATCTGCCAAGGCAAGAAAATACAACAAACAATTGCTTTCAAAACAAGATCAAACCATCTATTACATGGGTTTATACTGAAGTGACATGGAATCAGCCAATCAAGTAAGTATTGCTTTACCTTGGATTTAGCTGTGTTATTTAAATTTAAGGATTCCTAATTTCCTTCTTGCTCACAATCATGCCATAGCAGGGACACTAAGACATCAGGCATGTCTCGGGCTGCAGACCAGCAGAAACTCTTATCCTGCCTTTCCAAATTATGATGGTTACTCTCAAAATGTGTAATTCCCACACAGACAGGAGGATGCTTTTTTGGTCTGCCCTCCCTAGACCCAGGACTGTCTTTTCTCAGTACATGTTCAGGCCTCAAACAGTCTTGCCAGACTTTTGCTGTATTTTTATTGACACTTCTTCCTTTTATACACTATTATACACTATTACAACATCATATAGAGTTATTTGATGCCTGAAGGCATTTCCAAATCTTAGTCATTTTGCAACTCCCTGGAAGAAGTATGCTTGGTAAGTCTCTATAAAAACTGTCAGCTGGAGCTCTCTACCTGGGATCAGGGAAGATCTGAGGATGGTGAGCTCCCCTTTCAGGCTTGGCAGGCTTTCCAAGTACATTTGAATCTCACTTTGGATGAGTGCCATGTCCTGTGAAGGAAGCGTTTGCCCTTCATGCTGATGTTCTGAAATCTGCAGGCTTTCACTGTCAGGTACCACCTGTAAATCCTCGAATTCAAACTGGTAGACTGCTGTAAAGAGATGGTCTATATATACTTTCATTAAGTCTTTTCTTAAGGTAGGGAGAATAACTTTAATGATGCTCAGGTCTTTTTCATCCAGTCTCTGTTTGACGGTGTACAAAGCAGCAGCTGTAGTCTGAGCACATACCACCTCCAGTCTTCTCTTCAGACTCTGAAAACCTCTCAGAGCTGGAAGCAAGAATTCTTGTTCATCTTTCGTTTCACTCCCCTGCCTCTGGCAACACATGACATAAACCAATGGAGCATGGCTTGAAGAGCATTTCTCAATAGCTTCCAGAATATTGTGTAGTAATCCTTGGATGTTGTTCTGCAAGTTGGCTGGGAGGCTGAACAGATCTATCAGTAGTGCTTCCACCATATTCCAGAATATTTAAAGGTTTCTCCAGCTGCCAAGTAGTAAAAACATGAAAACAAACAAAAAGTCAAGAACAGCACTGCTATTCTGAGCACAGAATCATGTTACGACATTCAATTCAGTGATACTGTGCAGAGAAGGTACATAGCAGTTAATTACTGACTTAGGCTTTCCCAGCTGCATCAAAAGAAATTCCAACAAAAGAAAACTTGAGGAAATGGGAATAATTATGTATTTATTTAAGCATTTAGGTATTTCCCTACCACTCCACCTACTCCAGGTCTTTCCCAGGTCAGGGATGATGAAAGGTTGGTACATAAGATTAGATTTATTGAATCAATTAACCTTCATTAGCCTAATGGATCTTCTTGACATGATTCATGGGCTGTCCTCCAGCTTCCATGATGCAAATAAATACAGAGGTATTTTATCTTCCTGGGACTGGAGGAGTTTCTGTAACAATTTCTTTGGAGGTGTTTAACATACTTATGTCTGAGGTGGAGCTCATGTCTGCTACCCCTCCTGGCAGTAGGGTGCTGAGCTGTGAGGGCAATGACATTGTTTCCCACAGGCCTTCACAAGACCCTTTGTACTTCTCCCTTCTGCATTTCCAAAAGTATTGACTTGCTATTATCTGACTTTTGTGTGAAGGAGCACATGACCAGGATAGTTCTTCTTTTCAGCATGCGCAAGAACCCAGTAGTGGTTACTGAAACTTAACCTAGTAATGGAAGAAGTACTTAGAACTAAATTAAAGCAAGAGAACACAGTGCTCAGTTCTTACCTGGGCTTTTTCACTCTGCTAGCTGCACTCCGCAGCTGAAATCAAAGTGTGTTGAGCTTATCCGATATCATCCTATTATTCACATTTTGTTTTGTGGTACATGGTGTAATTCCAGTTTTGGTGGTTAGTTTTTTCCCTTTTCTGAACTTTGTTGATCCAAGCCCAGCTAGGCCTACCCGTGGAAACCTACCAATCCATCTTTTCCTCTCTCTGTTGCTATGAGGGGCTATTTTACATATTCTCTCAAAAGTGTCTTACTTTTTTTCTCTCTCTCTCTGATAATCTTTCTGTTTTCAGTGCAGGCATCCAGAGGTCTGGAATAAAAGGCTAGATCCCTCTGCTTTGGAAGCCTCAAAGACACCTACTTAGATTTCATGACTAAGCACTGTGCTTGATTAGGAGAAATATATGCACCTTTACCAGCAGTTGTAAGGCCCTGTAATAATTCAAAGTATTCTTTAACACCATCTTCTTTTTTTTTTTTTCTTGCACTGCAGCAAATTGTGCATGAATATTGATTTACTTGTAGGAAAATTCATGTCTTTGCAGGAACAAAGAACTTGAGAATCTTTTAAGTCTTTGAAATCAATTCTTTGCTACCGGAGAGAACCACACTAAATAATGCTTGGCACAATTTTCCTGCCCCAAGACCTCATTCTCCTGTAACCACATGAATGTTCTGGCTACACATCACTTCATTATCCTGCAAAAATACTACTTACGTGTGTACTTGAGGCCTATCATTATGGTAGATGTGATGTACTCCTTGGCATTTTATGTTTGTCTGTGGACTCCCAGAGTTTCTCCACTGAAATGAGAGGTCAAAGACCTTTGTGGTTTTAAAAGATGGCTTATCTAGAGAAGATTTTACAGAAAACATTCTGTATTTTCTTCATTGTTCTTTCCTCCAGACTGGAAGAAAAATAATCCTGACTGAAAATGATGTTTTCCTTTCTGTGAACTGAACACTTACAAAGATTAATTGGTGACTATCAAAACAGGTGAGCTGAAAATATCAAAATGTGACAGCAAATAAAAGCAACTGCCAAGGAATTTATGACTCCCGATTTTGCTCAGAGTATTATTTACACACAGCTGATATTGGATTTTAGAGGAAAGAGCTTGCTAAGAAAACAGTGCTGAAACAGACTCGTGCCAAAGACCACGACTTGGGAAATCAGAGTATTTCCTTCCCTACCCTGACACTCTCTGTGGGAGGTCTGTCTGAGTGTGACACAATCCCAGCCGAAGTATAGCGAATAGTCCCAGGAAAGACAGCACAACAGAGGGGTGTAGTGCAAAACGAGATTATTGCTCCACTTCAGGTATGTCAGTAGTGGAAGGTAAATAGAGCTCGTTGCTGTTCTTGTACTTGCCCAGATTAATACCACCAAAGAAAGGGTGGAAGGAAAGTGTTTGATGAGGGAGAGGTAATTGCATACATTGTTACTAAGTTGTGTATGCACTGCAAAGACTCCACAGGGGCAATTATTGGGATGTACACATAGGAACAATGGGGCTGATTCATCCTCATATCCTGCCAGCTTTGCATCACAGAGTCCTAGTGAGGACAGTGGTGTCAGAATAAATTTGCTTACAATCATAGCAAAACTGATTCTTTTCTACGTCACTCCAAAAAACCACCCTTCTCAAAATACATGCTTACCGAGCACAGCAACGTTTTAGCTTATGGGAGATGCATTTATGGTTATTCAGGCTTTAATTAACATGATCTACAGTCCCAGTGTTCCATTGAAGCCACATCCAAAAAAATAAGTACATTTATTAAGGAATTGATAGTTTTGGTACACAATTCAAGACAAACACTTGCACAAACTTGAAGCCAAGGCCACCCATTAGCTATTTTCTCACTTCCTGAAACTGACAGTACAAACATTTGGAGGTTATGAGAATTTCTTGCACAGATATCAAAAAAGTAGGTCAAAGGAAATGATAAATAACAATATGAGAGGTGAGGAAGATAACAAGAGAAGGAGGTAGAAAAGCAAAATGAATACAGAAAAAAATCAATGAAGGAAATAAAACCAGGCTGCAGAGAAGAGACAGCCCAGGGTGGAAGAGAGACGCAAAAAAGCAATTTTCAAGAACACCAGAAATCTAATTCTGAAAGGCCACTGTTGGCCAAGAAAAGATTGCTGACAATTTCCTGCATCTTTGAATCCTGCTGGTCATCTTATATTAGTAGAAAACCTGAGAGAACAGACATAATTTTTTGAAAATTAAAATAGCAGGAGATATTTAACATCTGCTAGAGAGAGGTGCCCTGAGAAAGAAAACAGGTCATTGAAGTGGCCCAAATGAACAGAGATAACAGCACATGCGTAAAATTTCAACAAGAGCAAACATAGAAAAATTCAAAAACTAGGGGGGGGAAGTAATACACTTAAGCCTCTTAAAGTGGATTAAAATAAAACATTTTTCTTCTTTTCACCTGGTTTTTTTTAGGCAAGGTTGAAGAAACAGAAATCACCACAAACAATGGAAATACTGAAGCACACGCAGTTTTCATAAACATAGGAGTTTACTTACACAGGTGGACAATCCCATTGCATTCTGAAAGGTACCATCTGATAAAATATACAGACATTTCCAGCTTTATATATCGCACTTCTTTCAATCTCGGAGCTGATTTGCACAAGCTGGAAATGCCTATGCTATGTAAAGGAACCTGTATTTCTTCTTTTTGATGGGACCCTGCTTTGCTGCTGGCTACACCGGAAAGAGCAAACTGTACTGCAAGGCACCAACACGATGAACAAGTGCCTGGGGAGCGCTGAACGCGGAAGCGCTGTTAACCCTGCCGTGATCACACCTTCTGCTGCACTGGCTTTGCACAACCGCAAACCAACTCCCAAATGCACTGAACAGCCAAACAGGACAACCCCAAAAGAAGTTAAAGGAAAACTTGTGCAGAGCAAAGGAGTTTCATTTTCTGAGCTGTAGCTTCGTGTTCCACAGAAGAATTTGGCAGCCAGCCACGAAGAAATGTATTCTGGACCTAGATAGGGAGGTTACACAATGTCAGCTTTTGGGGCCACAGGTCCCAAATGAGGATGGCAATTTCTCCATTGCAGCAGTTGGGAATTTCACACAGCTAAGTGAAGAAGTCTTAATCCTTTGACAGGATAATGCAAAGGTTAAAAGGCAAGCAAGGAAATGAGGGATTGATATCAGGCTTTGTGTAAGAATCAAAAGATAAATACATTTCCTCAGCTGCGTTAAAGTTATAGTCATGACTGATAAGTATATGACAACGGAGGAAAGGGGCAAAAAAAAAGGACAGTAATTTTTAATGCATAGGGGAATTAATAAAGTCTGATTTCCCATAAAATGCTGTCTCCTGTTCCTCCTTTCCCTGCAACCACAGTAAACCTACATTTCTGCCAGGTCCAAAACACACATGGTGAGTGCTCTGCGATTTCCCCTCCTGCTATTCTGTTCAGCATGAGCTGGACAGAGAGATGAGAGCTGAATCCTGGTTCTCCTTCCTGAAGGGGACTGATGAGGCAATCTTGTCCCTCCTTACCCAGACATCTCTTTTCCTGAAGTTTGCAAAAATTGGTCATCTCTGAGGCTTTCCACCCCACTGCCAAATGTGACTAGGTCATTAAAAATTAACAGGGGAACTACTTGGTCGAGAGAAACCATTACAATCGTTTTCTTTCCTTCAGCCAGACTAAGGAAGTAAAACTAATTACTGGTGTTATTTTTGGTGCAGAATGCTGAGAAGGAAAAGGTGAGAAAATATTCAGGGCATAAAACAATATTGACATCTCCTGAATGAAATATTATATTGCCTTATGGCACTTCAGAAAAGGGATTAAATAAATAGGTCATATGCAGAGATGAGCTATTAGTTTATAAAATAGTTGTTACATATATACATATAAGTCTTTTTAAATTTTATTTATATATGTAAGTTGCTTAATATTATATATAATATATAAAATTAAGTTGCTTAACATAACACATAATACTTGTAATTTTAAGTTAAATATGTTATAAAAATATAAAAAATACAAAGCAGGTAAATTTAAAAATCGAATTATAAAAATAGTGCGATTTAGGGTTAAAATTCCCCACAACTCCTTAGAGGAGTACAAGCAGGGCAGAGGCAAGTCCGTGGCTACAGAGCAGGGCACGGCATAGGCCGGAAGAAACTGGGCCACGTCTCTTGTCCTTCATAACCCAGTGACGCTCGGGAAAACTTGATGTTTTCTGCAGAACAAATGATGGCAGCAAGTGCAGTCTAATACAGTGAATGGGTAACTCGGGGAACTTCGGGAGCAAAGGGCGCGGAGCCGGACGCCCTCAGGCACCGCCGAGACCGCCGCGCTTTCCCTAAGGGATCCCTCCCGCCGCGTTCCCTCCGGCTCCCGGAGGGACCGGCCCCGCTCCCGGAGGGACCGGCCCCGCTCCCGGCGGGATCAGCCCCTCTCCCCGCTCGCCGTGCCCCTGGGCTGCCGCAGGCCCCGGGCGGTGGCGGGGAGCGGCGGCCTGAGGGGCGGCGGCCCGGAGGGCGCTGCAGGTGCCCTGGGGAGGCCGCTACTCGGGAGGAACGCGGGAGCGCGGCCTCGGGAATTTAAGATGCTCCTAGGGTACTTAGGACTGTGCTCACAAAGTGGCGATCTGCTCTGCAGGGAAGCCAGAAGAACATCGCAGTATCACATCGCAGGTTTATTCTATGAGATTCCGCAAGTGCTCCAATTCTCAGTGATTAGCTTTGAGTGACCTGTTCTTGCTAATTAAAAATGAACCAAATGAAATCAATGTATCGACTTGCGATCCCACGGGACAGCCCTCTATATTGTTTTGTCCACAAGAGCTAAATAGAAAGAAGATGAAACGATTCACTTCTTTTCTATCCCTCCAGTTCTTCTCTTCTGCCTGAAATGGCCCAGGAAAATTCCCCATCACTAGCTGAAGTTGTAAAACGAGTTGCAGAGCAGCAGCAGTCACAGGCGTCAGACGTAGAAAAAAGCAAAGCAGTTCTTTTCCAATTGCAGGTAATAAACCTTGCTTAGAGTAGTTACATCAATTATTTTTCATTCGAGGAAGAAGTATTTCCTTGAACAAGAGAAGCTGGTGGCACTTAATGGATGAGTGCATTCAAGTGTAAGACAGCTATTCTGTTCGCATGTGTGGCGTTTAGGCTCAGCCAGAACTGTGGGTGTGTATTGTTGTTTGTAAGGCCACAACACAGCTAAGTCTTCATTACAGCAGGTGAAACGTTGGTTTGTTACTTGGGCTGAACCTACAAAGTGAACCCACAACAACTAACAAAATGCTGGGCTGAACCCACAAAGTGAACCCACAACAACTAAATGTAAAGTTATAGCTTTTTGATTTTTTTAAAAAAATGATAATTTCCTAAGAAATTGTGGGGGAAGGATTTTAAAAATTAATATTTTTTTCAGATTTTCACCACACTGTATAATGTTTTGTCTTAGCATCTTTTTTGACACAAAATACTTTTTTTTTCCCCCTTATGTTTGAAGTGAGTATCCTAAGTAGTCATTAAATACTGGTATTATTAGGTACTATTTTGTAGAACATTGGGTAAGTGTAGTTTTTGTGAAGACTCTGTGATCATTTCTTTTGTCTTTTATTAAGCTTTCAACTATGGTTTGACCTTCAATATCAAATTTCTATTGAGAAACTTACTTTTAAGTCTGAGAAAAGATGATTCCAGTCAACATTTTTGGTTGTGAAAGAATGCAAATGGAAATAGTAGAGTTCTGATTATAACATCTGTGCATAGGTCTATGACTGAAATAATTGATATTTGAAATTTTGTACAAAAATAACATTTCTGAAGTAGCAGTGAAATCTTGTATTTTTAGGAATGTCAGTGGACTTGCCACACTTTACAAGAAGCTTTTCCTGTATCCCAAAATATAGTCTGATGATGCTGCAACAATAATTTGTGATCTCACCATTTAAAAACATGTATCTATTTTAAAACAGACCCAGAGAACTTTAAAACCCTGGGTAATGACAGGTCCTTTCCAACCTTGATGATTCTGTGATTTCTTATGATGGTTTGAAGTACTACTTCCTGGTTTTGTTCACTTCTCGTCAGTGAGATGATGTAGAGGCCTTTTTAGGACTAGATACACATTTCTTATGGGGTTGAAAATAGCTGTGATTAATTCATCTCTCAGCTACTACTGTGATGAAGTCAGGATTAAAATCCTCAGTTGGACAGTCTAGTTAAGCTCCATCACCTGACACACTTCTCTTGTGTCTGTGTAGGTTTTCAAGGGATTTCTTGGCATCTTTAGTTATTTTTAGTCTGATTAGGACTTCACCAGCTCTAAGCAGACATTTTATATATCTATATCTATATCATCTATATCATCTATATCTATATCTATATATCTTGCAATGGTGAAGTATTTAAAAGTGAGTTCAAAGGTGTCTCATTTAATATTTTAGACTCAATCTAAGGGGAGGAAACTAAGATAGTGTTCTTACATTGTGCCTCTAAGACAATGATATTAAGAAATACAAGCCTAATTATCTTCCATTCAAACCGCATTAGACAAGTGAAAAAAGGGCTGTTGAATACATATAAATTACTGTGTTTAACTAGACACTTGATATCTTCCTCCAAAAAAAAAATTTTCTTAAATGAACACTGCAATATTTTACAGGCAAAGTGCCAGGAACTAGAAAAAGAAATGAATTCTGTTCTGTTAGAAACAAAGACCACAGAAAGGGAAATACATCTGCAAGATGATGCCATAGAAGTGACAAAATATCGCTGTGAAAATCTGGAGGCCCAAGTCAGAGCCCTGTATTCTGAAAATTTAAAATTGAGGTGTGATGCAGAAACAGTACAAGAGGAGTTTGAGATGATACTTGCAAGAAATAATGATTATCGGGAAAAAATAAAGGATCATAAACATCTGTTTTGGGAGATGGAAAGTAAATTGCCTATTATGATGGAACTTGCTGAAAAGAAAGCAGTTGTGGAAAAATTAAAGGCAAAGAAAGAGGAGTTAATATGTGATCTGCAGAATCCAGAAGGATCTGTTATAAAACAAGTGCAGGTACGATATTTCCTTTTTGATTCTTTCCTTTTTTGTGAAATAATTTTGATATAGTTCATATAATGTGATTCTTTTGTCTAATATGTTTATGGTTCATGAGGCACTGACCACAAGGGAATATAGGTAATTCATAATGCTGCATTAATTGGAAAAAAATTTACTTCAATATGCAGTTAAAAATATCAGTATTGTTATCTGTGTAATATTGTATAAAAACGTTTATACTTTTATCTGTGTTTGAATGAACTCAAGTATGAAAATATTACAGAACTGTAAGTTAAGCTTTATCATTGGATAAATTTACATGGACGCGTTTCAGACTTCTCTGGAAGGTTGTCATATTGTTACGTGTTTCAGGTAAGAACACAATAGTCTTTAAACTTTGCTGTCAACAAAATGTATTTGAGCTGCTTGCCAACAGGAGGTAGATTTGATGAGATAGTGATAGAAATAAGAAAAGAGAAAAAGCATGTTTGGTATTCTAATCTAACACTGTTGGTTTTACTTGACCCTATTACAATTTTTTACTAATAACAATTATTACTTTTTTATTACAATTACTTCGCAATTTTTCACCATGGAATTTTTGCCAATATATGGACAAACACATGTATGAAGTTGAAATGGGATCACAGATTTTAATTTGATGTAACTTGCATTATTGAAAATTTGATGGTACTCTACTAATGTGAATTGATGAAAATTTGTTTGTACAACAGATCTGCCAATACTGATAAATAAAGACTAATTAATATCGTATTTTCCTATGCAAAAGAAAAATATATCTAAAATATTACATTATTCTTCCATTTTGCAGTTAATTGCACTTTAAATAAAGACCACAAAATTGAGCTCAAAGTCCTGTACTGTTGTAGTTCTTATATTTCAGATCAAGAGTATATATTCTTACAGCTGTAGAACCATATGATAAAGTATTTAATAGTTAATTTTTAATTACCCATGCTAAATTATTATCATTTTAATTAGTATTAACAGGTTTATTGTGAAACTGTTTATTATAGACCTTTATCTCATCTCTATTAACTGAGACTGTTTAGATGAGACAATTTTAATAAGTGTATTAGATGAACTGGGTAACCTTTCAAGGAGTGGATTTTTGTGTCTTGACTTACATCTGCAGGAAGAAATTGCACTTTTAAAAAGAGAAGTCACAACATTGAAAGATTTCATCAATAAAAAAAGAGATCTGCTGGAAGAAGAGAAAGAAAAGCATGCTAAGCTTAGAAAGGAAATTGAGGTGAGTCATTGGAATAAAATTTAATTGCAGTTCTCCTGATGGAATGTAGATAAAGCAAATGAAGTTTGAAGTACTTTATACAGCATTGCTGGCTATACGTTGTTCAAGTGTATGCAATAATGATGCTGTCTTAAATTCTGGGTACTGATAGTCTTTTTAAAATTCAGAGCTTAATTGTGAGGAACATTTTTTTTCTGAAGTCTTTTGAGAAGGACTTCATATATGAACTTTTGGATTGATTCCTGAAAAAAGAAGAGGTCACTCAATGGTAGTAAAGCAAATGCACATTTTAAAATTTCTGTGATACTTCTGAAATACTTTACATTTCACTGCTGACTTGATTATTCATGACTTGATAACTCATCAGTGAAGGAATCAAATGCACGAGGAAATTGGACTTCCTATGAATCTCCCTAATTTAAGCTGACATTAAATTAGGAATAACACAGCAACTCCTAATTAGCTGACAAGATAAAATTCTGATCAATACTTAAAAGCTTCTCTTTTAAATAATTGAACTATATTTTTTGTTTTGTTCCTTACTAAAATACCCTTAGATAATTTTTAATTTGGAACTTTCATACCATTTATCTTGTCAGTTCAAATAAATGCCACAAAATTTAAGGAGCAAAGCTTAATAATATAAAGATTAACTGATTTAAGGTTAGATCTATTGCCCTTTGTAAAATGTAGGAAGAAGAAAGAATGATTTTTTTTTCATGTGACAGTGAACAGAGAGAATTTTTAACCTGAAGAGTAAAACACAGCTGCTTTAGAATAGATCTACTAGTCAGAATTTGAGAAAATTTTTTATTACCAAGGCAACATCCTCTTAAGAAAATTCTCTAAATCCAAAGTTAAATTAGCTTGCCTAAAAATAACGTTCTGCTACCAAAATCAATTTAAATAAATAGGAAAGGTTAACCTTCACTTTTTTTCTTCAGTTGTTTGGGTTATATGTTCTTTTGGTTGCAGAAGGAAGCAGGTTCAAACCCAAAGCCTTTCAGGGTATTATTTTCTTTAAGAACTCTCCTGAAAACAGTCCAATTTTTAATATAAGAACTGACAGTGGATAGACAGACACATTTATACCCAGCAGTCCTCAGCACAACTTGGGAAAGAATACTCAAGTCAAGCACAGGAATAAAGTGAGATACTAGGCACGTGGAAGATGCTTTATTGAGCTGCAGTGGTGGAATTCAGCTACAGACTGGTGGCACCTGATGTAATGTTTGGATCATCCAAAGGAGGGCAGCTAAGATGAGCCTTGAGGGGAAGCCGTATGGGGAGCATCTGAGGTCACTTGGTCTGTTCAGCCTGGAGGAGAGGAGACTGAGCAGAGACCTCATGGCAGTTAGAGCTTGCTTGTGAGGGGAAAAGTAGGGGCAGGCACTGATCTCTGATCTGTGGTGACCAGTGACAGTATCTGAGGGACTGGCCTGAAGTTGTGTCAGAGAAGGTTCAGGTTGGACATTAGGAAAAGGTTCTTCACTCAGAGAGTGGTTGGGCACTGGAACAGCCTCCCTAGGGAAATAGTCACAGCACCAAGCCTTCACAGAGTTCAGGAAGCATTTAGACAATGCTCTCAAACACCTGGTGTGACACTTGGGAATGTCCTGTGCAAGGCCAGGAGCTGGACTTCATGGCCATGATGGGTTCCTTCCAACTCAGCATATTCTGTGACTCTTAAAGCAGCCTGTGAACCTTTTCTTACTCTCTTTCCTGAGCACCAGCCCCATCACCCATTTCTTGAAAAGCAGACCCTTTCCCAGCCTTGGACAGGGTGGTCAGCAATAAATCAGGGTGGTTATCTGTGTAGGGTCAAGGATAGGATATCTGTGGATATCTGTGTAGGGTTCAGTCATAAGGAAAATTCAAGATATCCACAAATAATGGAAAATTTGTTGTTATGTAAAAGTTATTAAAAAAAAAAAAACAACCCAAAAGACTGTCTATTCCCCTGCTGCCCTCTTTCCCCAGTGCCAGTGTGTGACTGTATTACTCTTGGCAGATAGTTGCCTATCCTGTCCTTAAATGACCCTGGTGGTGGAGATACTCTGAGTGCCCAGACAATTTTTCTCTGGGCTTGACTTTTGTTTGACTTTCATGTACAAAAGATCCAATAAAAAGCACAATGTTGTCCCTTCCCTGTCTCCAGTAATCATATTAGTGCTCCCTCCCTCAGCAGATGTGCCAGACTGTTCCCAATAATGATGCTAGAGACGCATTTCTAAAAAAAGCAGATAATATTGATCATAGATGTTTCAGTGTCGTACAATGCAGTCCTAGTGAGGCAGATGCCTCAAGCACTCATTCAGATGAGTGAATCTGACAGCATCACTCAAAAAGTTGCAAACAATTACAGTGGAGAGTGAGGTAACATGAAGGCAATGAGGTAAAACGAGGTAACAAGCCATCACCAATAAAATGCAGCAGTTTATAAACACCAGTGAGGCAGTTTCCTAGTTATTTGTGAAATTTAGGCAGTGAGATTTGCAGAAAGTCACCGACAGTGCTGTGGGTTCTGATGCAGCTGTACATCGTCATGTGCATGTGAAATACAGTGTAATGAAGCTTCAATAAGCAGACACAAGAGTAATTATACACTACCACTCATATGCCATTTAAACTAGGGTAAGTAAGCCCAAATTTCATTAAGGGAATGTCCATTATTTCCATTCTTATTGCAGTAAGTGTTTCGTTCTTTTAACACTTCAGAATGCAAATTTACTTCTCCACATAAGGCAGCAATGAGGGCAGAATTGACAATCCTGCATTGCTGCAGTATTGCCTAAGAAAAATGTGCCATTTTAAATGCAGTGCAGCTACAAAGGTGCTACTACAGTCAGCAAGGTTACCTCATTTGTATTCCCATTTTTACCCAAACATGCTTGTCAAAGAATGAAAATTTCTTCCTTCTCGCCTCTCGTTTTGGAGCCTCAAATCTTCCACATGCAAAGCCTTGCCAGAGATGTGACATGCTGTCCTTGGGTAGTATTTACTTAGTTAAATTTTAAGCATCTACAGAGCAGATATCCACACTGACCTCCACACTTAAGGTCTTAGTAGGACAGAGCTTTGCTTTCCTTAATGGGAAAGTGAGGCATGATTAATGTCCTAAACCAGATATCTGAAATAAGTCAGATGAATGCTTGAGGGCCACGCAGGACCGGAGTGGGGGCTGAATTAAAAGGGGCCTCTAGCGTGAGCGGCAGACAGAGGCGTGGCACAGCGCTTTGCGAGGCAGTTCGCACAGGCAGGACAGGCAGGCTTTCTTAGTTACAGGTTTTCTTGGTAGTAAGACTTACTGTGTGCTGTTTGTGGGGTTTCTGTTGCTTGGTAGGGTTTGGGATTTGTGTTAGTAATGGTGTGTATGCAATCCAAGACTGTAGTTAGTACAAGGGTATGGAATCAAATGGAACCCTCCAAAAAGGATGCGTCTGTCCAGACCCATTCCTGAGCTGAACTCACCTCTGTAAATAGTTTTACTGGAATGAAATTTTGAATGTTTTTTTGTTGTTGTTGTTTTTTTTTTTTATTTTTTAGGTCCAGAATAAGAGATATGATGCTATATTAAAACGTTTGCATTGCCAACTGAACAAAGTCCATTCAAATAAAAGACAATGGCACTGGAACATTCAGCAGTTGGAGAAGAAGGCCGCAGAGCTAAGAAAGTGTCTTGGAGTAGCAGAGATACAAAACATCATGTAACAAACTTAACAAAGAATAGAATGCAGGTAGTTTTTTTCCAGGCAGGTTTTTTTTCCTGGAAATGCTAGAAATCTTAAATAGCCTCATACCTGGGCCAGGCCTCAGTGATTTCTTTCTTTTTAAAGTTTTTCTCTCTTTCATTTTGTGGCCTAAGCTAATAGCCACAATAATGAGTTAGCTGTTCAGGAATAACTTAGCTGTTCAGGAAGAAAGTTACTGATACTTCCAGGTGTTTTCAAAATATATCTCAGTTTTATCTAAAAAGTTATTTAAAAGTCAACCAAACAAGATTTGGGAAGTTCCTTTATATTTCATTTGGTCTCCAAAGGTTGGGATATATGTTGCTTTTCCTACAGAGAAATTAATATTGGTATATATTTGCACTCCCGAGACACCAAAGTTCTTTTATCTTTTATCCACATCCCTTTTTATTGCAACTTGCTAAGGAACTCTGAAAGCTTTGATGGCCTGTATTTAGCTCTGTGGGAAACTCACATAGAAGATGTTACAGTCTGCCAGGATGTTTTGGCATGGGGGCCAAAGGCTGTCCAGCTGTAAAAGGCTTTGGAACAAGTACCCTCCGAACTGGACTTAAATAATCTGACTTCAACTGGTCTAATAGATGTTAGCAAAGAAGAGTGAGTAGGTACCACATCTGGACAGCTTGTAAAATGGAACAACTCACCCTCAAGAAACAGGAATGCATTGTAGATTGATGACAGAGGAATTTATTGTCTAGAGGATTTTAACTAATATCAGCCATCTAACATCTAAGTGCTTAATGATCTAAGATGACTCAACATAAATGACAATGTATTGAAAATTCTTGTTAAAACAGTAGTGAACAGTAGCCATTTTCCTTTATTTTCTTTATATTTTTATATTGCTTGGGATTTGAAGAATTTACACTTAAGGCAGTCATTCTGCTTGAACATAGTTTGTAATGTTTATCTGCTCCATGAAAGTAGCTTTTTATTTAAGGTGTTGTCTTGAATAATTTAGATTTACCTTTACTCATGAATATAAAATGAAGACTTGACTATTTACTGTGAAAAATGTTAAACTGCTTAGATATTGTTATCTTAGGAAAGCAAGGCTTAAATTGTAGTACCATTACTACCTTCATACATTCATGTATATTTACATTTCCCTTAATATGTTATTTCACTTAATATAAAGTTATTTTAAGCAATATCCTGATTCATTAAGGCTCTCTCTCAACATTGTTAGTCTCTCAAGGTTTCTTTGCTCAGTCTTTTTCCTTTGCAATAATATGAACCAGGCTGCTTTCATTACAGCAATAAAGTAGAAATAAAAACCTTAATAACCAAATCTATAGTAACAGTATGCCCTGAATATTGAGTCTTATTGAGTATGTAGTGCAAAACTGTAACATTACAATTGTTTATCCCTACACAGAGCAAAATAGCATCCATTTTATGCATGTGTGTCTTCTAGAAATGGTCCAGATCTGAAAGGTTGGAGAATTTAATGTGTTATTAAATTAGTTTCAGCAATTAAGTGCTCTTCTTTTTTTTTTTTGCATGATTCCTAGTTTCAGTTTATTCATCCATCAAGTGAAATGAGTGTACTTTATATCAAGTACAATGATATAAGTAAAAATACTGATGTGCTGTCTTCTTGATGGGTTAAATAGTTCAAGCCTTCTAAAGCTATTGATTATCAGATCTGACCAACAGCTTTAGCTTAATGTATCCCCCCCAAAGTGGTACAACATCCAACATTTTCAGGGTCTTAAGCTGATGTATCCTTAAGTATGCCTTTTACCACTGATATTATCTTGTTTTTATTTTTAGTTTCTCATTAGTTCTGCTCCAGAACAATTAATGCATCAAAATATGTTTTCTATCTTAATTCAACTAAGTTCACTTTGACATCTATTACCACAGTCTATTATCACAGTTTATCCTTGCATTTATTACCAGTTGAAAACAACTATAGCAAACAATCCAAACCATCTAACGTAACAACAATATCACACCTTTGTTTTTCTTTCTGACCAATGAAAATGTTCATTATTACTTACCTGGGAATTACGATGGTTTCTGCATTATCAACACATATAACAACAAATATAACAACAGGATGACTCACTCATCTCAAATAAATACCTTGGACTTACACCTTTCTTGTTCCTTTTCACAAATCTCAGTAATTTCCGGTATCTCAAATCACTTCTATGGTTCTTTGTGCATGTTTTGAAATTGTTTAATATAATTTAAATTATATTAAAGTTAATATAATTTAACATTTAACTATGAGGGCTGTGTATAGCACTCCCATTACTGCTACATGTGGAGGAAATGTTCCCTTCTATACAAACACCTTGCTATCATCCAAGACCTAAGTTGTCTTGTACTCCTTCTTGCTCTTTGCAAGAGAGACCATGTTTTTTTCCTACTGGGACCCTTGACCCCTTCATGTGGTCTCAGCTACAAAAGGTAGCTTTTCTTCAGTGTAAAACTTGCTTTTTCAGTACACATACTTGAACTGTAGCTACATTTTGTGGCAATAAGGCTGAGAAGTTGAGGTATATTTTAATTTCCAAAGCTCACTTCATTCATATGGGGGCACAGCTAAACCATGCAACAGCTCCTTTTTGGCCTGCACAGATGAGTTTCTTGTAAAGCCAGAATATGAGTTGGAAGGAATCACAGATGGCCAAGGATCTTTTTGATACAGAGTTCAGCTGTTACCAGGGAATCCCCAGTAGTTACTAGAGTATTTGAGACACAGCTTAGTCCATCTAAATATGTATATTGAAAAAACATTTTATTATTTTATTATTTTATTTAAAACAAGTTTTATTACACTTATGCATTCACTGATTGTTATTGTCACCCCACATCTATGCATGCACTGATTGTTATTGTCATCCCACATCACTGTCCTAGTTAAATGCCACAATTATAATCTCTGATCCCACACAGACACATCATTTTTGTGTTTAAAAGTGCCTTAAAAAGTGAGTTGATTAATTTTTAATTTTGGAAGCTTTGTCCTCAGTTTCCAACAGACTTCTACTTTAGTCAGTGACTACACCTGAAATCTATTCAGTGCTAAACACCACATTTTAGAGGATCAAACACATTTTCTGCACTTGCAATAAACAGAACTTTATATAGCAAAGTACTTATATATTTTCCCAGGTGCACCATCTCAAATTTAACATTCAGAAAATAAATATAAGGAAGGTATAAACATTTCACTAGGGAATTACAGTTAACTGGGAGAAAACCTCATCTGAAGAAAAAAGTCAGCCTAAACAAGGAAATATAAATTACTGCCTTTTCTAAACTATCAGCATTCTGTACAACAAACAAACAAACAAAAAAAAGAAATTATGTAGCTTTTTCTAACAATGTCTAGTTTCAACAAATCCTGGCAACCTCCTGAGGCATAATTTTCTTGGTACAACATTGAACAGTAGCAGTTTGATTTCAAGGCATTTTTCCCCCTTAGCAAGCAAGCACAGACAATAGGAAAATGGTTTATTATTTTGGGGAAACAACTCACTGGATGAACTTTTATTCTTATTACATGAAGCTCTCTCAGCTCCTGTTGGAGCCAAACTGTGCTGCCAAACCCATATCAGTCATTTCTGAGGATGGTTGTGGGGCTAAGGGAAGAATTTCAGGCCTCAGTGCTCTGCAGAGAATGGCAAGAGGAGTCACTGCCCACTCTGAACAGCAAAACAGCAACGAGCAGTGGGCATGTAAATAGCTAAGCGTGGGAAAACTTACCAACCAATGAGTCCTACCCACCACCTAGGAAAACTTTAAAGCACAGGAAACTGGATTTATTCCAACAATACAGTGTCAATGAATAGGAGAATACTGGGGGAATTCCACACTTGACAGGGAAAATATACAGCTGTTGAATCACTCATGACTTGCAGCAAATGTAGTGCTGTATGATAAAGGGAGGTATTTCCCCATGCTCTAAGCCAGTGCTCCACAGGAAACCCTTTCATGTGACTCAACAACCTCAGGTGCTGGAAGCAGAGGAAATGTGTCAGATAATGCAGACATACCTGCTAAAGTCACTGCTCTCAGCAAGGCTGCGCCAGATAAACAACAGAACAACACAGCAACAGAACAACAGAGCAGGGAAGGAGGGTAGACACCAGTGCTGTGCTGCTTTGCCTCCCTAACAGTTTGCTTTGTCCCTCAGTGGAGTCACTTGCAGAGCTGTGTGCATGAGTGTGACAGGAAGTAGTGCACGATATTCTACTGTAGTTCTTACACGGTGCTTCAGAGAAGAGGAATCATGACCACATCATGCATTGATGTTACATCATGCTGCTGAGGGTGGGGAAAAAAACAAATTTCAGAACCCTTAGCTGATTTTCTGAAATGCATGAATATAGCATTACCAAAGTAATTATTAGATCCTTTGTAAAAATGCAGCTGTAGCATGTAGCTCTGGGTCATGTGGAGGCAGTGGCTTTTTGAAGAACTTACTTAAGACCGTGGTGAGGCACTTGCACAGGTTGCCTATAGAGGTGGGGGATGCCCCATCCCTGAAATCTTTCAAGGTCAGGTTGGACAGGGCTTAGAGCAACTGGATCTAGTTGAAGATGTCCCTGCTCATTCCAGGGGTTTTGGACTAGATGGCCTTTAAAAATCCCTTATAAGCCAAACCATTCTATGTTTCTGTGAAAGCAAACAGAAGAGACAGCTTTACCATGTCACTAAATATAATTCTTGTTGAAAATGATTGCTACAATAACGAGCAAATGACAATGCTCTGTGTTGAACAGAGATTTCTCCCATTAGGAAATCACATGAGTTCTTTCTACCTTTTCCAGTACCTTTTTAATTTAAAATAGTTCAATGTTTGTACAGAATTCAGTAAAATTGCCTCTAAATCTTTCCAAGAGCAGCAAGCTTCTTAATCTTTCATTTTATTATAAATACCATATATTCAATGCCTATTGAGTGTTACTTATTGACATAAAAGCTTCGATGCTTTTCTGTCATCTGCACTTTGTAGTAATTAACTCAATCTATCACTTGCAGTGATTTCAGCAAGGTTGCACTGACTTTTCTGAGGTGGAACAAGCACTGGCATCTGAAACACCGCTGTTGCTTCCCCACAGTAGCACTGAAGTCCAATAGTTCCCTCCAGTGGTGAAACGTCTCCTTACATGGCAAAGGTGCCTTTCATCCTCCGCTTTTGAAGGTCAATCCTTACCGTGAGAAGCGTTAACATTTCTACAGAGCACGATGTATAATCCTAAATGCATTTTTTTTTCCTAAAAGTGCAGGATGAAAAGGAGATGCTGCGCATTCCAACTTTTACAACAACTGGAAGATTCAACGTACTCATTCTTAATTTTTGATCTGCTTTTTAATCTCAGACCTTCTGTTTTAATTTTAGTTGCAATGAAAAGTCCACTAAAAACAGAAGGAATGCACATTTTTTACTTATAAAATAATGAAAAATATTTGTTTTTTTCTGCTAAAAATTTTTCCTTAGGTCACTATCTTCTTAGTAAGAATTATTCTGTTTAAGATCCTTGTCTCCCCACTCTTTGATGAAGAATATATTTCAGAATTATCAGATCAGACTCACAGCTGAATAAAACTGATGATGGTTGATAGTTACAGATTTACAACATATTATGTAAACCTGTGTTTTCAGGCTTCTTAAATAACTCTGCCTGGCCTGAATCTTTTGGCCTGAAACTGCAGTTCTGTCTCAAGGTCAGTGTTCTGGAAAGCTGAAACATAAGGTATGAATGTCAGTGCTCGAGGCTCCCAAAATACTTGACAAGAGAAAGGCATCCTGCAGCTGATTCAGCTCTTGCATGCCTTATGGCAGAGTCTGGCTCTTCCCAGACACTTCAAAGGAGTCCTAGTGCAACTATCCTTAAATTAAAAGACTCAATTGAATACCTATTTCCTGTGATATAAGCCCAGAAACAGCACAGGCTGTCCGTTGTTTACACATATTTAAAGGTTTATTTTATGGCTGCATGCTATGGAGAAAACTACAGCTTTGGTGGGGGATTTTAAGGGGAAAAGGAGGACAGTCTCAGGATAGCCATCATGTAATGACTGACTTTTAAAATTTTTCTCTTTTTGAGTATTGGCACAGAATTCTAATCTATTGAATCCTGACTTTATAACATTCCTATAAAACATACACTAATAGACCAGTGGCCTTCTCAGTCCCCTTGGATAAAAGCTGAGGCTCATGATTAAAATTTTATCCTCAGGCTTTGTCTTAGCTGTCATATTTACTAAAGGATTGGAATGCCCTGCCTCAGGTGCAGTACTAATACATTATCTACCATTTGTACATCTCCACTAAAATTATTACCATGTCTCAGATTATGAGTTCATGTTCTTGCTAAGACTTCTTTAATTGCTAGTGCAGTTATTTTGGGTTAACTGGTGCAGTTGGGAAAGCAAGCAAGTATTTTTGCAGAGGAGAGCTTGGGTATCTCAAGTTTTTTCCCAGTTATATCTGATGGTTCATCCTTTTTAGTCATGGAAGGAAAGAAACACTTATAGGGATGCTTCATCTGAACTGCTTTACATGGTTGCTTTAGGATGACAGGAATTGTGCCCTAAAAAGGTCCCTCTCATTTGACTGTAAAGAAGTGAAGGAGTGAAGTGTCACTAGCTCAGATGTAAATAACTATTATTCTGATGTCTAAAGTAAGGTAAGATGCATCTAAGCCTCAAATTCTTAAGCCATCACAGCCACAAGATCACTATTAGTAAAGGCTCTTTATTGTCTTATTGCTGGCCACATATTTTCCTTTGCATTTCTAGCTTTCCCTATTGATTTCCTGGGCTGCAAGCTTCTCATTTATATATTACATTCAATAATGTAACAATTTGATGTTGTCCTGTTTTCCCGAATGTTACACTGGGGAGCAGTGGGAGGTGCCTTTAACAGTCATTTCCATTTGCAGTGAACCGGAGTAGGCTTTTGGCTAAAGGTTTTCACTTTCATGGCATCTTTTCAGTTTCTGTCATAGAACTTCCATTTTTCTTTTTCTTTTCTTTCTATCTGCTTTTCTTCAGACTCACAATTTTCATCAGCTGTGGAAAAATAGCCATTTTGCAGCATCAGCTAATGTTCAGGGGAATCACCTTGCCTGTCTCGGATACCTATTTAGAATTTAGCAACTCACATTGTGGTGGTGCCTTGCTCTTTGCATTGACTATGGAGGGGATCTGGATGGAAAGAAATCTACCTCTTGGATAGCTAGCATGAGGTAAGATGAGACTTCCTAGGGCTCTAACATGGGTGGCATGTTGCCTTCTAGCACGTTGGCTCTGTTGCCTGAAGAAAGAGTCCAGGGCAAATAGTTCTAAACTCATGGTAGATGATTAAAATTACATGTCATAAATCCCATCTATTATCTCCAGTTATCCCTGACTGACTCCAGGCCAAGAATTAATGTAGCTCCATCCATCGTAGTGACACCATAATTGAGTTAGTCTGCACTGAGAGCAATAATACTTTCTGTGTTAAAGGATAGCAAGGAATAATTTTAGAAACTCTAATAAGTTGTGTGACCTCCATGCTACATTTCTGAAATTGAAATCTCCCATGGCAAGACAATTGCTCCCCCGCAGTCTGCCTCTCTGCAGACAAGTCATAAGAAATAATTCAGCTATGGTTTCATGGTCTATAAAAAATTTCCCTTCTTCCCACTCTGCTATATTCTCTTCATGTCTTCTATGTTTTGGCACATTCACAATTAGTTTCTGAATTATCAGGATATACAGATGGGTTAGCAGTGTCTTTGTGGTACTACCACTGCATCATTCACTACTTCCCCTCTTGCCCTAAACAAATTTTGTCTAAAGGTCTTTAGCATTCCAGTCATGTGAACTGTCTCACCAGTTGTTAATAATACTTGCATCAGTGAAAATTTCCAGAATCTTCTTTGCCATCTGGACTTTTAAAATTAGTACCTGATGACCAGAAAAACTTTGAGCAGTGGTTGGAAACCAACTTTGACAATTATAGCAGAGGAATGTGACTGGGAGACCGACACAGGCTGCAATGAGTAGAAGCGATAGAAATTGGGGAGGGGAAAGCAGTAGCACATAGGCCTGTGTGCATTTTATACTACAGAGCCTATAGTGGAACAAGAGGTTCCTAAGTCTGAAAAATCCTCAATGGTTAGCTGATGAGCTTGTCATGCTCCAGCTGCTGGAGAAACAGTCCATGTTACTGTCAGGGTCTGTTAACTCGTGTGACAGGGACCCATGCAAAAGATCTGAAGGATTGATCCTGTTGTTGACTCCACAAATGTCAGAAGAATCTCACAAGGTTACTCGTTTTTTTTAATTGCCTCTTTGAACTAAGCTATTTGTTTGGTGCTCAGTTTTCCATGGAACTTCTTTCTCTTCTTTATGGCACCTCCAGTATTTCCTCATAGGGTGCAGGGCTGCTTAAATTCTTTAAGGCACTAAGTACAGCAGCTGGAGAGGTAGCACCTAGATCACATTGCAGCTCAACACTGCAGCTACTCCTTCACTCTGTGATCTAATGGCTCAAGTGTGTTCAGTACCGTGGGACCCCACATTTTGCTGTCTTCTGCACTAGAAAATAAATGTCTTGAAAGTCCCAAGTGAAAGAGAGTTTTCTTATTAATGTTCTGTGTTGTGCTGCAGGCTCTCTTTGGTATTCTGTTATTCTGCAGTGGTGTGTAGCAGTTCCTAAACCTCCAATACCCTTGAGATCTGGTTTTAAATTCATTTGAGAATTTGAGTTTTGGTGAGCTACCCATAATAACAGCAGTGTTCTGTGGCTGAACTTGGAATCCTACCCAGAGTGAGGTTACCCAGAGTCACAGAAGCATGTGGAGAAGAAATTCATCTCAGTGCAGTTATGTAATTCCCTGGTCTGCTTCTGAGGGAAGCTGTGTGCAGAAAAGATTTTATTTTCTAGATAGGAAAAAATAATTTTTCAACAGGTTGTTTGCATTAGTGTACAGAACCCCTCCCTGAATTGCTGGAAAATGTTGTTTCTATAGCCATACCTGTTTTAGTGAACTTCTCCTTTATAATTATTCAATTACTCATTCTGCTGCTCAAGAAAACCAGCGTAACAATGATCTAACACAGCACTGCAGCAATTAGCACTTACAAAACAACAGAGAAACACCTCACTACTCAAAAGGGGATCAAAGTGTGAAATCACAAGTAACTCATTACAAAAGTAAATCATTACAATAACACCACTTCAGATCTTAATAGCAATCACAGTCTTTTGGTGGATTTGACTCCTTTCCTTCAATACCTAAAAAGAAACTACAGAGGATGTGTATTCCATTTTCAGAAATGTAGTAATTAAGAATTTCAAAGCTTTTCTGCTTTTTTGTTGAAAAGTAGGATCTAATAGATCAGTTGCTGAATCATTGCAGCTTTTGTGTAGTTTAAATCCTCTCACTTCAGTAAGTTGGAATCTGGAGTGGAAAAAGGAACCATATGTTGGCAGTTACACCTGTAGGGTGTTTATCTGTCACTTTGAAAACTTAATCTAACTCACTTTTCCTTCATATTGCCCAAGCAGCTGCAGACGGCTTTCTTTCCATTTGAATGGCTTTGAATTCTCTGCTTCTCTCGTAAGTACATGCTTGCTTTATTTTGTTTTTGTCTTCATGATACATTTTATTATTGGATGATGGTAGAATGGATTTTGACCACTTTTAATGCTATTGACACCAGAGACTTTCCTAAACGTACTTAGATCTTTGAGAGTGCTAATTTTCTCATACAAAAGGAGTGTTAAGCCTTCTTTAGTGTCCTTCCCAAACCTTTAATTTTCTGGTACCATTTAGTATAGTTTTATTTGCTTTTAATACTTGCACGTGGAAAATAGTGTACACTGGGAAACAAACAATGCAAAAGCTGTCATAAAAGCATAAAAGAGCAGCTGATCATAGAAACAGCAATGCAACATTGTTTTTGGAAGCCATGGAATGCAAGAAGGGTTGACATATTCTTATGCTAACATTTTTAATTAATGATGTATAGAAGGTCAAGTATAAATGAGAAAGAGAAGATCTGCAAATAGAAAACATGTGCTAGTATACTAAAAATAGAAGTTTAAATATGTGCAAGAGAAAAGCTGAGAATTCTGATTAAATGTTTGATTGGAAATACATCAGTTGAGTTTCTTTTCTCTCCTGAACGGAAGATAAGGCATACTTGTGAGGCATAACAGAAGGGAAACTTTGGCTATTGAGACCAAATTACCAGTGTAAAATACGTGCCCACTTGACTTCTTCCTCACTCATTTACGGCAGTCCTCTTTGGGGCGTAGCTGGGGACACGTTTGTTTAACCTGAGGGTTACTTTGAATCGATAGCCAAGTGGGAGCACTCCTTCAGTGGGGATTTAGCAGTCATGAAAGCGAATGGTCTGTTTCACAGCCATTAAGCCTCTCACTTCTGCAGATGTGCCTAGTAAACTCCAGCAGGGAACGACACACCAGTGTAGTTCTTTAGTGCTGGGATTCCAAGTAATTCCTCTCCCTGCGCTGCCTGCACTTGAGGTTGTGTCAGCTGATCAGCCCCCCTTGCCCACAGGGCAAAAAGACTTTCCTGTAGTGGAATGAGCAACAGGGCAGGAGATCACCGGCAGTGAAGGATTCACCCTCTCCTCAAATGAGTGTCTATTGGTGAAATTAATTGCTCTAAGAAAGCAGAATTGCCCTGCAGTGGTGTCCTCTACTAGAGTTTTTTGGTGGCGTTGGAGATGCCACAGCAAATCCTTTCTTCCTGTGTTTGGGACAGAGGTGGTGACATTCAGATAAGTCATGGCAAACAGTTGCTTCTGAATTTCAAATTACCTTTTCTGTTGAGGTACTCCACAGATGGTTCTGCCAGCATTTCCCGTGACAATCTCCTATATTTAGAAATACACAGCTCCATCAAAAATGAAAGTATAGAACTTGGCCCTCTAGAGGGTGATTTTTTTCCATGTGAGATAATTAAACAGATCCACATGGACAGTAAAATTCCTTTTTAGGCACCTGTGGCATTATACTCCTTCCATTCAATAAACATTTTTCTTGTTTTGCTGCATGTTAAATGGATGATCTGTAATGAGTAATTTTGTTTCATTTTAATGAAAAACCAGAAAAATTCTTAAAAAACACAGAAAACTTAGCAACTTCACTCAAAAGTGAAATGCAGACAGAATCTCTGATATTGTACCTCCCCTGAAGAAGTATAATCATTGTCATTTACTGTCCCAGAACCTACAAAATATGGCAGAGACATTACAGAAGACAAAGCTGCAATTGTTACTGCAAAATTAACTTAGATTTGTAGTCAGTAATCTCCGGAGAAGAAGAAAATGTGAAAGCTGAAGTCTTACATAGTATAAAGACTGTAATCTGGTGCCATTTTTTAAACTGGGACAGTTTGAGGTAACAGGTCTCAAACTTTTCCACTGTTTCCAGCACGCTCCTAAACTCTCTTCCAGTTTTAACTGCAGTCTTTTATTCCTGCTCCTGGCTGTGAATCCTGCTTTTGCAATGAAACTTCTGTTGCACTCACAGCCTTTACTGAGCTCTAATCCCATGTTTATGAACCACTGTAGTTTTCACCCAGTGTATTATTTTGCACATTCAGCTTTTCTTCATTTGTAACTATAACCAGGCATTTTAAGAAAGCTGCAAAAATGCATTAGAAATTACAAAACTCATGTAAAATAATTGTCACTTGACACTGTAAGAAGTACAAATCACATCTTTTGGTCCGTAAGATGTCTGCTGAGTCCAAGCTGCCTCACAACATTCTGCAGCAAACTTGGTCAGCACAGTTGAAGAAAAGGGATTGTCTGCACTTGAAGTGATTGCTGTTTCCACTTCCTTTGTTATCGTTCCCATATCAGTAGCTCTTTGACGCGGCAAGTCACCGCTGAGAGAGAAGTACAAGTGACTGTCAGCTGATGGCCCAGCATCAAAACAGACCAATTAGCAACATCCCCATCTGCTGCCTGGGCTCCTGCTTGTTCCCAGCCTGTTCTGGGAGCCAGGAATTGAGCTGGAAGCTGTGGCCTTTGTGTACAGCGGCAAGTGGCCAATTTTGTCAGTGTTACATGTTGTCCAAAGAAATTCTTACGGGAGCTGGAGAATGGAAGTATTACCAGCACCTTTCCCGTAGGAGCCAGGCCTTTTCTCTTAAGAGGTCACCACAGACTAGCCAGGGGCTGTTTTAGGCAACGGGTTGGAGTTGGTGGCAAAAAGAGAGGTTCTACCCCTGCACATCCATACTGGGACAGAAACTTCCCTGTGTGGTGGAAGGGGTCAGTGTGCTGAATATCCTCTTCATTAGGTTAAAACCTTGCGGTAATCTGACACTGATGAAAAATGGACAGGGAGAATAATGAAAGCCTTATCCTGTATCTAGCAGGATATCAAATCCTCAGAACTTTGGATTTATGATACAAGGCCATCAACTACTGGGTAAACTAAGCTGAGAAAATATTTGCACACACTGACATGAAAATACAGTCTGCTAGAGCAGGTTTGCCTGCTAATCACAAAGTGTATACCACTTCTATTGTAATAAGCTTCTTTTTGGCCCCCAGTTACCCTCTTTTATAAGTCACGACTACACATGTGGCAATAGGGTTCTTAACCTGTGTTTTGTGATTTTTACATTTCAGAAGCCTCTCATCTTAAGGTCTGTCTGAAAGGCTTGCACAGCAACTCCAGTGTTCCCAGTCCTTTCCAGCACAACTCCAAAATGGAGTTGCATTGCCTGAAATTCCTGTATGTGTCTGCCAAAAGTCCTGCTCCTGAGGACTATGTCAAAATCCTGCCTTGTGGTCCAGAAGTGGTGACGGGACTCTGCAGTGAGAGTTGTCTGAGTATCTTTCCCCTTCTGATTCTCAGGTGGTTAGAGTATGGTGCTAAAGTGCCAAGGTTGTGAGTTTGATCCCAATATGGGCCATTCACTTAGGAGTTGGACTTGAGTCGGTCCATGTGGGTCCATTGTTGGTCCATTCGCTTCCAACTCAGAATACTCTGTGAAATCTAGATCTAAGTCAAGAGAGGGTTTCCACCTTCTTATAGTTTTAAAATCTAAAATTGCTCCACGAGGCACAGGTAAACATGATCTTCATTGGCAGGAGGTAAAGCTGAAGCCCAAGAAGCTGTAACTTGCTCTGATGTGTGTTCCATTTGTAGCAATAAAAGCCCTGATAAGTTAAATTCCCATCCTTTCCTGCTTATCTGTTTCTTACTGGATGAAAACTATCATGACAAACATATTTTATGACAAGTCAAACTGAAGGAGAGCACCTTCATGTGGATTTGCATCTGTTGGAGTTGGAGTTATATCTAAAAAGAACTTTCATTCATGCTTTTTCCTCCAAAGGGGCACTAACAGCTACTCTGCTTTTTTGTGAAGCACTTGACATAATTGTGTATTTTTGCAACCATTTCCCCTTTGCCAGATACTGTGATTGCACTAGTCTCTTTTTCCTAGGAAATCAGACTAAAATAGCTCTACAGCCAATTTTGCTTTTTCAAGCAAATTATCCAGATACATTAAAAGGAACAATGAAAATAATATCTCTGGCAGTTCTTTTATACAGGGAGTCCAGTTTGACCCCAGAGGAGATGCCAAGATTGCTTGCTGTACCTAACAGTAGAACATGTCACAGTTCATGTAGTTTTCTGAGGCATAAGCCAGAGAGTCAAATCTTGCTCCTGGTGTCAATCAGGAAAAATATTGAACTGTAAGAAAGAGATTGACCCATAACATCTTTGTTGGTCTGTGTACTTCTTCTGTCAGGGCTGTTTACATTTTCTCCTTTGTTTAATAGCAGGAAGTGGAGTGGGCGGAAGGGAAAAAAACCCCATCATGATTGGCTGTTCTTTTTCTAACAGAAGATTAATTAGGAGGGATTGGAGAAGCTCTCTTCTTCTCTCTGAGGAGCCTCATCCCTGATTTGTCCCCTGGGATGGCTGCATCTGGTTCAGCTTAGCCGTATCCGTCTTCAGTATGGACCCTTAATCCAGTTTCACGTCTGCTGGAATCCTGCCTTTTCTCCCTTGCTTGCATCTTGCAATTTTTCATTCTCCTACTACTCTTATTTCATTTTAGTCTTGTTTGCTTTATGGAAACTCCTGTAAATCATTCCAAGATCCAAGAAGAGTGCTAGCTACAGTCAGGTTGGCTTGATTTCTTTGGTGTTTTAATGCTATTTGCAGTAGCTATACTGCACAATTTAACTGTGACTCCTATCAAAAGCAAAAGAGAGCCAGTAGATGGCACCATTTATTATAGTATAGAAGATCCACAACCAAAGCTTGGAGGGTTTTCCCCCCTTAAACCTGGCTGTCAGTAAAACGTAAATCAACCCTCCATTTTCAGGGATGTTACTTGCAAGCTTAGCAGAGACCTCACTTTATATCCTTTCCCAGAGCTTCCTGGGAAGGACTTGGTGACAATGCCTTAAATGGAAAAATATTTTAGAAACAATAATGGAACTAGAGGTCAATAGGATACAGCTCAGACGAGCTTTCTTCGGTTTTGCTCTTAAAACACACCCCATTGCTGCTTTACTTTCTTCATTCTATTAAATAACAGATTTACTTTGAGATGTATCTCCAAACCCAATAACTTCAGAAAAGAATTGAGCAATGGTCAATTACAAACATGGTTTAGCTCTTCTGTAATAATGAATAGCTGTATTTTATTACAACATATAGCAGCTGTTATCTAGGGCTCTCAGAGTGCTTCTGAACACTAATGAACTGTGCCTTGCAACACCTCTGCCAGATAGGCAGTAGTAATTCCCCAGGAGTCCCACTGACCTCGGTGGCTGCTTGCATGGTCCTATGTGACAGAGGAAGACATAGTCATGTGAGTAAAGAATACAGAACCAGGAGTAAACTGTGGAATATATTTTATGCCATTTCAAGTATTTATTTTTCCCAAAAGAAAAAAAAAAAAAAAAAAAAAGAGAAAAGGAAGTAGTTTTGCCTTTCAGGAGTTAGCCTCTGCAGCATTTTTGGTGGGGGATCAGACTGCTTGCTTAAAGGTTAGCTCCAAGTTTTCAATTGATACTGCATGCACTTTGTGTGCTTTAAAGAAAGATTAAGTGACTTCAGCATCATTTACTATTAAAGGTTAAAAGCTGTTGCTCTTTCTAATCTCCTGCTGCAGAGCCAATGTAATTTTAATACCGTGTGCTGTAGAAAAGGAAAGAAATGCAGTGCTGAAACATTTAAAAGGATATATTTTTCCATCTTTATTTTAAGTTATGAAAACTGGCTGCAAAAAGCTAGTAAGTGTTTCCAGTCAATGATAGTTTCCTGGCATCAAAAGATTCTGAAAATGAAATGAAATATCCAGCAGTAAAAAAGCCCCTACACACCAAGAGGAGAAGACAAAGAAAAAGAGAACAACTTGGATTTTCTATATTTATCTCTGTGTTATGTGTATCCGCTTCACTGGGTTGTCAATTTTAATTGGACTGCAACCTACTGTAGTTGGCTTCACACTGGTTCAATTAAAAAATCCTGTTGCTACTTTTCTTCCATATTACTCATAAATAGGAGTATTGCAGGAGTAATAATGTTAACCCCAGTGTCCTGGCAGAATGCCAACTTAGGTAATTATATTCCGCCTGTGGAAATTTCAGTTGCCGATTCAGCTGAATATATTTGTCTTTACTTTCCATTCCTGATCATCACATTTCATAGCACTGCTGTGTATTGCTGAAGAGCCACCCTACCTGTGGCTGCATTAAAGTGATGGCTGAACTAAGGGAAAAAAAATCAGAATCTCTCCACCTAGTAAAAATCTAGACAATTTACAACATCAAAGTGCAATGTTGGGGTGACAGTTGCTTGAATTAAGGATTATTTAATGGAAGTATGCATGGAAAATGTGGATGGACTGTACAGATAGTTAATGGCTTGTAGAAACTTTAAATAGTGATGTAGTTATGACAAAGAACAGTGGAAGGATTTTATAGTCTCACTTAGGGAGATCTTCACAGGCAAGGTAGGTCAGGCTGAGTCTTTGACTTGAAGAATGGTCTAGTTTGGGAAAAAGAATCCTTTAACAGCCCATCTGATGGGATTGCACAAGGACTACTTATCACCTAAGGCAAAAAGAAGAGGAACAGTTGAGGAAAAAATGGTGATAGTGCCCTCAGAGAAGAGTGTCTGGACACAGTTAGTTTATACATCATTTTCTGCAAAGATGTCACTATGAACAGTTTAAGAAAAAATGCAACAAAAAAACCCTTTCCTCCTCTATCTCCCAAGAACAAAAACCAAGACTAGCCTACTAAAATTCAATCTTGCAGAATGTTTACTTTTGTCTGTTTTGCAAATTACCTGTGGTGTTGTTGAAAAAACAGATATTTGCCCACAAAATACTCAGTGCCTACTTAACTCAGTATTTATTGACATTAACATGAGAAAAATTGAATAAATCTGTGCTTTGAGTACACCCCCTTCCCCCTGATGGGGCAATAATATCTGGATAAGAATAAAGAACAAGGATTATGCCTGCTTGGAGTGATTTCTAAATAGAAAGTACAAAATAAGTAGAACAGTGACAAAGTATAGCAAGCATTCATGAGATCACCAGCAAAGAGACAGAATAAAGGTCAAAATACCAGTCTTCTCTTTTGAAAAAACTCTGAAGCCAGGGAGGTGTGTTCTGACTCAAAAGGCAGAGAGGTATCTTAATTCGCAGACTTTTGATGATGATTTGGCACCTGCCTGTGACTTGTGTCTTGGGGACATCTACAGCTTACAAATATTTTTAGTTTTTGCTTCATTAGCTAGGAAATGGAAACTGCATTTTTGTATTTGCCAGTCTGCTATTTAGCTTGTATTATCCACACTGTCTCTCTACCTGAGTTTACTGAGCTTATATAGGGTTGCCTTGTGAACAGTGTTCGTATTTTGTCCTGTGGGATTATAAAAACCTTGTTCAGCAGACTTTTCCTTATCTAAGTCAGAGTGATTATTCTGAGAAGGCTCTTTGAGTTAACTGCAGTTTCAGTGGAACTGGCCACAGGGTGGAAAATCATCTACGTGACCAATGATGTGAGCTTTGGCCCAAATATCCTGCTTCCCGTGAGTGGTGGTTTTGAATTCTAGATTTAATTTTTCACACATAGGAGAGGAACGCAGTTGTTTTCATTTCCCGATAGTGAGTGGAAGATGAGAACCAAGCTTCAGGGCCAGTGGCAGTTCCCAGGACTGGCAGCATTAGCTCACGTACCCGATCATACGGCGGCGATGCAATCCGTTAGCATACGGTACACGGGGAGCTCAGGTCTGTAGCAATCCAATTAACTTACATGGTTTCTAGAGCTAGATGATTTGAGGAAGCTTAAAACAGAGTTAACACTGTGCTGGCTCAATGGCTATGTCAATTATCTGGTTGGACGTGCTTGTAACTCTGCCTGCTGAAGCATGTAGAGGTTTTTTCCTCCCCTTCTTCCCTAAAGCAAGACCACAGAGAACACATTTAAGAGTTAATTATTTCCTACCTTTATTATTATTTATTGAATGAGAATCCTTATATGTACTTGAAAGAGATAGTCATATCACAGAGGAAAAATCTCCAGCAGAATAAATGGATTGCATAATGCATTTTTCAGACTTTTTCTGAAACTGAAATACTGAAGTTCCTTTATAATAGCTGAAGTGGCATTAATTTGCATGGAGGTCACTATTTGACCTTTGCTGTGGGAAGCCTACGTGTTTCTTGTCAAAATCTTTTCCTTCTAACCTTTAGTTTCAGATATCCGCCTGCATTTCTCTGTGCTGTTCCCATTATCTTTGTATCTGAAATGCATGAGACAGAAAAGGAAAGTGGCTTTGTGGCACAGCTCTCTATTTTTTACAGCATCTCTCTTTGCAGCAAGTTAATCAAAAGCCCTGTGTGAAGCCCTTTCTGAGCTCAGCCCTCCATCCTTCCCAGGTATTCAAGGACCTGCAGTCTGGTAACCCTGTCACACTCTCACTGCAGGTTCCCCACAGGTGCGTGTGCTTCACTTTTTGTCTAGTAATTTGTACAAGGAGCTGCCTTACCTGCTTTGTGGGAAACAGGCAAGATTACCGTACTTCTCAGAACCCTGCTTCTTTTTAGTCAGAGGGATTGTCCACCCACAGAAAAATTACCTAGCTCCCCCTTGGTGAAAAGCCTGAGGAAAGAAAAGAGTCACTCACTGAACACTAACAGCACCTGGCCTTCATCTTATTGGGAAATTAAAATCAATTTTAAACAAAACCACTCTGCTGCCAGCCCTGAGAAGCAAAATCACAGTTGTGACAAAATAGATGACAAAACTAATACCTGCCTTTACTGGGAACACAATTTCAGCCCAGATACATTGATCTAAGAAATTACCAACTTGATCTCATTTCCATCCTCAGAGCAGAAATCAGGAGAGCTGGCTGCATCTGTACAGGAGTGAATACAACGCACCATGTTATGTTTCAGGAAAGGTGAATCGCAAGAATAAAGAAAATTCACAAAATAAAGCCAAAGATGAAGGAGCAGAGTGGCTGCACACCTGCTTTGGAGACTCCTGAACCCAACCCAGCTCTGCAAAGCTTCCTCAGAATTTAATAGTACCAGAGTTGGTAGAATTATTTAATTCTTATACCATGTAATGGAGAACACATCTTAGTCTTGTATGCTGTATCAGACACTGATGGAAAATGAACTGTTTGTCTCAGCAGTTTAGTTGGCATGAGCATTCCCATCAGCTCATGTCTTACAGAAAACATTCTGCTAAATTCAGAGGTTAGCTAAGTCTGGCCTTCTTTGAAGAATAAGCCAGTATTGGTGCAGATGTTGGCGGCTGGTTTTTGCAATGGCTTTTGAAATGTTGAATCATGGACTGCTTGTTGCTCAGTTGCTCCATTCCATTTTTGGTATCAAGATATTTATCAATACATGTTGATACATTGCCTCCTAGAATTCTGTTTGCCAGCCAACAAAGCTGACTCAGGAAGACAGACACATGCATGCCTTCCAATACAGAAATCATGTTCTCAGAACAAATTCAAATCTTCTGCTGTGAACTTGAGTACAACATCATATGTAGAAAACAAGGGTTGAAAAAAAAATTAACAAAAATGGCCCATCTGCAGTCATGGGCAAAACTCCCGAGGGAAAGCTAGGAAGAAAAAAAATCAGGAAAAAATTTAAATGCAGTTTTCTCTTTTACTGTATGTTTCTAGTCCCATTTTCTTGGCTTCTCTTTGTCTTGCTTTGTTGTTGTTTGTCTCTAGCCTGCATCTTCTCGAGGTTTTATAATGCTTTATCTTAAGGGGGAACCTGGAGAGCATATTTTCCCTGCTAACGAATAACCTGGATCTTTTTCATCACTGAAGCCAATCAGAGGCGGGAGATTACAGTTGGCAGAGGGCTGAGATTTGCATATTAACAGCGTAGTTATTGAAGAATAGCTGTCTTGCAATGAGACCAAACTGTGCCCTCCAATTCGCCAGCATCGGCTGTCAGCCAATGCAGATGAGGGATTCAAAGGTCAGGTGGTTTTTATTGTTTGTTTTGTGTTTTGGGTTTTTTTTCTTTTATTTTATTTTTTGAAGTGAGAACTGTGCACTACTAATGATATTAAGTCAGATAGTGAACCCCACATGCAGGAAGCAAAGAAAGTGGAGTGAACCTGCTTGGCTGTGGCTTCGTCGCGGCACAGCTGCTGTGCCCTCTTGTTGGCTCTGAGGAATCTCCCTGCCTAATGTATCATACTGTGTATATTAATGTTTCAGCTTTACAGTTCTGTTTCCATTAGGGGAAGATTGCCCGTGAGCCTCTTAGTGGATAAATAGGAATTTACAGCTTTCAAAAATTCTCTTAAAGCTTGCAGGATCCACAGAAGAAGGAATTACACATGACTATTTTTGAAGCTTTAAAAGGTCCAGAGGGTCTAATTGTGCTCTCAGATATGTCTGTGCAGCCCCGATTGAAGTCTTGGGATATAATGCATGCTTATGCGACAGCTAAAATGAGTCCTTTTTTAAATGAAAAAAAATAATCCTTCAGTTATTAAAAAATTAGATAGTAAAGTTGCCAGGGTCAAGCCAGCAACTTCCCAAGAGCTATTCAGAACATAACAAAGTGAGGTCTTGGTTGGAACTCATCTCTGTACCACCTGCAAATAAAAAATAAATGCTGAACATGTTAGTGAAATACAGTAAAGACAGTAACACCTTCTTCTGCAGATTTGTGCATCCATGTTTGTGTGCTTGGACTTGTCCAGGCAGTTCTGTGGCAAGGAAAGAGGGGACAACCCTAAATTTCAATAATGAAATAACCTTAACAAGTGTGTTCATGCTTCATTCAATTGCATTAAACAAGGCCAATACTGGCAGAAATATTTTCTTTTGCCTCTGTTTTATATCAGCCAAGTCTTATGCAACTGACAAGAGGTAAAACCTTCCTTTCTTGTTGTTATCTGTGTTTCTAAGTACAATTGCATTCAGTGTTAGGAGAAAGAAATGAAAAAGCAAATTTAACACAACCAAAGGAAATACAGTTCAGAAATGTATTCAGGCCCTGGAGTTTGTGTAGGTTTTTTTCACTAGTCTTTGATTTTGCAAGTTAGTTTACACTACAGGTGAAATACAAGTTGTACATTAATTTCCCCATGGGATTTCTGTGAGCTTTTCAAAAGGTGCTTGCTTAGGGGTGAACAGGGCTGGGCTTTAAAAGACTGAAAAGATGTGTTTTACTGTAAATAACTTAGAAGAGGATTCCCAAGCTATAATTACATCTTTCTTTCATCAGGGCTACATTTAACAGAAATTCCTCCAGCAAGTTTTTCTTTATTCATCTATCTACCACTAAAAAGCAGAGCAAGAACCAGTCAGGAAATAAATAGTCCACATCTGCACAGCTGGATCAAGAGTGGCTCCTGCTCCTTACCTAGATCAGTGTATTAATTTCCTTATTTTGTCCTCCATGTGTGTCCTTGTGTTTCTCGGTATAATATGTGTCAGTATTATTTGTTGTCACTTCTCAAACTAAAGCTGTGACACTAACCCTGCCAGCCAAGGGAAAAAAACTACACACAGAGGCAACACAAGCCAGTATTGTTTAAATCAGATGAGCCCAGTGGTGTGGAAATTGCTTCTGTTGCATAAGTGTGCTCACTGGTAGACCCAAACTGATGGGCTGGTAAGCATACATAATTAGCCCAGCACCTGTGGATGTAATTCCATACTGCTCTGGTGAAAGAAGTACTGTAGAAAATAACAGGCAGGAGATTTTTCTATTGGATTTTCTTCCTAACACTAGAAATCATAGCTGCTGTGTGCAATATTTAATACCTGATGTTAGTTTCCACCTTTCAGCCACAGCCACTTTTCACTTGCCAACTAATCCTCACCTAGAAGTGTGCTGAAACACATTGTAAATGAGCATACAAAGGCTTTCTCCCGCACTAAATCACAACCATCTCTACAGAGGAAAGGATTGCTTACTGCAGCCCTGCATGGTAATTCGGGCCAGGAAAGAAGTAGGTTTCCCCCTTTCAAATAGCAGGAAGACTTCAGATTAGCCAGCACAGTCCTTGGGAGCAGAGGTGCAGCTGCAAAAGCCTTCTTTAACTCTCTGCTCAGACGAGGTGTTCAACGGCCCCTCTGGGAGCAGCGTTGGTCTCTGGGGAAACACTTGTTGCTGCCAGCACCCCGGGGCCCAGTGCCTTGTCCTGGGAAGAGCTGTCCTCGGCCACCTGCCCCATGGCTTCCCGGATGAAAAGGTGAGGTTAGGTGCTCTTGCCACACTCGGTTCTCTCCTGCCCGGGAGATGAATAAGCAAAAACCCAGACCTTCTAGCTAAGGGTGCTCCCTAAAAGGTGCTGGTTCAAAGCCAGGATAAAGGGTAGGTGGAAGCCTCGTAGATGAGACTACTCCTCATTCTCAAAGAAAGCACCGATCGCGTCGGATGGGGTGCAGCTCATCAAGCTGCACAGGCTGCTGTGCGTAGCACGAGGGCCGTTTGAGGTGGGGGAGGCCTCGGGGAAAACTTGCGGCAGGATGCTCAGCTCAGGGTGCCTGCAGCTCCCGCTCCCCCGGCCCCCGCGGCTCCGCAGGGCCCGCTCCCCGCCGCCCACCAGCGGAGCGGGCAGCGCTCCCCGCGGCTGCGGCGGGGCTTCACCCCGCTTCGTGCGGCTCCAGGGGCCGCGCCCGGCACCTCCCCGGCGGGGCCGCTGTCCCCGGGACGCCGTGACGGCTGTGCGCTCCCCGCCCTTCTCACCGCCCCTCTCCCCTTTCCTCCTCCTCCTCTTCTTCCTCCTCCTCCTCCTTCGGGAGGTTTGCCTCCCCTGCACACCTGCCTTGCCATTTGTCGGCGGCTTTGCTTGGAGGGGGGAATTTTCCCTCGGTCCCTTGCAGCATCCCTCCCCGGCACACACACACGCACACACACACGCTCGCTCACACAGCCGGACAGGCAGAAGCACCGCGCTGCCCGTGCCTCGGCAGCCGCCGCCTCTCTGCACCCCGGCCCCGAGCTCCCCGCCGCCGCGGGGCGTCCTCCGCCTGCTGCAGCGCCGCCGGGCCCGGCAGCCGCCGAAGGGGGGCGGCGGCGAGATCGGAAGAGCGTC
>JAYDZK010000001.1:54793291-54858754 GCA_034509185.1 Euphonia xanthogaster
GTTGTTTTTTTTTTTTTTTTTTTTTTTTTTTTTTTTTTTTTTTTTTTTTTTTTTTTTTTAATTGCAGTCGCTGCTGCAGCGCGGGTTGAACCGGGCTCCCGCGCCCGGCGCTGCCCCCGCCTCGCTGGGCAGCCTCCCCCGGGGTACACGCGTGGGCGGGCGGGCAGCGCACCCAGGGCGGCTGGAGCTCGGGTCCCTCCCGGTGCCCCCCTTCCCTCTAAGAGCTGGGTGGTTGCGGCTGAGATGTTGCCGGCAGCCCTCCTGCAGTTGGCAGAACAGTTTTTGGTGGCAGCTCGGGAGAAGACTGTCCCATCCCTCTCCTGTTTCTCCTCGTTCCTTGAGAGAGTGTTTTAAAACAGGTTTCAGTGAAGCTATAGGTGACAGGATCCCGGTGTCACCGAGAGCTGTGCTCCGTTTTGTAACTAGCAGTGTTACTGTAGCGGGTTATCAGCTGGGGAACAGCCGTATTCGACCCTGGTGAGGAGAGGGATTGGCTGTGGGTCATGTCCATCTTCCGCTGCTTTTATCTAATTGCTAGAAGTAGCTTGCTGTTGTTTGGGGTAGAAGAAGCTCGCTTGCATTTTATTCTTTTGTTCTTTAATTCTAAATGGGGTTTGATAGGGGCTCCTATTTTCTGATAGGAAACTATCAGAAACTATAGAGGTTGAATAAATCCATCTCTGAGCAGGAGAGGCAAGAAGCTTTCAGGTCCTTCCCATGAGCTGTGTATTTTTTATGTTGTGTGTTGTTACTTCTTTTTTTTTTTTTTTCCTTATCACTGGGAGTTCTGCTGTAATGTCTCAAAAGCTTTGATGCTTTTTTGCAATGAAACTCATTCATTTTTTTTCTCAAATTTAAAATCGAGTGATAAAATGCATAGGCGTTAATAAGTGAGTTGAAAGGACTTTGAAATAGTGCATGTTGTGCATGGTGTGAAATTGTAGATATACATAAAAGAATAATAACTACTCTGCAGGTTTTATTTTAAATCTTCTCTAAGACTTTGTGGTGAACTCTCTTCATTTGTCTCTCAGCTTTTAAGTCTGATTGATTTTTGCACTTTAGGTCTAATGTCTTCTTGTGGGAATGCATTGGTGGGCACCCACATTTGCCTGGTTCTCATAATCTTTTATTTGCTCATTTTGTAAAGACTTGCCACGGTCAAAAATAAGTGAAAAAATAAGTGGCTTTCAATTTTAGATCGCTTTTCCTGGTGGTTTTATTTATTTCTCTATTTGACTATTTATTTATTTATGTTACAACCGAAGAGGGAGGGGGAGAGTAGGGAATTGTCTCTGGCTCTTCCATATATCCAAAGGTACAAGACAGAAAAAAAAAAAAAAGATTATGTAAAGAAATTAAAGCACTGAAACAACCTAGATCTGAATTCCAAGAGCAAAAATTACAGTGGCATGTGTGCTTGCCCACACCAGGCGTTCTGCAGCATGTGGTATTTACAGAACTTGCAGTGTACAGTAGCTCTCCAGTAGTAAGAGAACGCTTTGTATCCTTGGAAGTGAGAGAGTCTTTGACAAGTCAGCAAAACTATAGAAACAGTCAAGGAATGCTGATACACGTGTGAGTGTGTGCATATATAAATATCACCAGATTGCCTGAGTTCATTTTTCCTCAGTATAGTTTGTCTTCCTCAGCCTGGAATATATACATACTTTCTCCTGAATTTTGAGGCATTTTTTGCTGCTCTTCTCTGTTTGCATGTGTTTTAATGTTAGTCTTAATCTTGCTATAAAATACAAAATAATCCGGTAATAGATTTAGAAGACTTTATTGCCAGGCTAACCAGGCAATAGATCATGAAATCAGACAATAGTATTTTGTTTCCTAGCAACCCCCTACTGCAAACAGAAAACAAAACGGTGGTGGTTGCTTCCACATCGTGATAGCTATATGTCCAAATCCCCAAGTAGTAGACACTGAAGTACTAATTGTGCTGGGAGATTCACTCCTATTTGTGTCAGCTCCTTAGTTAATATTTTCCTTTGGTGAGAAAAATTTTCTGGGGTAAATGCGGTTAAATAGTTAAAATTTCACTCTGGTCTCTTAATAATAATGTCTGTTAGAATGAAGAGGGCACAAAATTACGTAGAATTTTTGCCATTAAGAATGATTTAGAGTTGTCTGTTCATATTGCAGGACTGTTTCTAAATCTGTGCTATTACGGACCCTTGCAAATCAGATATATCATCTCCTGTATCCAATATCCAGTATTTCTGGATTTTGTGTTGTTAGTCATCCTTTAGCTTTGTGTTTTAAAACTATGTTTGTTAGAATGTATTGAAAGAAAAATCCTTTGTGGCTCCTAGGAACAGAAAGTAAAATCCTAAGTGCCTCCTTGCCATGTTTATGTTCTTGGCACCCAGTTCAGCCCTTCCAAGGAATCAGTGCTATCACCGTGCAGCAGGATTGGGTCCTAAGCCATCATCTTTCTAAAAGTGCTTTCGATAATGCAGTAGTTCCCTTAGTTAAAGTGCCTGAGCACTGAAATGGCACTGAAATTCTCGACCCTGAATCAATCTGGGATGCACTTTCTGCACTGCCATCTATCTGAAAAAATCCATTAGTGCAAGCTGGAGATCTGACCTAGGATGGGTGCAGGTGTTTGTGCCCTGGAAGCTGCCAGAGATACTGAGCTGCCACAGGAAAAGGAGCTGAGCAGGCACGGATGTGTAGTTGTACATACAAGGCAGCAGAGAAATTTCTATGCTTTTGTCTCTCTTTTATAGGAGAAAATGGCAAAAAGGTGTTTGCCGAGTTTTACCTACAAGTCTTCACTATCCAGCAGTATTTACAGACATCACACAGTAAATTGAAACAGAGGCAGTTTTCCTATTGGTTACGTCAGTGATTCTATGAAATTCAAGTCTGGGAAACTGTAAAATCACAAGAAAAATTTGCTGTGGGGAAGACAGCAAACTTAGTCAAGTATGCATTATTAAACAACAGTATTCACGCTAGGCATGCGAAGGGTGTTCTCTGGGTGACTTAGGGGGTCACAGCATTATTTAAGAGATCCCATGTGCAGTCACAAGCAATTTATTTATATTGCCCATAGGTATTTTACTGGTTCATCTCAAGTACTGAGATACAAAAGGGTTACCGCAAATGCCACTTGAATAAAAAGGGTTGAAGTGGAATGGTCAGAGAGTATTATAATTCTGATAAATATCTATAAGCATCTACTTTCTTGTCTGTATTTGAAATCACACATTTTGGTGCCATAGCATGTGTGGATGGTTTAGTTTAGAACATGCTAATTGAATTTTGGAAGGCTTTATGGATTGAGAGGAAGTAGTCATTTTCCATTTTTTCTTCTCCGTTTCTTTCTCAGATGGCACTACTCCCAAAACTTGAATCTTACAATTAGGTAGTCCACAGATGAAGCTTGATATGGCTGCCTAATTACAGTCCCTACTTCACCTTTGCTTGTGTTTGCCAGACAGCAGAATGAGAAAAGGCAAAGAGAACAAAAAGTACAAACAAAAAACAAGGGGGAGAGACAGGTCATGAAGTATTCTGTGTATAAACAATGGAAGTCATTTGGAAGTGATTTTAAATACTCTCCACGAAACTCCTTTTACACCAACTGCATTTGTTTCTGGTGGTAAAGCTTTCATCTGCTGTAATGTGGGTTGGCTGCTGATGGAGACATCCAGCCCATGGCCCAAACCAAAGACCTTCTTCTCCCTTGCCCCACTAAAGATCGTCTTAAGTGGAACAGTGAGTTATGTCCATTCCATTTAAAGGTGTTTAGGAGACAGGAATTAAGAAATGGACAGCTTTGTTCTGTCTCTTAACTGCACAATGATTGTTGTGGCTAATGAGCTACCAGGGAATGTGCTGCATATCTTGCTGTGATACACGAGCCCTTCCAAATTTTTCACAAGGCTTTGTTTTATTATTATTTTTCAAAGTGGATACTGAAGTAATGAGAATATAGAGTTACTTACTGCATGTTTAAACCTATAGGCTTCATGATTACTGAGCTGAGGGAAAAATACTTAGGTATTTATTTCCTGTTCTTCTTTTAAGAAAGGAACAAAAGCATGATGCCAGTTTTGGACTCTCTTGAGGCTTTCTTTTTAAAATCCTGTTACCTTTAATCATTGAGCTGTCAATTCTTGCCAAATACAGAAAGTAGACTATCCAAGTGATTACAGAAACTGAGGATTTGGTTCAGCAGAGCACTGACTTGCGCCCCCAACTTTTTTTTTTTTACGTGTGTTTGCATAAGCTCATCTGTACTTGCTGAGATCAACTGGTTTTAAGAAAGCGGTGGAAGTTAGGCATGTGATTAAATGTTTTGTGGAATAGGGCAAAACCTTTGAAACTAATGTCTTTTCTTTGTAGTAAACAGAACTTCAGGACAATTCCTCCAGGATCGTAGAGTGAAGGGAACAAGTAGGGGGAAAAGGCAAGTTCTTGGGGCAAGGGGTATCAAATCAGGAACTTACTGGTGGGTGATAGTGATGCTGGGAAGGACTGAGAATTAATAAATGAGTCTGGAATGGGATTTTATTATAGAAAAGTATGGTTTGTGCTTGAGCTGTCAAGAAAAAGGTACTATTTTGGGGAACAAAGAGGTGGTATTTCCTTTTTATAAAGACTCTTGTGAACATGTGAAAACTGAATATCATCTTAACATGAAGGTATTGATAATTTAATGGAGGCTCAAAAAAGAGCAAAAAAATACTCATGGGTCTGGAGGAACTAGCTTGAAGAGAAATATTCAAAAATAGACATCTCTAGTCTTGGACTGAATAGGGGGAGATGGGTTAACTATGTGTCTGTAAAATGCGTTGTAGTCAAAGCAGTCAGATTTTTTTCCTGCCTTATGTGAGAGAATACCTATGACTAAATGGAGAAACTGAGGAAATAAATGTTTAAGATGAATTCTGGGCCAAAACTCAGTAATAGAAAAATGTATTGTAGTTTATATTAGTCTGGGTGTAGTGCAAGTCCCCCATGACTCTTCAGATGTTTAAAATTAGAGTAGGCAAATTGTTGGCAGGGATACTGGAGAAGGCAATCCTGCATTTTCAGGGAGGTGAAGTACACGATCAACCAGCCCCTTTTCATGCTTCTGTTCTGTTCTAGTTTCACCTGAAGGTTATATGAGGTCAGATCCCAGGCTAGCCAACCTTGCCTTGGTTTCCAGTGCTGAGACAGATAGGTTTTGTCTTTTATAATGCAGGATTCAGAAACAGGGTCATTATGTGGGCTCAGGGTGAGTCATTGATGGGATGGTGGATGTACAAGGATTAGCTACAGTAGATTTTTTAGTAAACAGCCATGGATTTTTAATTTGTTTGTTTTTCCTTTTGGAAATGATGAGCATCTCAGGTGGTGTAGAGGGCACAGAGGTGACAGCTTCCTCTTTCTTGACAGTTTTTTGCAGCATTTTTTTATCATTTGAGGACACTTACTGCCATTAGGTGCAATGATGGATAGCAGGAACTGTTCCTTCCTTCTTGTCCCCCCATCACAATGCCCTGATCTCAGCACAGCTGTCTCCTGTGATCTGGCTAGTCAGCGTGCCATGCAAGTCCTGATGACCACTGCCACCAGTGGTGTGTTTTCTGGAAGAGACTGAGAAAGGGGGAGAGACACAGAGATGATTGTTCCAAGGATGCATTGGTTTAAATGTCTCCATCATCCATGTAAACTTGAGAGAAGACTTAGCCAGGGAATGTGCAGGTTCAAGGTATAATGACAGCTTTTCCTAGAATGAAGTTTAATAAATTTGGTTTATTGCAATTCATGTTACTCGAAGCAAGCATTCAGAAAAAAAAAAAAAAAAAGTTGTGCAGACTGATATCATCAGGGAGTGTTTTCCAACAGCCATGCCAATTGCAGAGGAGGAGGTGGATTTCCCTCTGCTGTGCTTTATGCATACCTGACAGCCAACTGTTTAAATAAGGCCTATTTTGGTAACCATAAGGTAAAAACAAGTGATTCAGAATAACCCTTCTTAGCATGTTAATGATTAAAACAGTAATCCTGCAGCAGTATCACATGCAGGGGAAGGCTGATCTGGGATATCTGGGCTGAGCTGGTTGGTGAGACTGACCTTTGGTTTAAGTACTTGACAGTGCAAGAAAGGAGTGTTTTGAAGTGGTCAAAGACAGGTTTAGGTCTTCTGTGTGCAGTGTAATGTGGAAAGAATTGGCCTGTCTATTAAAACCCAGTACGGTCCCAATATGCTCCAGGTGTCTTTGCTTATATAGAAGTCCTCTGAGAGTGAAGCCAGGTTCAGTCCTTCATGGTGCTTGTCTCTGGGAACTGGTGGATTTGTTGGTGATGGAGATCTGAGAAGAGGTTCATTTTGAAGGAATAAAATTGAAGGAAGTTTGTTTTTTGGGCAGAACATAAGGATTAAGACTGAGGTTAATTGCTAATGCATTGCTTCTGCTAGAGGGACAGTTTTTTGGGGACACAAATTATTCAGTTGTATATGTTAATAACACTCTTCTTTGTAAGTGTGTCTAAGATCAGGATTGTTGGATGGGATAGTTTAGACTGAAAGGTACTGTGTAAATGTAAGATTATTATCTCCCTTTTGCAGAAAGAAGCTAGGTCAACAGTAATCTTAATTACAACTTGTTTCTGTTAATAGCTCTTTATTTTTAGAGTTAAGTTAAATGAGGCTTTGAAGTGCTTTTATACAGGTACTTTTAACGTAGTGTTACCATTTAGGATGTGGGGTTTGTAATACTGGATCTTAACAGTACTTGTGGAGGAGCAGTTTCTCCATGTCCAGAGTGGATAATTCACAACTGTTCTGGTATGGCAGGTTGTCTCTCTGTAGGTTTTAAAGGGACTTGTGCCCTACAAACAGTGTAAAAATGCTTCAGGACATAACAGCTCTGCCTGTGGCAGAATACAGTGAGGATTTAATAGTATTTTCAACAATTCTGTTTAGATTTATTCATTCCTTTTAGGGAGCATTTTGTCAGGGAAGCAAAGAAGAAATGAAATAGAAGGAGCTGATAAAGGTGTGGGGTGAATTTAGGGAGGTGGATTGCAATAACCAGAATGAGAGTGTGCTCTTAGAATGAGCGCTGGTTCTTCTGCCCTTATAAGAAGTATTTCAGCAATGACAAATAAGTTTGTTTCATCTGAAAGCAGCAGATTTCTTCCTAATATTTTGCTGGTCTGACATTCTGTGAAATTGTGTTATATCCTAATTCAGTGGCTGCTCTGTATGTAGAATAAGAGCTTGCTATTTTCTACCAAGGGAAGCATTCCCTCTCCTTCTGCAGTGGTAGAGGTATTTTGGTGTTAGAGGTCCATGGATTAATCTCTTCTGATGACTTCTGATAGATGTTGGCATGACTTGGAAGAGAGAGTTGCATTTTCTGAATAAGTAATCTGCTTAGTTTGGAGTTTTTCTCAGAGGAGGGACTTTTGCTCAGCAGTGAAATCTGCTGAGCAAAAGCACAGGGGGTATGGCTACAGACACATCAGAGTGTGGCTGTGGTCCTCTGCTGGCAGGTAGGGAGCAGCACTCTGTGGATTTACTAGCTGTAAATGGGCGGTCTGTTCATGCATCCTCATGCCTCCCATGCACACGCCCTTCTGGCTTCTACTGTCTTCAGGCAGAGCAAAAGTGGAAGTATGGTGACAGGCTGTTCCATAAGAAAGCTGATGATTTATAGATCCTGGAAAGTGCATTTGATTTAGAATCTTCTATATGTTGTCTTTCCATTAGTTTGCCTAAAATGAGCATCTCTGATTAATTTCTTCTTAGCAAACGAAGGCACCCTTGGCCATTTTTTGGTTCAAGTTTATTCATATCTTCGGAGTAAGAGGAAATACTGTTTGTGCTGATGAATCATTTTCTGCAGTGTAATCTCCCATTTCATATGAACCAGAGAGCCATTACCATTTGTTTCATTGACAGCCTGTGAGGGAACATGCCATTTCAGTTCCTAGAGGGACCTGGGTGAAGCTTGAGCAAGAGCCTCAGATTGCTATTGCCAGTCTACTTAGCTACCCAGTTTCTTGCCAATTCTGTAAGCTTAACACTGTTATGTAAAAGCTTGTGAAACTAGGTACGGTGTGTTTGTCATTAGTTGGGTTGTTCAGTTTTATTTTTTGTGATATGTTTGCTTAACTTCTGTATCATCTTACAGAACAGTGTAATGTGTAGTTTATATTGTTTTCTTTACAAAAGAGAAGGGAGCTGTAAATTCACCCTACAAAGGAAACTATTAACATTTTTTTAAGTAAGGCAGGCTGGAAAATTGGAATTTCTTTTTCAGTTTCCTGGAAAATACTAATACTGGAGATTATATAACTGCATGAAGTCTCTGGGGAAAAGGAAAAGAAGCCTTGCTGATAATGAAAGAACCAAGTAGCTGCTTAATGTAATCCACTCTTCATGGAAAGGGGAGAGAAGAGAGACCTGTGCAGTCAGACCAGGATTCATTTATTCAAAGCTGAAAGTAGGCAGCACATCTGATGGGCAAATCAGTATATAAGGCCAGCTTGCTGGTCTGACACCTGTGTTTACCTTTTCCACATTAACAAAGTTGATTCTTTCAGTGTTATATACTACAAATAAAACAGAAATTACAAAAGTAATATTTTTCAGGCTCATCATGCCCAAGAATCGAGGGAGTAGTTTGAAGTGAGTCAGTCAACTCGCTGTAATCAAACAATTCTTCTATACCTCAAATATAAATGCTGCATGAGTAGCTAGGCAGGAAGGACTAGTGGTCATCTTGGAATGATGAAGAAAATAAGTTTCTTTTGATTCTCCAGTGTCAGACAGGCTACCTGACGAGAAAGCAGAAGGTTGAATTTGATAATCCTGAAGATGAGATCCCTTGCATCATTGAACTACAACTTCAACCTTGGCAGCTTCAAGCTTGATATAACCTTTGCATCACTGAAGTACAGTTGTGATGATCACTGAAGTCACTGTTCTAGGTTTCAGTGGCACTTCAATGTAATTTTGTTGTAGAGGAATCATTTTGTTATTGGGGGGACAAAGAGCAAGAGCCACTCATGTTTTAAACACGAGGAAAATGAAGACTTCAGAGTTGGTGAGAAACCTCCTTTCATGCTAATACAAAATGAGCAGTATAGAGTGACATGTAAGCCTGTATGTACTGCCCTTTCAAAGACATTTAAATTCACTACCTCACTGTTAAACCAGTGAAGGAAAAGGGCAATGCAAAATTCAAACCTAAATGAAACAGCACTTCTGTTGATGCAAGGTGTTTAGTGAATATGAAAAACCTTCAGAAAATGGCTAGAAGCATCCGTGCAAGACAAAGTGCAGACCTTTGTAGTGCTCCCAGCCATGTCTCTAAGGGATGTCATGGGATGGCTGTACAACAAGGAGGCATTCTGCAAGCGCCTGAGGAGCAAGTGTAGTAGTGGCAGAAACAAATTGAAATGAGAACTTCTGAGGTAGTTTTGTCCTGATGCTGAGTTCATTTTGGTGAGAGAGAACCGTCTGTATGATTAGCAGTTGGCTGGAAACAAAAAAGAGTGTTTATGCTTCCTTCCTTTAGTTACTCATGGACATCACCTGAGGAAGATTTTATTTTCAGTTTTGTCTCTACTTTGTGGACCTCAATAATGCAACTTGGTTTAAACAGAAGTTGAATGTGACTTCTGTAAAGACTTTTTATACTGCATTGTATAATTCTTTTATATTTTTATATAAATATAAAAATTCTCCAGAGACTCCCCATGGAAGTGGAAATCTTAGGAAGGCATGTAATGATGGTTTCAAAAGGATTTCCAGAAGCCACAGCCTGGTGATGCTCCTGTTCAGATGGAAACTTTCTTCATCTAACTTGGAAATAACTGACATCAGATATCTGAGAAAAATATTGAAGGATGTCTCAGTAGCTATAAAAACTGAATTGCAAGTTTAAATATTTTATGTGAAGATGAAGAACAGGAAGAGGTCTGACCTACAAGGAAAAAGTCTACAATGCCCACAGTGAGTAGAGTAAAAGTAATGGGCTGAATAGGTTGCAAGAAATAAAACATTTAGAAAGTTTTTTCTAGTGGCAAGGATACAGAGTGATCCTAGCATGGGTTGGTATGTGAACACTGTGGGGCTTTATCAGTTAGGGTCTTTAAGAATTTGATAGATGTGTTGCCTGGAAAGAATGCAACTGATTCTGTTGCATGGTTGTTTCCAGCTTCTTTTTTGTCTGATTCTCACCAAGGCCTACAGTGCGTGGGATAACAGGAAATGAGACAGTCAGATGGAGCATGGTTTCCCAACTTAAGCTGAAGTCCAGATGATCAGTCTGTTTGTTACCCTGTCAGAACAGTGGAATATATGGCAGTTGAGCTGTAGGAGATGCTGCCAGTTGAACATGGATGTTTCAGGCTTGAAAATTTTCTTCCGTGTCCAGGTAAGAGTGGGGTGTTTTTCCATGTTGGGCAGTTAGGCTTGAGATGTTTTGATAAATTCACTTTGTCATTCATGATCCCATGCTAACACGACTTGAGGTTCAGACCTGGCTGATGCAAAAACATCACGAAGCAAGCGTAGCTAGAGAGAAAATTCATCTGTTTTCTAAAAGCTTATATCCCAAGTAGCCATATCCCAAGTTATTAAGGCACTCCTGAAAATAAACTAAGAGAATGGTAGATCTTACTGTCTAGAGACTTACGACTCAGCTACTGTGGTTTTGTGTGTTTTGAGTTGTATGCTTTCAGTTTTGGACCACGTTGGAGGAATAATCATGTTACAAAAGTAGTTTGGTAGTCTGCAGTTTGTGTTTTTAATAGTAAATGCTTTGTGGACTTCTTGCAGTGTTTCCAGTTGCTGTCTTCAATCAGAGGAAGAAAGTTGTCTGAATTCTGGGAAGCATGTGGGGAAAAGACTAAGGGTCCATTAGACCCTAGTTTCTGCTTTTCTCCAGATGTTTACTCCATAACTAGTAGTAAACGTAGCACGTAGACCAATAAAAATATAGTATATTAGAAGTACCAGAATATGAGCTCTTTTGGCAGAGAATGTTGAACTCTCCTAGAAAACAAATTAGTTCCTGTGCATTATGTGTTCATGGAGGTTTACATGAGTAATGAGTCAAATGTTCTTTTAAGATGTATGGGGCCAGATTCAGATCCCCAGTGATTTAAATTTTGAGTAATTCAAAAGATATTTATGAGTTATACTTCAATAACAGATTACAATCCGGTTCTTATTCTGTAGGATTTTAATAAGGTTTTAAAAGTGAAATTCATCTTAATTTTCCAAGTGTGTAGCAAGTTACATAATTAATCCAATATTGTCTTCATTCTGGAGGAGGCTGTTTAACTTGAATTTCTTTGTCAAATACCACGCAGACAAGCTCATGTGGTGGTAACATTAACTAATGATAGAGTTATCCAGATATATAGTTCTGTCACTAACTTGAATTGTTTTCAGTAGGGAGAGAACACGTTGCTGAAGAGAAGAAAGCATGCTATTTTTGCAGTCACTATGCAATTAGCTCATATAACCCCTGTGCTCGTCATGCTTTGTGCAAGATCCAGGGTGACCAACTGTAGGTCATTTGTGTGAGAACAAAGACCCTGGGGCTGAGAGACAGTTTATTAAGATAATACTGTGGGGTGAAGATCAACTGTCTGTCACAGCAGTTGCCAATGGAAGCGTGTCTGTATTTATTGAATGCTTGCATAAATAAGAGTTGCTTGAACTGGGATGTTTTGAGTACTAAAGGATGGGGAGAATAAGCAGATAAATGGTTACGGTAGTGGTGTGAGCATGGAGCTGACCTCGCCTTGTTTTCTGCAGGTTCTCCTTTCGTGGCGATGGCTCTGTGGATTTTCTTATGCAAGATTGAGTGCCTTGCATCAGAATCATTTTAACCATGGGATGTTTATTATTTTTGTCCTTTAATCATCCGCTTACTTTCATTAAAATGGAGGGACCTCTGTCAGTTTTAGCCACTCTTAAGCAGTGTCCCCTGAAGTTAGCAAAGAAAAGGGAGGAGAAACAGTTGAAGTTGCAGACAGAGGATCATTTAAGATTCATTCTCAGGAGGCAGGGCTAAAAAGTATTTTTCCCAGATGTTTCTCTTTCCAGGTAGAAAAAAGAAAAGTTGAATTGAATTCTTTCATCCATGTCAAAGAGTACAAAGTGTGTTGTCACTTGCTGATGCCTTGGTGTATTTGTCACTGGGAAGCTCACAGCAATGTGCTTTCTATTTGTTTATGAAAAATGGACATACAATCTGTTAAAAACAAAATAAACTTGTTTTTATCTGTGTAAGCAAAACAAAGCTGCTCTTGTTTGCAGACTACTCTATGACCTTAACATGTGTGTAATGGCATGTCTGGTGCAGCGATACTAACCATAGTAAGAGAAGCAAGTTCTTTGTCACAGTGCCTCATAAAGGATTTTCTTTGTATGTTTTCCTGCTAAAAATCTTTGATAATCTGTTATTAAATATGAAAGCTTCTTATTTCGGCTTTACAAGAACATCAGATTCTTCTCTCAGAAGCACACAGAAAACTCCATGCTTAAGATTCAGTTTTGCAAACCCTTCCCCCTTCTTGAAACATTCATATGGAAATACACCATTAACTGTGAAATTCCCTAGCAACCTTAACAGCCTAGAAGAAGAGATCCAAACCCCAGGAATACTCAGTTCTCAAGAGCATTTGTACTGTCTTTTGTTAATATTCATTATATTCTAATAAGTGATTTGATAAATTCTTTTGAGGGTCTCTGCTATTTTTTTCTCTCCATTCCAGTGGTTGTTTAGTTGTAACAGTGCAATATTCCCACTGGTGGGAAGTGGAACCCAAAGCTTCTTACCGTCTCTCCTAGAAAGCCTTCAAAAATCCACTTCATGGTGGTTCCTTTGCTAATTTCTCTGCCAGTCCATAATTTAATTTTTTTTTTAATGATGAGTAAGTTTTTGACAGCTGATAGAGGAATTATTCGTACTTTACAGCATAATAAATTGCTTGCTGACTCAGTTTAGGGAGAGAAGTCATTCTTTCATATACGTGGTGGCAGTAATACGTAGTACCTTGATGGGTTTTCTACCTCTTAATTCTCTTACCTAGTAAAGACTAGTCATCCTTACAAATCCAGAGCTGATGCTATGGTATGCAGTATCTCAGGTGTCTCAGTGCAGAAAATCATTCAGGCGTTGCTTCAGCTTATCCTTAATCCCACAGGAGCTGAGAGGTTCTGGCAAAAAAATCCCACTGCTTGATGGAGACAGAGCTGAACCCTAAAATGAAATCAAATGAAACTTCATTACCAGTGAAATTAATTTCTCTTACTTTTATTCAAGCTCTGGTTTCTAGAGTAATTTTTGGGAAAGAATGTAGAGTTGTCGCTGTTTGTTGGGGTTCGTTTGGTTTGTTGTTTGTATGGGCTTTTTTTAGGTGGTTAATTTTGGGTTTTCTTGAAATTTCAAGTGGTCCCTTCTGTATGCCTTTTTCTCTATCACTTTTTGTCTTCTTCCATTTCTGTGATTCTCCTTTCTCCTTTTCTTTATGTCTGTCTGTCCCACGTCTTTTTACCACAACCTCTATTTCTTTTATATTTCAGATGTGTTATTTTCTTTTTAATGCATTGTCTTCTCTATTGCTTTCCTTTTATTTGCTCTCTTCATTCTTTTTACTTGCTTTTCCCACTATTTCATATTTTGAGGCTCTGCCCTAGAGATTCTAATTAATTTGTTTCTACAGGGATAGAATTGTAGACTACTCTAGATTTCCTTTCTTGTATCCTGTGCAAGTGATAGAAATGTGCCCATGTCACATGAAGCAAAGATGGGGTAGTGAATGTAGCCCTGCAGTGCTGGGCTACACTAAATTTCTTTTTGTTCGAAGGCTTAGAAACTCAAGTTTCTCTCTTGAGTTCAGAGCTTGGGGTAGGCTTTCTTGTCACCTTGCTCTCAAAACTAATTTTCTAATAGTAATCTCTCTTTTGCTCCTTGCATTATATAAGATCAGTAGTGTAAGAGGCTACCCACTCCTCTTTAAGTGTAACAGTTTTGTACAGTTTGTCAGAGCGTTCATGTTTTTGCACAAAGAAAGCTATGCTTTGGTATAGGGATCCTTAATCTGAAGCAGTTGTTCCAAAGAAAGGGAAATTTGTGCCATACAGTGTATTTAATTATTTTTGAGTGGGTAAGTCAATTTGAGAAATGTGGTTATGTATTGCTAAGGTCTGTAATCTTAAATGTCCAAGAAACATTCTCACATGTCTTAAAAATCAAAATTTGTACTGTGAAATAGGTAGTACTATTAGAAAGCTCACTGAGTGGTGAGTCAAAGTAATTAAGGGAAAGTAAATAATCTCTGAGGTTCTCATTCCCCATGAAACTAATTTTGTATCTTATCCTTCATGTATTTAAAAATAGTTCCCTGCTAATTCAAGATGCTTGTGTACTATGTCTGTGAAGAGCACTTCAGTCCTATTGAAGGGATGGCAGATTAAGGAGTTATTTGTAACAGACTATTTTTTTTATTTTAAGAGAGGCTTTCATTTGGGCAATCTAAGTGAACAAATATTGCTGGAAAATTAGCTTGCTGTACAGTGAGACAGCAGATGATCAGCCAATCATTTTCTGAGGGTTTAGGATGGGGAAACATCTGGGTTTGTCTTTAAAGGGATAGAGATGACAGTATTTTCTCAACAAAGATGAGCTTTTCTCCTCAGCCTAGTAAGGCCTTAAATATTCTGCCATACATGCTGTCCTGTTTTACCTCTACTGTTTGGAATATAGGTTATTTTATTCCCTAGACAAATAAAGTGTACCTTGGGAGAGGAATGGGATGTATTAGAAGAGCTAGACTGCTCTGGAGCTGCAGTTCTGCTGTGCACGAGTCTGACAGTGGTCTGACAGGAGAGTGACAAGATTGCACTGTCAACTCCATCAGTATCTTGAGTAGTTATCTTAAGAGGACTAATAAATCTCCATGACATGTCTCCAGGTTTCTGTGCTGAAGAAAATGAATGTAATTGATTTATTTCTGTGTGCATTCTACTCATGAACTCCTGAGGTCTTCTGTTGCCCAAAGAGGCATAATGCATATGTAGATTTATTTTTTCTTACTCAGGGAGGTGCAGGTAGGGAAATGAGGCAGCAAGGCTGAAATAGCAAAGGGGCTCCATTCGTGTGTACAAGTGTGCATGAAGTGTGGTGCTGTGCTGAAATGTGTGGAGGGAGCACACAGACTCACTCGGGGCATGTAACATAACTGCAAGAATTAGCAGCTTATGCAGTGTGTGTATTGCAACCCCTTGGGCTCTGAACTGCCTGCCTCAGGTGTCCTGAGGAGCTGCTCAGTGTGCAGGAACCCTGCAATTACAAGGTTCAGTCATAGCAGAGTTACATGCCTAAAGTAGACAGTGCAGATGTATTCCCTCGCATCAGATGGGGATGCACGTGTATCCTTATTAAATAAGGATGCTAACCTGTTTGATAGTGAATTTAGAGGAGCTGAAGATGGTCCCTTTTTTTTTTCCAGGTCTGCAAGATGAACTGGTAAAACTTTTTTTTTTTAATGTATGTTAACAGAGACTTTCTGGTTAATTAACTGCAGATCCTTGTGCAAACTTAGGAAGACTGGAACTTTATGCACGTGTCCTGCCGTCATCCTCATGCTCTCTGAAATCACTGAGGAGTTAGGTGCAGAAAAAGTCAGTGCTTGGCCAGAGCCCTGTAGATTTGGTGAAAGAAAATAAACCCATCAGTTATCATTCTTGAGAGCAGGTAAACCTATTCAATGTAAAGGGAATTCTGTGACCTGTTATCTAGAGCACGAAAACTGCTTTTTATTAATCAATCAAACAAAATGTTGAAAATAATAGGAAAAATGACTTGAGGGAGGGAAAAACAGAGTTAAGGAATATTAGTAGGCAGCTGGTACTGTTTGTGAAAATAGACTATTCTTAAAGCTTTCATAGACATTGTGTAGTATATAGGAGAAAAGTCTTTCCCTTCTTCTTTCAAGAGAAGCCATGATTTTATCTCAGTAATTGAAAATAATGTCTGAAGTTGTTCTTAACTAAATTTACATGAACCCCTTTTGCAATCTGTTGTTATCTTTCAGGGAATTTCTCAATAAATGCTGCTGCCTGTGCTTGGATGGCATGATCCTATACAGAAAACAAGGCCAAGCACATCCTCTTCATTGCTCAAAGAACAGCACTTCTAGCCTAACTATGGTGCCATTTGGCAGTGATGCTGTAGTTAAAGGTGATTGTTGGTGTTTCTGTTACAAATTCTGTGTACTAGAATGACTTCACTCATGCCAGGCGGAAGCCTGACTAGCTATTTACTTACTCATTTTCCTCCCTTTATTAAAAATCCCTAAGTGAAGAAAAGTTCTGAATTTCCTTGATATCTGTTAATCTGTCAGTCTATTTGTTACAAAAAATGCTATGCTTTTCCTTCATTTCCAAACTTTCCTCTGTTGTGCAGCACACATGGTAACTGGTTGATGACTTGCATCACTCAGCACTGCGAGTTGCTCAAAGAAAGCCATGCCTGTGAAAGAGGGGAAAAGAAACACCAGAGCATATGGAATTGTCTAAGTTGAGCAGTCTGTGCACAGTTATGTCTGCAAGCAGAGATGGTTTCAGTTGCCTCAGTTGCTGCAACTGGGCAATATTAGTATAATGACTTCTTGCTTCCTAGGGAACATTGCCAAGTTCCTCACAGTTCCATGAACACGAGCCATCCCTCTAGGCATCACTCAATAGTCAGATCTGTCACACTTGCATTAATGCACATTTACTATTCTGTCATTTCCTGCTGCATAATGACCAGTGCTAGGTCCAGTTGTAGTTCTATGTTTTGGGAAAAGATGGGGGGGGGGGAACCCAACTAGACTCAACTAGCTTTTAAGCAGTTCCCTCAAAATAAAAAGCACTGTGAGTTTTGCAAAAATACTGGTTAATGTGGGATTTTTCAAACCATCTCCTATTTAGAAGCCCTTTTTCTTTTTTAATTAGGCAAAGAGCCTTATCTGAAGTCTGTTGAACTTAGTGAGTGTTTTCTGAGTGACCTTCTAATGTCTGTTCAAGGCTGTGGAGGCCCCCAAAGTCGTAATGCTGAGAGGTGTAATTGGCCCTATAAATCTCAGTGGGTCATTAATTCTAAATCTCAATAATGTTAAGACCAGGATGCATGTAAATGAAGCAGAGTGATGAGCATAGTAGGAAGATTTATACAAGCATTTTCTTGCTTTGCTTTGCCCAGTAGTAGAAATTGTAGTTTTGGCATGGAAACTTGCTTTCTTCCTTATCATCAATTCCTATATATCACCTATGTGTTTTTGGAAATTTATAAATGCATCTTTCTGGGGGAGACAGCTGGGAATTTTTGTCTTTGCCTATCAGAAGGTAATAGAACATGACTTTTAAATCTCTGTAAGATGAATGATAAGGCCCTCAACTCTAAAAATTTAACTGGATAAAACAAATTTTCAAAATGTTATTGCACATAGAACACTTGGTCCTGAAAATCATGGAATCATAGAATGGTTTAGGTTGGAAGGGACCTTGAAGATCATATAGCTCCCATCCCCCTGGATGCCACTCACTATACCAGGTTACTCTGAGCCCCATCCAGCCTGGTCTTGAATACTTCTAGGGATGGAACATCCACAATTTCTGCAGCCAGCCTGTTCCAGTGTGTCAGCACTGCCATAGTGAAGAAGAGACAGTTCAAATTTTAAAGCACACATGTGAGTTTTGGTCTGGGATCCTGAAGCATGCAGTGTCTGTAGTTGTCACACAGGTACACACACACAGGGGAAGCCCATATCATAGTAAGCTATAAATCTCTGGAGGTACTTTATGAGAATTGCTAATGAAAGCCTTGTTGTATGTTATGTGACCAGACGGGCTTTTCAGTGTGCTCCTTTGGAAAAAGAAAGTAAAAAAAAAAAAAAGAAAATAAAAAGTCGTACTTCACTTGGCTCAGTAGGAACATTTATCTTGTTTTCCCCAATCAGAAATGTTTTGAATATGTCCTTATCTCATGGTATTTGTTGGGGGTGGTTGCTGCTATATTAGTCCATAAACAAGGAGTCAAAAAAGAAAATTAATCAATGCTGTAGTGTGGACTTTGCCCTATGTCTTTTGATTGCCAGCTGTTTGTCCAATCCATTCTAAAGTCCCCTTTCCACTTTCCCTTGGTACAATTGATCCTCCTTTGCTTCAGTCCCCTGACAGGGATTGTTCAGAGAGATAATCTTTGCACCATTCCTTCAAGGCCAAAAGACCCCTAATGTATCCTAGCATAAACAGAACACTAGGAGGAAACAATTGGATAAAAAATATACAAAAACACTCAAAGAATAAAAAAAAAAGTCAAGCTTTTAAAAATGAAACAGGCTATTTATGTGGGAAGTTGAGTATTGGTATTTTTATATTATCTGAGGTGGAAAGGTTTGATATTCCATACTGTTCTGAAATAACATCACATTTAGGCTTTCTGAAACATGTATTTGTCATCATATCTACCTCTATTTATAATTGAAAAGAGAAATTAGGAAAGTTTATTGTTTGGTCTCTGGCCTTTCCGTGCAAAGGCACGTGTATTGCCTTACCAATTCTGAGATTATTAGGGATTATCCTTACAAATGCTGCTCAGACACTTAGCAGCAATGGGGCTCAGGTGGGAGGAAAAGAAAAGGGTCTGTGTGGTGTAGATGTGCAAGTACTTCCCTCTGTTCTTCAGGCACGAGCTTCAGTTTCAGTTTCATCTGTAATCTTCTGGCAGAGCAGCAAATTTGACTGCAGCTTTATTTGTTGTCTGTACAGTGGATGCCATCAAGCCTTTTGCTGTATCTGGAATAGTTCCTTATTCTTTTATAAATCTATCTGTTATCTTGTGTTGGTGCCCCTAACAAAAATTAGTATTCATTCTCAAAATACTACATGATCTATTTAACCTGTCTAGGCTAGAGCCTGACACAAGGGAAGGGTAGGGGGACCTGAAATAGATCAACTGATGGGAATTTCTATTTCAGATAGCATTAGGCATGCTTTGGTTCTGTTTTGAAACAAGAAAAACTAGGTCAGGATCTGGGATAATGAGAAAAGGTGTAGCAAGATCTTCTCTGCTGTAGGTGAACCAGAATCTGATTCAGGCCAATCAGACTGTTCTTTGCAAAGAGAGATCAAATTCAGAATAGCTGTGAAGCTGCTTTAAGCCAAACCTGTTCTTCTGGCAGAGCCTGAGTCAGCTGTGGTTTCAGAAATGGTTGATCTTTGAGAACTGTCAGCCAGTCAGGTTACACCAAATATTCCCAAATAAAAGGTTCAAAAAATGTTTATTCTACGTATCTAACCAGAACAGATTTACAGTTTTCAGCATAGGTTGTACTTAATTTTGTGTGATAACATCTCTTTCTGCCATTTTTGTGTATTTGAGTTAGAATACAGTCCCAGGTTCTAGAATAGAATTTTCCCTGCAAAGAAACTTGTCTGGGGATAGTAGAATAGCAAAACTCTCTTTAGTTTTGCTATTTAGTTTGTGAAATCTTTCTTATTGTCTTTCTGTCTATGCCACAGATTTTTTTTTAAAGTTAAAATTATTGTAGCATTAGTGTTGGAAGATGTTCTTCCTTTTTCTATGTTTGAGCTGCCATTTCAGGATAAGAACATTCACAGGATCAACACAGTCCTCTGGATTCTCATTACAGTAATGGAAAAAAGATGTACGGTGGAACTTCACTTCTGTGAGCTCTTGTGGTGTCATTCCCTTAAATTATATGAATGGGAGAATTATCCCAGTGGTTGTTGTGATCCTTCTCTTGTAAAGGTTGTTGCTAATTGCTGTTCATCATTTTGGAGAGACTGTGTTCAAATGTATCTTTGATTATTCATCTTCCATAGATTTGTGTCTAGGGGCCTTAAAACTGACAACAACAGTACATAATAAAAAAACACCCCATTTGCACATAAGCATTTTCTTAAAAGTGAAGGAAGGAAAGAAGAGGGAAAGTCCTTTTCCTGATTCTTTTCCTGACTTCAGTTCTTTAATTACCGCCTCAAACCTTCCATTTCTGCTCCTCTACGCCCCTAGATTTGGTTAAGGAAAAGAGGTCCTTTCTCTTGGTGAAAGCCAAGGAAAACTCAGTAGCATTCATAACAACTTTGTAGTCCAACTATTTTCCTCTGTATGCAGTATAGTACTTATTTTCCTTTACTCTATTAAAAATTTTTGTTGTCAATTTTTAAGTGTTTTGACTGAATGTTCAATGTTCTCTACATGAAAAATGTTGGCGTTCCTTTTTCAAGCTTTTAGAAAAACACATCCAAGGGGACGAAAATGTATAGCTTGTTTCTTCAGAATGCTGCTATATTGTGATAAGAGTATCATTCTGACTAAGGTTTGATTTCTAATCACATTTGTTTGGCTGCACAAACTTTTATGTCATATAAATAACACGGAGGATTATTTCCCTCAGTGCAGGGAAGTTTTCTTTCTGAAAAAGCTTGATTTTTTTTTTTCCAGAAACTCCTTGAGCAAGTTGGTTTAGAAGCTGTTGTACTTATGTAATCTCAGCATTCTGTTTATGGATTCTGGTTCAGTTGCTTTATCATGGGATGCCTCAAGCAATACACAGTTGGAGCCTGGAGCAGGAGTGATAGATGACCATTAGCCTTGATGGTGCCCACTAAAGTGGGAACTGCTGGTGCTGGAGTCTTAGGAGAAGTGCTCAGCCAAATTACTCTGCAGGGAAAACAGTGGAAGCATTCATTATTTTTCCAGAAGCAGAATAAAGTAAGTTTATAAATAAGACCCTGGGGAACTTGCTGAACTCCAGGAAGCTAGGCTGACTTCTTCAGGAAAGCAGTTTGCTTTGCATGACTGTCCTGGAAGGAAGGAAATGTCCCATATAGGTGATAGAGCAACAGGATTCAGTAAAGTCATATGGAGGGAAAAAATGATCTGAATATTCCTGTTGGGTGCTTGTTTCAGAGTACTTTAGGAAAGGGAAGCAGAGAAATACAAGTCTAAGCAAGGTAAAACTGACTATGTGAGCTCTGAGCTATAAATTCTGTGTGTCTATAAGAACATAGTTGGGAGAGGGTGTGGTTTATCTAGCATGTTGTTTTTTGGTATCTTTGCATTTTCAGATCACGTTTCTTTGAAGAAATAACGGATGGGAGGGCTATCCAAAATGTGTGTGACATGTGGTAAAGGTAGAGAGCCAGGACTGCCTAATATAGGCTGCCTAGGGACACCCTGGATGTGTTGGGACCTGGATCCCAGTCATCTGGGAAACTATCCAAACTTTTTGAAAATGTGTGAAAATATACTGTCTAAGTAATATCAACTCCCTTAGAAAAAACCCCAAAAAGCCTCCAGAAAGGTTGAGAGAACTGCCTCTCTTCTTGTGCCAGGCTTCCCAGTCCTTTCATCACCTTTGTGGCCCATCTCTGGTCCCTCTCCATCCTGTCCACATCTATTTTGCTTAGTGAGGACCAAAACTGAGCACAGTGTTCGAGGTGTGGCCTGACAAGCGCTGAGTAGGTTGGGACAATGCCTTCTTTGTCTGTGCTGGGGATACCCTTGATGATGCATCTTGTTGGCTTCTTTTGCCACAGCAGCTGCATGCTGTTCACTTCTATTGAGCTGCTTGTCTACCAGAGCCCCCAGATCCCTTTTTAGAGAGCTGCTCCCCACCTGGGGAGATCCCAACCTGTGCTTCACTGCACTGCTGGATTATGCTTCCACTGGTGCAAGTTTTTACATTTGTCTTTGGTGAACTTCATAAGGTTCTTGTTAGCCTATTCTTACAGCCTGTCCAGGTCTTCCTGTGGAATGGCTTTCCCTTACAAAGTGCCCACTTCCCTGCTCAGTTTGATGTCTTTGGCAAATTTCATCCAGGTGCACTTGATCCCATCATCAGATCATTGATGGGGACATTAAACAGCATTATTGATCCCTGGGAGACCCCACAGGTTGCCAGCTTGTAAAGGAGCTCTTTGCCATAACCCTCTGAGTGCTGCGGGTCCACCAGGTTCCCACCCACCACATGGGCCACTTGTCTAGACCTCAGCACATCAGTTTCTCAGGGAGGAAGCCATGGGAAACTGTATTGATAGTCTTGGAGAAATCCAGGTAGACAGCATCCATTGCTTAACCCATATCAACTGAGCAGGTTCCTTTGTCAGAGAATGTGTTTAGGTTTTTCAGACATGTATTGCCCTTTGTTAATCCATGCTGACCTTTCCCAATTAATTTTTGCAAGCACATCAGATTCCTGACACGGGCCCTGTAGTTCTCAACTGGTGTTTGTCCATCTCTGCTATGCTCCTCTTGGTTTTGAGCAGGCTCAGAAGCTCATAGTTAAGCCAAAGGGATCTCTTGCTCCATCTGCTTCCCTTACTTTTAAAGGGGATGGACTCTTCGTGCTTCCAGGAGAGTGCGCTTGAAAAACTCCCAGCACTCACTAGCTCCTTCATGCTCCATGAAAGCTTTCAATGGAATCCCTCCCAAACATTGCCTAGTTCCCAATACCTGTTTTGCCAAGAATTAGTAGAAATACTTTCTGTTAACCAAAGCTATTGTAATCAAAAAGCAGACAGAAGTAGAGCTGCATTTGTCAGACACTAAATATGGATCTGAAAGAAATGGTTTTACAGACTCTGTTAGTTCCTGCTGTGGCTCAGATATCTGGAATCCTTTTTCAAGTGTACATTTGCCAGCAGTCGGGGCTTCCATAGTGCAAACCCCATCAATCATCTGCTTGTATTTCTGCAGCATACAGCACAGCCAACAGGGCATGAAAATCTAGACTGTCATTTCTTGGAATTAGCAGAGGGAGCAAGAGAGGCAGTGTATTTATTGAGAACCTCTGTGTGAGAGGATGTCATCACAGCCTCCTTGTTTTTCTCAGTTGTTTTAGGTTTTTTTTAACTGTCATATGCATCAGTCTCTTAAGATGTCTAGTAAACTACGACCAAAACTGTTATGTGTCCTAGATACTCTTGATGTCTTTGATGTTGCTGAGAAAATGAGGTGTTAGTTTGCATCTTGAGAAAAAGTTGTCTGAATTCATCCCCGGTAACTTTAAAAATAAGTCTTTAACAAGGCCATCTATTCTAGAAACACACATCACCCAGCTTTCCTTTGTGTGAAGAGAGGCAGATACCTTTATAGGTCTGTATCTGTAGATGTAGACTTTGGTTTTAGCATGGCTGACATCTTCTAAAGAGATCTGTTTCTCCGCATTGCCCAGACAAAGAGTCTAGGATGGTTGCATATTCAGTTCAGGTCCTTCAGCTGGGAACAGCATGTAGGTGGAATCTCTGATAATGTGGGAGTGGTGCTGTGGGACAGCAGCTTTTCTATAGCCTCTCTTCACCAGCTATATACTGTTGTGCAATAATTTAGAAATACATGGAATACCTGTACAACTGAGATAGCTCATGACTGGCCCTCAGCTGTGTTGACACAGGAAGAGGTGGAAATCGAGAAGAAATGCTGACTATCCAGCACATCTTTCAAGTAGAAGCGAAAAAGGAAATGTTGTTGCAACACCTAATTCGTGCATTCTGATGATCTCTGAGGATACAGAGCACCAAAGACAGCCGAAACCTGATCGGTGAAGTAACAACTTCCTTATAAACTTGCTAGAAAACTTTGGAGGGTGTCTTTGAGTGCTGAAGAATGGTGTGGTTATGTTGATGTGCTTTAGGTCTGCTTATCTCCATAGGAAAACATAATGATTCCATTTTGAGGAAGAATAAGTAAACACGTGTTTCTAATATCTTTCAATCCAAAGAAGTCACTTACCTTTTGAGTGCACTGAAAGGTACATTTTTGAGGGGAATAGATGAAGTAAAAAGGGGTGCCTTTTCTGGGTGTACAGTTAAGAATTTGGGTGTGACTGTATAATAAGTATTACTCATATATTTCACATTGTGTCGAGTTGGGATTTTTTAAAAGAAGCTCATTAGCAACCTTATTATAAGTTAAACAAATTATACTTACTGTCGTTTAAGTACTAATATTTTATTGAAGAACATTATTCACTAGCTATAAATGCAGTGGCAGTACTCATATATGATTAACAATTAATTCTTATAATCATTGCATAAAACACAGAATAGGCATTGCTTTAATCCATGAAGTTCCCTCAACATAATGCCATAGGTGTGTGATCAAGACCATACCTTCCATGCTTCTTGCCTATTTTGCTATTCATCCTTAGTAATATCACATATGGAACATGGAAGTTGTGTAAATGCAAGTTAGTAATATTTGTAGGGCCCAGTGTCCCTGAGACAGATTCCAAGCAGCTTGTGTTCCCATGTTCAGACTCTCTGTCTGAATTTTGAGAGAGCTTTTTCCAGTTTTCCCTTCCCATAAATCTTTTTGTTAAGATAGTCTTTTTCAGTGTCTGGGGCTTTTAATTTTTCAATCATTCGCAGATGGCAGAATGCTGCCTGGCTGTGGTGAGCATCCTTGGATGCTGACACGCTGCATTTCCATGTTGTTTCAGCAACAAGGGGAGTTGATTGCAGTCAAGGGGGCTGTGTTTTGTGGAGGGCCTTTTCTATTACAGGAATGGTACGAGTGAAAACTAGCATCATGCTTTCTTAATTCCACAATGACTGTGCATTAGTGGTGCTCTAGCTAGCTCACTGTCTTTTGAATGTCTTTATTAGGTTAGAAAACTTTAACATGTAAGTACATGCAGTCTGTGTACTGAGCCCTCCACATCTATTATATGCCATGGAGGCTTTTAAAGTGTAGCTTAGCTCCCAGCATAATTCTTCAAATTACAGTAACTTACTTCTTGGCTGAGAGCGCTTTTGAGAACTAATCTGTAATGTGTTTACTTTGGCTGGAGGAATTGAAATGCTTTAAAGGGAAAAAAAAAATTAAAAGCTCCCCAAATGTTCCTGCAGCTTTGCTTTCTCCTCTTATTATGCTAATCTGATTGTTTTTAATGTGAGGACTTCTTTTGCCCCGAGTCTTATATACGCTGCAGTGTCATAAAAGGTATACCACTTTACAGCTAAGTAATGTTGACTTGTAAGTTAGAAAAGCTGAGGTTTTCATTTGGAATACTGCACTGTGTAGGAATATGTCCATTTTTTCTACTACTCTCCTGAAATATAAGAAGTCACCACATTTAACATCTATGAGGTCTTACCAGAATGTCTAACTAAGAAGCTGCCAAAGTCAGCTTAGGAAGAACAAAAACATCTACTTTAATATTCAGTTTTTTAGTCTTTGGAGAAATAGTTTATTATATGCCTTGGTTATTGCCATAATTTAGATAATGGGAAAATTAATGTACTATTAGAGTTAATTGCCCTGTCTATACTTAGTGGGACAAAGAGATTCTGAAGTGATACTGAGAGTTTTTTCAGTATTTGGGAACTTTTGTTTCTTTATTCTTTGATAGTGAAGTTCACACCTGTGTGTAGTGTAACCTTGGAGACCATTCTTGCCTTTTTGGTGGACTTCTCTTTAGAAAAGACTAGGCTAATGTTCACACTAACTCAAGGGGTAATGCAGAACTCTTTTAAAATGTCCTTGTACAATTCTTGTAAGGGTACCTAGAATCTTGTGTTTCTTTCTGCTTCCCCATTCCTTCAGAGAAATCGCAGTGGGTAATAATTTGCCTTCAGGCTTTGTAGTGAATGGTTCAGGTAAGTAGGCTCCTTTCCATGGCCATGTGCAGTTAATATATAGACAAAAGTGGTGAAGGAGAGCGCAGCTTGGGACTCATTGATGTCGTGGTGCTGATGAGATGCAGGCCTGCTGCCCTTGTGCTGGACCCAGCTGCTAATTTCCTAATGTTTGGCTGGAGCCTGGGCTTGGATAAAAGGGAGCTGGCTGTAGCTTGGGCCAGATAATTTGGAGATGCTAATGGCTCATTTGTTAAAGCGAGTAGAGGGCTTGGCAGAGGGAGAGGGAGTTTCTCTCTGCCTCACCTCACTGTTTCCCTCTGCTTTCCACCTTGAGGGTGTTTATTTCGTGGGTGCTCCTTGGAGTGCTCGCAAGGAGAGACGTTGCTGTTCTATACTATGCGCATCATCGCTGGGGGCCTGGCTTCAGGAGAGGGACTGTACAGCAGAGGTGCACTATTTTGTTCCATTTCTTCCTCGTTTATTCCTGCGACCAGTGTTGTGGGCTCTGTCCCTCTCCTGCTCCTGCCTGTCCCTTCCCATCCCTTAGGAAAAATGCAGCTCCAAGCAGTGAACACAGCTGAGCTTAGGAAAACGCCAGTGCTATGGCACTGGTGCTGGAAGCAGGTGGGGGCACAAAGCAGTGACAAACTGAGTCAAAAGGAGCTGAGCCCAAGCCAAGCCCCAGCCAAGTCCATGCAGCTGAATGGAGAGGTCCAGAGCGAGTGGCATTACATGGAGTAAAACCAGCAGAGCAGTCTGGAAGGGGACAACACTGTGTGTAGTCAAACCAGAGGAATGGAGCAGCCCAAAAGCAGAACACATGGTGCAATATGGGTGATCTGGCTTTTTGGGGGTTTGTCCCTCATTGTTTCTCAATGGCTCAAGCTTGGGGAAGGGAATGCTAGCTATGGAGAGCATGTGCCATCCTATGTTTGTCCCTGTGGCCACACAGAGCTGAGCTGAGGTGTGGTGCACACCTTTTCTCTGTAAAGCACCTTCTCTTTTGTATGCTTCGGTTATTAATATTGCTGCTGTCACTGTGTTTCTTACTCCATTGCTGTTTGCTTTCAGTTACTTGTTATCTCAACCCATAGCCTTTGTCTTTGTCCCTCTCTCTCTCTCTGGAGTGGGGCTGAGAGAAGAGGAAAGGCTTATCTGGAGTTAAATTTCCATCTAGTTTTAAACCACCATGACTAGTCACAAATGCACACTTCTGTCTTTCTTCTTTGTCATTACAAGTGTTTCTTGTGAAGCTGGCTCTTCCTATTGTACATATTTTCATTTGGTACATTCTGGCTCGTTGCAGCAGCTTACCCATGGGTATATCTTTGCAAACCACTTGAGAGAGAGGAAGAAATGTCAGCTGTTGCAGGCCATTGACTGCCAGTTACTGATTTGGGCTGGCTGGCATGAACACATCGATGTCTGTGGTTAAAAGCTCTGGATTTCTTTTCTCTCTTGGCTTGGATTCAAGAAGATTTATGCAGAAAAGTTGGCTTTACTTGAGATTTATGGCTGGAGTTCACATAGATCCTTATGTGCATCTATGGGAGATGAAGACTGTTGGTACATATGTCTTTGGCACGTTAGCCTAGATGGAGTGTGCACGAGCTCTCCTTCAGGGCCATGAGCCCTGCTCCCTGTGAAGAAGTCATCACTCACCAACCATGCTTCCTCACTGAGAGATCAGTTGAAGAAAGAAATGAACTTTCCACTTAGGAGATTGTTGCTTCTGTTTTGGCAAATAAGTACCTTGTGTTGCTTCTTAAAGAGGGAAATTTTGCGAGATTTTCTGTCTGTCTTCAGTAGCAGTGCCCCAGATTAACAGCTTGAGGTTGGGTATTTTAAGCTGTTGTATCAATGTGATCAGCCCTGCGTTTAGTGACGTGTGGAGACAGTTTCTTATAGGACAGGCAGATCCAAACTCTCTACTAGTTACAGAAGAATTTTTCAGTATGAAACACAAAGGTGGTTCTTATATATATATATAAAAATTATATAATACATATATTTTTACTCACTCCATCTCCACTAGCTCAAATTTGAGGACATATGGCTGCATGATTTACAAGCTGTAGCTTCCATTGTTAGCCATAAGTAGGAGACATTATGAAAGTGACAGAGGGATGGATTGCTGTGGTCAGGTCTGCATTTGGGTGGAGCAGATGAAATTCTGCCAGGTAATAATGGAGGAAAAACTATCACTGGTCACTTTTTACAAATGAGATGTCCAAGCATAGAGGTGTGAATTTGAACTTGCACCAGGAGGCATAGGATCCAATTTAAAGTGCCACAGACTTAGTTAAAACATGCCAGTTGACAGCTCTTGCCATCTTGGATTGGACATAGAATGAACATTTCTGAATACTAGAAGGTAAATATGAACTGGGCCTTGAAGTAGGCTTTCATGTTTGTGTACAGGGTTTACTTACATAGGTTTGTGTTGTTTCTAGCTAACTGCAATTAGAATATTGTAACTTTAAAGAAGCTTTTCTTGTAACAAAAGCTGTGTTGTGTAATAAACATGAGTTTGGTCACTTAGTGAAAAACACTTTGATACAACTTTCTTTAGCTGTCATTTTACAATATATTTTTTAAAATTTACAATGGATGTTCATTGTAAAGGGATCAAAATACACTGTAATTGAAATAGCTTTGTTTCCAGGGCAGTTCTTTCCTCAATTATTTTTATGTGTTCTCTACTTCATATACCCCCAGTTGAACTGTTTTGTTCTTATTATTTTTATAACTTTTTAGTGGTGAATTTGTTCCTGTTGGAGTTTGGGCTTTGTAATTTCATTTAGCAGTTTTCCTGGGAAGTCAGAATGTTACATAAATGCAGAAAATATATGCTGTACATCAATTTTGATTATCTTGAAAGCACTACAGAGTTTAGATCTATAAACACATGTACAGATATTTTAAGCACAGTAGCAATTCTGCTAAACCTGATGAATCTGTTTTCAAAGTTAGAGGAATAGGAATTTCTGAGCATTAAAGTGGACAGACCTTCACTTGTCTCTGAAATTTATTCTTTCCAGAGTGTGGTTTACTAATAGTAGGGGTGAATTTTTTGTTCTTTTTTTTTTTATCAGACTAATAGGAAAAACATTAGAGGGAAGCAAGGTCTTCTGGTAGCATGAAGGTGACAGTTTGAAAGATGCTGTGTGGAGTCCATTTTTCAGCTAATGCCCCTTTTATCCACAGCTGACAGCAGCAGCAGAGCAACAAAATCTTGCTGCTTGAACTTCATGGTTCATCCGTAGTGGTCTGCTTTTTTTTTGGTTAGTAAATCACACTACCTAATAAGATGTTTTAATATATGATAATATATTTTAATAGCTATCTGGTGTAACTATTAAATTATAATATTGCCTGTTAAACTCCATTAGTAATTACCAAGAATTTTCTTCCAAAAAGGTGATTCCCCACCCCCATCTCCTTTTGCCCCTAGGGAAGCTTTATTAATTTCAACAGAGACTTGCTAGTGATGTTCTTTCCTTTTTACAAATAGGTTGGAGGTTGGAGTGCCTTTTAGTAGAATCTCTAGGTGTTTCTGGAAGCAAAACGTTAAAAAATAAAGACAAATTGGATTGTTCAACAAGAAAGGAGCAGAAACAAAATAGGGACTTTGGAAATAAAGGTGACATCTGAATAGAGCTGCAGGAATAAAAATACCCCTGTGGGAGATGGGGGGAGAGGGGAAGGCCAGGCTGAAGAAGGAAGCAAAAGAAGCAACAACAAAAAAATCAAACTGCTGTGCTTTGCTCAGGATATACAAAGAGCCCTAGGTATTTTCTGCAAAGCAACACTTCCTACATACTGTGATGGGAATGCAGGCATTTCTCTTCTTTTGGATGAACTTTTCTCACAATTGAAAAAGTTTACCACCAATTTTTTTTTGTCTCTACAGTTCTTCCTCTCAGGAATTCCATGTTCATGCTGGGGAAGATGTACTCCTTTAGGAGTGCCTTTCACCAGAGAGATCCAGATGGTGCACTTGGAACTGCATAGCTGTACAATCACATTAGCTGCCTTGAGAAGAGCAGAGGCTTCGTGCTCCCCAATAATTTGCTTTCTTTGGGAAGCTGGCAAGAACATAAATGTTCATCTAAAGTGGTACTAATAAAGATTAGTATGTTCCTAACACCAAGGAACACTAAGTGTTCCTAACACTACATCTTTAGTGTAAAAGCACTAAAGATGCAATGGTCCCTAGGCACCATCAAAGGAGGAGGTCTTAGTTCCATGGAAAATACAAGTGTTCCTCTGGTTCTGGCTCCACTTTGAGGAGGTTTGACCCTGATACCCATTGAGAACACAATAGAGCAGAAGTGAAGGCCGTCTATGCAAGTAAAGTCCTTATACATGATAATGTAGTAAGACTTAATGGAGACATGGCAGAATTTTCTTCTAAATACCCAGTGGCAGATGACTTCTTGTACAGGAAGAACAAGATTTTGTCATTTGTTTTGCTCAGCCCTTCTGCTTCTCTGTGTTGTCTAAGTGATACATTTGTGTCAGGGAATTTCAGCATAGTGGCAAATGTTTCTTTTCAAATTGCAGATCCTCTACAGGAAAGAACCATTGCAACTTCCTCTTTTAATTTGGCATCCCAGCCCTCTTCCTGCTGAGACACCTGTCTGTACTGTTTCACAAGGTCAGACTGGTGATACCACAGTTGCCTATTTTTTATTTAAAAGGAGCATGATTATGTTAACCAAACATTATTTTATCAGGAATCATCAAGTATGGGGGAAAAGCAGAACAAAATTGATCATCTAACAATATTTTGTGGGGGAAATTTTCCAGAATCAGATGGTTGTTTAAAAAAAATACACAGAGATAGTAAGGCCTGTTATTCATAAGCAGGAGTTAAATTCCTGGCCTAAATCTAGCATGAATGTCAAGGCAAGATGCAGAAGCTTTCTCCAAGCAATCTGTATTCAGCCATTGAAACTTCCGCAGTCTCTGACAAAGTAAATGAGTAGATACATGTATCTGGTTTGTTTGGTAAATTGAACAAGCTCCTCATTTCTTCGTGGCATGTACTACCTGAGGACTGCCATAAAAACACACCAGACACTAGCCTGTCTGCCTATCACTAACCAGGTCAAAATGGAGTGGAAAGAAAAGCTAAGTTAGGCCATGTCTTGGGATGATCTCTTAGTCTATGCAGCATGGAGGACAAAGCAATGAGTCTTCAGCGCTGTTTTGAAAAACAGTGCTTTATCAGTGCTGCCACAAAGAGCACACAAGGGACAGAATCTTACCAAGTGTAAAATGTGTGACATATCCCAATGACAAGTGGAGAAGCTCCAGTGATTAAGTGTTTGGTGATCTCTGGGTGGTACTATAGGAGGAGTTTTCCTGGCCTGTACACTCCAATGTAAAGACAGAGGAAAGGAAAATTTTGGCACCCAGGTGGCCACCCAGGTGTTTTCTCACTCCCCCCCTTCAGCAGAACAGGGGAAGAAAATGAGATGAAGTATAGGTTGAGGTCAAGACAGTTGAATGAGGAAAAGAGAAGGCTGCCTGTGGAAGCAAAGACAATGATTTGGTCACTGCTTCCATCTACAGGGGATGTCCACTCAGGGAGAAGCAGAAATCCCACCACACACAGCAGCTGCTTCAGAAGACAAACACCTTGATAATGAACGTGTTTCTCCTTTGCCTTTCACTTAACTTTATTGCTGAGCATTACACTGTACAGTGTCGGATGTCCCTTGAGTCAGCTGGAGTCAGCTGTCCTGGCTGAATCCCCTCCCAGCCTCTTGCCCACTCCCAACTTCCTGGCTCCTGGGGGTGTTGGAGAGACAGGCTTGGTGCTGTGTGGGTGATTCTCAGCAGCAGACAACGTGTGGGTGTGTTACCAACACCCTCCAAGACACAAGTGCAAAGCACAGCACTGTGAGGTCGGCTGTGAGGAGTGTCAGCGCCAAACCAGGTAGGTCCACTACAGCAAGGAAAGTAATCTTTCCATGAAGAGACAAAAGGACAGAGGAGTTGTCCTTGCAGAGACAGAAAATATAAGGAACACTACCAAACAGGCACCTGTGTACAGAAGCATCTTGTGGAGTTGAGCAGAAAAAGACAGTGCTAGTGCTGAGGATGAGAGTGCAATCCAGCACTTGTACAGCCACGTCCTGCAGTCTCTACCAAGCAACTTCCACAAGAAGTAAATGGCTGTTCAGGGGTTTCAGGAGATGTGCAATATTTTCTACACTTGCTGCTCAGAGCCAGTAATGATTGTCAAAGATGTAAACTTGTAATAGGTAATAGTGTTGATTCTTGACAGTACTGTTCACCATCCTGAGGAAGGGAGTAAGCAAAAATCTCACAGATACTTGTTATCAAACAGCATAATCATGAAGAGTGTCTGAAAATACCATATAGATGAGGACTAAACTTTAGGCTGCTCTGTGGTGTGGTTAGTTACTACAGGAAAAATCTGCACATATTTATTTGTCTGGTAAATGGCACTATTACTCATGCTGTTTCTTTAGTGAGTTATTTTGACTAAAGTGCCACAGTTTCACAAAATGACCCATCAGCTTAAGATGAAATGCCCTTTTAGTAGGTTACTGCTGAAGGGATGTACTCAGAAATGGTGAAAATCTACCAGACTTCATAATACAAGTTTTCATTTCTGTTTTTTCAGTCTGTTGCAGAGTTTAGACCATCCATAACAGGGCCTAGATAATTTGCTTAGGAAGCTGCTTTTGCTGTATTTAACCTTTTTTTTTTGGTCAGTATTTTGTATTTCATTAATGAAGTTGAAAAATACTGCCATTGCAAATTAGTTATGGGTCAGCAGCTGCTAATTTTACAATGCTGCACTATTTCCTTCTCAGCTTTGCAGACACTCTCATATCTCATTTTATGGCTGCCTGGGGATAGATGTGAATATCAAGCAGCATCCAACTCTTTTTTTCTTCTATCCAAATGCCTGGCCAATGGTTCCACTAAAATTTGGAAGCCTAATTTAAGTATTCTGAAAGTGAAGGGTTGTAAATACAGGTGTCATGATGAAAGTGTAAGAGTTGTGTAAATAGGAGAACCCAGTGTGATTTTGCCCAGAGAAGCTGTGAATCTCTTTCTTATATGCAGAAGTATTCAAGGCCAGGTTGGAGAGGGTTTTGAGGACTTGTCTCTAGCCCATGGCAGGGAGATAGAACTAGATGGTATTTAAGGTTCCTTCCAACACATGGAATGATTCATGATTCATGCTGTTGAGAAACTTCTTTTGTTTAGAACAGTGATTCACAGTAAGGGTCACAAGAACCTTCTCATAACATGTCAGTGGTCCCAGGAGAATCAGAAGCTCAGAAACCCAGAAACCTCTCCCTGTCTTCTCCCCAGCAATTCTGTAAGAATTTTACAATTTTGGGGCAATTTTATGACATTATCTTTACTGCAAGTAATCTGTTTGGGAGAAGTTTCAGTACCAAGCTGCATAGCTACTGGCCAGGCATGACTGCTGGAGGGGAGAATAGAAAGCTTTTAAAGGAACACATTTCTCCTTGTTGAAAGGCAATCTCCTCCCTCCCACCACAGTTTTGAGATTAGAGCCTCATGGATACCTGGATACAGTTATTCTGTGGTGTGTCACTCATCTCCATTGTTTAGCTCTCAGCGTTCCAGATGAATTTTGGCCTCAATATACAGCTGCCAGGGAAAAAGTGTAATGCAAACTCTTGTTTCACAGTGGTCATCTCAGGTTTCCTCAACCTGGAAGCAGCAGCTTCCTGAAAAAGGCTATGTCAGGTAGAGTTCATCTTACCATCTTCATGTGCTCCTTTGCCTAGATGAGATTAAAAATCTTGTTTCTCCACAGCTTTTAGCAAATGTAATGTGTTACTGTCTGCCAGTGGAGGTGAGTGCAGTATTTCTTCTATTACTTGGTGTAAGTTTGAAAATACTGCTATGATCCACAAAGAGAAAGGAAAAGCTGCTGATGAAATGTTAGGGAGGAATCTGGGAAATTACCTAGACAGACCTATGTGGTTCACAATTGCGAGTTCAGCGGGAAGCTGCTGAAAGCCTTATGTTTGGATCCAGTGGCTTAGAAATACTTCTACCATAGCTAGAGTATAGGAAGGAGGGAAAGAAGATGAGGGAAGAGCAAGCCCAGCAGACCTGACTTGCAGACAAACCCAGGACCAATCCCAGTTTCTTGCTTTTGGACTCCCGAACCAGAGATTCCCGGGCTTGTGTGCGTATTTCCTTACAAAAGTGTCAGGAGTAAATCACCTATGTAAAAAGCAGATAGGGATTAAAAAAAAAAAAATAAATTTGTTGTCTCTGGGAAGACCAAAGCTCAAACCTGCTTTTGTGAGGATTCAAAAGATTAATAACATCATGTTTCTTCTTTCATTTATGGGCTTGGTATGCGTGGGGCTCAGTTCAGCAAACATGTAGATGTATGACTGATGTACTTCGGGTTGCAAACTACCTCCAGTATATTTGATAAATTCCTGTTAGAGACTTTAAGGCATCTTTTGGCCTGAATGAATTTCACATGAAGTTGCACTCCAGAAGGTTTTTCAGCCAGCAGCTCATTATTTTCATGAGACCTCAGATGCAGATTTATCAAAGATCTTGAATAGAGCACCCTGATGCTTCTGTAGTCCAGGTGGCAAGAGTATGGGCAAAAGAAAAGGACAAGGCAGTTCCAGTCTCTGCCACAAACACTTCTTCCTGCTTAGGATGGTGATTTCCTCCCTCCTCATTGGCAGGCTTTCAGTCCCTTTGTATACGAAATGATACTCTGCACAGAAAATTCTGTGTTTTAAGTGGGGAATAAGGAGTGGTGAGGATTTCAGAATGAAATTGTTGGGTCCCAGATGTCTGCTAAGTAGATTTTAATGTCTTTCTGAAATTTACTGCAAAATACATCCATCTTTGGATGTTGTTTTCTATTTCTATATCTGTATATTGTCAATATGCTCAATATTAGTTAGAAGTCCCTAAACCTGCATTTGATTCCAACAGAACACTTAAATTTTACTTTTTTGTTGTGTACAGTGTTTTTTTCTATTTTTTTTCTTTTATTCTGTTCTCTAAAAAACAAAGCCAGAAAAAGTGGGTATAACCAACATTGCAGCTTTGACTAAACTTGGAAATAGAAAGCAGGAGTTAAAGTTGAAAATTGTGTCTTAAAATAAACTATTCAACTCATTTTGTTGTTGGTGATTACATTAGTGTCCAAGAAAATGTGTGATCTTATATATTACACATGCTATACTCCTCAGGCATAATAGGGTTAGATGAGGACAGAGTGTCAGATGTAGCATTTGTCATTGCCTTTCAGTTGCCTAATTTCATGCTATTATGGATTTGTGTTGAACTGTTATACTTGAATGTAGATCTTTCTCTGACTTTGTGAGGTTTTTCTAACAAAAATTCTTCTTGACAAGCTTTGTTTCTGTGTCACTTTCAACAGCAGAAATGTTTCTTGTTAAATGCAGCTTGTCTCCAGTTTTGATTCTTCTTTAAAGAAAATAGTGTGTGAAAGTAGATTCAGCTATTTGCTTCTCTTTTGTAAGTACTGATAATGTGTGTTATTAATTACCTTGCCATTGTACAGTTAAAAGTTTTATTTTTCAGTAACTCTACCTTCTGTTGTGTAACTGTTCCATAAAGGTCGTATTTTTACCAGACAATAATCTTAAATGTCATGCTTTCCATTATGTTTAACTACTTCATATCTGGATATATACCTAGTGAAGCAGAGTACTTTGCTAAATGAGTTTTGAAGATTGGTAAAGTAATTTAATTCAAAATAAAAGGAATGTCATTATCCTTCCCGTGCCTGTATGTTGCTACTTTGATATCATCAGACAATTTTGAGAATACACGTAGCTGATCTCTGTTTTCTGTTTATATATGTGGCTGATGTACTTTATACCAAAAAAGCAATGCTTAACACATGGCAGCGATTTAACAAAAAGAAACTCTTTGTGCCTGAATGCCGGTTGCCTTCTGGCATTCTCTAGGGATTCACATAAAGCACGGGGAAGTGAAACAACTACCTGCATGTTTGAGGTTGCCAGGGCTACTTATACATGGTGGTTATGTGTTTTTGGAGCAGTATTTAAATATTTCATAGTGGTTTGCTTGGGCATATTTGTGTTAGGTGTGGGCATGCAGTGCACACCACAGTAGAAGGCAACCTGTAACTTCTACAACATTAAAGGCTTTTAGTGCAGGATTTAGCCTAGTGTTTGAAATGCTTGTGGTCTTTGCTGCATGTTCTCCAGGGAGGACACAAACCTGCCAGGATTTTGTTCCTATTCTCAGTCTTTTATTTTCATTATTGTTCCAGATTGTTTGCATTTCCCTTATAAGCTTTCCTCTTCCTCCTTCTTTTATATGTAGGATAGTGGTTTAGAAGGAATGAACAAGGAAAGATGGGAAGGCTTCCTTGTAACACCTCACAGAGGGAGAATTTACTTCACAAAGTAACAAGTTAAGCTGTCTTACGCAGCCAATTAAGTGTATGCTGTCTTTTACTATGCATGCATGCCCTTAAGGACGTAATAGTAATTTATGTTGGTAGCTTCTGTCATTCTCTCTTAGTGACCTGGGCTCAGACTGTTACATGTTCAGTGCAGCTTGACAGTGAGGGAAGAAGACCTATATATATACACAGGTGTAAGACAGGATTGTTAAAATTGAGGTAGGAAGGTGAAGGTAAAGATCATATTGTTTGCTCGTCATTTGCAAGCAGGTAAAAATCAGGTCTGGTAACTCTTGCAAGGTCCTTGACCAGTCATTAAATTACTTGCCTTAAGAAAGACCTGCCAGGTTGGCAATTAATGAGACGTAGTCCAGCCAAGAATGTTTTAAAATTAGTCGTGTATGAAATTGTGGTATAAATTTCTTTTGCCTCCCTACAGTTTCTGCTGGTTCATAACTGGTGAGTCGCTGCTGGTCTATTATTGAGCTGGAACTAGGCTTATCTGAAATGGTACTAAATGTAGAGATGATTTTGCACTTTCTGGTATTGGAAGATGAGTCGCCATCTTTAAGAGATACATGCTGAAATATAAAGCAAGGGTATACTTTGTATCTATTAGGTTTTGTTTTTTGAGATTAGATATGTGTATTTTGCCACAAAAATACATGTACATATGTGGGTATATGTGTACAGTATACGTACTTTATAAAATTGTTTGCATCTAAAGTACAGCTGTAATGTACCTTCCTTGCTGTGGCCTGATTGTAGGCTTGTGTCTCTTTTCAAGACAACTGTTTGATTGACTCTGAGAAGAGCATCAACACAACCTTTTGACACCTGATTGCTTCTTGGTGTCTCAAACACAGTAACCCTCGTTTCCATATTTCAATTTCACCTCTCGTAGACTACCAATAGCATTTACAGATCTTAGTATTCAGGAACCTGAGCCATAAACAAGGGCACTCCATTTGTGAGGGCACAAGCCAGAGATGTACGTAAGCCATTTAGGAAAGCAGCCAAAGGGGCAGTGAGGTAAGAGGGAACAGAAGGCTATGGGCAGGTTGGAGAAGTACAAGGAAATGGTGACATAGTATTGACCAGCGTGGTAGGTGGTGGTTTTGGGACATTTTAAAAGAAAATAATTTGGACGCATCTCAACAAAGCATATTTTAGTACATTCTGCTTGGAAATGTTTAGCTAGTACAGTGGAAACTAACATCACAATAAAAAGTGGGAAAATGTATCAGGAGTGAGATTACAGGAAAGAATCTTTAGAAGTGAGAACAAGTTATGTTGGATGCACAAAGGCAAATGGGAGTGATGTGTTTACAGTGAATGACAAAGGAAAGCAACCTTTGCAACAGGCAAGATTTTGTGTCTCAGATATAGGGAAGAGGATGCCTGTAATGATGGATCTGAAAAGTTTTTTGGGCAGGAACATGAGTTGTGTAAATGGATAGGAAAAGCTATACAATAGAGAGGTTATGTAGAGTGAACTGACACATAATTGGGATTTGAGAGACTATCTGAGTTGAAAATGTCATCCATGTTGTGGTTTGCAAAAGAGATAAGACAGTGATGTTGTCCAAAGTGATTAGAGGAGGATATGGAGAGCTGAGACAGAGGAGGATGTTACTTGCTTTATTTTGCTCATTCTGGTCTTAGGCAAGACTTCTCATGGGGAGGGGAAAGGGAGAAGGATTACAAGGAGGATTTTAGTGTTGGGGGAAGAGGGTTTAATGGGAACAGTAGTAAGGAAGACAAGCCAAGTTCAGAAATGGTAGATTTATTGCTTGTCTGCTGGGAATTTTTGTTTGCTGATGTTGTGCAGAGATAAGGCACGGATGAAAGGAAATTAAGGACAGAGCTGCTTTGAGTACCCCACAGGAAGCTGGCACCTGAAATTTGGTATTCCTTTGATAAAGGACTTTTAGGGTAAAACATCTATGTAAGTTTCATGTGTATTTTATCATGTATTTACAACTCAAAACCGTAGGACGTAATATATTTTGAGATAATTTTGAAGACAGCTGATTTTATTGCCAGAAACATTTAGATCTGGGGAAACATTTAAAAGATGGATGAAAACTGATTTGGAGTAGAAGTTATGTGCTTTAGGGAACAATGATAACTATCAGAAGATTACATACTTGTTGGGGTGCCATACTTGAGACGAGAATATGCTCTTTTTGAAGACAACCAATGAGAACCAAAAAAAGACACCAAACCACCACAGATGAAAATTTCTGCATAAATAATATTGGCAGCTAAGTAGCTAAGTAAATATATATATATATATATATATATTTAGAGGTGATAAGCATTGTTCATACCTCTTTAGAACAGTTATTCCTGTGATGCAGACTTCAAAGAATAGGAAAGAGAGCACAACCTCCCCTGGGATTTCATCTCTATTCAGGAAAACAAGGAGTACTTCAAAATTCACTTTTTTTTTTTTTAGATTTCACTAATTTTTGGGATCTAGATTGTCAATTCATAAAAACTGGCACAAAGTTGTTGAAGCAAATAGTTCAGAGAAATTGACAATGCTGATTAAAAAGTGTGTTTGGAGCAGAATTTATGTTAAAACCCCACCCAATTATTGTTTCAGTTGCTCAGAGAACTTCTTTCATTGTGTGAGACTTTAGGAGACCTTTCTCTGTGTGTGTGTGTGTGTGTAGAAGGTCCCAAGTGACATCTGAAAACCAATACATGGAACAATAACTTGAGGCAGAAGATTAGCCAGTTCTTGTAGTCCCAGACTTGATTATGGCTAGATTAAGGAAGTGAATTCTGTTCAGTACTCTAATTTGTAAGATGGCAGCAAAGAAAATTGACAAAATCCTAAAGATGTTTCAAAATACTTTTTAAAGAATGTTTGCCAATAGAGAGAATCAAAGTATAAAACTTCTGAAAAAGATCCCCAAACACAAAACAGACTCGATGCCAGATTCAGTAATTTGTGGAAGAAAAGTGACTTTTTTTAGTTACTGCATAGGGAGGAACTCCATTACTTTATTAGAGAACTTAAGATTCTGCATTTATGCAGCTATTCTTTTGTTTTTATAAGTTCTGATCTAATAGTATACTGGTGAATGTAGTATAATTTTTAATTTTAAAAAGTGAATATTTAGAATCTTTGACTCCATACATAGACATTTATTTTATATGTATTTGGTATGTGTTTCATTTTTTTCTGTCAGGGATTTTGAGTTGTTAGTGACTGCCAAGAAGGGCCAGACCCTTGTCAATATTGCAGAACAGTATGATGGGGCCCTTTGAATATGGTATGAAAGGAAAGCTGGAAGCTTACCATCTGGAAGAGACCATCAGTGGGCTAAAGCTGGCATTTCTGGCTTTCTGCCACACCTTTCCCGCTGTCTGACTAACCTCGGCTCTGGACAAGGAGGGATCTGCAGGTGGCTTAGTGTCCTGGTTTTCCTTCTCTCTGCCCCATTGGGTGAACTAACCTTGCAATACAGACAGAATAGTGCAGTCCTACTTTCAGAGGTTAGAAAATACATAAAAGTAAGGAAATAAAGATGCAAAAACCCCCCAAAATATAAAACAAAACAAAAAAAAAAAAACAGAAAAGCGGTAGAAGAAAGCTTAAAATCCATGTATTTTTCTGGCAAAATCAACAGATTGAGTCTTCCCATAGCTTTATAGACTTGTTAGCTGTAGGGGACCTCTGGATTTTTAGTCATATTTCCTGCTCAAAGCAGGACTGCTACTAACGCCACTTCAGATCAGCCAGGCTTTCATTGGTGCACATTGGTGAGCTGGTTTCATACACTGGACCATTGTGCAGATGAGGAACCTTTCTTTGCAGAAAACAGAGCTCCTTGTTCTTTTTGTCGCTGCCTTTCCTGTCCAAAAAGCCTGCATCCGTGCCCATATTCTGGTCATGTGTGCCACCTCAGATCTGGGATTCTGGTTATGCCACAGCTCTGCTATCATACACAAACTTGCAGTTCTACTTGTCCATTGCTCAAGCTTGGTGCAGTGGTGTACCTACCACTGTTTGGGAGGCTGAATGCTCTCTGGTTCATGGCCTTCTCCAACATGTACTTCCCCTTTATCTGCGCTGCTTCCTCCTTTACTTCTGCATTTAGATACCATTCCCTCATGATCCTAGCTTAAAGCTTTCTCTACCGTGTTGCAAGCCTGTTTGCAAAGATATGCTGTTGTCTGGACCTTTTTCTGAGATCATCCAGCATCTTGTGTCTGGAAGCATGAGACGGGATAGAAAAGGAAACCACACTGCATAGCTGCTTGAGATTGAAGTGCTTCTTCACATTTTTACAGCTGAGGACCATTATGATAAGGTAGTGAAATTCATCTGGACACAGTGATCTCCTGCTGTGTCCTTAGTGCATGAGATTCATCAAACTGCCTAAGCAAGGACTTAATGCGCCTTGCAGGAGCTTGTATGAGGTGTTCAGAAGTTAATGAGGTGAATTAATTCTAAGAAAACTGAAAATAAAGTCTCAACTATATATAGATAGAGAGATATGTATAGGTGCGTATATAGCTGTTGGAAAGAACCTTCCTGAGGAGGAAAAGAGTTTATGAGGCATTTTGATGTCTTTATATGAAGCTGTACAAATTTCAGCCACTTAACTTTAGCAGGGATATCCTGGAGTATTTGAAGTGAGTAAATAATTTAAAATAAATAAGGTCAATGAAGAAGACCCTGTTTGCCAGACTGAAATGTAAATTCTGAAGAACCTTTAGAGATTTTGCTCATACAGAAAAAAGAGAGTAAGTTATCAGGTCCTGCATTTTATAAACTGCAGGGTGAGGAAAGTTCTGCTATCTCAGCACTTTGTTTGGTCAAGATCTTTCAGCACATGGTCATCTGTCTTTGTTGTGTGAAAATTTAACTAATTTTTTAAAAAATATTCTTGAAAGTGCATCTGAGAGGATTCATGAAGACCAGATGAGATTTCTTTGGCTGTTTTTCTCAGAAGCAGTCTGTCAACAATATGCCATCTTTTGAAAACATTATTAAAGATGTTATTTCCTGTTCCAGAATTGCCTGTGGCTACAGGAATAGGTTAAAGTTTTTATGGTGACATTTGCCTTCTCTACTATTAAATAGGTGGATTTTTTCTACTGTTTTACTTCAGGGCAGGCATTTGGCAAATATAGCAACTCTGGTTGTTGGACTGGATTCCTTTCTGAAAATTTTATTGCCCATGCAAGCAAAATGTGGACACACAGAGAAAAATTTGAAGCATATTTAGTGAATACCACAAAAAAAGTTCAAAGGCAATTTTTTTAAAGGTTTATTAGTAATCATGAAATTTGCAGAGTTTGTCTTTTGACAACTTTTGTGATCAATAAGGTGTGCTTATTGTCAAAATTCTGTAAAGATTTTCTCACCTCTCACCTGTCTCATACACATCACCTGACTACAACAGAGCATGATATTGAACTATGAAGATCATGGTAAAATGTAATATTTGAATTAGATTTGATACTTTAGTCTCTCCCTTGCTTCCCTCTAATAAAAGACATCTGGGAGGTAGCTGTTACCAGTGAATTAATAATAATCTCTGCTGTAAGATAAGGGGAGCTGGATTATTCAGTCATGGTGGCTTTGGTGAAGGAGGTGTACTGCACCAGCAGGATGTGTGGTCCAAGATCTCGCTGCTGAATTGTTACGGTCTCACTTCAGAGTTACTCATGAATAAGACAGAAGGGTGTGGTTCTGAGCAGTACCCATTCCTTCTCTGCCTTTGCAAGAAGGCAAAAGGGAGCTCAGGGGAGCTCCTTTGCTGCTGCTAACAGTTCTGGAGGTCTGTGTTGGGATACTGAGAGGATGGACTGTGTGAAGATGTGGTGATCATTGCATGTCTGCCACAAGTTCCAGCCCTTATGTAGTGCCAGGGAGAAAAAAAAAAAAAAAAATCAAACTGACAGCTGTTCCTCTGTGAACTGGCCCTGGGAATTGCTGAACATCATTGGCACACATGATTGTGCATCTGACCTGGGGATCAGTAGCTCTGAATTTTGTTAACCCCTGAGAGCACTCACAAAAAAATTCAGAAATCTTTTAGGCTATCCTGGTATTCCATGTCAGGATCAGTTACATTCTGTCAGATCCCTGGTTTGTTCTTAAAAACATTCTAGTCCAGTGTGGCACGGTTCTTACTGTTACAAAATAAAAATCTTTCTTGCTGCAGTTTGAACATATTGCTTATCACTCTGTCCTTCATGGATGTTTCTTATTTTCAGCAGCCAGTTTGGTATATAGCAAATTACAGATCTCCTTCTTGGTGTCTTGTTTTGTACATTAAACAATCTTAATTCTGTCCATGCATCCTCACAGGTTATGTTTCCTAGAAATCTGTCTCTACAATTGTTCTGCATCTTTCTTGGAGTGTGATGCCCCAAACTGAACGTAAGACAGCTCTGTTCAGAGATGACTACTTCACTAATGCTGTAGCTTTTAGTCGTATTGTATATTTATGCAATATATGGTATAGGTATTCCTTGCTTGAGATCCTCCCCTACAGAAATGCAGCTGAAAAAGGGGTTCCTCCAGCATTTATACAGTTCATTATTTATGCAATTAATTATACTGTTAATTATTAAGATACCCAAGTACCTTGCATGTGTTCCTACTAATTGACTCCTATGCCACCCTTAAACTGTAGATTGTACCCAGCATCAGGTTATAAACATTTGAATGTAGGTGCCTAAATGTACATCATATGTTAGTGGTGTCACTAAATTCCCAATCTAGTCAATGGAGCCTGGCCAATTGGACATGCCTTACTGAGGGTCAGATGAAGAATCTCATTTAGGTCCCCAAACACCAATAACTCTATTGACTTGTCCTCCATTAACTGTAAAAATAATTAGTTTACACTCTGGACCAGGATCTCATTTCATCTCTCCAATTTACCCATGTCATTCTGATTTCTGATCCTGCCTTCAAAGATACTTGCAGTCTCTTAGAGCTCAGTATCGTCTGAGAATTTAGTAAACATAACTTCTATTCCACTGCTGAAGCCATAGATATAAATATTGAATGGCATTGGACCTGAACACAACCCCATGGAGCCCTACACAATATGCTGCTCCATTGTGATTTCAGCAATTGTTTTCTGAGGGTTTCTTCAACTAGACAGCACCCATGTTAGTACTTCAATAATTAATTTAAGCCTGCGGTTGAAAAATGCTTTGCTGTTTTGTGGTTTTGCATCCTCAGGATTATAAACTCTCTTACTTTATAGTGACATTAGAAGAAACATCCTATTGCCCTCCTCCCTTTATTAAACTGTTCTCTTTACCTTCTGTGTCAAAAGCTGACTTCAGTTTATTTTGAATTTTTGCAGAACAAAATGTCCTGATGTATTTCTTTCTCAACTACTCCCAGATGTCGGAGTAGTTAAAATACATACTATTCCAGCCCTGTACTCTGGATGGTTCTGGCAGTGGTTTGAAAAATCTTTCCTCCGTGGTCTCCCTGGTTTGGTTGTTTGCAACAGATCCCCACCATGGGAGTGTTCCTGGTTTTTTCATCTCTAAGTTTGCAATCATTACATGGAAGTTTCTCCAAGATCTGAATCTCCCTGTGGCCTGAAACTACATCAATTCTATGTGTTCTTAATGTACAATGCAGCACCAACCCTTTTGAAAGAGCAGTGCCGCTTTATACCCCCACAAGGGTTATCCAAGTCTCTGTTACTCCAATTAAATAATAGTTTCTTTAGATATCTGGCTTCTCCAGTTTCTTTCCAATTGTATGGTGTGTGTACTTTGAACTTCAGTGGACTCATTCACTGTTCTTTCTTTATGTTCTTAATTAGTTTATTTCAGGTAGCTTTCAGACCTCAACAGAATTCCTTTTCAAAGATCCCACAGGATTTTGTTTTTTTTTTTTTTTTTTTTAACCAACCTGACTTAAAAGTATTTTTTCAGTTAATGTAATAAATCAGGATGTAAAGATGCCTTCCCCATTTTCCTGATATGAGCTCCATTCCTGTCCCATTTGCTCATGCATTGCTGCCCACTTGCTCTAGAAGCCAAATTCCTCAGCATCTTCAAAGTCTAAAATAAAATAAATGTCTCATCAGGAATAGGATCAGTTAAAAGTCTTTTTGTTTCTATGTCTAGCAAGTTCTTTCCCTGTTGCTGCAGTGGTGGCACTGACTGTGGTATTTGAAACAGTAAGTTAGGACCCTCCACTGTGTTTCTTCTCCTTAGTGCTCCTGAGCTGGAGCTGGTTTGTGTTGGAGATGCAGCTTTGCCAGCCACTTTGTGTCTCACACAGGACTGGAATGCTGTCTTTCAGACTTCACTGTGAAACTTACTTCTTTGATCTTGCAGCATCATTTCAGCACATACAGTTTCAGTCAGCACTTGTGACAGTGAAAATAAGAGCCTTGTAGTTCTTAACCCAGGCTTCTTGTGCTCAAACTGGTTTCCTCGTCAAGGGTTTAGAAAGAAGTCATGCTTTTGATGTGACAGATTAAGAATTGTGTCTCATTTTAGAATTTTATCATACCAGGGTTCCTTAAATAAAAGATGTGCAGTTACAGCTAGGATACTTGATCTCAGAGTATTTATTTTCCATTTAAATAAATTGATTTTGCACTGTTCTGATGAGGTCATGGTGCCAGACTTTCGGTTTACTTGATCTTAGGAGAAGCGAGTGTTGTGCTAAAGAAATTCCACTGCTCTGGGAGGCTTTGAACCTTGTGGTTTTGGCAACAGTGTCTTTGACTTGCTAGCAGAGGAGTGGAACCCTACAGTGTCTGTCTTGAACAGCAGTGAAACAGTTACCAATGCTAACATCTAGAACAGCTGTGGTTACTTCTCTGGTGTTGCCATCTGACGGGGGAGCGGGAACTTGAGCTTGGACCTCCGTGGTGGCAAGGTGGGAGCACAGCCAGACTGCGGCGTTCAGGCCCTTGGTCTAGGGCCAAGATACTCCAGGTGAAGTACATTTCTTGAAAGCTGGATGAAGAAGAAGTGAAAATGTAAACTGTGGGCAAATATATATTCCACGTTCTTTGCTGGACCTCATGCCCAAGTAACTTTAAACCTCTTTTATCTTCTTTCTTTTATGTATAAAGTCGTGTCCTTTAACTCATTTGTAACACACAAGCTTTTAGCTCCAAAGCCTCCATCTCAGTCTTGGGTGTTGGCCAGCATTTGGGAGTCTCAAGTTGTGAAATAGTGTCGTTTTTCTCTTTGAAGTACTTTAATTCACCAGTTCTAGGAAGAGCTGTCAGAGTGGGGTCTGTTCCCTATTCATGGCTCAAAGGGCCTGCTTATGACATGTCTAATCAAATGGAATTAGGGGGAAGATACACACTGTAGTTTTGATTCCTATTACTGAGAGCCTGAAGAATGACTTTCCTGTGTGATCTCTGATGTTCACTATGTTATTTAAAGACCTAATGTTCCGTCGTGTATAATTTATGCAATAGAGTTCCAGTTCCATTATATTAGATGCAGAACGATATATCCAGCAGTAAACTGCTGTAATTTTACCTTATTTTTTTTTAAAGGCATCACAAAAATCAGTCTCTTTGAACAGCCTTTTCCCTACAAATTTATTTTACTCTGCTCAAAAAATCGTGGAATCAGAAGTATTTGAGGCTTGAATGGATCTCTGAATTTGATCTGGTCTATCTGCTTCTTAAAGTAGGGCCATCTAGATCAAATTACACAGAGCCTTATCTGGATTTTGAGCACCTCCAAGGATGGATATCCCAACTTTTGTGGGTACCAAAGGCATTTCTGTCACTTTATGACCCTTCTTTTGGCAATTTTTCTACCCCCTTATATTCAGTGAGAATGTCCTTTATCACAAAGTGGGTTTGCTGCCTTTTGTGTTGCCACCTTGAATCTTTGGGAAGACTTTGGCTTTATTTTCTCTATTCCTTTCTTTTAAGTAGCTATAGACAGCAGTAAAACCTCTGCTTAGCATCCTTTTCTAAAGGCTGAAATACCCCTGAGTTTCACAGCTTGATCTGCTATGTAATTTTCTCCAGAATTTAATTTAATTTGTTTCTCAGACAGAACTGTATTATAATGCAAATTTTAATATTTATTTTATTTTTAAGAATGCAAAAGAAGTCTTCAAATGTAACATATATGTACTTTGAGGATATGTCCTTTATGAAGCAATTTTTTGGGAATTGTAGTTTGCTGTTGTGTGCATTTGTTTTTTTTTTTTTTTTTTTTTTTAGGGCATATATATATGTGAATGCATGGTTTTGAAGTTTCTCTGGATTATGTTTCTTCTCCTTAGTGCTCCTTAGTAGAATGTTATGATTAATGCTACTGGAATTTAAAATCTTTCTTTTTGTAAATAATCATTAAAATAATATAAAATGGCAATCTACAGTAGTGCTTTTTGTCTATCTGTCCATATATCTACAACAGCATGATAGAGAGAAAAAGCAGTCCTGTCCTTGAGGTTCTGTTTCACCAGAAGTATATTACACATCACCTGTTGATGATTTCTTCTGTTCAGCTTGGAGGAAATGATCTTCAGCTGGATTCCCCTGAGAGCTAATCAGAGTCAGTGCTACTGTTGGGATTAACAATGAGAAATTGCTGAGCTCTCCTTGGCAACTCTTACCCAGCTCTGGAGCATTTGTTGTCAAGAGAAAGACCAAATTCTGGCAGACCTGATGGTGGGCAGGAGGCTGTTCCCCTACAGCCTTGTGCAGCTCTGCTAGACAGGTGAAGAAGCAGCTGGCTAAGGTGCATATCCAAGGAATCTGAAGAGTCTGCTGATCAAACTAAGCTCCTTTGGCATTCAGCTCTGCAAATTTAAATCAAAGATATTTGAGGGTTTAAATTTCACTTTAAACATAGTTTAATATGTATATTTTGATACTGTTTTCTAGGTAATGAAGTTGCAAGTACTCAGAACTTTTAGGCTGCCTTCTGTAAAGCCTTGCAAACTAAAGCCTTGTCAGTGAAGACAATAATTGATACTGTCCTTGAACCTCCTGCAAGTCCTTGCTTTTTTGGCACAGACTTAATTACTCAAATATGAAAAAGCCAGGAGTTAACACACAGACTTGCAATTCCCTGATCTTAGCAGATGGATCATAGCCATTTCCGAGATCAATGACTGGTAACTGAATTATTCACTCTCTTAGCAAGGAAATATCTTGGTATCTGATCTGCAGTTTTCTTCAGGAAGCCCAAGTCATTTACAGATAATTTTTTTTTCCCACTTGGAAGGAATTTTATGTGTACTAGATACTCTTTGTCTTCCAGCTCTCATTTAAAATTAAAAAACAAAACAAAACAAACAAACAAAAAAACAAAACAAAACAAAAAAACAAAACAAAAACAAAAAAGGTCTGTCTAATCCCTAATCCTCTCCTGAGGTTCTTAAATTTTGCTGGAGAGTATAACCTGTCATAGTCTCCAAATGTGCATCCTTTCAATGTGAAGATTTTGGTTCCTCTTACATAAAAATTTAAATATGTGTCTGGCAAGATATATGCTTCCTACACGTTTCAAACTAGCTTCAAACAAATATTTTTGCTTTAACAGCAAATGTTATCTTCTTAGTAATAGGTAATGAGCTGTTAACTGTAGTATTTTCAGAGTCCTGATACTCAAATATGTAGGGATATATTAAAAACAATGTGTTTTTAATGTATATTTCTGGGCTCATCCTTTTGTTCTTTGCTTGCTGTAAGCCAGTAAATCTGTTGTTTGGTTTCGTGTTTCTATCACAGAGTGCTGCAAAGCTCATGTTTTTGATGAAGAACCCTATAAATGCCTGTCTCCCAGAACCTTTGCTGTTCTCCTTTCTCTCGACCGTGAACCATCTCTCTCAACATCTCCTTCACAAATTGCCACTTCTATAAGGTTTCCTAGTTTTACTGGTTTTGCCAGTTTTGCTCATGCTTTGGTAGCAGTGGCAGGGAGGATCTCAGGGGCTGACTTGGTGAGAGCCCCTGTCTGCCCCGTGCCGGGAAGGATGGGCACACTGGGAATGGAGCACGGGGAGTGCAGCAAAGAGCAGGGCAAAGAGAGCAGCTCTTGGAAGACAGGCACTTCTGAAGTGGCCTCTTTGCTTGCTGAAGAGCCCTGTCGTGGTGCCTGGCCTGAGAGCAGACAGGGAGTAGGGAGGAGACAGGCCGAAACCCTGCTTGCTTATCTCCATGCTCTTCTCAGTTGCTCTGTTTTTCATGCCTCCAGCTCAGCTGTAAAGCAATAATTGACCTGAGCCTTTTAATTTCTCCCAGTTGGCTTTAAATTAACTCTGTTGTCATGTTGCGTAGAGTAATCCTTCAGGCATCAAACATTTGAATTTTTTGTGGCTGCATGGGTATTTACCGTTTGGTCAGTTTTCATTCTGTTATTATAATGGTATTCATTATTTTTGGAATTTTCATGTTTGTGGAGAAGAGTGTCTTAGATACTGCACATATAGAGAAGAGAAAAGAAAAATCCCTGCTCTGTCAGTGCTGCAGAGAAGTCCAAAGCTTTCTAACAATACTCAAGGCCAGACGTCCTAATGTGAAATGAAATGTGGCTAATCAGTTTGGGAAAATTTCAGGTGAAAATCCTGTTGCTAAGCTCTGTTTGGTTCTTGAATAGACTGTTGTTTGTTTAGATGGACTGAAGTGGTATTGTTTGCAGTTGTTTTCGGTACAGACAGCTCTTTTCAAGGCAGGAAAATTTTGGATTTCTTGTAAATGGCATTCTTTAAACAGCTTGCAGTAGGCAAGAGCCAAGGAAAAGACAGGATCTTTATTTCAGCACAGGCTCTCATAAATCTCATATTAGTATCAAAACAGTGGGACTAGTGATATTTTTTTATATATATCATAGGTTTATTTGTGCTCTAGTTACTGGAGAGTCTGAAACTGCTATTTTATTAGTGTTGTTCAGTAATATGGTCCGTAACTATAAAGCCTATTAAACACTTCATAAAGCCTTCACGGAAACTTCTTACGCATATTAGTTACACTGTGTTTTTATAAGTTATAACCCTCTGGAAATTGGCTTATTATCAGTTTTCCATCAAAGTGGAGTGTTCAGAGGTGTGGAGGATGACCTAATGTAATCTAGATTGAGAGCATCAGTGAAAGTCGATGTTTATCCTTGCTTTGATATTGTATATGTTAACAGTGAATTCTCGTCAAAATGCATCTGGATAGATGCAAGGCAAGTGAGAAACACATATCCAGAAATTAAGGGTGCTGCTTGCATCACTGTAGTAATAATAATTCTTAAAGTGGAGCTGTAGCTCTCTTATTTATTTGTGAAATGAGTGGCAGAAACTCCAGCACAGGACAAGATAATATGGATGGGGTGAACTTTAAATATTCAGAACATGAACTCGCTTCTTTGCGTTTGTTAAATGATGGTATGGAAATCTAGTAACGTACAAAAACTAATCTAGCAGTGTGCCAAAGTAATTAAAGCAAAGTAAATAATCTCCAGTGTTCTTATTCCCCACAGAAAATGTTTAATATCTTATCTTTCCGAAGTAGTTTCCTGCTAATTCATGATGTCTTTGTAGACTCTCTGTATTCAGCCAGTGCTGTTGTTTTCCATGGTGTGGAAATTTCTCCCCTCCTGTCCTGAGGGGGAAAAACGTGTTGGGTACTGTCTGTATTAAAAAAAAAAATTATGTTTCTTCCATACAGTGGAAATCAGGAAGCCAACAGCTGTAATCCTCTCTGGTCATTTACTGTTTACTTAGCCAAAGGGCTTCGTTTACCTCAAGTGTGTGTGTGGTATACGGTACTTTATAACATCATCTTGGTGCTGTGGGACATTTTGTTGCTGGAATCCAGGGACCTGATACTGATCTTGTTTTGGTACGAATTAGAAGTAGCTCTGTTAAAGTAAGTGAAGCATAAGGCTGTTGTGAGGCAGACCAGATTATCTGTCTTTGAGTCATCCCTAAATATTAGACTCTGATGACCCATAGCTCTTGAAGTTCTCTGTTACTGCAGACAAGAGAAATAGAATAGGTCATAAATCGTGTTAAAGTTGTCCATTATTCTTACAAAGGAGAGCATGTTTCCTTATCTATTAGTGTATGCTGAAAATTTAGTTTTAAGTGAGCCAATAAGTAAAGTTTAAGTCAGTTCTGTGGTGCAGTGGTCTGACCTGAAACTACTCCTTTACTTTTCATTTTTGGTGCTGTTTAGAAGAATCTGCTGTGGTGTGTAGACAAGGAAATGACAGAAGACAGCAAGAGCAGATGCTAGGCAATTAATGTACTTTTCTGACTAAAAAAAAAAAAAGACACTGGTTCCAAACAAAAGAACCTTTGGAGACTGCATGACCATCTTTCAGTCTGGACTTTCTATCTTATGTCACAGCTACTGTGAGAGGATCACGACCGCACTGATTGTTGGAAAATTGCTGGTTGTGTTACATCCCTTTATTTCCAAATAAGAGTCAGTTTATGCACAATGGGTGGCACCTTATTGGGAACTTCCAAGTGTTATGAGGAGGCTGAATCCAGCAGTCCAGTTAAGATGAGGCTGCCAGAGCTGCATGTCCCTGGGTCCAAGCAAGGCCAGGCTGTACTCCTACACGAGCATGCTAGTGGGCACACACACACAGTGTACACTGCATCCGTGGCCAGCTGCACAGATCCACAGACACACACTTTGTACTTGAACAGCAGCAATGACCACATCCTGCTCCCCCCTTTGGCTGCCCAGGACTTACACCCCTTAATAGGGAGTATGTAATGTGTATGTGTGTACAGCATGGACAGTCACTGTTCCCTAAATATCCTGTCTCTGCTGGTGCTGGCACCTGGACATATGAGCTGCCAAAGCCTCTGTTTTGGTCTGGCTTCCAGAACAAACTCCCTGACACACAGACACGGACACAAATGCACAATATAGACCCCCTGGCAGCTGGTCTTCCATGTGCCAATTATCCAGTAGCTGGTTCTGGAGCCTCATCTCCACACAGGTGTCCCAGTCTACACCCAGGCTGTCCAGTTCCTGCAGCAGCTGGCTGGGACTCCCCTAGTCCCTGTGATAGCCACCTCCTCTGGTGGCCTTGCCCATGGGGACAGGCTATGGGGTGATCCAAATAGCCTCTTCCATGGAATTCTGCCAATGGGTGACTCCTCTGGTCCCCAAGGTGAAAGCTGTCTTTGCGGAGCTGGGTCTGGGCTCATGTCTCCCGGGGATTATTGGGGCTCCCTGAGCTGTCACGGTGCCTCATGGTGAAGCTCACTGTGTGCTGCAGATGGCAGGACTCCAATGATGGGGTGGGGGAAATGGGGCAGGAAAAGATTTGGGTCCTCCTTGCAAACTGATGATCCCCTGTGCTCCTCTGGGTGCATGCAGAGCAGTTTTTTATCACAACAATCTAACACCTGGTAGCTGGACAGCAGGTTCAGTGGAGCAGCTTTTCCTTAATGTTTCTTGACATTAACAGCTCCATTTCTCAATTAGATTGGAAGATAAAGTTGATTATGCATGTCTGCAGGTTGACACTGTACTTTTGACCAGTAACTGTAAAGTAAACGGAAAAGGTCACAAATAAATAGTGTTTTAGTTGAGTAATACCACCTAGAAGGCCACAGAGACTTAAGGCAAGGCTGTTGTTATTGTTCCTGCAGCCAGCAAGCACTGTTTAAAAGACTTATATATTTATAAAGGGACAGATTTGGATGACACGGCTCTTTTTTTTGAGAGCACTTTCTGTAAATACAGAAAAGTTCTTGTGCGTGTTTCTTTTGTAGCATTTCCATGTACTTGTTTTGTTTCCAGTAAATATTGCGAGCTTAAGCCTGCCTGTAAAACAACTTCCATCTTCGCACTCAATCTCTGACAGAAACGACATTCAGAGATGAGATGTGCAGATGAAGATATTTGAAGAAAATAGTGGATTTGTTTAGATAATATTGATGCTTTTATAGGGTCATTAATAAAGATCTGTCAGAGCTAACAAAACCTGTTTAGAGAGTACAAAGTAAAACTGTTTAGTATTAGCTTTAGTTTAATTTTCTCTAGTTAGTCCATGCTCATTTCCTCCAAGGAAAACAGGACTGCTTATTTTTGCTAATTAGAAGTACATCACTGGTCTGAATCACATCTGTAATTAGTAGCAAGGTTTTAACTAGATGTCAGAGATGTTTTTGGTATAAGATTTGCATTGTTAATCTACTATACATGCATACGTATGCGTAAGTACAGACTTAATGAACAAAAGGAACAGCTGGTTGTTTCTCAAAGCAATCAGGTGCTTCCTAGGCTGACATTGCTGTTCCTTCTGCTCAGAGCTGAATTTGTTGCATCCGAACAGCTCAATTTTGTCACTGGAAAGTAAGTGGGGTTGGGAAACCAGAAAATGAGCCTCTGCTTTTCTTCTGTCATCCACTCAGGCTAGTAATGCACTCCGCAGAAGTGTTGGTGTAAATAGCATTCCTTAGGCTTGTTTGCTCGATTTTTGAGACAGCTAGAGGGAAGAAAATGCTCAAGGAAGGGAAAGGTTTTGGGGGAAGGCTTAGAGCGAAGCAGGCCTGGGAGATAGAAGAGCTGGTTTGGAGCATGGTTCATGTCTCTGCTGCATCCAAACTGAACCACTGAATAGGTGCAAATGTAGATGGCAGGCTAAAAATGGAAACTATTCAAACCAAAAGCAATTAATTTGTATACAGATGGCTTTCTGGCATTCACAGCTGCATAGATTTTGGTTGTGTACTTTTTTAGATGTGCTGCAGAAGGTTAAAGCCTCTACATGTCCATCTCCAGCTGTTCACGCACATAAAATAGATAAGAAAATGAAGCCAAGTGAGCATTGTGTGTAGTGCCAGAGTTGCTTGCTGAGATAGGCATCTCAAACAGTAGTGCAACATCCTGGCCTGTCAAATGGCCCTTGTATTGGCCTTTTATGAGAAGAAATTACATATTTTATATCAAAGGAGTCACTTCAATTTCATAAAAATGAAATATGGAGAAGTGCTACATATATGTCATATCTCTAGGATAAAACCTAGGACTGAGAACCCTGAACAGAAGTGGAGGATTGCTGAAAATATGAAATGTAAGTAAGTTCTTCAAGCAGCTTTGGTATATCCTGGAAACTGTGTCTCTGGAAACTCTATGATTTAAGCCGTTTGACCTAGAACCAAGTGTGCTCTTCATGTGCTCTTTATACTGCAATGCAGGCAATTACGTTTTGAAAAAGCTTATTAAGCCACACTTAAAAAAAATAAAACCATTTTTGGTTAACAGGAAATATGCTTTGATTTTCATTTTCATGTAGGACATGAAAAATACTCGGGTATTTAGGGTTTGGGTCAGTGGAAGCCTGTATTTTTGTCTTGTATTTCTTCACCTTTAAAAAAAAAAAAAAAGGTTTGAAATAGCTGGTTCAAATGGCCAAAAAATTTAGATCAGGTGTTCCAAAACTGTCGTGTAAGTGCCTCTGCAGATATTTCAAGCTGGTACACGACCACCATTGCAACGCAATTACTTCTCCATGTGCACATATTGGCTGTGAGTTGTCACCACTGCTCAAGTGGAACAGTTGCAGCCCTGGCATAGAATTATCTCAATTTCGTTTCTCTTTTTTTTTTTTTTTTTTTTTTTTTAACTTTTTGGTGGCATTGTTAACTGGAATGATCTGTCTATAGCTTCAGGTTTTGGGGTTTGGTTGGTGTTATTTTTTTGAGGGGAGGGGTAAAAAACTCACTTCTCTGTTTTACTTTTGGTCCTACTTCCTGCTGAAAAGCACCATAGCCACCACCTAGTGAAGCCCAGTTGGCTTGCAGACCACTGGAGTGCCTCCCAGAGGGCCCCAGTCTTCCCTTGTCAGCTGTGTACAGTACAATCCTTGCATGGATTGCTCTTAATCTCTGTGTGCTCCTGCTGCGTTGGCACAGCGGTGAGTCTGCAGCTGGAGGAGCCATGTGCTTCATCTTCCTGCTTATTTCTTGCTACAGAGCTCCCTTCTGGTACGTGGGTACCTGGGAAGGGATGTCAAGAGTCCAGCTTGTTCTCTGTTGTGAGAAGTGGGACCTGGGCTTTCAGACAGGAATTCTCTGTGGGAAATGAGAGGGTCCATCCTGCCAAATCTAAAGGGATATTGCACCTGTTTACTCATCACTAATAAGACTTCTCTATTTAATATTTCTCTGGGGTATGTGCTACTCCCTTGATCTACTTGAAGCGCTTTCTCCTGGTTAATGATCTGAATTTGCCAAGCACACTGACTCATTTTGGTGCTGGTTTCCATTATGTAAGCTATTAACAGGTCACTGCTCGGATGGTGGGAAATCTGTTTCAGGCTAACAGCGAGGTGCACAAGTGCCTCTCCATGGCATATTTGCTACCTGTGCACACGTGTTCTGGCTTGATAGGTGGTAGCAAATCCCACAGCAATATGGGATGCAGCATCTATTCTATTAGCAGTCAATTCCTAATCAGTCTTCCATTAGCACATGCAACACTTCACCTTTTCTAGGTTTTTTTTTACTATGTGACTGAAGGAGAGTGAGAGGAAACATGCTGATGTGCAGAGAAAGGTGTTGATAAGTAAGGAAATGAAATTTTTCCCAGGAGAAGCAGTGTTCTTGCAGTAGAGGAGGTAATAATGCAGGGTAAGGAAGTGTCTTGGAGCTACAAATTAAATCTGTCTCTCTGGCATTTTCCCTGAAAGTCGGTAACAAGGCTGTTGAGGAATTCGAATTTATGAAGGCAATTCAGAAGAGAAGCAGTGCAACACAGAAAAGCATTGAAGAAAACTTGGTGGGGTTTATTTTAGGTCTCAAGTTTTGACAACTCAAAATGACACTGTACCAGCAGACAGCAATTACTACAGGAGCAGATCCTTCTGTTGCCTTTTCTTTCTTGCATTCAGATAATGTCCTTTCGCTTACAGATGGTTGCCTTCATATGTGCACAGAGATTTTTAGTGTTTCCTTCACTGTATAGATAAATAGAGAATCAATGAATGAAAATTGGAGATGGGTCCAAGCTTGGATTTTATTTCTGAAATTCACCCATTTTCCATGGGGGGAGGATCACGTTTTCTGGCTGTGGCAAAATTCCTCGAAGAAAAGAGTTCAAGGCTATTTTCTTTTTATGAGTTGTTTCTGTGGCTGAAAGCCCCTAACAGGGTGAGCTTTTGTTTGTTGATTTTTTTTTTTCCTCTTTAGATGATGTCTGAAAATCTTTCAGGGATCGAAAGAGGTGAGCAAAGAAACAAACAAACAAAAAACCAAACCAAACCAAAAAAACAAACCAAAAAAAACCAACTCAAAAGAGCCTATCATTCATACCTCATTCATTTTGGAGGAAGGTCTCTAAGTTAGGCTTCTCATGACTGGGACAATCCTAGGAGGAGCCTTCATCCATGCAATCATTCACAGGCTGATAGCTAAAGCCAAAGATCTTTGATGGCAATACCTTTCCTTACCAAGGAGAAAATGAAAAAGACAGTCTTTGGATGTGCTTGCACAGGAAGGAAATATCACAGTTAATGCTGTACTGAGGTCTGGAAAACCTTTTCAGCATAAGGCAGTGCAGGGACAGTTTCCCTAGAAGGAAAAGGGACACTGAAGGATTTATTGTGTTGCAGTATTTATTATGTAAGAGGAATTTGCATGGTAAAGAGAGAAAGCAGATTTTATTCAGAATATAGAGGATGGGATGAATGATGTTAATGAAAAGCTGAGTGATGGAAGCAGAAGTTTTTCTACTACACCACTCATATTTTCTGAACCCCAGCAATCATTTTATGGACATCTGAGTTAAATGATGGGTATATTAATCCTTTGGCATGCTAAATTTTTATGGCGAGGCTGCTGTGCCAAGATGGTGGTGGGATGAATCCAGATGTGATCCTACAGATGTTAGTTAGGGGGCCCGTTCTCCCTAGCTTAGAGAACAGCTTCAAAGAGTGATTTAGCCCAGATATGCTTGGCATTGCATTTTGGCACTACTGATCTCTCCCCACATGGAGTGGAAATGTAATAGAGCCACAGCCTGGCTTTAGTCCATCCTCTTCTAGGTCCTTCACCAGCCATTTCAGTCAGGACTCCAGCTCCCATATGCTCCTTGCTTTGTCCCGCTGAAATTGGGGGGCCCTAGACAAGGGGTGAATGGTTGTTCAGATGCCTCTGTTTTTCTTCAAACACAGGAACCCTCGTGATTAATGGGTGGTACTCTGACAGTTGGGATTGTTCTGTTTATTTTAGTTCTTGTTCTAAGAATAAGACTGCTTGAATCGCTGTGTTAATAAATACAATCCCAAGTAGAAGCATGTGTTTTGCAGACTATTTTTGTTATCTGATTGGGCTTCTTCACATCCTCCTTTTGTGACTAAGTCGAACCCACAGTCTGCCGAGTGTCTGCCAGGATAAGAACCTGCCTGCCAGACTCAATGCCACTAATCATTTCCCTGTTTTGTTTATTTCAGCTAAGATCCCTAAACGTCAGCCAGCAGGTCCTGACAAGAGCTTGTTTGGCGGAGGGAAATCAGTGTCCTGATTTCTCTTTGACAGCCACTTGTGTTGTGCTGGTGGTCATGATTGGTAGGCCATCACTTCCCAAGAAGTCCTCCATGGCACTGCCATGGCTTGTGATTGCTTTGAGGCCCCTTTGTAGCAGATAAAAATTTCCTATAAGAAATTAACTCTGCAGGGATGAAGGGCTTGTAAACCAAGTGTTCAGAGTGACACCTTAAATTGAGGCACTGTGAAAAGCCAAGATTGTCTGCCCTCACTTGAAGCCTAGCAATCAAGCTGAAAGTGTAGAGATTGCCTCATGATACACTATTATCAATTAGCCACCTGTCAGGGATTTTCTGTGACTCGAAGAAGTATTGGTTGGCTGGCTGCTGCTTCCTAGGTAGTCCCTCATAATATGGTTCTATTTCCTCTGTCTTAGGTAAAAGCTAATCTTTGACATTGCCAACGATTTGTGTTTGTTCTCATTATGTCAGGCATGTCTGTGAGATGAGTCAGATGAGCAACTCATCATGACCAAGACAGCTGAAATTATACAGAAGATACTGATTTAGTTGCTATTATTGTTTTCTCTAATATATGGGAAGTCAACCATATGTTAATTATTTTTCTTCAGAACAGCTCCATTAAAATTTAAACTGATGCTGTTAGTGGCAAGAAAATCTCTTTCAGTCATGCAAAAACACTGTGTAGCCAGCAGACCTTGTGGTTCTTTGCTTGGGTTGTAAATCTTTCAAAAGCTGGGGTGACAGACTGTGCCTTTCTCTCCTAAGTGAGAGATGGGACCCTTTACTCTTTTGTGTTTATTATTAATATTGATTAATTGCATGTATCTTAAAATTCACAGTTTATGGACATCTGTTCTCCCTTTACCTGAACCCACAGAGGGATCTAATGCAGGAGAATCATAAGATGATATTTCAAGATTACACGAGGGATGGTGGTTGAAGAACCTGTGGTGTTTAAAGAACCTAGGCCTTCAATATTGGTGAAGTTGTGAGATATGTGCTTCTAAACTCCCATTTTCTGATTATGAAATGTGTGCAGTGCTTTCAATATTTAGTTCTCTTTGTCTTAGAAAGGCCTAAGCTGAAAAAATCCAACCCACTCTGTTATCTAAAGAAAAACTGGAAAGATTTTTTGCCTTAAAACTGTTGAATGGCTTCCTCTGCAGACAAGGAATGTTATCTAACTGATTGGAACAATTTTAAAATATGATATGCCTGCACTGAATGAATAAATTTTACAATTTGGGCCTTAATTTGGTAATGCAATTGCACTCACAGACACTTCAACATTATGGCAACAATCAATTCATATAAACTTACTGGATTTCTGTATGTAGTTATCTGAGAATCTCATTTGTAATCAAATAGTCTTCTTCCAATTCAGAATGCCAAGCCAATTTTGGTAGTCTTTTGTAAATGTTTCTAATTTGAAAATGCCCTATAATTGTTATGTTTGCTCAATATTACAAAGTGGAGGGGGAGCCCAGGAGTTTTTTGGCTTTACAAGGATATGAATGTGTCACCCACTGCACACACAGAGTCAAAGTAGTCCCTAACAATTCCTGGGGCCCACTGCAGAGATATTTGTGAATACTTTGTGAAGGTGATTTTCCCCTTGTTCTTCTTTTTGTCTCCATTGTCTCCCAAACTGAAAACCATCCAAACAAAACCTTAAAAGAGTCCTCAGGATGGTAGGTTAAAATGTGCATCTCAAAATAAAGCAAGGGAAGTGCTATTGATTGTGATTTAATCCTAAAACTCAGAACTCAGACTCCCGAACTGGAAGATTTTAAGAAAAAGGAAAGCTTTTCCCCCTCAATCTTTATGCAGTTTGATTTTCCATGACTTCTCTCACTGTGGGTGTGAGGGGGTGGGAAGCAATTTGAAGTTGAAAAGCGCACCTTTGATTTGGAGCCTTCCCTACTTTCTCCAGCTGAGATGATTTCCTTTTGCTTACCATAAAACAAGGACAACTGTTCCAGGCTTTTTATTTCTGTCCAGCTTCTTCCTTCCTATTTCACCACCTGGTCCTCTAGATATCCTGCTGAAGTAGGACTATTAACATACAAAATTCCAAGCCTTCAGATGCTTTTTTTAGCCTTCAAGTTACTTTTTTCAGTTAAATAAAAGTGGTTTGGTGTGGCAGGTATTTGTTTAGTTGGTTGGTAAAGTGGTTTATTATAGCTATTCTTCTTGGGTTTTTTTTTTTTGGGGGGGGGGAATGGGGGAATGTTGGTTGGTTGTGGGGCTTTTTTCCCCATTCAGTTTATCAGTCTTCCATTACCTTTTACATAATAATCTGAGCTTGTGGCAGGACTTCATATCAGTTTTGGTTTTCTAAAAGTGAGCACACTGAATCAATGACCTCAAAAGACTCTGGTACCTAATGCTGAGTGTTACAGTAAGTCCACAGCAGTAAACTAGAGTTATTCCACTTCTTCCTTCATCTGTTTCTCTGTGTGGCATTTGGAAAATGCTTCAATCAGCTTTTCCATTCCTCTGTCTCATCGTATTCAGGTCTTGCTATTTGTTTTTTGATTTTGCTTTGCGTAGACGTCACGGAGAAAACAAGCCCAAGGGCAGCAGCAGAGACTTTGTTGCTGGATTTACATACAGAGCTCTGCCCATATTCCCCAGAAAGCTGCAGGATAAAATGAGTTCATCACATTCTCAGGGTATTCTGGAAGGCAGTGCCTTGCGCCTCGTGGTCATTTGGACATGATAAAATGCTGCTTCATATAGGCCATTCCCTGTCTGCTCCTCTTCCTGTCCCTGCCTGCTGCCCTGGTCACTCCACACCCGCGCAGTCCCCAGACCTGTCCCTGGGCCTCAGTGCCTTCCCCTTCATTATCTTCCATCATCTACACATCCCAGGCTGCTCTTAGGACCCCGTGCAGCAGCCCTGTGTGCCCAACCCCTCTGAACTGGAATGCAGCAGCTGGCTTTTCTCTCCATGTAAGTTCAGACCCATCAAAGCAGTGGGTTCCCTCCACCGAGGCAAGGTGCAGGTAGACTGCAGGGTCACAGCTGCCACCTTATTGCTGTAGCTCAGACTTCAGGAGGAGGAATTAGCAGCTGCATCGGGTAAAGGGTGGTTCATGCTTTATGTTGAGTATTATCTTAAAAGGAGAGAAGAAAAATCTCACATGTAGAAGCATTTAGAGGGATTGTGTGTGATAAAATTCTAATATTTGCTTTTTCCTGACTCCTTTAACAAGGGAAAGGAAGTAGGAAAATATTAATTTGGGTTCTCATTTGGGAAGTTCATTGGAAAAGGGAAAGAAATCAGCGAGAAATAATGTGAATAATTCAGAATGAGTGGTGTAAACTATGAGCTGTTGATCACTGCTTTATTATGCAGACATAGATTTCTGTTAATATTCCTTCTTTTGAAAAACAGAAATCCTGTCTCTGCTGTTGTATGCTTAATTGAGCACTTGAGGCAAAAACCCCCTCATGGCAAAAAATAAAATAAAACACAACTAAAAACCCTATGGTATGCAGATTTATTCTTCAGATGATGTTCACATAATTGTTTTTTTAGGAAAGTTGTTTCCTGCTATACATCCTAACTAGATTCTCTGAAGCCTCAGACCTCCCCCGTGAAGTGGGTACAGGGGTTTGGTCAGCATCACAGAGTGTGACTGCAGTAGGAAAACCGGAGCTGAAATTGGTTGTGGAAAGCTAACGTTACACTTGAAGGCACTTTCTTCAGAAAAAATACTTTTATGTATATATACACTAATATTTTCTAGAGAGAGAAATCAAATCCACAGTTAAATTGAATAGTCGTTCCTTAAGAAGGCTTCTGTTACTTGTGGCTTGGCTGTAACAGAAAACAGACTGTGTATTAGCACAGACTCTCAGCAAGATATTTTCGTTACAAAATGTCAAAGCCTCTTCAAAAATAATGAGTAAAATATTGCCTGGATTTAAAAATGAGTATCCTAACTTTAAGAAAACATTGTTGCCCCACTCCTTGTAGATCATCATGTGGCAAGATTATTTCAGTGGAAGTATGTGCCCACAGGCCATGCATTTTTGTGTTTTGTTTAACACCGGTTGGCATCTGAGATCAAAAAAGCTTAAACCAATTATGAGTAGCTGGTGCAGCAAAAATCATGATTGATACATTTACAACACAGGGTCGATTCTTCTGGCAGAGTTGTTGTGTTAAGAGGGGGAAGAGGGGACATCAGGCATGCAACTTTGAAGCCCTGAATTAACACAGTGCTCTGACCACATACAGATGTTTCCTCCCTCTGTGCAGTCAGTGTGTCTTGCACTGATTGCAGCTTGCAGACCTCGAAGAAGAAACAGCTGTGCAATTGTTGCTAAGCCTATTTCCCTCTTCCCTTTGATTTGCTGGATTATTTAATACAGCAGAATGATAGGACTTTAAAAATGAAAAAGTGCTGTTGAGTCATCTAGTCCATCTTGCACAAGGATTGTCGTCTCCAGATCATTGTCCAGTCATGGACAGGCTTTGTGATGTGATTGGACTTCAGCCAATTTCCTTTGGAACATTGTTATACAATAGAATACACTTAATTATAAGAATTTTTCCCTGTCAGCCTAAACATTACTTTGCTTGGTATATTCACATTATTCTTAGCTATATTTTCTTGAAAAACCCTATTAAAAAAATCCTTAGTGCGTGTATCCTTTCAGAGCTTGTAGATAATTATCATATTTCCCTTTCAATAGGTGGCTTTAGTCAAGCTATACATATTTAGTTATTTTAATATTTTCCTATAAATCAGCCTTCCTGATGACTTTTATTGCTATCATTGATCCAAATCTCAAATTCTTCTATTTAATATTCAAATAGAAAAGGAAGTACTGAATAAAGACTTACAGATTAGATCATGATGTCATTGAAAACCCATCCTTTGAACCAGTGTTTGTGCCTTCAGATCTGTCTGAATGCCAGCTCTCCTGAGGCAGACTTCAGTCATAAGATTTGTCTCAACTTTCTTATCGACAGCACAAGTGCCTACATCAAAGCTACATTCCCTAGATTCCTTTTATGATCATTGGACCCTATAGCTGAATGCAATTAATCTAAACTGCTTTAGGTATCCACGTTTAGGATGAGAGGAATTGAGTGTTAGAGGTTTGTACTTCTCTCTGTCTAAGGTCTCTGTCCTGGACCTGACTTCCTTGGGTGGTTAAATACAGGGTGTGTGGATGTTTGGACCCTGTGGTTTCAAGAAGTGAGAAGAGTCAGTGTTGGCCATGGCAATGCCACCTCAGCTTCAAAACAGCAGCAGTGGTTTGATGCACTGTGTGTCCTGAGACCGTTCCTAACACAGTTGAATGGTGTTGAATTCAACACACAGGAATGATGATTCCATTGAATAATGGGGTGGATGAAATTGCCTTTTGAATAGAATCACAGAATATCTCCAGTTGAAAGGCACCCCTAAGTATCATTGAGCCCACTCCCTGCTCCTTGTAGGACAGCCTAAAACTAAACCATGTGACTCAGAGCATCATCCAGAAGTGCCTTGAGCTCTGGCAGGCTCAGTGTTGTAACCAGTTCCCTGGGGAGCCTGCTCCAGAGAGCAGTCACCTTCCCACTGAACTTCTTCTCTATGTCCAATCTGAACTGAAGCAGGTGCACCATTTACCCAGAGAGTAAGAGTCTAGATGCCAGATATATTGGTTTTCAAGTTTCTTTGGACTGAAGAAAATCTATGATCAATCCCTTTCATTTTCAAAGGCCTCTACAAAATGGCTCTTATGTGACAGATGCCAATCGCTCTTCCCTTCTCTGTCAGGTATTTCTTCTCTGCTGACAGCTTAGTGCTCACAATCCTCACTGCAGCCCTAGGCAGATGCCTGCTCAGATGCAGTCCTTACCTCTAGCCACAGGTTATGGCTTGCTCTCCATACAGGTCTGTCGGGGTCTCTAGCTGGTCAGAGAGACCCCGAGAAAAGTTCGAAAGTCTCTTTTCCCAGCCTGGTGCTTGAAGGAGTCAGGGCTCTTCATTTCTTGGTCTCAAGGTTGTTTATTGTATCTTATCTATAAAATTCTTTCTCCTGTCCTGCCGAGGTCCGCTCAGCAAGACAGTCAGAGGCATTCTGCCTGCCCCTAGGGCGGTGTTATCTTTATATACTAAAAACTACGTGTAGCATGTTTACAATTATTTTCCAATACCTATCACCTATGTTAGACAGTGAGTTTCTACTCTAAACCAATCTAAAAGTGCCAACATCACCACTGAAGATGGAGGTAGAGAAGAAGAAGAAGAAAGGCTAGACATGCCCAAGTCCCTCCATCTTGTCCCCAAAACCCTTATACTAAAAATCCCAAACCCTACATTTACACCCAGTGCTAATTTTATTATCACACCATTTAAACTGCTGTGGCTTTTAAGTCTTCATGTAAAGCTGGCAATTTGCTCCACGGTTCATAATTGAACCCAATGGTGTTCTGGGCTGTGTGCCAGGGTCTCTGAGCTCCCCAGCAGGGGTCCCGGCAACTCCGGACTCCCAAAGGGATGTCCTGAGTTCCGACACTGAAGGTAGTGTTCTCAAAATGCGCATGTAACTCCTTGCTCATGCACAAAAATAAGTGGCTTGCTAAGTCCATTCTCTGTCCCAAGTGGAGATGGGAGATCTTGGGTACATGGTGGTTCTTCAGTTCTTCCCTTTCTTCTGTTGCTGAAATAGGATTTCTGAATAGGGGCAGAAAAAAGGCCCAGGCAGGAACCATCTCATCCAGCCCCCAGCTACAGAGAGAGACAATACTAGATCTGGTTTGCCTGTGGTGTGTGGCCATAACATAAAAAGGCAGTCTCGCCTAGGGTTATGGTTTCTGAAAACTAGTTATTCATGCTATGGTGTGAGGAGGGAGTTTGCTGCTTGGTGGGGCAAATGCACCCTTGACCTGCATGCAGGAGCACCTGCTGGCTCTGCACAGATTGCCCCTACTCACAGAAAGAGGAGCAATATACTTTCTTATTTCCAGTCCCTTTCCTCAGGCCAAAATGAAAGCTGTGCCTGTTATGTACACAAACATGAAGGATATTTTTGCAATGCTCCTGTCCCACCTGCAGTGACATTTTTTTCTGTCTGTTGACTACCCTCTCCAATCTCCTTATTTGCACTAGCTACTTTCATCAAGATTTGGCAGAGTACAGGGTTTTGGAGGGTGGAAAGTGGAAAAAAAATGAAAAAGAAAAAAGGGGAATATGGTTAGAAGAAAGGGGAGATGATCCCTTTTTGTGTGCCAAGCAAGGGAAAATCAGCAGCTGTGAGATCAGCCTCTGCTCAGTGCTAGTGGATTTGTACTGCAAACAGCACCGATAGGAGCCAAGCTGCATTCATTCTCTTGTTGGTGGAACCATTTGTGTGAAGCAAATCACCAGTATTTTTAAAACAGATTTCTACTGACTTTTCACATTTCGATGGGATGTGCAATTTTTATTGTCAATCACTCAGCAGAAAATCAAAAACTGGTGCTGAAATTGACTCTTTCCGGGAAGACAAAAATTTGGTTGGACTAGGACATCATTTATGTCCTTCCCATTGCATGCACTTTGTGTGGTGACAGCACCTTCAAAACAGATGTGTTAACACATCTGGGGGCTTAAGCTGGGTGAAATTGACTGTAAGGGTGCAGAACGTCAGATTATTGAGTGCTTGGGGATGTCTGTATTTTGTGGCTCTAAAATGCTAGCTGAATAAGCATCATTACAGATCATAATAGCATTGCAGGGGGTTTACACATAGCACTTACGTGGTTCTTTCCTGCCTGATATATTACTTTTGGATCTTAGTTATTTTAGTACAATAGAGATAGCCCATGGAATTGCTTAACTGTGCTGCTATGAATTATTTTCATTAGTGCCTAGGACTGCCTAAGACAATAGCTCCATTATGTTAGGCACTGCTGACACCTGTTGTAAGAGAAAATCCCTCCTACAGAGGTTTTGCAATCTAAATGATCTGTCACAGACCGAGAGGAGAAGGTAGAGGCAAAACACAAAGTGCTGCTTTGAAGAAAGAGAGGAAAGAAATTGGAATAATTTTCCTTTTTAAACATTTGAGATTTTGAGAACCTTGTTTCATCAAAAGAACGATCCATGTTAATTTCACAGTCAGAAATTACTCAGGGAGCATCCACTAAAATTGCTTTTCTCCACCATCTTGGTAAGGGAATTTCTTCATACAGGAGGGAGCACTGCCCAAACAGGAGCCACCCCTTGAAGGGATGCCAGTGAGGTCTAGGCTGGTGGTTTAGCCCACAGATAAGACCAGATTGGCACATCTCCCACCAGACCCTAGTGACGTCCTTCCCAATTATGGTGAGCACAGCACACACACAATCTGCCCCCATGAGTTGTATGGTCTAAGTGAGCCATCTTTTGCTGTTAAATTTCACTTTGCTGATGCTGTACATTTTGAATGGGGGCTTTTCAGATCTGGTAGCATTCATTTTTTATTGTGGGAAAGTGTATTTTATCCACTTGTTTTGTATGCAAAATGTCTGTCCTGCTACAGCTCAAACTTCCATAAAAAATTTACCATGGAACAGAACTGAGCATAAAAAATGTGAGCCTGTATGGATGTTCCTGCAAGCTCTAGCCAGGTAACTTTCAGGGTGTGGGTTTAAGGTCTTGGTAGACAAGCCCCCACTCCTCCTCCCCCTTACCTATAAACAAGCAATTTAGCAAGACTCAGCCCTTATAGAGGAGCTCCTCCAGTCATCATGCAAATCAATCCTTTCAGCTGCATTTGCATAATTGAGGAGCTGCATGGAGGGGCTGTGTCCCTCCTCCCTTACTGTTGGAAAGGGTTGCTTTAACTTGTTTGCTGAACTGTTGAACAGATAACCATTTTTCTAAGTGATCCTGTTTGTCCATAAGCCTATTAGACTGTGCTATTTTTA
>JAYDZK010000001.1:54858854-54892088 GCA_034509185.1 Euphonia xanthogaster
TTAGACAGTGAGTTTCTACTCTAAACCAATCTAAAAGTGCCAACATCACCACTGAAGATGGAGGTAGAGAAGAAGAAAGGCTAGACATGCCCAAGTCCCTCCATCTTGTCCTCAAAAACCCCTATACAAAAAATCCCAAAACCTACATTTACACCCAGTACTAATTTTATTATTACACTATTTAAGCTGCTGTGGCTTTTAGGTCTTCATGTAAAGTTGGCAATTTGCTCCACAGTTCATAATCGAACCCACTGGTGTTCTGGGCTGTGTGCCAGGGTCTCTGAGCCCCCTGGCAGGGGTCCCAGCAACTTCGGTCTCCCAAAGGGATGTCCTGAGTTCCAGCACAGATCCAACCATTCCTCCAGTATTCCATTATACTGGAGTAACTAGGAAAAGAAATCAGCATCTGCCTTGTGTTTATTAGTTAAAAAAAAGAAAAGTTAAATACATTTTCCCAGTGATTGGTTACCTTTTGTCAGACTTTCTGACAAAATATGCTAAGCCTCCATTCCTAATAACTTGTATATAATATCCAGGAAATTAAACCTTTGTACTAAATTCCTTTTTAGGGCAAACACTAGAGAAGGAGGAGAGATGTTGAAACTGAGGAATAATAACTGCTCAAGATAATATGTTTATTAATTAATCCTGAATGAATTTAGACTGAACATTAACAGAAATTTTTCAAACATCGCAAGCGGGTGAAGTTGTGGAATAAATTCCAAGGGCACTAGTTGAGAAGAAAAACAAAATGAAGAGAGAATTTGGTAAATTTAGGGAAATTTTTATGAGAATTTTTTTCAATCCCTGCATTTACAGGGATTGAAAAAAAAAAAAACCCAGCCAGGTACATGCAATATGAAGTCATAGTGTTACCAAAAGGGCTAAACAGGAGACTGGCCACTGCTCACCTGTCTACAGTTTCACTTATTTCATGTTTAATGCAGTGGTTTGTGCCTTCTGCTGGTTATTAAGAGAGGCCAGAAGGCCTCAGTCCAAGGTCAGTACAAGAATTTCCTTGTTGTTGCCAGAGCCTTGGAGTTTGGAATGTCTCTTCCTGAAAAACATATGGGACTCTGGTCTTGTTCTGTTTTTGGTGATGCTAGGAAGGGCCTGTGTGGAGTGCATGTATCTCTGCGGAAAAGACACTGTGTCGTCAGTCCTCCTGGGCAAAGCAGGAACCTGGACAAGACCCAGTTCATCCTTCTGAGAAGTGTATTCCTCCAATACTGCAGCACAAGCACTGTACCCAGTCTTTTCCCAGCTGAAGCTTGGGCTGAAGTCTTGCTGGTCAATGGGTTCTGCTCCTAATTCACAGTAACTGGAACAAAGTGCAGCTATCCTCATCACTCACAGAGACACGCAATCCTCAGAGGCTGCAAGCCTACCACAGCATGCTGTAAGTCATCGTGACACTGGCAGACAGTACAGGGCTGTCTGTTGGGACAGCTAACTTTGAAGCATCAGCATGCTGGAGATGAGAAGAACTTCGGAGAAGTGTGTGCTAGGCAGGTATTTTTAGCTGCCTTTTCTTAAAATTGCCCTGCTTTCCTAATACTGTTTTATCATCACCATGGTGAACTAATTCTGCCACTAGCCTGTCTGCTAATTATTTTTGTCTTGATAAGCTATTGCTCATTGGATCTGACTTTTCAGAGAATGACATCTTGGTGCCTGGCCTCCTTTTCTAACAGTAGACATGAGTGACTGCTTAGGAAGACTTCCTAGACTCCTCTCAAATTGTTTGATCTTGCTCCTTTTCACAGCTCCATCCTCTGTGCTCTGGGTTCTGTGACAGAATGGAACTTTATAATTTTCTTTCTTTCAAGTAATGTAAACAGACAACTGTGAATTGCATCTGGCCCCCATTATAATAGGTGTCTGTTTCAAGGAGGATTTGGTGGTCCTCTTGTTTCTCTTAAGGATTTTTTGACTTAGCTGTTGTTTCTAAGAAAGGATGTTACTAGTGGATATCTCTGAGTGATTCCTTCTTTTATGCAGGAATAGGGTATCATAATCTTCAGATGTTATTGTACTAGTGTTTGAGGACATTTCAGGACAAATGAATGTCATGGTCATACTGAATTTACCCATGTTGTCCTCATAAGTCCTGTAAGAAAATATTACCTGTATTGAACTTACTGGAACCCTTTTTTACATTCCTTATGATGATTTGAACAGGGGTTTCCAAGAGTTGTCACTTTAATTAGAAAGGTAAGGGGTTAGAGATTTATTGCCTCTATTGCATTCAGTTGTTTAGCCAGTCTTTCACTGGTACGAAGAATGCAATGCTTCTGCCTTGCTTTTAAAACAAAAAAACCCAAAAGTAAGTATTTCCTTATGAAATTTCTATTCCAATGAAATTGCAGTGACAACAGCACCTTTCTTTGTATCTCAGACACTCTGTAGAGGCCAATGCTTAGGCTCTGCATTGTCAAACCAAAAGCAGTGGCTGTGTTGTGTGCCTCCCCTGCCTTTGTCAGGACAAGTGGGGACCCTTCCCTTCAGAAATATTGAGTAATGTTTCTCAGTGCTTCCACAGAAATATTTCAGGTTGGGTGTCTTTGCACCTAGGATGTTACTTTTGAAACATAACTTCAGAGCAGTGAGTTCTTTCTTGCATTTTCCTACAAGTCAGGGAAAGAGGGCATTTTCAGCCACTGGAAATTCACTTTCTTTGAGTAGAAAAAGGCCTGAAATCTAACCAACTTTTTTTTTTCTTCTTATTTTTGTTTTTTAACAGGGAACATGGATTTGTACTAGCTTGCCAAGGAGCTTATCAAAGCAAGGATTGCACTTTCTCATCTATTTCAGTGTCAGTTCAGGATTGTCCCAGAACCATTTGCTGTTACTGATTATGCTGCTGTCCAGCATAGGTAGTTTGTCCATAGCAGTGATGGGTTAATATCCTCACTGCAATGGATGGCAGGAATCTGTCAGTGGGTAGGGATGTGGGATGGGGTGGACTGGCTCTGCTTCCCACCTATTACATTGAAGAAGTACATCCTGATTTTAAATGCTGCTGTTCCTGAAGAAAGAAACCCTGACAAACCACCACAAAGTAACAGGTTAAAAAATGTTTTTGTGCATTATCATGTAGCACACTCTATTGCACAAACTGTAATTTTGTCAGTGATGGTCTACCCGTTTATATACTTTCCTGAAGCCATTTTCTTAAACTGAATCTGGAATCTGTATTAGAGGCTCTTTCTGTACCCTAAAATCTATTAGATATTACATCTTAAGGGAGCTATAAGAAGATTGACTCCCAAGAATAATATTTTTCTCTCAATTTCAGGGAAAAGTTAGAATGTTTAATTTTACTTATGATAATTAGTATAATTTTATATAGGTTCAGGAGATAAGAGAGGAGGTGTGACATGGAACTTCCTTAATTTGCCTTTATTACCTATATCAGCTGTGAATCTGTTGGCCTTGATGCACAGTCAAAAAGGGAGTAATTTTTCTGTGCTTGTAGATTTATGTTAAAAAGAACGAATTTAAAATAGGGATGGTAATGATGGAAGCTGAGAGTTATTTTGAGAAATGAGGTAGAATAAAGGAAGGCTTGTCATGTTCATTTATTCCCTGACTTTGTGAGTGCAAAGATGGAGGACCAAATCTGAATATGAAAACAAAAGGCTTAAAAATGAGAACTGTCTGCTTTGTTAAATATTGCTAACTGGCATCTAGAAGTGATACTGGCACGTAGAAGTGATACACAGTGTTAAAGGTATCACCCCTTAATTGTCAGTTATATAAACTCAAAGCTAGAAAAATGTTATAAACACTCACTCTAATGTATATTCATTTGCACAGAAATAAAAGCTTTTTACACAGTGCCTGGCACATACTGAATATTTAGTGTAACAGAATGGAAAGGATTTTACAAGTTAGTGCCTTTAAAATGAGGAGATCACAATACCTGTCTGACATGGTATTCCAACTTGGACTCTTATTTTACAATTTAGTTAATTCTCACTGCAGAAACTGTGGTCCCCTGATAGAGAGATTTGAGAATCCTGCACCAAGTACTGCTCATCTTGGTCATTTTGCCTACGGCACTGAGCAAAATTTGTGTCTAGCTTTGACAGTAACAGCAATTACTTCTGTTTTAACAAGAAACATGTAATGCACAAAGGACCTAGTGCACAAGTCTTGAGAGGAGCGTCTGAGGAAACTGAAATTGTTTAGCCTCAAGAAAAGGAGGCCTAGGAGGACCTTACCCCTCTCTACTTGAAAGGAAGTTGCAAACCGGTGGGAGCCAGTCTCCTCTCCCAGGTTACAAGCAATAAAACGAGAGGAAACGGCCTCAAGTTGTGCCAGGGAAAAATTTAGATATGAGGAATTTCTTCAGCAAAAGGATGGTCAAGCATTGGAACAAGCTGTCCAGGGAAGTGGTTGGGTCACCAGCCCTGGGAGTATTTAAAAGATATGGTGCTTAGGCACATGATTTAGTGCTGGCCTTGACAGTGCTGAGTTAATGGTTGGACTCGATGATGTCAGAGGTCTTTATAACCTAAGTGATTCTATCATTCTGTGACATAAAGTAAGAGTTGAAACTGTTTATCTGTTCAACTACTACACCGGGAATTCTCCTAACATAATGTAACCAAGAACCACCTGAGAAAGTGTTACCTAGTGTTTGTTTTCCTTTTATGGTCCCAGCATGAGAGACACAGAGATAATCCTGGTACTTCACAGTCCTCTTTCTCTTTCACACCTGCCTGCCCTTAAATGTAAGTGGTAAAGCCAAGATCCAGGAACTTTGCACCTTCTAGTTCCTGATGCACACATACTGTGCTGAGTTCTTTTTCATGGGTTGTTTTTCCAAAGTTAAAAAAAATTAAAAATTAGAGAAGTTCTGTCTGTTTTTCCACAAACTTCTTAAAGGGTGATTGTGGGTTTTAGCTTCTTTGACAACACACAAGGGTATTTTTATACTTTCCTTTTTCAAGTCAGTTGGTGAAAAGAACTTTCAGTTCTCAGGAGGGATAAAGCTCTAGAAAATGTTGATTTTTTTCCATCAAAAATATTTTTTGCTTATAAGCTATTCTTTCCTTATCTTGATGGGAAAAAAAAGGATCAGATTTCTAGATCAATAATGTTGAAAGCAGCAGCAGCAATCATCCTCGATGCATGTTGTTTTCTGATGCACTTTCATATCTGAGCATTTCCTCATGCTGTAAATATCAGCCTGACTTGCACTCAGGCTTCAACCTCATATCAAGCAACAGCAGAAAAAAATAGGGGCTGTTTAAATGCAACAAGGCTTGGAAAAAGCAATTTTTTAAAAGTGCCAGCATGTCAAAACATTGAAGGAAAATATTGAAGAGTACCAGTGTGCTTCCAGTTTGTCTCTTGCTACATGCTTTTTCTATTGAATAATCACATCTTCCAGTGCCTAAAGCAGTAGTTCTTTGTATGTAATGTGTGCTTCAGGGCATTCAAGAAAAAAAAAAGATTGAAATTATCTCAAGGAAACCAAATCACTTTATTTCAAAGACAAATTAGATTGATCTCTCTTACCATTCTCCATAGATTTCATAGGCATGTTACTTGTTGAAGTGATATCAGGCATTTTATGTATTATAGCAATTTGCATACGTTCATTAAGCTGTGCTTTGTAAAGCTCTCTGACAGGGGCATTTGATGAATGCTTCTGTGGACTGCATAGCTGCTTTATCTGGAGCAATCTGTTAAATCATGCCTTTGTCCTTCAGTTTGTCAGAATCAGTAAGTGAAGCAGATGTTAATAACTGTGGGAGAGTTTGGGGTTTTTTGGTGTTTGCAGAATATGGGATAATATGTGAAGGGCATAATGTGTTTGTAAAAGCGACAGCTGGTGTTATTAAAGACAGAAAGTCTGCTACAAGTGAAAACTTTCTCTGGCATCTTGTAGCAACTCCAGGAGGTTTTTTGGAACAGTCAGGTGGGTGGTCAATTCTAAAATAAACCCTGCTAATATTATGCACAGCAAATTGTGTGCTTGAGCTTAACACACAATTGTTCTTACCTTTGGTTGCAAACATTCTGTCACAGAGCTATCTCAGCCATGCAATAACTCATAACATTTCCCTGTAAATATGTCATAAGAAATTCTCAGGTCAACAATCCCTTGAAATGTGTCTGTGAGAAATATAATTTCATGCATTATCGAATTAGTAGGGTTTTACACTGGTCAGTTTGAAGGTTACCTTTATGACACAAGTTTTGCAGGACCTGACAGTTCAGTTCCTGGAATCTCTACTTATTGTCAAGGTCACTTGGCTGAAGATGTTTCAGACAGGGAACAACCTACATTTTGGTGTTAATGTGCTACATCTCATGGGTGGTAATTCCTGTCAAGGTGTGGTAAGAGGAGTGCTTATTATCAATTGCAGAGGCCTTGCAAGTGAAGGTAGAATTGGCAGTCATAAATTGGGTAAGAAATGAAGGGGACAAATAAGAGGGAAAACATAGCTTAGGGGGCGCCTCAGGAGAGGCCAGCAGAGGTGGAGGTGCTGATCTCCTTTCCCCGGGGACCAGTGACAGGACTCAAGGACATGGAATGAAGTTGCAGAGAAGTTTAAATAGGGGGGCATTTGAAAGGTGCTTCACTGAGTGGGTGGTCAGTCACTGGAGCAGGCTACCCAAGGAAATAGTCACGGCACCAAGCTTGTCAGAATCCAAAGAGTGTCCAGACGATGCTCACACTCATTTGGCCTAGTTTTAGGTCCTGCAAGGAACAGAGAGCTGGACTCAGTGATTCTTGGGTGCCTTCCCACTGGAGATTTTCTGTGATTCTATGTGGAAAAGGTTGTTACAAGGCTAACTGATGAAGAAGTAGAAAAAAGGAAGTACATTACTGTAGAAAATAAAGGGTAAACTTTGACCACCTTCTGATCTTGCAGATTTTTATTGGTATAATCTAATAAGTAACTCCCACTCATTTTAGAGGTGGGACTTTGCTGAGATCCACTTTAATGATATTCTCTTTGTGATTATGCATTATTGTGGAAATCTCTTTTGGGGAATTGAGTAGGAGGTGCAAAGGGTGGAGATGTAGTGATGTTACTCATGCCTGTGTGATTGAATCTGAGCTTCTGAGCGTGGCTTGTGTGCAGCTAACATCAACAGCAGGAATGGCTACACAGAGCATAGAATAAATAATCCTAGAAGTTGTCATGTTTGTAGTGATTGCCTGAAAATATGTAGAGAAGACCAGTGAGGGATTTCTGTTGTTCTTGCACATGAAAGTAGGCAGCAGCTACAAATCAACGAACTGTTTCTTTTGTAAGAAGAATTGGCAGAATCTTTCATGCTGTTGCTGGATAAAAATTTCTACTGCTTCTGCTCCTCAGAGTGAATCTTATCTTTCTGTCTGATTATCTTGCAAAAAATGAGCAGTGAAATAATTATCCATGCTGATATTTTCATTTCATCTCTCTGCTTGAAAGTTACCAGCTCACAGAAGGGAGCAGAGGGAGTCCAGGACTCCTTGGGTGGGCTGATCCTTTGGAGAAGCAAATATCTGCTCTTCAGCTGGGACACATAGGAGCTCCCAGCCAGGTGACCACTGATGGGTAGTGGGCATAGACAATTCTGTAGATGTTTCTCTTTGCCTTCACTGGGAATCATGTGGCAGGTACCAGTAGCACAGCTGCTGTGGAAAGCTCAGGAAAAACTCTGCGGAAAGAGACAAGACTTTTTTTAATATAGGCTCTTTATTATCTTAAAGAGCTGTGCCTCTGTGGCAGTCCTGTGTGAAATGGTGTTTCTTGTTGCAGAATGCCAAGTTGCCAGTAGTGCCACCAAAATACTCAATAGAGCATGTACTAATGAGTGTGATTATGCAGAACAGAGATCAGACCAAGTGCATTTGGACACATGAACTTTCTTCCCATTTTTCCTTTTTTTTTCTTTCTCCTTTGTGTCTTTCTGTAGTCTTCTGAGCCTTTTTCTTTCTACTGCTGCATCTTCTTCCTTTTTGCTTTGTTAAGCACATCAGGTTTAATAAATGCATTGTGCTCAGGGTCACTGTGTGAGAATCACCAGGAAAATTTACAGAGACTCTGGGACTAATTGTGATTAGGTGTTATATGTATCCTTACAAGGATGTACATCCAGAATTTCACACCTGTAACAGATCTGCTGTGTTCAGCATTTTTGGACATTAAAGAAATAATGCTCTTAAGGATACCCTTGATTTTTCATGTAGTTTCCCTATTCATGTCACTGTTCTGCTGCAAGCTAAAGGCAGAATACTCCTTAAATGCACATGAAGATGCTTGTGGTTTCCTAGATCATTTATATTTTCTGATATGCCACTGCCAGTTTTTCATACTCAATACATTGTGTTTGTTTTTTTCATTGCAAATGATTGTAGCAAAATTACTATTTGAAAATTTTGGGATTTTTTTCGAGTTTTCTACTAATTTTGAACTCGTGTGTAGAAGGTAAGAATCTATACAATATTATATACCTTAAATGTAATATGCTATAAACTACCATACCACCATTGTTATCACCCACAACATGTCTCAGGTGATGCACAGCTTCAGAAGGACTGGCTCATGGGCTCATTTCTATGTAGTAATTTTGCACAATATTTCTTTTTCATTTTGTATGCTTAAGCCATATACTTTTAATGACTTAAAAAATATATAATCTTTTTTACCAGATCTTGGATTCTGAACTTGAAGCAGTTCTTCAGGATTATACGCTTCTTGAAACTGGGAAAGTATCTGCAATAAATAGGTATGTGTAATGGATACATTCATGCTCTGTGTTGGATGGTTTGGACCGTGTGAGTTTTATTGACAGTTTAATGCTGAGCCTCTTACAGCTCTTGATAAATCTCAGTTGCTGTGAACAGGACAGTGTGATGGATCTTTGCAGGCTGAATTTTCAATAACACATGGTTATTGTAGGACAGAAATTTGGAAGGATACGACATTCACAGTTGCTCAGAGATTAATGTTTAGCCAAACCCACAAACTTGAGAGTGAACAAAAAGGTGAGTGTCAACAAGCAAGTAAGAAGTTTTGAAGGTAAAATCACTGAGAGGAAGTGCCTCTTCTCTTGATCTGTCCCTATTTGAGGCTGTGCTTCATCTGGCTTTACATCTGTTTTTCCTTTGGGGCTTTTTTGCAACTGTTGAAGGTAGTAAAAGTATGAATATAACTAAATACGGGAAGGAAATGACCATAAAGGTTGAAAACTTGGGTACATTGACGTTCCTGGAAATTTTCTTCTTAGGTGTTTCAGTGATGCTCACATCTTACTTCAGTCATTTTCAGAAAATATTCAGGCAATTTCAGAAATTCCTTCTTGCATATAACAAAGCAATTTCCAGGTGATTTCTTTTTTAAAAGTCAGATCACACTTTATGGTTCTGGAAGCTCTGCTAAACTCCTAGCAATGGAGAAAGTCAAATGAGAGAAGAATTAGAAGTTCTTATTCTTTCGAAAGAGTTCATAGACCTAGGCAATTTTTTTGAGATTCAGTTCAGTTTGAAGAAGTGAAAGGTTTCTTGAATTCTGGATGTAACAGCTGGACTTACTTTGATCTGCCTGAGAAACTTTGTAGAGATTTAAAAATGGGGAGAGGTTAAATGCTTATGTATGAAATTCACAAAAATGGATTTTTGCACTAAGTTGCTTATTCTGTAAGAATTTGAATGCAACATATCTTCATAGCATGCTTCACCTGTAGGTCCCAAGATATCTAGCAAAAGCTAAATAGCTAAATTTTAGCGAAAGCTAAAATGGAGAAGAACCATTGTCTCCAATTTATGCGTGGGGTCAGGTACCTGCCCGGATCACCTAATGTCCTGCTGCTGGAGCTCCTGGATGTTCAGACCTGTGTCTAGGCCTGTCAGAGGACCCCATGGGATGTTTCATCAGAATGTGTGCAAAAGATCAGTGTTTCCGATGTTTATCTTTTCCTAATATTGCCGTGCCCTTACTGCTCCCTTTTGTGATACATTTCTTCACTTTCATTTATTCTGCTTTTTTTCTACTTTGCTTTCTTATTTTGCCTTCCTGTGTTTTCTCCTCTTCTTAATTCATTTGCAGTCTCTGGAGATTAGCTGTAGTGCGACCTTACACAAGGAGGAGTTTCAGGAAAAAATCATCATAGCGGAATGAGCTTCCCTTTTACTGCCTCTCTCGAGAGCCTGCTGTAAAAGGCAACTTGCTGTCATTCCGGTAAATTTTCTTTTGCAGCCAGCTCTGCTGGGTGTCCCCTTTGTGCCCTGTGAACATCTGTGTTGCCGCTTACTTCTGAACCCAACTGGAGAACAAATGTGTGAACCTGCTTCTTATTTTGAGCAGGAAGGAGCTGCTATTAGTAAGGCACATGGCCCTGCTTCACCTGTGACTTCTTAATCCCCAGCTGGGAGAGAACCAGCCGTCTGGATTCTCCCCTCCTGCCAGCCATGCCCTTGTCCCTGGGGTAGCAAGTTTACCTGCTTCCCTCCAGACACTGCCCAGTGCCTGTCGTTTTGCAGCATTCATTTTCTCTCTGAATTTTCCCCAAGGTGTCACGCAGGAAGGAGGAAAGGAGTGAGCACTGCAGGACTTTGTGACATAGCTTACTTTCTGCTGCTCCTGAAAACTTCTCCTTGCATGCACACAGTCATACAGGCATCACCCTTCTGCATGAGCAAGAAATCCTTAATCCTTGAAGTATTCAGGCTCCAGGGATGCTGGAGCAGAAGAGAAAGCTTCATTTGCTAGTCTGTGCATGGGGGTTCCAGGAAAAAATAGTCGACAGTATTTCTGTGCCAGTTTTGGACACAGCACAAGACTGAGCATAAATTAGGAACTTAACTTCAAACAGACTTGCTTTAGCCAACTTTTTACTTTAAAAGGAAAAAAAAAAAGGTGAAGAAAAGCAAGCAGGAGTGCTGCCCAGTTTGCAAAAGTGCTATCCCACTTGGGTGTGCTCAGGAGTGCTTGAAGTGTATAGGTGGTAAGCTGCAGTCTCTGTGGCATATGCATGTCTCCAAGAGAAAAAGGAAATCTGTTGTGTCAAGTTGGCTTCAGCTTGTGCTCGAAGGGCTGTTGTGACAAGCCTGGAAGGTGCAGGAACTTTTGTGAAAGATCAGGTGTGATAGCAGAGGGAGACTGTAACACTTGGGGGGAGGAAGCTGGAGTATTTGAGGTCAGGCTAAGTCGGCAGCCATCAGCAGGCAAGCTGATTTAGCTAGAGCATGCACCAATTCAACAGCTTCCCTCAGATATTTGAGTTGGAGCAACTCAAAATTAGCAAATTCCTGGCTGACATTGCTGAAAAGGCTACTGGACAACTTTGTTTTCCTTGTCATTAAATGAGCTCCCTTGCGGTAGAAGCGTAAGTGAGTTTCAGAACTTTTCAAGCCAGGTTAGAAAAAGTTGGCCCCTTTCTTTCCAAAACTATCCATCAAGGCAGTCCCAATGTGCCCCAGACATCTCTGGGTGTGTGAATCCTGTGCAGGCAATGGTCTCCCCTGTTCATTTTGTAAATGCATTTGTTATGGAGGGAAGGACTGGTCTGGCTGATTGTAAGGCTGTAAGTGCTGAACAGCAAAAAATTTTAAACAAAAAAATCTGGTCCACTTTAAACATTGGCGGACAGATATCTATCTTCCATCTGTGGCAGCCTCTGCCAAACAGCAGAAGAACTGCAAAGTTTGTGTTCTGAAACCTCAGAGGAATAACTGGCACACTCCAACTTTTTTTTCTAATTTTTTTTTTATTTTTTAAAACTTCACACAAATCTGAAACATTAAACACAGAAAGCAACATTAAATGTGACAAGCAGGCAGAAAGTGGGAAGTTCAGCTGGAAGGGCCATGCATGGAACAAAGCCCTGGCACAGGGCATGGAGCCCCTCAGCACTGCTGCATGGGCATTGCTGTCGAGTGACAGCAGGCAGCGGCCACCCATTGTGGAGGCTGTCCTTTGGCTGTCCCCTGCTCTGGGGGCCAGGGAGGTGGCTGGGAGTCTTGAAGGCTTGTATGGCTCACAAGACTCCTCCAGAGGTGCAGAGTGACTTACTCCATGTTGCAATGTGACACTTGGAAGGGGGACACAGAATACATCCTCTATACCAACTAAGCAAATTAGTGTCCTTTAAAGAAGAAGAAGGCATTCTGATCAAACAAAGAACTTTCAGATACCAACTGTCAGGAAACAGTCTGAATTCTGCACTGAGCTTTCTTAAAGACACAAATATTTTACCTCTTTGGAAACACTTTCAAACTGACTTTTTGCTTAGTAGTGTTACCAGGAAAAACTAATGCATGGATCTTCTATTCTGTAACCAGTAGGGAAGTAGTACTGCTGCCTTATCCAACCATGATTTGATAGAAAAGTTTCTCTGGACGCATTGCTGGCTTATGTTCAGCTGGCTGTCGACCAGCACCCCCAGGTCCTTTTACACCAGGCAGCTTTCCAAACCATTTTTCCCAAAGCCTGTAGCATGGGGCTGTTGTGACAGAAGAGCAAGACCCAGGACTTGGCCTTGTTGAACCACATACAATTGTTCTTGGCCCATCAATCCAGACTGTCCAGATCACACTGCAGAGCCTTCCTGCCCTCCAGCAGGTCACCATTCCCACCCAACTTAGTATCCTCTGCAAGGAGACTGAGGGTGCATTTGATCCCCTTATCCAGACCATTGATAATGATATTAAGCAGAACTGTTTAATCAATTAGACTGAGATATTTGGTCTGTTCTAGTTCTTACTTGTGACTGTATCCAAAAGGACTGTTTTCAGTGAGCTTGAATCAGTCTCATGGAGCAGCTGGGAAATAAAGCAGGACTGTGCATCAGCCATTATGAACTGGGCAGTAGCAATTTGCTTTGGTTAGAGAAAGTGTCAGCTTTTAGCAGTTCCCTGTTAATTTTTAATTTGCTTCCCCATCTAGGTACGCTGTGTTTTTAGTAATATGCACCTCTGCTGTGTTGTCCCTTTTATCAATCAAAGTTATTTTGCTTTTCTGACTTGGCATGGTGTTGCATCTCTTTGTCTCCTTTGGCAGAGCTAGGAAAATGTGTGTTTACGATAGGCGATTACAATGACGCTACTTTGGTACCTGGGAGCAACTTCTCTTAATTCACTGGAGCTGTGGTGGCCGCTGCTAAACATGCCATATGCTACCCAGTACCACATGGCGTTAATAATTGAGGATGTCAGCAGTGGGTGACACAATTGTCAGACTTAAAAAATAAAGCACTAATAAGGAGATTTGAACTAGTCTTGTTTAGGATTGGCTGCTGTTTATAACACCATGAATTCTGAACAGGAGTTTAATTCCAAGTGCAAGAAAATGAAGGAAATGAAGGCGCTTCTGCTTAAGTGGATTAATGGTTTTGAGTATGGAAGAAAGCAGCAGTCCCCTATGTGAGTGTGTTTTGTCCATGTTACATTGCTCACCTAGTTGTCTGTCACTTGCATGGATCATTTCAGTCGACCTCCCTTGCAGAGTCATTCTCTGCATGGACGGGGTGTAGATGGTAAATGTCCAAGTGGGATTTTTAGCTTGAAGACTCAAGAAACCAATGCCAACAATGAAGAAAATGGATACAAGCTGCTGTTGGTTGTTGCGTTTTTGCTTGAGGAAAATGTTTCCAAATTGGAGAGGCAGGTGGACACTCGTGTGGTGCTTTTTGTGTAGATACTAATGATGCCTCCCGTGCATCCCAATGTGTATCCCTATTCACTGTGCAAGGGTTGGATCTGGAATCCTACCCACACAGAAAGTGTGTGGTAGCCAAATGTAGCTACACATGAACAAAATATCCTTATTTTGTCAAGATAAAATACCCAGCATAGAGTATCATAAATTGATCCCTGGAGGACAGACCTAGAATATAAACTGTAGTACTTTGAATATATGTGTGTTATAATCGCATTGAACGCTGTGCAGCAATTTGTATTGTATTACCGCTGACAAAGTATTTTACTTCCTAATAACTAACTAGTGTAAATAATGTTGATATTTTCCCCATATTTATAATTACATTAATTGCTTTGTGTAATAATAACAGTTAGGTGTCAGAGCCCAAGCTGTAGCTGCCAGTAATCCACAAGCAACTTGTTTGCATATTCAAACTACAAAATTGATAAGTAATTGGCCTTTTTGCTCAAATTTTACACAGAAAAGCCCACTGTTACCAAAATATTGTCGTGTTCAATATCAAATCTAGTGCTAATAGAATGTCTTCCAGAAATGAAGAGAAACCCTCTAATAGATGAGAAGACATCCAATGAAAAGTAAAAGAACAGTTTACTTTAGCTAGGAATTGTGACTTACTTCCAAATGAAGCTAAGTTTTGAAAAAAGATGTTTCCTGTTGTTGAAAGTAGTGTTTATCAGAGCCAAGGCTGGAACATCCATATGCAGTGCAATGTTTTTGGTTTGTAATGTGAGATAATTGGGCTAACAGAGTGTCACAAAGAAGCATTTGAGGATTGACTAAATTTTTCAAACAGAAGCTATTTTTTGGGAAAGTTTCCAGAGAAATAATTGTTCTGCTTTGCTATCTTGCGGACTTAAGCATTTATATTCTTAGAGACAGAGCAAATAGAGATTTCAGCTAAATCTTGCTAAAACTTCAGTTGAAGAAAGTAACTTCTTCAGCTTCTAGGAAGATTTTTTTTGAGTTTTTTGTTTGTTTGCTTGCTTGTTTTTTTTTTTTTTTAATTTTTGTTTTCTTTGTAGTTACGGTGCTTTTTTTGTGTTGAAATCCTTGTTGGAGGCCAGCATTTAATACAGTTGATGGTTTTGAAATTTTGCAGACCACTAGCATTTGTGAGGGCAACAGAGTGAAGAGTCAGTTCCAATTTAATATTGCAGATGTACACTGAATTATCCAGGGAAGAGCAAAGGTTGATTAAATTCACAAAATAAGGTGATTCATAGTTTTCTAAATATGCCACTCAGCCTAAAATTAACTCAATTATTTACCAGTCACACACATGCTAATGAATCCTGACAATCTCAATTGACCTGCTGCGATGAACTTTGCTGTCATCTAGTATTATTTCCTCTGTATTTTCACTGAAAAGTGTGATTGTAGCATTTATCACATGCAAAGCAAAAAAAATGCTTGAGGATTATATTATTTTTTTAATACTTGCAATTCCAGAGCACTAGTAAATTAATTACATTCAATTGGAAGCACTTCTTTTTTGTGAAAGTGTTTCCTAAAGTTTAATCCCACAGAGATTTTACATGTGATAGTGATGAAAGTGGCTGCTTCTAAGGCAGCATCAATGATACAATTTGAGAAATAAAGTTGAGCTTATCTTTTCATGCAAAAAGGGACAAAATTATAGAACTTGAAGACTAATATGGTAAATAAAAATAAGGTTTATTATTATTGCTAAAATTAGAATCACCTTGGAATGCCATTTTTAGCTGTGTTACCAGTAGCTGTAAGAAATTTGTAAGTTAGCCAAAATAATACATGAGTTTATCTACTTTCCTACTAAATACAGAAATATACAATTTAAATAAAAATGTGGTTATTCTGGATTTGTACTTGAGTTATGGGTAAATCTCCAAAAGGCTGCCCTGGATTATGAAATGGTATCTCTCTTTCCCTTTCCAAGGTTTTTGCCTCAAAGCTTAACAGAGCCCTGGATGAAAATCAACATTGATCCATAAAATAGACATCACTGTAGCGTCCACATGGGTAGGGCACAGCAGCTGAAAAGATTTCTGGCCTGAGGTTATTTCTGTCAGGAAAATGGAGATAGATAAAGATATAGATATATAATATTTAAAGCTGCTGGGCAATGGTAGGCTATTTGCAGACAGCTGCATGTTCAGCCTCTTTTGCTAGAATGGTTAAGTGGCTAATTAAGTGGACAAGTCAGGTCTCAGCATACCCTCAGGGAGAAGACTGCAGTGTCTCAGCCTCCTGTGAAAGTTTTGGGAGAGATGGGTTTGAAGCTGCAGCAATCTTATTGCGAGTTGTGGTGCTGGCTGTGAGGTGGGGCTGCTAGAACCCATTTTACAGGATTTTGCTCAGTGGCTGCCAACCACAGACAAATATAAAAAGTTTAAAAAACCCTGTAAATTTCTGAAAACTGAAACTAAAGCATCATATTTAATTGAATTTCTTTCTGGGTAGTTCCAAATTGTTAATGAATTTGTTTAGAAAGCTGTTTGCTTGATGTTTTTGGGTTTTTTTCTTAAATATTTTCCATGATTTTCATACTTGATTCATTCTGTGACATCGGCTATGGTGACCAAACAGTTGTTTCCATGGTGACAAATTGCAGTGTTACAACCATGCTTGTATGAATCAGGTAAGAAAAACAGATCAACTATAAATGGAGAAAAATTGCTTGAAAAAATAAACCAGAAATATTTGGTGAAAGTTTCCTGGCGAATGGCTTGGAAATCTAAAAATGATTTTAGCATAGGTGAGTCTTCAGTTCATCTGAAAATTCCAGCATGGCTGGTTTTAAAGTGAAGCACAAAGGGATCTGTCCACATCTGGTGACAGCAGCCACATGGAGAATGCTTGAAGTAGATAAGTAACTTCATAAGAAGTGTGAATTAATTCAACTGCAATAAAAAAAATATATAGCTTCTTGCTCATCCTCTAAAGTATGACAGCCAGCATCACAGCTCATTGTGATTAAGGTCTACCTCTCTAATAAATTGCATCTTAAAAGGATCTTGAATGCTTCTGTTATGTCACAGATACAGTTCTGATTCTGCAGGGGTGTAAGCCAGGAGGTCGACCACTGAAAATGGTGGAGCTGCATCAGGCTTCTGTTAATACAGAGAAAGGTGACCTACGGTCTCTATATGTAAAAGGGAATCTATGCCCAAATTTAGGACACCCCAAATGATATGTTATATGGTGTACTGCATTGTCATGGATTAAAATATATTTTGGAGTACATGGTAGTAATGCCAAAAAGACCCTGGATATAACCAGTGACAATATGAATTAATTCCATTCCCGTCATGACAACTCTCAGTGGGAATATTGTGCCTTGGCTGGGCTCAGACGTTATTTCCAATAAGTAAGGAAATAATGGCTCACAGTGCTGCAAAGTGCTAGGAGATCTCCTGGGAAATCTCATCAGATTATGTGATAGGTTTGAAATTAATTCGTGTCCCAACTGTATTTACACAATGTACAGTTGTCTCTCTGATGACTTATAAGGAAAGGCAAATGCAACCATCTTAAATCAATGCAGGGACTTGCTGCAATATGCTCTCTTGGTAGAGTATAGGTATTTTTCTGAGTTGTACAGAAAGTCCAGACAACTCAGAAAATGGTTATATGAATACACATGTCATTCCTAGATTGATCTTTGGTGAAAGCTTCTTTATGGCACTGTTCTGGCCTCTTTGCAGGCTGGTTTCGGATTGTGCCAGGATTTGCCTGGTCAGGTGTCCAGAACTTTGTCATGTTAGGCCAAAGGAGCAAGGGATTATCATCCATGGAAGAATGTACATAGCTTCACCATATTTGTGAGTAGTGAATGTATCAAGAAGCATACGACAAATTGGCAAGCCCATCAGTTGAGTTTATTGAGCCTCATCTGGGAGCCATAAGCTGAAAGCTCAAACATGAATCATTGTAAGATTTGAAGAGTGCAGAAAATATGTTCTCTAGTCAAGAACTCTTTAAAGGACTAGGAGAGGAGTGGTCTTCTTCAGAGGTCTGCTTCTACCCTCAAGTTTGAATACCAGGGCTGAGTGTTGGAGGCCCAGGGCAAAAGGGAAGTTAGCACCATGTGCAACGTGCGAGGGCTGCGAGCCTGGACTAGATGTTTAGTTTTTTTAAAGCTCCATGGCTTTTGGCATTGCTTTTGAGAACATGGAAATAAAATGGACAAAATACTGTGCATACTGCAGCTTCTCTTTCCTATCACTGATTTAACTTTGTTTGTATCTGGCTTCTACATTTATCTTCAAGTCTTTCCTTCCTTCCCATTGTAAAAAGGTATTTTCTTCTTCGAAAGATATTTTCTTTGGTCCTTTGTAGAGTCTTTCGTTTCCTCAAAGATTCAGTGACTCAGAGAAGAACCTCTAGGATCCTTTCTGTTGACTTTTCTTCCTTGCCTCTTCTTCTTTTCTTCTTTGACTGTCTACGGACAGTCTTCTAGCTCTTTTTTCCTTATTTTATGTGCTTGCATTTTCAATCTCAAGAGAACTCGATTCTCCTCTTCTCTCCAATAGTCATCAGCTGGGCAGGCAAAGGGTTGATTGGGCGACCTACTTTCTGTCTCTGCAGATTGGTTACATTGATGGAAACATTTGATACAATGGTTTTGGTTTGCTATAAACTCTAATTCTCCCTAAACCTTCTTTTCCCCCTCCATTTTGATACGATCAGTGCATCAGCAGTCACATCCGGCACTGGAGTCTCAATGCAATAGATACCTGGCTGCCTTTCCTTAATCATAGAGAAGAGAAAACAATAGAAAATCAAAATAATAATTTATTTCCTCCACTACTAATTCTTCCAGATACCAGTTGTCTTCATCACTTATAAAACACATCTGATTACATAATAGAATCTCCTCCATTTTATCTGATAGGTACACATGCAACCTCCTTTATTTCTATTTATTATTCATGGTAGCTCTGTTTTCTATGTAATTAGGAATTGTATTTTTCCCTTATAAGCATTTGGGGAGGAGTAGGGACTGTAAAGTTCTTTGCTCTTCTTTAATTTGCTGAGCCAAAGTAGATGGGATGGGACATGCACCATGCAAAGAGCCGTTCACTAAATTCCGATCGATCAGTCACTGAGATGACCGAAAGAAACAGATTGCTGATATGCCTGCTGCTGACAGCACAAACACAAGATAGTGATGTTGCAGCAAGAGAGTCTGTGGAATCATTATGACTGGTGCTGATGTATGAGATGGACAGAAATCAGGGTGTTTCAATGTTGGGTTTGTAAGTGGCAGTCTAGAGAAAAACAGTGTTTTCAATTGAATAGTTTGGGCCTTTTTAAACTTTTTATGCCAAGAAATTAATAATTTGAGTACCTTTCTTAGTGCTTTCTGAAGCATTGAAAATACAAACCTGAACAGTGTATGGTGCTTTAAAATTATTTAGCATAGAGGTATTTATCTATTTGTCATGCAGAAGGAAAATTAATAATCTTCTTTGTGCACCAAAACTTTTATACTGAATGTTTTCTGAAATTTCATTATGTAGAAGCCCTATGGAAGCTCTGCTGTCCAAAACATTTTTCTTTTAATGTACTGTAATGTGTGCTTGTTCAAACAAAGAAATGCTTATCTGTTGAAAAGATAGCAGTGATAAATTACTTCAGCTTTCATGCTTACCTACTGTTTTCCATTTGGCATTAAATTCCTAGTTGAATCCCAGAGGCAGATACATCTGAATTCAAAAAGTTACCTTGGTGCCTTTTTTTTTTTAGCCAGCCCCTGTGTCCTGATGATAAAAAATGGAAATTTAGTCACCTAAACTATCCTTCTTGTATAGTTTAAATCCCACTAGATATGAAAAGGATTGCAATTTTTACAATTTTCTCTGAACTATATTAATTTTCAGAGGCTGTACAGGACCTCTACCTTTACTGTCACAACAACAGGACTTTAGATATCAACAGTTTAAATATCAATTTAATCCAAATAGCATGCAAATTGAGCTTCCTATACTTACCCTATCTCATTATGGATAATGCTGCATATGCTCTGTTAATCCTTTTGAAAAATTATTGACTCCTGAATAACTTTCTTTTACTACTATAAATCATATCTTCATGGTATTTTTTTCCTGTCATTGACTTTTAAGTTCAAGGGTCTGTTTTAGTTTCATCAGAAAACAAATTTCTCTCTATGCTTGACATGAAATATTCTGGGCTCGTGTTTTCCATTTTAATGGAAGTTCATCACTCTCCCCTGCCTTCTCCTCGCTGAATAAGTGATACTTATGCAATGCACAAGTGGAGCATACAAAAACTGAGGAGTAACAAAACAGTTCAAGAAACTAAAAGGTAACATGACGTAACTTAGCTACAGTAGCATATCTGAATGTGTAAGAAGAAGTAATTGTGAACTCTTGCCTCATTTGCCAATCTTTACCATGCGTCAGTTGGTAGAATAATTGTTATTTCTAAAATACCAGCACTGGCTTTTAAGCAGGAGATGCTGTCTGTCCTAGCTGACTCTTTAGGTGTTTATCTTGATCTGCATTTTCGCTGATCCGTATTGCTTGCCCTCTGAAGGAGTGTAGGCATCTGCTTATGAATGAGGTGAAGTTTCTCACACGGCTTAAGGAGGGGCTTGTCCTGCCCTGAGGTGAACAAACATGCACCTGACCAAACTCTTAACATCAATGTGTGACAGTTTCTGTCTGATGATACGTGTGCTAAAATAGAATAGTTTGGTGGGAAGGCACCTACAAAAGTTGAACTGAAAAGTTGGTGCTGTGCTACAAAAACCAAGATATGGAACATCTCCTTTTGTAAGGTAAAATTCTGCTAGGCTCAATAAACTACTCATTATTAGAATTATTATTAACATCACTACTATTATTATTTTTGGACTCCAGCTGGGTCCTCTGCATTCCTAAAAGGATTATTTTTAGTGTAAAGTCCTACCAGGAAAGGTGTACTTTTAAATAATGGAAGTCAAGGACATTTAGTATCTTGCAGAGCTGGCTCTACAGCAAAGGCAATATTACTATTACTTCGGGGCCATCAAAATTCAAGCCCTTCACATCTGGAAGTGCTGTCTGAAAAAATGATTTTGAAAATGCTGCTTCACATTAAAAGTAGCTGGAGAAAATTGTCCCCAGGATGGTATTATCTGTTTGTAGCCAGTAGTTTAACAAGGAGCTCTTCCAGACATATTCCTTCTCTTTTAAAACAAAATCTGTTTTCTGGAGTACATTAGCCTGCAGAGGAGAAGAAACAGGGAAGCTATTAATATGTTTTCCCATTTAACCACAAATGTTCCTAACTCTCACTGAGAATATAGATAGTTCTCTTTTGGCAAGCAAATGCCTGTTAAGGGCACTTTGCTGGATGCATTTGTGCTATTCTGTAATCTTGGTAGTCTGCACAAATGGGCACAATCCCCAGAAAAATGACAGCAGGTGTAGATTAATTAAAGACAAGAACCATTCTGTCTTTTTTTGGTAGAAGGGGAGAGCACACAGCTCACCTCCTGCTAATGGCATGGTTGACTTTTTTTGTAAATTATTCCAGCCCTGCAGTCCTTCATTTTGGTGGGGGCAGAATTTTGGTAGTGGGAGTTATAATTAGTGGGGTTTGACCAGGGAATACCCTCTAAGTTAACAAAGCCAGAGTGCTGCAATTATTTCTTCCCAAAGGAAATATATATGTTTGTATATATGTATTTGATTTTGTTGATAGTATTTAGGCTGGGTAATTTGAAATGTGAGTGAGGCAGGTAAGATGTATTTTGTGGAGTCTGAGCTCATTCGTCTTGTGGAAAATCTTTCTGAAATTATTGCATGGTATGTAGAATTCAATCCATGCTATAGATAAAAAAGGCTGCTGTTTAAAAATATTTTGATGAAGCACAGACACCATATATACCACCATACAGCACGTGTACATGGTATGGTGGATTTCTTTATACTTGGAAAGTAATCCAGGCCTGTTAAAGACAAGTAAATAACCTCAAATTTTTTCCTCTTCCCCTTCCCCTCTCTCTCTTTTTCTTTCCTCTCTATTGCCTATATTGTAAAAATGCAAAAGTCTTTGGTGTCCCTTCATGCATAGCACTACTCAATGTGAAAGTTTTGTGATGATGAAATCATCAAGAGAAAGCAAGAAACCAATTTAGCTGTATTGTTATTACCATATTTTAAAAAAAGTTAACCTTTAGAGATTAGAGTTTCAGTGGACTGATGATGTATCACAGCAGTGAAGCAAGTGGCTCTTTGAGATAGTCATAGAGAAACAAAATATTCTGCCATCAGGCTCTTGCCCTCCTCCTCCCCCCCCATCCCTAACAGCAGCATAATGTTTACTGTTGCTAGTGGCCACCTGCTTCCCTTCAAATCCTTCTCATGCAAAACACAGTTATTTCAGAACAGTCATTATATGTTTGGAAACAGCAAAGCAACTCTCCAAACCCCCTCTGATTGTGGATTGTGTTGTATAGCAGCTCCACTGTATGCCATTTCTGCTGCTTGGAAGGCTGGTAGCTGCTTGGCAAGCTAAAGAAGAAGCTTCTTCCCAATAACAGTGTTTTTTCTTTTATCCCGGAGTGTGGTATTATTTTTCTAGTGGTATGATTAGGAAAGAAAATATATACAAAGCTTAAGAAATATTCCAATGTATTTATAATACAGTATTATGATGGGAATTAAATAAAGTCACTCAGGTACTTGAGTTCATTCAAGTACTTTGGGGGCTTTTAAAAAGAAATAATTGTTGCATAGAAAGTCTTGCCTGAATAGCAATTATTTGATTAAAAGAATACTGGCCCAGGTCTTGTGCTTGGCTTTCTACGAGCTTAACCATGCAATCATTTTTTATTGCCATTGTTGAACCTAAATGGGTTTAAATAGGGCTTCTCCCACGTAGGTTCTTTAATGATACTTTTAAGGAAGAGAGCACAAGTGAATTGAAATGAAATCCCGAACCCACATCTCAAGGAAGAGGGTGGGACGGGGTGTGAAAGGAACCCTGGAGGTGTAACAAATGGCAGGAGCAGCATTATGCAGCAAGGAGACCAGAGAGCTGGAGTCTTTCTGAGGATGGAAAAACAACATTCTTCCTGCTGAGAGTCCTTTGCTTTGACTGGATGCAGATGACATTCTCTCTGAACCTACTGCTGCCTACAACAATACTTCCAAATGCAACTGGCACCCGTTCCCGCTGCCTACAAGCAGTTATAGAAAGCAAGCTGGGTTTCTAGGTTTTCTTAGACCTACCCTACCTAAGAAGTACAATTTCTTAACTGTACATAAGGAGGATAAAAACAAGATAAATGGAAAAGTAATGCTAAAATCTTTGTAAAACTTGAAAAAACTTGTATTCTGTCAGCTGAAATCTGAAGTGCTGAGAAGGAATGACATATTGCATTGTGGCAGATCTCAACAAGGATTGAGAAAGGGAGAGCCTGTAACACTTTAGGCAAAGCTTCATGCTCCTGGAAACATTCTTGTTTTGCAAAGCTGAATAGCAGCTGATTGTTAAAGCACATTTGCTGCTGATGGCAGGAAAAATGGCTAAAACGCTAAAATGAAATATAGTAGAAAGTAAGTTTTAGGAAGAATTCTGTCTGCAAAAGCCTTGTACTATAAAATTCCTCTTGCCAAGAAAGGAACAAGGACTTGACAGATAAAGAAATAGCAACAAACAAGCACAGCTTTTCCAGAGGTGATGGAAATATGCTCAGAGCAATGATGCAAGCCCTCAGTGATGATGGGTGTGTTGCCCATATCTTTGCCTTCCAAAGAAGTGCAGAAATACTCACTGCATCCTTAATAGCCTGGAGAGATTTGGCAAGAATTGTCACTGAGTATTTATTTGAAATGAAGTTGCAGGGAAGTGTGAAGCAGATATTCATTTAATCTCAAGACTACAGAAAGATGTGAAAAAAAAACCAGCCCAAACAACTCAGAGGTGCAAATATTTACCTTAAGGCATCTGATTTTTACAGGTTAAAAGAAAATAGATCTGTTTCTTGTCTACTGCTGTTGGAAATTTTGCAGGGTTTATATAGAAAATATTCTGGTTTTCATTAAATAAATGTCTCTAAACAACTTAGAATTCTGAAGGATTACCACAGTAGTCTATTCGTGTTGACATTAAGTGGTAGTGTCTGAGAAGCTGCCACCATAATTCTCTATTATTAGTGTTCTGTCATGTATTTGTACGGGGTCACTCCTGTCATGTCCTGAAATGGTTGCAAGATTCTTGGTCTGAAAGGAAAATATGTGGAATTACTGGGCTTTTTTCAGTAGTGGTTGAGAGAAAGAAATCATTGTTTCAAGTTCATTTCTGGTGTTCAGGAAGAAATTTATTGAAAAGACAAAAAGAAACTCAGTTCTCCAGGACCATATCTGAAGATACCAGAGAAGGCCATGTTATTCTTTTAGTTTCACATCCAGTTTTCAAAACAGCTGGATAAATTCAGAAGTAAGGGATTTTTTTGTTATAATAAACATATAGTTCACAAAAAACCCCTAAAGTAAAAAATTAATGAATTATGCCTGCCCATCATCAATAGATGGTTCTGTGAACAGGAAAAGATATTTAAAAAAAATAGTATGAGTACTATAACTTATATTGAAATTTCAGCACCACAGGTCTGCATAAAATCAATATGTTTGAGCCATTCAGCCTCAGCTGTTAAGGATTTTAATGAGTCCATTCACTTTGTAGATATTCTGAGTTAGTACAGACTATTTCCTTTACATTCCTTTCATGACCCCAAGAGATTTGACATCCCTGGAGAAGATGTTGAACAAAGACAGGGTTTCTAGCAGAAAATCATCTGCCCATTTGCTTTGGACATCAGGCAATAAGGTCCTGATTGTTGTTATTAGATTACTCCTATTCAGAGTATTAAACAAGGTTAAAACTCAAGTTATTTTTTCATCTAAACACTGTGACTCAGTGGGAAAGGGGTATGGTTATTCTGGGATAGGATTTGACCTAAATTTGTTTCTTGGTTAGATTTGCATACTGACCTCTTATTTTTGAAATCTCTCAACTCTCTCCTCTATGGTCTGAAAAAATTGCTGACTTGATTAGTGCTACTAATTTAAATTTCAATATCTGACATTTCTTTGCTGATCTGTTTTGTCTGTATTGACATCAGTCAATACTAGTGTCTCAGTAATTTCAGACTGTGTCTGGGAGAACATTTTATCTGAAAGAAGAAGAACAAGAATTTGGAGTGGAGGGAAGTGGCTGGAACTGGACTTTAGGCTTATCAATAGAGTGAAGGAGGCAATGAGTTTGAATGATGCTCAGATGCAGCTGTTGTTTCATCTTCATCATCATTATGCTGTGCATGAAGAGTAGAAGAAGAGGTGGAGAGAGAGGTTGCTCAAAGGGAAAAAGAAATCAAGGGAAAAAGTAGAAAAGCATAACATGGAGCAAGTTTGGAAGAATAGGTGGAACAAATGTGCTAAGAGTAGGATTAAAACACCAGAGGAAACGTGGTAAAGCCCCTTCCAGGCACTCTGAATCTCTGCTCAGTGCTTCAAGGCAGCTTTCTTCAGGCTAGCAGCTACATCCAGCCAGTTTGAGGAGCCCCAGGTAGCAATGAAGATGCAATGGCAAAGACTTTAGCTTGGCTGTTCAGGGATCCCAGGAAAATATTTTGGATGTTGTCATGCTGATATCTGTGTTACTTTGTCATTACAACCCATACCAACCAGGAAAAGCAGATGAAGGCAGTGCAGTAATGTCTCAACACTGCAAATGCACCTCTGTTCTCTCCTCCTTTCCACCATTTGCTCCCCATTGCCCAAAGACTTTTTATCCTCTGCTTCTGCCAGATAAAGGTTCTGGACGAAATATGTAGCAAGGCAGACTTGCTGAAGAAGATTCTTGATCTGACATCAATCCAGCTTCAAATTTGCATATGAAAATGTAATAGGGTAATTTATCACCCTTATTCAGGTAAAGAGATAAAATTGCAGGCAGTTAACAACCTTCATTTGTATGTTGAAAGTTAGAGGGAAGTTAGGCAGTTAGATAGCAGCACCTTTCCTTTTCTGATGTGGATTACCCAGAGGGAGCAATCATCATTCATAGTTTTCCACTGGCAACTTTACCTGATACTGGCAGGTAAATCACAGAGCAGAGCATGGTGCTATCCTCTAGCTTTGAATCTTTCAATTGTAACAGGTCTTCAGCAAACATCCAGTATAACCCATGCAGGACTTTCAGCATAGCTTTTAAAAGTAACTAAGGAGTTTGACAACACTGTGCTCTATATGGGAGCAAAGAATAAAGTGAGTATGGAGGAGGCTTCATTAAGATTTTTTCACCTATGAGCAAAATAAAGAGGAGGACAAGACAGGCTTTCCTAGTGATTTACTTTCTATGCCTATGAATCATGGTTTTTTTTCCTCTGTTATTGTGATTGCATTTTTTTTCCTCAGCACTGCTCACCCTATCATTATGGGTAGAAAATGTAAAGGGATTGTGATATTTTCTCAGCAGTGATGAAAGGAACAGGACACTTCAAGGACATGCTATAAAAGTTGTTAAGACTTCAAGATGCTGTAGCTTCTTCATCTGAAAGCACTGTGCACAATCCGTATTGGATTAATGTGAGTCATGCTGAAGGATGCTGGCTTTACCATAAGCTATATTGATCTCGCATATTTACTTTTTAACTTACCAATTACATTAATTTCCCTCTTTTTCCCCAGCATTTCTGGGTGAGTAGACTTTCGAGGCTGTAAATCCCATGGGAAGGAGCCAGCCAGTTCATATTGGCAAAGAATCTGGCAAAAGACATTGCTTAAATATTTGCCAAGAGCAACGGAGGCTTGTTTAAAAACTAACTGTATGTTTCAGTTATTGTCTTGAGGGGCTTATTGGAAGAGAGCTAATAGAGGCACAAAATTTTGAAAATTTTTATAAAGCACTCAAAATATTAAGGGATATTAGTACAAGATAGTACGAGTTAAATATATTTTAGTGTGGTTTGATGTGGGTTTGCTTTTTCTCTATTTTTTGTCGAGAGGAAGGGAAGAGAAAGCAGGAGGGGCTGTGTGCTGTGCAGTCAGTGAGAAACCTTGGAATTGGAAAGTAGAAAATGAAAAACAGCAGATGTGAAACAGTGGTTTCTGACTTCCTTCTTATGAGCACAAATGTATCAACTTAATAACATCATTTAAAAGCCCTCTTTTTGGGCTGTGGAAGTAAAGAAGGTGGAAATAATTAGTAGCAGTCGAAACAAATCCACAACAAGTCATTTGTTCTTGGTGAAATGTTTCTCCATATTGCTTTATGGTTTCTATCTGCCCAGACAAAGTATTCCCCAGACATAAGGGAATACTTCTGACGTTGTATAAGATTTCCATGCAAGACTATAATGTGGACATGGCTTTGTCACAAAGGACAAATGTTCCCCACAATGTGCAGCAGAGCTGTTTGCTGAATGAACAGAGAGATGGAAGCCCCAATGATGCACCACACTGCAGGCATAGTTTTATTCAAATATATTAATTTTAATTCAATTATACCAGCAGGTCAGAAAATTGGTGGGCTTTCATACTGATGATATTGTGTGAAATATTAGTTGAGCTATGCCGCCAAATAACTAGAGAGGATTTATTTATGACACTTACTGGTGTTTTTCAGAACATCAAAGACCTAGCCAGCAGATTATGCAGCAGATGTATTACATGAAGTAGAATTGATTGTGATTTCCTGGATATTTGGGGATTTTGTAAAAAGGGAGAGCATAATTATTGAATAACTTCTACTACAGTTCTGACAGTTTTTTTGTTCTGTTTTGTTCCTCCCTCCCATACTAGTTACCTTGATCTGGTACAATACGGGTTTTCCCTTAATAGAAGCTCTTGTGGAGAAGAATCATCAGCTCCTAATTAGCTCAGCACACTTAACATTGTGCTACCAAATATGTGGTCTGTCTAAAGGTAGATTGGTTTATCTTAAGGTTCGAGTTTCTGAGCTCATGCAGCCTGAGTAGTGGTTTTCTTCAAGAGGAGCTCAGGCAGTAGGAGTGGTACAAATCTTCTCAAGCTGTGCAAGAGCGGCAGGAAACATGGGCTGTTATCAACAGAGAAAATGAGGGTCACTCGCAGGTGGGTTGAAGGATATTCTTTTCCATTTTGTTAAAATATCTGCAGGCAGTCAGAAGCATTCTAATTTTTGTTGTGCTGTTTTGTTAACTGAAAGAACCTAAAGAAATTTTTACATATGAGCTGCAGCATGAGCTCTCAGCTCTTTTGAAGACAGCAGCTACAGTGGATGAAGTTTCTGAGGGGTTGAGGTAGACATCATACCACACTTAACTCATCGTTGCTGCTTTTGCATGGTGTGCCAAGACAATGCTATAAATATCAACCACCTCCAAAGTGGATAAGCTTCTGTGCTGGAGTGTGAGGGTGGACACGACAGGTGAAGAAAATAAAGGCAGAAAACAAATGCAGTTATTTGGCATCTGCACCATATGCCAGCACCACTGCCATCAATAGGATCTCTCCCTTTTTTACCGACAGCAGTGTTAGTTTTGTGGCATCCAAGTACTTCAGGAGACTTGTGGCAGATTTCTGAGAAAGTCTCCAACTGAGAGTAGTTTTGTTTAGGTCTTCCTTGAAAAATCCACTAAACCAAAAGTCACCATTTGAGAGAAGAATTTTGTGATGTTCCAAGTGGTGGGATCCCTACTGATAGCACTGAGTGTGGTAACAGATACTGCTCTGTTATCTGACATATTTAGTTCAGATTTAAGTATTACACAAGTGTGAAAACAGTAATTTTTACTTAGAAATGTTTGAAGAATTTCTTCTGGGAAGAGCACTGAGCTGGTAAGTCGTTTTTGAGGTCCTTTTAGCCTAACAGGCCTTTCCCAACTCTGGAAAGCTTACGACAGTCAAGGGAAAAGTTGAACAGCCTTTGCTGGGATGCTGCAACAGTTTCATGAGAAATGGCAATGGGTCATTCTGGATCTAAAATTCAGTTGAAACATGTTTTGTCAGCATTGAGACATTCAAAGATCCATCTGCAGAGGGTGTGACCACTTCTTCTGCCATGACATCTGTTTGGAAGGAAGTGTAAAATTTCCTTTGTGATTCACACCAGAGCTACAGAGTTGGGAAATTCCCTCTCCTCTCATTATGTTTGGTGTCTCACCCTTGAGTGGAAAGGACTATGGTTTGCTAAAGGTCCAAGTGAAAATCTACTTTTAATAAAATATGTGAGGAATCAAATGGTAATTTCTCTTAATATAGATGCTGGGAAATTTAGCTCTTATTGTGACACTATTAAGTTGTCTGAAAATTGTTTATTTATTAAAACACCATAGAAAGGACTGTTGTGAGGTGTCCTTTCCAAAATGGGCTAATGAGTAAGAAAACAGATGGCAAAATGCAGGAATTTGTTTCAGAATCATGGATATTGTATGTTAAATATGACTGTTTATAATGGAAAAACCTGTTATTTTAAACTACTGTTCAAAATCTCGTGGTTTGGACTAGTTAATTTTATTTCCTGCTTGGGTTTGAACATTTCATGTCCCTTGGAAATTAGATGTTGTAACTAGTGTTCCCAGTAGTAGTGCATTAAGCTGCAAAGTGCTGGATTTCAAGCATATTAAGCAGTAAGTACTCTTGAATTTTTATTGTTGCCACATACCTTCTGATAGCCAGTCCCATAATCATATAATATGATGCCTCAAACTGATATGTTTATTGTTCTAAAAAGATTAATAGGCAGATGTTGACCCTGGCAGCCAGATAGAAGGGAAGATTTCCAAAGCATTAAATGTGATATTGAATTTGCTGCATTGAATGATCTATCTTTATTTTGGCTAGGTTGCTTATCTATTAATTGTGATCTGGAAGTCTAGTTATAAATGTTTTTTAAAATACTGTCAGAAAGTCAAATCCTGTGTTTGCAGTCCTAGTGGGCAGAGGATAAGGCCAATCTCCTTTCTTATTGTGATATCCCGAACACTTCAAAATGCTTCTGCATCTATGCATTTTCAAGTGAATACTGCTGTAAAATCCAGGTCACTTCAGTTGCTTTAACACCCAGTCTCAGAGGATTTTTGGTAGTTTTGAGCACTATATCCGCTTCTGGGGCTCCCAGCATAAGAAGGAAATGGACCTGTTGGAGTGGTTCCAGAAGAGGGCCACAAAGATGATCAGAGGACTGGAGCACCTCTCTGGTGAAGGCAGGCAGAGAGAGTTGGGGTTCTTCAGTTTGGGGAAGAGAAGGCTCTGGAGAGACCTTCCAGCACCTTCCAGCAACTAAAGGGGTCCTACAAGAGAGCCGGAGAGGCAGCTTTCACAAGGGCATGTGAACAGGACAAGGAGTAATGACCTTGAACTGAAAGAGGGCAGGTTTAGATTAAGTAGTAGGATGAAATTCTTTACTGTGAGGGTGGTGAGACAATGGAACAGATTGCCCAGGGAAGTTGTGGAAGTCCCATCCCTGGAAATGTTCCAGGCCATGTTGGATGGGGCTTTGAGCAACCTGGTCCAGCGGAAGGTGTCTCTGTACAGGTCGGGGAGGTTGGAGTTGGATGATCTGTAAGGTCCCTTCACACCCAAACTGTTCCTTGATATATGCCCACTGAGTTAGAAAAATTGTCTCCCTCAAGGCAGAATTTCTTAGCATGGGCATAGTCTTACAGCAAATCATCAGACCAGTCTTTTTTGTGAAGTGAAGCAGCCTCTGTCTCATACTTTGCAGCTCAGATAATGGGTGGATGAAACGCAGGACAACTGCTGAGCACATAAACATATCTTTAAAGGCATCTATTTTGAGGAATTACAGAAAATAGAGTCTGTTTGCAATAATCTAACCAAACTAGCAAATACTCAAGTTTATTTTCCATTGTCTGTGAAAGCAAGGAGATTAGTGTTTGCCCACAGAGGAATCACATTGGATCTGCCTTTTTAGTTGTTACAGGATATACAGCTGGGTAGGCATATCTGTAGGGATGAAATGAGAGAACTGTCTCTCATTTGTTTTCTCCAGTCAAGCATAAATCTCTTAATTTTAAAGGCATTCTACCCTTGGTTTAGATTTGTTTATTTTAGTTTTACAGTCTCCATTTAAAATCCATTTTAATGAGCTGCTTATGCAATGATAGTGTTTTTAATATATGTTTAGGTTTTGTGCAACTCCAAGTCAGGCAATGATGTGTGAAGAAGGCATGAATTAATAATATGGCAAAGGCAACTGGAATACCTCCAGCGTACCAGCCAAACAAGATTTTGAGGTGGATGCTTGTCTGCCCATTTTCTTGCCTCTGCCTCAGACCTGAGTTCAAGCTGCTGTTTCTCTCCTCAGGGGTGACTTCTCTTTTCTGGCCTTCTGGCATCCTGAAGCTGGTTAGGACACCCAGCCTGGCACATGAGTGGTATCAACGTTGGTGTAGGTTTGAGTGTGAGATGAAGGTCAGGGAATGGAGGCATGCCAGGAAACCAGCATTTCTTCCCATATGCTATCATTCTGCACTTAATTCACACAGTATGGGTGAAGTGGAATGGTACCAGGACTCGAGTCAGCATCTCAAATCAGCTCTGCAGTAATCTTTACTCAAGGCCATAGGTAGCCAGCTTGGGAACCTCTGCTAGTGTTTGAAAACTGTTGCAAGCAAACCCAAATCCCAGAAGCACCTCCAGCAGGGAACATGGTGCATGAATGTTAGCTGGGCAAAGACTTTCCAAATGCTGTGTTTGCCTGTGGCTTTTCTAATCGTGTCAGATTTGCATGGGACAGTTTGGTGACCCAAGCGTTGCCAAAGGGCAAGGTGTGACAGGGCCTTTTGATACTCTTTATGTGTGCCTGCTTCCTGACCACTCATAAGAGGCTTCATAATTTGTCTCCAGACATACCTTGAATATAATAACAAGAATAATTAAAACTCAAATAGCAATTTGGTACTCTGACCATCTGGGATCCAGCCTGAGAGATGAGATGTAGTACAGGCCCTAAAGCTGTTAGTAAGGTAAGCTTTCTTCCTTTTTTTTTTTTTTTTTTGTAATTAATTTAAATGGCTTTTAAATGATTTTTAAATGAGTTCATACTCACAACAGCTTTGAAAATTTGTGTCTTGCCGGTGGGATCTGACTGCTGCTTCTACTGCTGTGCCTCAGTCTGATTCCCAGCTGGAAAAACCAAACCTCTGTATCAGCTGGGTGCAACCTCAGCACAGTGATAAAGGAAAGCGAATAAATAGTTGGAAGCTTTTCTAAACATCATTTAGAGAATCCCTTTCTTAATATATGAACCCCAGGGAGAAAGGAAAACAGGGAAGAAGAGGATATTACATTTGCTTTATTAGCATAAGTGTGTGATGGCTCTGTTACTTGCTTGAAAAGAGGATGATGAGAAGTATTGAGTGCATGAAGTTAAAGCTGATGGAAGTGTTTTGTGGAATATCACTTTCTAGCAAGGTTTTCTGTTCTCCTTCTAGAGGTTTTCTGTTCTCCTTTTCAGCCTGGAAAGACTGGGTTGGGTTTTATTCTACTAAGGAAACCAACTACACATTGAGTGTTAAGGGAGGAACTGGAAGAATGGCAGAACCAGAGCAGTTAATCCTGGCCTCACCTTGGGGCTTCTGCATCCCAAGTATAGCAGCAGAGTAAAGAGGAGTCACAACTGCACTGATTGTTTTCCAGTGTCAAATAATGTCTCTGTGGCAGGGTGTGACACTCCAGTGCTGCCATTTCTAGCCTCATTAAGCTCGTTATTAAGAGACAGATCTAATGCTATCAGGTGCAGTGCTACACTGATGCAAATAGGCAGCTTTCAGGGCCCAAGTTAAGCCGCTGCACCCTGTCACCCTGGTGGCAGCTCATTTGGAGTTAGGAGGGCTTATGCTGAGGCTGGGTAACAAACACAGAGGTGGTAGACGTGTCTCATGCCTCCTTAGCTGGGGCAAGCTTCCTGTGGGTATGGTGGAGTTAACACTTCCAAAAGCCTGTACAGAAGGACTGATGAGAATGAATTCCAACTAGCATCAGAGGGGAGAGGGAATCCTTTCAGATGCCACACACTAGATTAGGCAGAGGAAAGGGAAAATGAGTGGTTGTTTCCTTGAAGAACTTTTAAGTTACAGGTGAAACTGAGGCAAAAGAGAAACTCTTTCATCTGAATGTGAGCATAGGTTTTTGGCCAGATGAGTAATCTAATACTGATTACACCACTCTTTTCTTTGTTAAAAAAATCTGTCTTTAATGAAGGAGAAGTGGCAGAAAAACATCCTGAGATTTTTAATTTTGCAGCCAACACCACAAAGCAAAAAATCAGGTTTTGGTGACTCAGCTCTTAGCAGGATTGTCCCATGCTTTGGTGCAGCAGTGACTGCAGAAGCAGTAGTTTTCAGAGATAATGCTGAGCTGACCCCTGATACTGGCTTCAGTGCTGTCATCTTCAGGGCTCTTGGTCAGACAGCTTATACCTTGAGGTCTCAATATGCTTCTGTCACCAGCAAGGTTTTAGGGCTAAAGCAGCCAAAAGGAACTTTTTCAGGGCCAACCAAAAGGTGCCTTTTTCTCCCAGGGGCTCCTTTTTTTTTTTTTTCCCTCCTTTTTCTGGCTGCTCA
>JAYDZK010000001.1:54892188-54950255 GCA_034509185.1 Euphonia xanthogaster
TTTTTTTCCTCCCTCCTTTTTCTGGCTGCTCAGTGCCTTACAGTTGCAATCTTCACTTGAAGATATGCATCATGGTGGGCAGCCTGGGGTTAACCTGAGCAATTGTGCCAGCTGTCTTTCAGGCTTTACCAGGCTGATCTCAGCTGTCAGCATTTACAGTCCTTGCTGCCGAGAACTCTCAGGCCCAAGAACAAGTAACATCACCAAAAAGGCACTTCAGCAGTTTGTATTTCAGTCCATCTTAAGCAAATGTCTTTAAATTTCCTGTGGATCTTATAGGAGCCATATGAAGTACCCTGGGAAGCTTTATCAAAGGTGGGATACCAAGATGCCACTGAGGGTTATGGAACCATCTTCCCAGCCCTTTTCAGCTCATTCCCAGGCTGGGAGCCAGAAAAATTCTCAGTTGTTTCCAGCCTATCAAGTGTGATTCCCAGATGCTTTACCTGTGTCCGGAGGATGTCTGGTGGGAAGAGTGGAACTGCACAACTAAGTACATCTCAGGAGAGTGCAGGGGTAGGGGGAGGGAGGGGACCTGGCAGAACTAGACAGTTTAATTGTGAGACAATTGCCTTCTTTTTCACCTGGACAGACAGGCAGTGCTTTCAGCTTGCATCTGAAGAGCTTCTCTTCAGACCTTAATTTGCACCTTTTCACTGTCCCACCAGATCCAGGGTAAAAAAATAAATACCTATATATAAATGAAAAAAAAAAAAACACATGAAAAAATCAAAATCACCACTAGAAAAGGAGAATCAGTGGTAGGAAGGAGGAAAACTTGGTTGTAAGTGGGCCACATAGAGGAGAGACTGCAAATTTATTGTTGGAAACAGATAATTTCGCCCCCTGTGGATACTGTTCTCAGTAGAGAAATTCCACTGATTTGGTCCTCAAACAAGAGGACAGAGGAGGATGACATCCTGAAACCATCTTCCACCACCTTTGAAGGACAGGGAAGTGTCTCCACTCAGAATTTCAGAATAACTTGCTCTGTTGCATGGGACTAACAAGCTTGAAGCCCTTGAAGAGGCAAGAAACAGAGCTGGTTCAGTCCAAATTGTCTTGCAGCTTTTTTAGGAGGAGGGCAGCACATTTATATGCCCTTCAGCCTTCATTCCCATCTCTTTGGTCCTGCTTTCCTTAATCCATTCTTGCTCCTCAGCTTTCACATATGCTGTTAGAAGCTAAAAGAGACCCCCCCCCCCCCCAAATAAAATTGAAAAGTACTGCTGAGTTGTGAATGTAGTGACTCCCTAATCTGGCAATTGTCCTCTCTGCCCCTTCTTTCTCCCACAGGCTTTGCTGTTCACTTTCCCTCTTTCAGTTCTGCAGTAGGAGTAAATTCCGTGCCACTGAAGAGTATCTTTTGCTTATCCATTTTAATGACATCCTTAATGGGAATTCAAATAGTATAAGGCACAGATTGGACTCTGTACCCAAACTGTGCAGCACTGAGACCCTACAGTGTGTTACTGGAAAAGTCTGTCTTATTCTTGCAGGTGAAACAACAGATCCTGTTAACAGGAAATGAAATTACTAATAGCAACTGGCCCTCAGACAAGCCAGCTTGAGGAGAGTGGTTTGGTGACTGATAAGATAAGGGACTGGAAAAGAGATATTGGGAGGCTGTTTCATTGAAACCTAAACAAATCTCACGTGCTGTAGATTGGTTGATGTCCTGCCCTAATACTTCACTTTTATTATTAACCAGAAAAACAAAATCAAATCAAAGTTCCCAAGGCAAAACAAAACAAAGTGAAAGTTCCCAAGGCACAGCAGGCAAAATAAAAATATGCTTAAAGCCATGCATAATATATTAACTGTAGTTTGCTTCATTTGTAAAGAGCAAAAGAGAACAAATAACCAGTGTTTTTGCCCCTTATGGGCCTTTGTCAGGGACATACTTCTCTGAGCTGTTCAGTGGAGAAAAAGATTTTTAGAAACATTTTTTCATAAGATTTTCCAAGCTGCCCTGCAAATATATATCAACTATTAACTTGTTCTCGGGATTTTCTTGAAGCAGGACATTTCCAGCTCTCTGACTAATTTGAGTACATTTATGCCAACAATAATACAACCAGTTCAAACCTGCACACCTTTCTCTGTCTAGCAAGTGGGTGTTACTGAGCTGTACAGAACAATTTACATGTATGTGAACTGCCAGGACTAGACCTTTAAACATAATTTCTGTGATATCCTCCTCAAAATTGCAGCTAATAATACAGAAGCCTTTTTTTCCCCATCTTAGTCATAAATCCTCTTAAACTGTAATTCTAAGTAATGTAGATTTAAAGACTATAATTTAAAATCAAGTGTTTCTTTTTTGGTTTCTTTTTTTTTTTTTTTCCTAGAGGGGGTGTATCCTGCAAATGCTTTAGAAATGAGAGCCTTATTTCCAGCACAGATACAACTGTTCTGGCTCCAGTGCTGTCCTCAGCCTGACTCCTGTCCACATGCTGTCTAGTCCACACCCATCTGGCTGCTATTCTGTGCCAGAGCTTGCTGACACAGCCATCACTGAGAAACTTGTAGGAAATATCATCAAAATATGCCCTAAACATAACAGCATGGGATTTCTGAGGGACTCGATATCCTCTTCTGCACTTAAAGCACTATATATATATATTTATATATACACACACACACACACACACACACACACACACTGTGGTGCTGTTGGCAGATGGAAACTAGTGTTTTTAAGAAGTTGATTTAAAAGGTGACAGATTCCAAGCAGACAGAACAAAACAGATTTTCTTGCTGTTCTAATTCCTGCTGGAAATACACCCGGATATCTAAAGAAACAGTGTGCTTTTCAAACCTTTACCTGAAATGACCTTGCAGAAATCTAGAGAATTGTCTTTGCAAACTTGTAGTCAAATTATGTGTAAGGGTTTCTTTTGTGAACCAGTTCTCAAAACAGGCTCACGCTTCCTTTGTGACCCCGTTTCACCCCATTAAAATCCCTTTCTAATTTTTTAACAGTTTCTGTGTTTGAAAGCTTAAAAATCTGAATTGGAATATTTCAGTCTAACTGAAGAGCATTCACAAAAGTAGAAACTTCTATTTCAGAGGATAGCCCCACTTGTGTTTGTAGGGTGCAAAATACATTGTATGCTGCCATACATGCAGACTGTCCCTGGTCATGAAAATGCTTTAGGAGAGATTTCATCCTTCACTGATGTCTTGCTTTTATGATTTTTAATATGCATGTGTACTTGCAAACACAGAAGTTCATGTGTGCAAAGGGCTGCTGTTCTTTTGAGAGTATGCTATTAGGATTAGGGTGCTGGAGGCCCTATTTCCATCTTTTCCAGAGATGACCTCTGTTTGTACTTAGTTTTCAGTGTAAGAGCTGCCTGTGCATGCAGCTTTTCCATTATTCTATTAGTATTTCCTTTATCAGCTCATGACACAGATACTTTAGCAATGGGCATATTCTTGCCAAGTCTCTTGCAGGCACAGGAGGAACCTCTCTTGCTCCAAACAACCTTACTTTATGTGGCTGTAGTGATTGGAGTGCAGACACTTTGCAATTTTAGTATTAATTCAAGAAGAAGTGCTTGAAGAATTTATTCCAATGCAGAATTATTCTGTTCTTTGGTGTTTAGTGGACACAGGATAGTTCAGTAGAACCTTACCATGTGCAGGGTTATAGGGATGTGAAAGGATGCCATTAAGATTCTCCCTTGGGTGACACACCCTGATACATGATTGCAGTTTTTTGGAGGAGTTGTGTTTTTTCATTTCATTCAAATCTTTCTTTGCTAAAAGCTTTCTGCCAGTAATTGCAGGCTCCAAAGTCAGCGGTAACATGGCAAAGACACATCCCAAATATAACAGATCCTAATTATACTTTCATTTCTTAAAGTCTCTGTCAGGCTGATTTCTGCTTAAAGAGCAGCTTGCCAAACTGGAAGTGAGCTGGCTGGTGATGTGGGTAGGAAAAATATGCAGAAAAATAATGACCTTTCCCTCTGTCAAGGGCATCTGCCTGCTCGGTACTGCAATGATGTGGTGCCACAGAATCCCTCAGGTGTACTCACTGATTCCTGCTGATAGAAATCCAGAAATCTTCCACTCTGCTCAAGCAGACCCTTTTTGTATGTTCATGTGGGCATGATGCGACACGCAATATCCCCTCCAGGCTTAATTATGGGACACAGGACTGTGAGTGAAGGTAGAGGCCAGAAAGGAGATCCAGCAAATCTCCATCAGGGCAATTTTTCCAGCCAGAAGTAGTCTTGTGGAACCCCCACCAGCACTGCTTATTCCTCTAGTCTGTAGTCCAAAAAAAGAATGTATTTCCATACTGTGGCTTTGCTCTAAATAGTTTAAGACAGCAGTTTTCAGCCTCAGTTGTGCTGCTAACCTCTCCCAACCACAAAAAAATCACTATGTGGCCCTATTATCATCACATTACTTAAAATAAAAACAAACATGGCAAGTGCTTCTCCCCTTGCTAGAAGTATTTTGTGTCTAGAGTCATGGACTCTGGTTTTAGAGGAGGTAGTTCAGTCCAAAGGACCATTTTCTGCTTTGCGTAAACCTACATAAATTTTGCTGGGTCAAGGATAAGACTTTATTGCAAGTAACTCTCTGTAGCAAGCCAGTAACAAAAGAAATCAGGATATGCCTCTTTTGACAAAGGGCAAAGTTTAAAAAGAAAAGGAAAAAAAAGGAAGACAGAAGAGTAAGTTTGTATAACTCAGTAACTGTTGACGGTTTTAATGCCTTCCTTCCAGGAAAATGGAAGAAGTGGACAATGCTTCTGACCATTGGAAGGGACTTGGGGAAAATCTTGTCCACATAGGAAATCTATGTTGGCAGAAAAGTGTCCATGACAGGCAGTTACTCATCTGAGTAATTCCTTAAATGTTAACCAGACTTTCTCTTTCACGAGCAGATTTCCAAATCATTGAACTGACCAGAACTTTGCTCCAGTGCTTTGAGGACCATCCCTGGTGTAGGAGCCTCCTTCATTCCTTTTCTTTCCCTTCAGTAACAAAGTAAGAAGAAACCTGAGTTTTGCTTTTGATTGTTCCTTATGATCAACTCATGACAGGGACTCAAAGTGTGCTGCTGTTACCACCAAAAAATCCCCCATGGCAATGCAAAGTTCCTTTTTCCTTAGTACAGACGACATTTGCAGGCCTGATGAAAGCATTCTCCTCCAGGCTGTTGTTTTTTCTATACTCACTACTGCTGCCATGTCTCACGGTCCTAGTGATAAGATGATTCTTTCCTGAGGGAGTTGCTCACAAAGGTGGTAGACACATCACTATTTTTCCTCCCCCTGTGTGTGTATGCTTTCTTTCTGGTATCTCTTAGGAATTTTTCCCTCTTGTTATTAGTGGTCTCATTTCAAGGTATATGAAAGTTTTGGTATTGTGTGTTGAAGATGAAGCTTTGCCAAGCAATTATTTTTCTTTTCTTTTTTTTTTAATTTTTCAGGATATCATTGGTTTGGATAGCAGATGCAAATATGTAATTCTTCATGAAGACTGTATAGATTGCAGTCTTCATGTGTATATTCTGTGTTGCAGAAATGCCTCCAGCAACAGGTCAATTGGTTAATACCACTTTTGGCCCACTTTATCATCTCTTCATTATGGTGCTGTACAGTGTCTAATCATGCTACACTGAGAATATATGTGTTTGCATGATACAGTTCTCCATTATATTATAATGGAGAAATTACTGCTGTTTTTATTCCTGTTAATATCTGCAGCAATTTATGCTCAGTTGTATCTGCTTTAGTGGTTATGTGCTCTGAAATATTATGGTGTTCCCTACCTTTGTCCCCTCATATCTGTCCAGTTTCTCCCAACTGGTTGGGCTGCCTTACCCGTGAGCCTGCTTCTGCCGTGGACTTGGGTGGCTGACTTTAATCTCTGTTTCAGTGCTACAGTCATAGTAAAATTCTGTATGTTTGGGCTCCTATTTGTAGGGTGTTTTGTTCTAGCTCTGTGCTCTGCTGCTCTGGATACTTTTAGCTGGACCTAGCTTGGTTGAAAGTAATAATTGTCCTTCATTCAGCTCATGTGAGACCGCACCTGAAGTACTGCATCTGATTTTGGGCTCCCCAGTAGAAGAAAGGCATAGGTAGACTGAAGCAAGGCCCCTGGAGGGCCACCAAGATGTACAGGGAGCTGGAGCAGAGGATATATGAGGGGTGGGGAGATCTGTGACTGTTCAGATCAAGGAAAGGTCATTGGGGAATCTTGTTGCTGTCTAAGACTACCTAATGGGAGGGGATGCATAAGTCAGACGCTTTTCAAATGTGCATGATGATAAGAAAAGAGCAGACACAATTTGGAACATTTGAAATCCTGACTGTATATATTTGGAGGGAAAAAAGTCACCATAGGTGTGATCAAAGACTGACACAAATTGTCCAGAGAGGCTGTGAAATCTCCAACCTCAAAGTTGTAAAAAACTTGACTGGAGAAGACTCTGAGCAATCTCCTTTAAGCACAGGAGGAGCCTCAGTGGTCCCTTCCAATATAAATTATTCTGTGACAACCTTAACCTCAGGGAGAGAGAACAGATGATACAGGCAGCTTTGGAGGTCTGGATGGGAAGCTCTGGGAATCAGTCTCCAGAGAAATAGGATTTGGGGCATAGCTAGTTACAGAATCATAGAACAGCTCAGATTGGAAGAGACCTTGAAAGATCATTGTCCAACATTTTTTGGGAAAAGAAGCCTAGATGAGATTATCTAGCACCCTGTCTGTCCAATTACATCTGGAAAACCTCCAGAGACAGAAATTCTACCACATGCCTTGGGAGGTTGTTCCAGTGGTTGATTGTTCCCAGAGTAAAAATTTATTTTTTGTATGCAGCTGAAACCTCTCTTGGTACAACTTTTATCCCTTGCCCTTTGTCTTTTCCCTATGTTTCCTTGTGAAGAGAAAGCCTCCGTTCTCTTTGTAGCTGCCCTTTAAGTACTGGAATACTGTGATGAGGTCCCCTGAGCCTTCTCTTCTCCAGGGTGAAGAGAGGCAATGACTGAATGCAATTTTTATCCAAAGTTTTATAAACAGTTCCACTGAAAGAGAGGAGAGCAAGACAGCTGCAGGAAGGTGAAGGACAGAGACAGTAACTCTAGCCAGTTCGGATGCCTTGAAGTCCCATTCTCCCAGATTGCTCTCCTCAATTTGCTGTTGTTTACACTTCTTGGGCCTGAAGCTGCAACAGTGTCCTTGCTTCTTGGGCTAGAAAAGGATTATTTTGTCTAAGTAAATTGTGAAGAGAACTCGCTTACACTTTATATGAAGTTCAGAGTTATATACTAATGCAGTACAGAATCTGAAAAATATGACAGCTAAAACTTAAGACATCATTCCCTCTTCTATTTTTGGAGGACTTGGAGAGGAACTGGGCACAGAATACCACTGCTGACCTGCAGCTTGTCCAGAACTGCTGTGTTTTAATCCCAGACAGCAACAAAGTACCATGCAGCCAGCCACTCATCGCATCCCCCAACATCCCTCCCTGTGGGGAGGAGAATTGGGAAAAAAAGTAAAAGTTGTGGGTTGAGATAAAAGCAGTTTAATAAATGAAGTAAAATTAAATTTAATATTAAAAATAACAATAATAATGCTTCTAATGATGTTAATAGTAGTTATTGAGTAATGAAAAAAGGAGAGAAATAAACCCCAAGAAAAACAAGTGGTGCACAACACATTTGCTCACCACCAAAAGAGCAAATAATCTGCTCATTTCTGAGCCTGATCTTCTAGGGTGTGAAACATCCCATTGATCAGCTGGGATCATCTGTCCTGGCCATACTCCCTCTCAACTCCTTGATTGGCAGAGCATGGGAACGTGAGCAGTCCTTGACTCAGTGTAAGCACTACTTAGCAGCAATTAAAACATCACTGTGTTATCAGCCTTATTCTCATACTACATCCAAAAACACAGCACTGTCCCAGCTACTAGGAAGAAAATTAGCCCTATCCTAGTTGAAACCAGGGTAAGGACACAGCTAATAGGCAAATGGAACACTGGCTGACTCCTGTACTCCTACATGAGGTCAGTAAGGAGGATCCTGAACAGGAGGCTCACAGTTTGGCAGGGCTGCCTGTCTTCCTTTGCTCCCTGCCTCACTGCCTGCCTGCCTTCATTCCTTGGTAACACCCAGGCTGCTGGCAGCACAGCAAGGAGGCTGGTGAGTAGCGTTGCATTAGCCATTATTAAAGGCCGTTAGCATTGTGTGCTGTGACTCGTACCTGGTATTTATTACTTTTTCTCTGGATTGCATGGTATCATCTTGGATGGATGTGAGCCAGTTTCCAAATCCTGCCCTTCCTCTTTCCCTCCCACGTGTTCAAAATCCAGCTGTGTTCAGCAGGTATAAAAGTGCTGACCTAGACAGCCCATGACAGCCAGCTGCACTCCCCTATTCCCTTTCTCTCCTGTTTCCTTTGCTCATTTTTCAAACGAAGCAGTTCTGCTCTTTCTGGTGCTCAAAATGGGAACTGTGCTTCTTGGTGCAGAAACCTTCTTCCCTTGCCATCAGTCACACAAGGAGTTCATGTGCCACCTGCACCACTTTAGGAAAAGAATCACTTGCACATGTGCAGGAAGAGCCAGCTAGTCTTTAATTCAGTTTTCAAGCATGTAGTATGTTTTGCTCAAGCAAATAAGTAATTCAGCTCACCATTTGAAGTTTGTTATGAGAAACAGTCTCAGTAAGGCATTGTTCAGCAGCATAAATCCTAGTAAACCTCTAGAAGTATAAATTTTGCTGCGGCATCTTCTGATCAGTGAAACAGGTCTTTTGCTGTCTGGTCAGCTTTCTTCCCTGTCACATCTTCCTGGGGAAGGGCAAACAGAAGCATTAGACCCTCCATGAGAATATTCATCTTCTTTACACAGCAAACATTCCCCAATTTGCTGTTAATTAATAGCTCCACCCCATGACCACCTTCCCACAACAGGTCCCTGGACTGAGGAGTCACAGAGGCCTCAACAGTACAGAGGAATCACTGTCTGAATTGCCCTGTGCAGCCAACATGAGGCTGGGTTTCACTGTTTGGGTGCTGGTGGAGATGGAGAGCTATGAACTCACAGACTTTGTGCTTGGATAGTCAGCAAAGAACCTGTCATGCTCAGAAGGTTAGAAAAGTGGAGCAGCCTCTGTACCTGCATTGCAGGAATGTGGGTGAGAAAATACGTGATGAAGTAAGGGTGAAATCTGTTGCAGTGAAGAACTGAACAATAAACAGCACCTGTTGCTTCTGTGCTTTTTGACCGTCATATATGAAATGACCAGATCCTTCAGGACACTGCTGTTCATTATTTTATTGCATTTGGCAGAGCTGAGTATGGAGAAGATGCAACCTAGGAACCTCTGGAAACTGAGGGAGGCATGAGGGTTTTTTTGGTTCTTTTTCCCTCTGAAAACTTTTTTTTCTTGAAAAAAAAGTAGGACAGACAGAAAAGGGAACATTCCTTTCATTGTCATGATACTGGTGAATTAAGATATCCTGGGAGAAATAGTCTTGCTGGTGTGTAATCATACTGTATGAATTGGAAGTTGGTAGCAAAGAGCAGTCTGCAAGTAAGCAACTTCACAACAATTCCATCAGTCCAGGGCATTGAGTATCCCTGCATGCTCCAAGCCAAGTGTTGGCTTGTTTGGGGGCTGGGAATTGCACTGTTGGAAATGACAGGCTGCCAAGCTGTTCTCACAGATACAGGCAATTTTTGCAGTGAGCCAAGAATTAAACTTTGTGGCCAAGAGTTCAACCTTGTAAACCTGCGTCAAATAACAACCCTTTTGCAGATCATATGGTGTTTATGCATTTGTACCATTAAAGAATAAGTCTTATTTGGAAATAGGTCTCAATTTTTAAATCTTTTAAATTTTCCTCTTTACATACTGTTCTTGCACTCTAAGAAGGCATCATCTGCTGCTTTTAAAATGTACTCTAAGCAGTAAGACTTGAATAACAAATGCTACATTAAGCTAATAAACATCTTTAGACCAGTGGGTCATGGCACTGAAACTGCCTGTTCATGAAAGCTCAAAATTCTTTGGCTTTAGAAACCCATGGAAGCACATAAATCACTCAAAATAAATCCACAGAGAAATTACCTCCCCTTCCCCACTGCTGTCCTGCTGTGGGAAAGACCTTTTGCTATCCCTGATTTCCCCTCGGAGTAAAATCACATCCACCGTTCAATACAAAATTAATAAAGGTATATAGAGCATGTTGAGCAAACACTGACATATCCCCAATGGTGAATTTACATCCTTCCATTCTGTTTAAAATTAATAAGGGAAGACAAGGCATACAAAACCAACACAGGAGAGTATAAAACCCCTCACACAAAGCCCACCAAGGCTTGGCACGGAGGGAGAGCTTCTGGTCTATGTGTGAGGCAAATCTTGGGGTGGAAATGCTGGTTCCCTTTCTTGGGCAGGTTCAGGAGGGCTGCCTGGCAGCATGCCCAGTGGATTTGTCACTCAGGAGTGGGAATTGCCTGAGCTATTTGATGTGTTTGCAACGTGTCTGTGACATTCCCTCCTTCCTGCAGGTGATGTGCAGGATAAAAGATGATGTTTCAATTGAAGTCCTGCTCAGGTGCATCCCACCTTCCACTTGCCTTCTGCCCTTCCCTCTCCCAAAGGCACACTCTGCTGTCATCAGCATGCAGTTATGGGTCTGTAAAAATGTTCTGTGATCTGAGCAGCCAGCCAAAGGCTTCATGGGATGTTGTAATAGACCAGGGACTGCTGGAGCAAGGGATTGAAGATACTTTGAATGTCTGTGACATTCGCCCCCTTTAGAAAATTGCCTGATTTTAGCACAGAAAATAGGTGAGTGTCCTCAAACACTCCTTAGATAATCTGACTCAATGATTATTTGCTTCTCAGGTACCTCTTTATGTACTGAGAGGCCAGGCACGGAGGTGAGATACCAGCAAGATGGGCTCTCACAATTATCCTACAGAAATTAAATATAATCCCTTATACTCAAAGCAGTTAATAACCTCTTCTTTACCAGCACCTGTTACATCTGTACCCTTCAGAGCTGTGCCAGACCCCTCCCCAAGTGCCAGCCATTGATTCAGCTGCAGAAACTTCCCACAGCTGATCGTGAACAGTTGGAAACTGTCAGTTTTCGAAATGTTTATGGCCACACATTTCTGAAGAGATGAGCTGTCTTTTGTTGCATGCTGGCTTCAGGTTAAGCTATTTTTTATCACTCTGATGTTTTGTAGACACCGCTGGTTGCTCCCAGGTTTGCAGCATCAGCTTCTCCCACCAGTTCATGTGTATTTTATGAGCCCGGAGATGTTTTGGCAGAAAGTGGAGCTGTGCCAAAAAGAGTTGTTCCTGCCTTTCTTCATGCTTGCCTTTCTTTCTGTACTTGCAGCATCTGAAGAAGGGGAATGCTATAGCTGTGGCAAGGAAAAGCTGCCCAAACTGCTTTGTAGAGTGATGGCTGATGTGCATATTTACAACTGTCCAGGAGCAGTGTGTCAACCGTGTGTCTTAGGCTCCTTACCTACCAACTCCTCACACTGCTTCTGAGAGAAATTGTGCCAGTCTCTGGTGGCCTGTTGGAGTTCTGCACATGCTACTTTGGTTGCCACAAAAGTAGGATTTATTTGGGGACTGCCTTGCAAAGACTCCAGAGATTTTTTCAAGCTTGATGTCCCATGTGGGATCACACCAAGGAATCCCTCTTGTGCCCTGTGGGACAGACCCACAGTGTCCTCCCTCTGCCAGCACTTCAGTGGGACGTCAGTGGGTACAAGGTCAGGCTGCTAATCTACAGATTTCAGAAGCATATTTTACAAGCAATGTCTTTTAGCTAACTTAGAGGTGAGCTGCTCATTTGGATGAGAAACTGTGTTAGGTGGGATGAAGCTGTTGCAAGAAAACATCTTCCTTCCAAGAAAATTCCTTTCTGTAGGCAAGTCTTTAGTCATCTTTGTAACCTTTGTCATCCTGTCCTCCCTGGGGAGTTTACTCTGTGACCTTTGCTATTCTATCAAGGCGCCTCATAAATTATTATTCTTTTAAATGGCACTTAGACTGTCGGTGTGACTGCTAGCCTTGAAGATTTGCAGTCTACTCTGTAATTTTGAGGGGGAAAAAATGGTTTAGTGACAGAAGAAATATTGTTCTTCACTATAAAACTACTTTTGTGTTTCATTTTCCACTCAAGTCATTCATATCCCTGTCACTAACCTCATTCAGGTCAAGGGCTTGAGGCAGAGAATGGGCATAATATTTTTGGTCAGACTGATGCATCTGAATATTGCAAACATCTGTAATTTTGAATTGAAATGAACATTGTGTTAAATCCTCAGGCAAGTATTATCAAGACATAATAGATTACTGAAGTTTGCATTTCTTTTGGCAATTCAGACCAAGGCTCTGTTGACTGGTTATTCCAGACATTAATGAACCTGTTTACAAAAAGGGAGCTGCTCCTTATGGCTGCAAATTAGATGCTGGATTCTGCAAACTTTGTAGGAAAATCTGTGGGCCAAGTAGTTGAGATAATAATCAAAAAATTAATCAGGCACACATTAAATGTGAAGCATGGAAGAAAACATCTGCAGCACTTGGTGGACATCTGGGAAACATACTTGCAGTGCTGTTTTGCCAGCTTACATCTGGAGTGGTTCATGAGAAGGGAGCAGATGCTAGTGTGAAATAGGTCATCATAGCAGCAGGGCATCAGAACAGAGGCATTTCTTTTTTTTTCTTGCAGTAACAGCTATTTCTTTTTATTCACACCAATTATGAAAATGCTAGCCAAGTATGCAATGTGAATGCATGTATTGTGACAAGCCAGTACTCCTAAAGAGTGTCAAGGTAGAAAAATAACCTAACGAGGAGGCTTCAGAGAAGCAGCCCTTTTGCATTACACACTGGGTATTCTTTTACAGACATAGTGATTATTTTTTGTTAAGATTATGATCTTTTTTCCCCATGCTTTATTTTTGTATTTAGTTGGGAATTTACTAAAAGCCTTCTAGGTGGCAAATGCCCAGAAGCAAAGATGCTAATTCAGGCGAGTTTCATCAGTCATTTCAAAAGAGAGGTCACACAGATAAGAGAAATGAACAGTACACAGTATGTGAAGCAGTGACATTCAGTGAGCCCTTGTCACTAGCAGCCATTAGCATGGAGGCCTGCTGCTACATTTCTGTGCTTTATGTGCTTTTCTTGACCAGGCAGGGAGCCTTCAGTGCACTGCAGCACTTAGTAGCATACAAGTAATTGTTTCTTTCTTGAATGCTTTATATTTTTAGTACCATTTAGATTTTTCCGTGCCCCCTTGTGCATCTAAATTTTAAAGAGAATCGAAGAATGCATAATTCATATCTGTCCCAGAGGTAATGGAATGACTCAATGATATCCGTGAAGGAGATGATTTTAAATTTCATGTCTTATGCAAGAGGTCATATTTATACAAAAAGTGCAAAATTGGTCTCAGGGATACCCAGATAATTATCCTTACAATAATGAGCGTGGATTCCAGGAGGGAGTATCACAGGAAGATTTAGTGTCTTGTGTGTCACCATCCCTTATTATCATCGTGTCATTGTTGTCATGATGGAAAACTTAGGAACTGATAGATCTCAGGCTATGACTTGTATTTTGACTTGCAATAGCACTTCCAGGAGGTGTGAAAAGACAGGTCTGCTTTGATTCTGTTGAAGTATTCATGCAAGATGTGAAGCATTTGTTTACTGCTGAAATTCTTTCCTTCATTTAAAGGAAAAACAATTGTTTATTGATGTTGGGCAGAACTCACCAGTAAATGCTTTGTCACGCAGCACAATTCCACCAGACTATTTCTGCTCTCCTTTCCCAAAAGCCTAGAAGTGCCATGGCTAGAAATAAGTGTCTGGTTCTGTGATATGCTATATGTTTGAAAATGCACTTTATGGTCTGTATTCAGACAGTTCAAAGGGAATATAAATTGGTGCAGTATTCTCTCTTTTCTTCTAATCCAATTCCATATATTCATTGAATTTTTACCCTGAAACATATCTTTAAAAACAACTTACCACTTTGCATTTTATTTAACTTGGACTTTGTGTAATTGTTATGATCTAGCTGCTCCTCTAGTGTAAAATGTTTAATATCCTCTAAACCAATTCTACTCCGACTTTTAGCATTGCATATCCAAGGAGACAGCTGATTTTATTTGCTTTTCCTTTGGAAACTTCCTGGTTTTAACTGTATTTTCCACCTTTTGCAGGATTGGCCATGAGAATTTATAGAGTTTGAAAGTTGGAAGTTTGGAAATACTGTGATGGGGCCACTGAGAAGTTACCTTCCTGTGTACAGGTCTGTAAATGTATTGTGTTCTGACTATTTGTCATGGTTTAGTTATGGTATTCTCCAATTTAGTGTTCCCACTGAAACCACTCCAAGCTATATGTTGCTCACTCCCCTCCTCTCTCCCTGCCTCATTCCCTCCTTCCCTCCCCCTTTCCTCTCCTCTGTGATGGAATGGTGAGGAGAATGTGAGTCACAAAATATAAAGATCACAAATTGAGATAAGAACAATTTACTGGAAACAGCAGTGAGGTAAGAAAATGAACAGTAACAGCAATGATACTAATGATGGAGTGTGTAAGAGAAAGAAATCTTCTTGCTGACCCCATGGAAACCTCTGACAATATACAGCCACTCCATCTGCCAAGCTACCCCAGTCCAGAAGCAAGCCCTTCCCCCTGTCCTTGGAAGATGACCTAAGCTGGTACGGGATAACCTCTGGGTCCTAGGCATACCCCATCCTGGCTACTGCAAAAATTAACCTTGCCCTGGCTGGAACCAGGACAGTATTTCAGCATGCAGACCTCTGTACTGACTTGTTGTCTTTTTTTATCTTGAATGACTGCAAGCCAAATCTAACATTATGCTAGAAAAAATGTTGTGAAAAATTCATTTTGTTTCTCACCAGATGCTTAGGACATAACTCTATTCTGTTGTACAGATGTAGAGTAACCCATTCGTCTTTCCTTCGAAGTGAATGATTGCAGTTTATAGAGTTGAGCTGCAGAAAGGAATTGGGCCTGTATGTCATTTGCTTCTCACTGCTCTGCCTTTCAGTATGTTTTGGAGCTGCATTACCCTAAAAGGCCCTGCAATCGATTGCTTCCACCCAGGTTGCTCATGTGTGAGCAGCTGACCACAGTTACAGCTGTGGATATTTTCAGAAGCACACTTAGCAGATGATCAGCAGAATTACTGAGGCTTTCGGGTCAGGAGGAGCTCAGGTTCATGGAAAGTTTACAAAAACGAAAAAAAAAAAGTTTATCTTTAAGAGACTGTAAAAAGAGCATAATAATAATGGCTTGACTCCTGTAGTGTCAGCATGGCAAGAAGTGGTGAGAAGCCTGTAGCTAATGCTATGTCCTTGTCAGCTGAAATGATAGTGTGGCCAGCAATCACTCTGATTTAGAGGGTAGAAAACACTCCCCTGCATTTCAATATGTTTTTCTATGCAGCTATATAACAGAGAAAAATTTTATTTCTTACTGCTTTCACAGCTAGTACTGAACAGCATTTTAATAGAAATCTACCAAGAAAAACCTATGGGAATCAACTTTTCCATCTGGGGGGGTCATACCCTGCTATTGGTCACACTTGGGGTCTGTAGGAATGGTATGCTCTAAATAATAGTTCTCAAAAATGTTTATTTTTGAATATACTGTATTTCATTTGCTTGGTTTACCTTGGCATGCTTTGGGTGTTACTGTTTTCCTTGTTGACTCTGTAGTCACATACTGTTTTGTTAGTCTGTAGGAATTCTGCAGGGAAAGTAGCCTGTGAACCTTAAACAAAATCAGATGGATTTAGGAGATGAGAGGCATCCAAAACAACTTCTAATTCATTCTTGGAAATTATTATGATAATACCTTTTAAAGCCAACACAGCTCCAAGACACTTTAGAAACTCTTTGAACCTAGATGTAAACCTCACACAAGGGCACAGCTTCTGTAATGAGTGAAAGCCCTACATCCAACTGGTTGAGATACTGCAGATACAAATCTGATAATGCTGCCTTGGGCCTGTGTTGAGTGAAAGCTCTGTGTTCAAAAATAAGTAGCTTTTCACTGTAATTGAACAACTGTTGAATAATCTGTGTCATCCTAAGGCTTTGACTGCACTGCTTCTTTCTTTAATGATGATACCCCTTCAGGCAAAATTTGTGGTTTTCTTAGGCGGGGGGTGGGGAGAAAGAAGTGCAAAACACTGGAAGACATTTGGGATAGAGGGAGAAAATTAGTTGCAGTTGGCATTTGTTAGTACTTTACTAGTAGCAACAGCAGCTTTATAAAATCTTCCTTTCCAGACGTGGCTATGAGTGTTGTTTGAATCACACCTCACCTAAGGCTTCCAAGAGTTACTGCTAAAATTGCCAAAGCAAAGTGAGGTTGGGCCTGAGTCTTAATAACATGATACAAATGCAATCAACAGCTGCCATGTGGAGAATTTTTAGGCAAGTCATTTGTCTAAAACACATTTTAAAACTTTCCTTGTTCAGCAGTCTAGTTCTTGGAAATTTGTGATGTACATACAAATTAGTATTGTGCCATTTAAAAAGACAATAAATATGATATTCATTTGATATATGTACATGTTAGATGTATGTATATTAAGAGGCATAGAGTAGTTGGGTAAGAATGTGCTGTACCCTCATTGTAATGCAGAAGCAAAGGGAAACCAATTAAATTAAAAGGCAAGACAGTTCTACTGAAAAGGATATAGAAGGTGTAATTTCTCCTTGGAAAGTATTGCCTTAAGGTATTATCAAAAGGTATTGCCAGAAATGGATATTTACATCAATAATAATGCCATCACAGAGATATTTTTCATATTTTACCTTTATAAAGAAGTTACAGTGGTTACATAGCAGTGGCAGAAGGCTGAACTCATTGATCCTCAGCCTGGGTGAAGCTCCTTCTCCAACCGTGTGGGTATCTCTTGTACCACTTCTCTGCAGTGTCTGGTATGGATGTTGAATGGAAACGGGACAGTGATCTAGCTAAATAATTAGTTTAACCTGGGTCAGCTATTTCCATTTATCCCATGTCTTTCACTGCAAATTTCAAGGGGGTTTTTTGTCATTTTTAAGTATCTCTTCCTCTTGTTTTCTTAATCTCTTGTGTATTTCCTGCATATGATCCCTCAACTTGTTCTCCAGCGAGGCCTCTTTTTTTCCTGAGATGTTTATTACTTGTTCTTCCTTTGTTGGAGTTTTATTAATGTATTGCTCGAGTTTCTAAAGTTTTCTGTTGGGGTCACTAAATACCTCTTGGGGTGTCCTCAAACCTTTGCCCTTGACACTCCTGTGGTGAAACAAGTATGGCTTGGTTTTACAGGGAGCAGAGAAAAACAAAAGTTGTGAAAACAGTTTATGGCCACTGCATGGGATGAGGAGGCTCTGACTCCTGGGGCTGGGCTCCTCTGCCCAGTCCTCCTCTCACAACCTCCTGGGTACACGGTCAGCGTGGGCTGGCTCCTGGGGGAGTTTGCTGGGGGCAGCACTGCTCTCTTGTCTTGCTGCTTCTCAAGTGAAGAATTTGCGACTGGCAAAACACAAATCTGTAGAAAAACATAGGAGGGAAAGGGAGAAGGGAGAGGAATAGTCTAGGGAGGACGCTTTTTTATTGTAGCTTGTAATCATGGCAACTATGCCTTTGATCTCCATACCGGTGCTGCTCATGGACCTGCTGCTGCACTGGATAAAAATGCAGCCATGCCTTAAAGCTGTGCTGCCAGAAAGGCCAAACCCTCTGTGCCACCAGACTTTGCTCAGGGCTCAGCTGTCCCACCAGAGGCTCCAATGGAGGATTGCAATGAGAAAGCAGAGGGAGCTAGTGTACAAAGCAGGACTGTGAAAGAGCATGGTTATCTTTGTGCATCTTATATGTAAATTACCTGGCTACAAAGAGACGGGAAGGAAAGGGGATGTTACTGCCTGGAAATATGCCATGTGTGCATTTGATGCATATATTTGAATTATTGAAAAGATGGAAACAAAATAGTTTGGTAGGTGGAGAAAATCTGTAAGCTAGATGCTTGAAGGAAATGTGGGAAGATAACATGGGAAGGTGGAGGAAGTGAATCTCACAAAGCTGCCATGGAGGGAGAATTGTATTTTATTAGAACAGAAATCCAAACAAGACTGTGATTTTGTAAAGACTGTGATTTTCTAAAGACTCTTGTGTCTAAATCATGAGTCTTATGTGCAAACTAATTACAAACACAATGAGCTGGTGCAAGGACTTGAGCACAAGTCTTGTAAGGAGTGCCTGAGGGAGCTGGGGGTGTTTATCTGAAAAAAAAGGAGGCTCAGGGGAGACCTTATCACTCTCTACAACTGCCTGTAATGGGGGTGTAGGGAGGTGGGAGTTTGTCTCTTCTCCCATATAACAAGCAGTGGGTGAGAGGAAACAGCCTCAAGTTTCACCAGGGAAGGTATAGATGGATATTAAGAAAAATTTCTTCACAGAAAGGATTGGAACAGCACTTGAACAGGCTGTCCAGGGAGGTGGAGGAGTCACCATTCCTGGAAGTGTCAAAAAAACATGGGCATGTGACACTTAGGGACATGGTAGGAAACATGGCCATGCTGGGTTAACAGTTGGACTCAATGGTCTTGGAGGCCTTTTCCAACCCCACAACTCAATGATTTTATATGTACTTTTTATTTTCATTTTTGAATGGTGGCTCAGAGTGTCTGTTACCATCCAGCTCTGATTTTTTGTTGCCCACAGCAAGCCAAGTTATTATGAGAAAATCTAGAATGGCAGTGTGCTCACCTGAGTAAGAGCTGTGGTCAGAGGAACTGCAAGAAACTGAAATTCGTGTGTATGCAGGGAAAACAAACCAGCAATCAACCCAGACAGCAGATTGACCTTCTGCTGGATTTCATGGTTTGAGTTCTTTTCAAGGTATTTCGAGGAATGGTTGCAAGTACCTCCTCTGCTGGAGGAACAGTTTGGAAACATCCTTAAATACTTCCCTGTTGTTTAATGATAGCTACTTCCCAGAAGAATGGGAAACCAGTTGAGAGATTCCTGCAAACTAAGCAAAGTTTTCATATGCTCAGATTAGGAGTAAGGCTCTTTACTTGCCTCACTGTGGTGCCATCATCTTCTGCTTCAAAGTGGCACTTTGATAATAATCTTTGCTGATCTTAATTCCTGGGCAAAACATAAAAAGAAGGAATATCTTTAGTGTCAATGGTCAAGAACACCTTAGGGACTCCAAAGATAATTTGGCTCATTTGCCTTCACTACCAGCAAGAGTTGTCTACATAATCAGAGAGGGATGTTTATCTAATCTTCCAGTGAGGAATTTTTCAGTGCCACCCCATGTAGTCTTTTCCAGACCTACACAACACTTGGGTATTTCTAAAATCCATGTTATGCTCTATTTGCTCACTAGGGAGCATTTTGGTGTCTTATTTTTAGTGAAGCTAGAGAACAGTTGAAGGTAACTTTCTTTTTGGTAATCTTTCAAGTATTAGAAGGGAAAATGACTTTACATTGTAGCTGATTTAAGTTGTTCATCTATTTTTCTGAATAATCAATTGCAGATCTTATAGGTCCCATTTAAAATACTTTTTCCTGTCTTCACCTTCCATATGTTGCTAAATTCTTGATACAAGTGCTAGCAATAAGAAGCTGAATATAGTCAATACAACTTTCAGATAATACAAATTATGTAAACTAAGCCCAGGATTTAAAAGTTCAATAATTACTATGGAACTACACCCTCAGCCAAAATGACCCCAATCCATATTATGCCTCAGCTGTGTGTGAGTGGAGTCACTGCTAGTGCCTTCTCTCTCTTCCATCAGTTAAGCTCTCTCAGTGTGATACTGGGTAATGAATGACACTGTTGGAGAAGCACTAAGTGAGCAACTGATGGCTCTCAGCATATGGATAATGGCACATCTTCCACCTTTTCATTGCCCACATTCTGCCTGCACAGAGATAGCTGAACAATAGATGAGGTGAAATGGTGGCCGTAGAGCATTTCAGAAACAATAATTGTCCATTAGGTCCCTCTAAAAGAAAGACAGCAAATAACTGCTAAGTTTTTCATCCCTAAGGCCCTCAGAAGAATCAATCACATGTCATGAATAATAATAATAATAGAAGAGGGAGGACAGCTGTTCAACCGAACACCATCAGTATTGACACCTTCCAGGAGGAGTAATCCCCTTGACCAAAGCAGGTGTCACAATAAGATAAAAGTCATAAGCTACAGCTCCAGGGAGAGTCTGTTGCCATATACAGAAAGACATGAATTGATTTCACCTCTGAAAGGCAGTTAAAACATCTTCTCCAGCTGAGATGAGAAATACACTGTCACCACTGTTCAAGTCTCCAGAAACAGCAGTGAAATTTGAAGAGATAGTACTTAAAAAACAAGGATTGCTCATATGGCCAAGCACCAACCGAAATGAACATTTCTCCTGCTTTTTAGCTAAAGTATGAAAAAAAGTTACCTGTTCAAATAGTAAACATTAAAGGATTTTAAAAATTAGTTTACATGAGAGCAAATCATAGGATCTTAGCATCATTTAGGTTGAAGAAGACTTTTAAGATCATCTCCAACTTTTACCCCAGCACTGCTGAGTCCACCACTAAATCATGTCCCTAAATGCCACATCTACACATCTTTTAAGTACCTCCACGGATGGTAACTCCACTGTTTTCCCTGGGCAACATATTCCAATATTTGACAACTCTTCTAATGAAGAAATTTCCTCTAATATCTAAGCTAAATCTCCCCAGGTGCAACTTGAGGTCATTTTCTCTTGTCCTGTCACTTGTTATTTGGGAGAAGAGGTTGACCCCATCTCGGAGCAACCTCCTTTCAGGCAGCTGTAGAGAACAATAAGATCTCCCCAAGCCTCCTCCAGGCTAAAGAGCCCCAGCTCCCTCAGCCACTCCTCATAAGACTTGTGCTCTAGAACTTTCACATTCTTCCTTGCTCTTCTCTGGACTTGCACCAGCTTTTGACAGGTCCAGAACTGAACACAGCACTTGAGGTGTGGCCTCAACAGTGCTGTGTTCAGGGGGATGTCCCTACCCTAATTCTACTGGCCACATCATTTCTGAATGATGATGAGTTTGATCCTGCAATTAATATATTCACAATGCTATCAGCATTCGAAACTGCCTCTGATAAGTATTCAGTTCCTTCTTGTCAGCCTTGTAAAAACTCTTCAACACCAGCTTAATTTAAGACCAAGCTTTGTTCATCTTCAGAACTCAAAGCTGAGCAGAGTCAAATCAATATCATAAGTAATAGTAAGGCAAAGTCTTGATTTTGGTAAAGTTCCAGCCTTCTCTCTAGGCTGAGGTGTAGCACATACAGCACTTCTGGGATTGAGAATCCCAAGGTATGCTGCTCCAGAATAACTCAGGTTTCTAGGCTCAATGATCCCTTCAAAAAAGGGAAAATACAGAGGAAGTGACTACTAGGTGCCACAAGTTAAAAAACTAACCAGAATCAAAAAACAAAACTTAAAAGAAACCATGTCAACTTTAATTGACTATATAGAAGAAATGACCTAAAAATGGCTGTAGGCAACCATTTAGGAAAGAGTGTGCTCCTACTTAATATCATTGATTCCACATTCAGAAAAAAAACCCAAAAGACCACTGAATACTGAGTTCAAGAAGTGTTATGAGAATCTGAGGAATCTTGACCAACTTTGCTCAAACAGCAAAAATTAAAGTAGAAAGATGAAAGAATATCTTGGGTCAAGCTACTCTTTAACTCTGGGCCTTCAGAACACTATTAAAAATTAACCAAGGAAAAGGTAATACAAACCATTGCTCAAAATATCCTAGAACAAACAAAAAAGATGTTTTTCATCTAAGTAGCCACAGGTTTTTTTCCCTAGAACTATCCTAGAAAATTAGGAAGTAGCTTGAGGAGGGTCCCGTAGCTGTATCACTTGTACTGACACTTCCCATTAGGACTGTGGCTGACCCATTTCTGAGGGCCTCCACTGATGGAGATTCTCTGAGCAATTCATTCCAATGCCTAATTTTCTTTACAACTAGAAAAATGCTTTTTTATTTTTTTTTTTTCTTGAGAGTTACTTCTCTCCTACTTGCAATGAAGAGGAATAGGTTATTCAATTTGTTCTTGCAACCATATTTGAAATTTTCAGTGTGTTTTGTCATGTTTCCCCAAGTTTTGTCTTCTTTGCATTAATCAACAAACTATTTCTTCAATTTTTTGTCATGTTTTTAAGAGTAATCACTGTCAGTCAGCTACATCCTCCTTAAAATGTGGCATCCAACACTTCACCTAAGGTTATGGTTATGAACTCTTTCCAAAACAAAGTAAGAAAGGAAAATTCCCTCTTGTGTCTTGTAGATAACATTCTCCTTTATGCTTCTAATATGATATTCATGCATATGTGACAGTGACTATTGAAGCTTGTGATCTACTGGCTAACCTCAGGTCTCGTGTAGCAAGACAAGCCTATTCAGTTATTTCCCACTGAGTGTTTGCTAAAAGTTAACTGTTTCTGACCTCACCTCCCAAAGTTAATTGCCAGCAGCTGTAAGATTTTCTCATTCAGTGATATATGCATTCTAAGGTGAAATTTTTAAGGCCTAGACAATTTGAAAAATTTTAACTTATCTCAGTTCTTTCTAATCTATTTTTTCGTATTGTGAATTTCCATTCCTTTGTCTTCAGTGTTCACTTTTGTGGCTCTCTGATCCTGCAAATAGCTTTTCCTCCTGATGTGTGGCAAACCAACTCTCTTCTCCCCCTTGCTAATAGTGGTTTCTTACTATTGCACTTAGTGGTTTTCTTAGGAAATTTCCCTTCCTTTACAGCCTCCAACAAAAGTACACAAAATGTTACACAGACTAGATGACGGGCATTGAAAGACAATTTTCATAATACAGGACTTCACAGAGGCACTAGAATGACAAGAGCAGTTAAAGGGAGTTATGGCAGTATTGACAGGTTGCACTTCAGATGTCCCTATTCTTACAGTCTCATAGAAAATCTGGCCTGATCTGATTGAAACAAGAACCAGCACTAAAGAGAATAAAATAAAACATTTCACAGGAACCAAGGATCTTGAATGCAAAGGTCAAGTATTAAATCTAGGAGCGAGCTGACTGAAATATGGCACCCTGTTTGTAAAATTGACTGATATCATGTGTTTTGCTTAAAGGAGACTTAATTGCTTCATAATGCCATTCTTTAATGTTTTAGGGCCACTAATTCACTTTAGTTAATAATGATGTTCTGTATTCCTGTCAGTCCATGAAAAACTCCCATGTTGCTCTCTTCACCCAGCTTTTTTACTCTTTTGAAGTGACAAGGAAACAAGGGGAGAAGAGAGAAGAGATGATTACAGAGTAACAGGTTAAGGACATTGTTTATTCTGCAATGAGTTCTTATGCTATTGCCCAGTATTCCTTTCTTTTTATGTTTTTTTTTTGTTGTTTGTTTGGGTTTTTTTGTTTGTTTATTTGTTTGGTTTGGTTTGGTTTTTTGGTTTTGGGGGGCTTTTTTTGGAGGGATGTGTGAGCTATTCAGCAATATTTCTGAAATCCTGGCCAAAGTTCTGCAGACCAGCTCCTGTCAGGCTCTTGTGTCTGTCACACATGAGTGAGATCAATCAAACACCCTATCTGTTCCCAATGAAGTGTAAATATACAGAGAGATCTGGTTGTTCTCTTGTTCTGGGGCATGAAACATTTTGAACTTCTGATCTTTCTATAATCCTTACAGGAACATTCCTCTTTAATGCTAGAGGCCTTTGCCTCCAGATTTTGTGATGGTCACTCCTGCAAACCTTCCACCATTAATGCATCTTTGATTTTTCCACCTCCATAGCTCTGTGTGTAGGTTGAAGTGAGTTGGGATTTCTATCCAGGAGGTTTGTCTCTGTCAAGAGCCATACAGTCAGCAGGCAACTTGCAGTGCCACAGGATGGGCTTTCAGAAAAAAAGTCAATGTTTGATAGCCAAATGCAATACAGTATTTTGAGATCTTAAAGTAGTAAAAAATCTCCACAAGTCAACACGGATGTCCTTTATGACAGCATTTTGTTTCTTTGGAGGTGTTTCACTGCATATTCTGAAGATTCACTTGACTGCTGATAGTCTCACCACTGAATGCATAATGTGCTAGGGCAGTAGAGCCTAAATCAAAGTAGAGGGTTTTAACTTAGCAGCCTGTGGCTCACTCAGAGACTTTTCCTCGCTTCTTAGTTCTCCACTTGTACTCCACTCTGCAGAATTTCCCCCAAAGTGAAATCTTTGGTTTATATTTCAGTCTACCAGGATTCAGATGCTCAGTGAGAGCCCATAGGCCTATGGCTAAGGGTTTACCTCTACACAGTGGAGGAGTTCCCTCTGTCCATTTTCCAAGCCAACCAGAAGCTGTGTAGCACAGTTTGCAAGATGCTGAGTACAAGCTCATAAATTGCCATGATTGGCAGTGTTCATTAGCTCTGACTCAGTGCAGTCAGCTTGGCCTCAGCATTGCTGGGGAGTTTATGTGGTTTCCAGTTGTCTCCAACCCAGAACAGAACAAACACTCAGCAGGCTGGTGTCATCACCCACACTATGCTACGGTAGACTTTGCACAACATTTAAAGCACCACAGAGTCCTGGAAACAGAGTACCCTGTGAGCAGAGAAGAAGCCTCCTTCAATGGATTGATGTCCCCTGTCTCTTAAAAATCCCGCCTCAGTTTCCCAGCTGCCCCTCGTCCCCACGAGTGAGGGGCAGTCCATGCTGTGAAGGCACCTTGGTGCCAGCTGGCAGCGCTGCCCACACCTGCCCATCCCATCGGCTGCCCCCAGGCACAGCTCACCTTGGCTGCTCTGCCTGCCTCCCTCTCCCTAGGCAGCAATTTGTGTGCAGCTTCACCATCCGGCTGCTGGTTTTCATTAAACTTCCAATAATGAAATTACCTCTTGTGACTTCCCTCCTTTTTATGCTGGCTCAAAAGTGGATTCAGATTTGCTACTGCCCCTGTTCTTCCAGGAAAGGTGTAATAGATGGACAGGCAGAGGTTCAGTTAAAAATAACCACAGTGAACAAGAATCAGACTTGCTCTTTGCGCTTAGGCTGCATTTTTATATTATTTTGATACTGTATTACACAGATCTGATCTGGGAGCATACTGCCTTCCAGCTCTCATTTCCACACTCATCACCAGAGGCTGCCCTCCCTTTGGCAGAGCTTAAAGGCTCAGCAGATTCTTTGTAAGTGGGAACTGAGAAATGATTCATGTTAGAAGAATCATTTTTTTGAAAGATTTTTATTTTTTCAATGACCCTGGTATGGTTTTGGGTATAGCCAGTCAAATGATGGAACTGAGGCAGCTGGGGGGATGTGGTGGAGGGGGGCATGGGTCGGAAAGAAGGCCTTGTGCTACTCACCAACATCAAGAACTTTATATCCCTCAGTGCAGAGCTGTGACCAGAGGCAATACCCTGCTCCTTGGTCCCCTTATTTCTGCGTCATTTGTCTCCACAGTTTGGTAGCTTATAGGAGCAAGTCCCAGGACAGAAACTGGACAATAAAAAAAGTGAATTTGTAAACTGATGGAAATATCTTTACTAGAAAATTGAAAATTTTGCATGTGCTTGATGTCTTGATGTTCTTCTGTATTTGTGCCATCTCCGCTTTCATGATTGCATGATCTCCCCAGTACTTTGTTGTTCATATTCCTTGTTTGTTGTTCATATTCAGTATGGGAGATGACCAAAAATACATCCTTTGTTGTTCATATTCAGTATGGGAGATGACCAAAATTTTTCACTTTAGATCTTCCAAGAGGTGAGATAAAGAACAAAAACATTTGCTCTCAATAAGATTTAACTGTGTTATGGTCTGTAGCTGAGTCAATTACTTTGGGTATCAATAGTATGACAAAAAATTCAAGGCCACTATGGCTTGGCTGTGGAAAATGACAAGTTTAATGAGGAACATAAGTCCCATTGCCTTCATGTTTGTTTTGTTTTCTTTCATGGAAAGAGTTGACTGATGTGACTGGAGCATTTTGCCCTTGGGATTATTACTAGCTTCTTAATCAAGGAAATCTGAGTAATTTGATTATGTTGCCAACTCTTCTCTGGTCCCCACTCCAGCTGAGACAGGTTATAGATAGAACAAGATTTGAAACGACATTCCTTTCCAAAGCATTGTTTGGTGAAGAAGTAAAGAGCCGTTACTGCTTTAAGAGAATCTGTCACCTTGTCCTCTAGAAGAAAGGCAACAACAATCTTTTCCAATAATGCACCTGTTATCTCCCTCCTGGAATTTATCAGGCAAGAAACATATTGATCCAATTTGCAGGTTGCAGCCTGCAGTTCTCTAAACATGTCCAAACCCCTGGCACATGATGATGGCCAGAACTTAGTCTGAATTTAGTTTGCAGACATGTACCTACCCACCCTGCTTTCTCCCTTGTGGATTGGTGTTCTTTTTACAATCCAAGAAACCTAAAGTAGAAGAAAATTCCTTTGTTTAAACTCATCAATTTTAACTCACTTTTTTAGGAAATTGTCTTACAGTGTTTTTCTCCATGGTTTCTCACCAGCTGTGAATTTGGAGCAAAAAATAGTGCATGGAACTGTTTATATCTAAGCAAAATATGCTTAATTGGAGTTGAAAAAATCTAGAAACTTTTCTTTCTATTTATTATTTATAAATTGTTGTCATTTCTTAATGAAGGCAGTATTTTGTTTACATAGTACTGGCACTTCACTTTTAATCTCTGGGCCTGTTCTTTAGGATTGCTTTTTAAGATAACAGACACGTTATGCTTTTCAGAAAACACTGTTGTAATGATTCACTGTGCTTTACCCATCATTATAAAACAAAAATGAATGTGAAATCATTCATTTTCTGATCGATTTAGAGTGTGACAGATAAATCTTCCTTGTTTGTTAGAAACCACTTGCAGAGGCTTCTATGGCAACAAAATTAATGACAAAGGAGGCAGCTGTTAATTAATTGTTCAGGCTGACTAGAATAAGAAAATCCTGAATCCATGCACTACCATCCCAATCACTCTTGGTTATTTATTTGAAGAGCTAGTCTGTCTTTTTACTGTACTGGAAAAAGAAAGACTTTTATGATAATAGTATTGAAAGGGCACACGGACTTCATTAGCCTTCCCCCCATGATCCTGTTGGATGTGATCGCTGAAGTTTGGGTCGTGCTCACAATGATCCCCTCAGCTGCTGATAATTTGAGGAATAAAGCTGATAATGCCTTTAGGCCACTAAGGACATAAACAAATAGGAGTAGTCCCTGCATCGAGAGGTTTACAGTCCACAAAGCTGATACATGCCAAGCAAAAAGTAATACGTTGGGATGCTGGCAAAAAGGGTATTTCCAATTGCTTTTGGAAATAGTCCTGGGATGATACCAGAGAAATTATGTTGATGTGTGTTAGTAGGCATGAGATGAACTGAGGAATATGTGATCTCCTCAGGAAGAGAAGAAGAACTCTTGGAATGCCTGTAGGCAGTTAAGTATATGAACTAGAGCAGTTTCCTTACTATTAAAGTTTGCATATTACGCTCTGTAAAGCAGAATTGATATGTTTTCTACAACAGGAGGATCAACCAATGAAATAATTCAAGGCATAACCTATGGAGAGACTGATCCATTTTTCTTTCCAGAATAAATTACAGTTTGAGAAAATAAATACATCTCTATAGAGAGTTCAGAGCATGAAAAGTTTAGGCACTGTCCATTTTTATGCTTACTTAACTGAAAGAGCTGGTCATATTGTGGAAATGCAGATGGCCAGAACCTTGTGAGGTCTATTGCTATATGGCCAAAACTCTGCTTTTCCAGAGAATTTCAATAGGTGTCTGCTGTTTGAAGTGAAGTGAGGAGATATCATGTAGCAACAGGACGCTCCTTCTCTCTTCCTGTTTGGCATTGTTTACTTTGTTGTCAGCTTTCCAGACACATGACAATTGACCTTCTAAAGTATCACATCTGTAGAATTAGAAGGATATGAAATATGAACTGGTGAACCAAAGAGTACCCACTTGAATTCCACAACGAAATTCCTTCAGCAGATGATTCTTATACACAAAGGCAACAATTTTGCCACCAAATAAATTAGGAACAAACTTCTAAAGCTGTGTCAGGAATCAAAAATAGTGATTGAACAACTGAGAAGCATTTGCTTTTCTGTAATATTCCTTCAATAAAGAGCTAAAACCAGATTACTGAAACCAAAGAATGAACCCAAATGCTGCTTACAACAGTGTATTACATTTTTCTCCTGGTGGAACCCATGGGGTTGTTACTCTAGTGGCTCTTTCACCACTAGGTTACAAAATTTCTCTATTAGATCGAAAGGTTACACTAAAAAGCAAAAGTGCCGTGAGTTGGCATTTCCAAAAAAAAGGTGCTGGTGGCTGCTCACAAGCAGGGCAGAAGTGTGCTCCATAGAAACATGCAGGTTTGCAACACTGTGAGCCTTGTCTTCTTCTCACAGCCGTATATCTGTACACATGTATATCCACGGATATCTGTTTGTGTGTAGGAGGGTTACCTACCGTGCAGGACCTGATCGTGGTATTCTTGGACAAAACTCTGATTTATGTCGCGTGGCTAAGAGGGCTTTGTGGGTACATGTGATGATGGCTGTAAACAATGTCTGGTGAGAGGAGATGTTCCCTTACTTGAAAGTAGCCATCAGAATATTTCTTCCCTTCTCTTATTCTAGTGTTTACAAATCTTAGCTGATTCTTTGCTAGCTAAGGAGGGGAAGAGGAAAACGCCTCAATGCAAATAACAGCAAGGGGATTCTTTTCCAGTCAATAATAAAGATATCAAAGGCCATCCTGTTTTCCAGGTGCTCTTCTGTTTCTGCCAGCTATGATATCTACACCCAACATGGTGCCATCATTCAGCTACGGTGTGGTGGATTCATGAATATTTAGCAATTTGCAAATTATGCTTGGAGAGCTCTTAGCATAGCTGTTTCTTTGTCTTTCTGCTTTTCTTTCTTCACTAATGATTTAAAATGTTTACATGCCTAGCATCAGAGGCTGTGTTCTATGCTTGCCGTTTGCCTTTGTACACCAATTAGGTCTTTGTAATTTAAATGATGTTTTATTTGTTGATTTGGAAGCATCCTTGTTGGTAGAATGAGGTTTTCTTCATCCTGCAACTGTTCTTTGATATAATGATTTATTAAGGTACTAGGAGTAATATTGATCCTGCTAATAGCTTCTGCTTTGCCACAGAATGCCTTACATTTTCCTTGCTGAAAGGGCCATATTCCTTTCCTCTTCGTCTGATTGACCATAAATGCTTTGGCCTTTCCCCAGCAATTATCAAAGCAGTGGGTAAAAGTCAAGTATTTATAGACTAATTAGAGAATTCAGCATGTCCAAATGTGTACTTTACATAGCACAAAGAGTTAGAGGACAGCGCTTTGAAATTAGGGAGTTGGTTCATACTGCTCAAAAATGAATTAGCAAATTCAGAGGAGTTATGTATTTATTATCGATTAGGACAATCTTTCTGGGAATTGCTGTGTGGAGTTATGTGCTGGGCCTGTGATTTATTAATGGCATTTATGCTTACATTACATTGGTATCTTCACTGTATTCTCTGTCATCTATTCTAACCTCCTCTTTCTTGAGAAAGCTTTCTAATGTTAACGCCTGCAAGGTGGTGGAGAAGGCATCAATTTTGTAATCCATCTGGAGCTGATTCCTTTTGTAGTTTTTGTTAACCACATAGGAAAATGCATTATTTCTGTAGTAACTAAAAACACTGAAAGGGAATAGGGGACAGCTCCATGGAAAATATGGCACAAGGCTTTTAAGGGTTCAGAAAAATGAAGCCAAATGGAGGTGGAGGTGACCTGATCAGCTGTGGATTAGTGTCTCCATTAGGCCGCTTAAGGTTGTGGATACAGCATTACCAAAAAGTTTCCTATATTTAATCTTATTGGGGCACTCTGTTTTATCATATTTTGCTCTGTTGGGGCATCTGTAGATTTGTGTAGCAAACTTATAATACAATAGTTAGTGAAAACATATTGATAGAGACATGTTAATTTTTATGCTTCACAGTTAGAGCTAATTTCTGGCTATTTCAGGATCAGAAAGACTTTGCCTGTGGGGGAACACTATGAAAAATCTTTTTTTTCATAGTCCTTTAAAAAACTTCCCCGATTGAAGACTGCTGAAAACAGAACACAAAACAAATTTTGCTGCTGTTCATAAATGTCACTTGCTCCTGTGCAACTACATACTCCTGAAACTCTGGTCAGAAAGCACAGAGTAGAAGAGTATTTTTGCCTTGCATTAAGATCTGTATCTTGAAATATGCATGTATTAGCCTGTTCAAGGTTTGTTTTTAGTTAACATTTTTGTGTTTTATTTTGCTAAATGTGAGCACTGTTGCTAGTGAAGCTGTCACATAGACGAGAGGACTTTTGTCACCTACATGAGAGCTAGTCACCCTGCATAGCCAGTGGAGAAAAACAGGCATTTCTAGGACAAGAATCATCTCAGCTTTAAATAGACAGGCAAAATAAATCAGATTCATCACACCCTGAAAGTGTTTCTCACTGGTAACGGTGAAGGGAGCTGTGAGTGACTAGCTCAGAGGGAGGCGTCCACAGATCACTGAGATGAACCCATACTGCTGTGGTACGTGGGCTGAGTTACCCCTGTGAGTCCCCAAAGGAAGGAATATGTTGCTGAGAAAGTCTGGATAGCATGCTCGAACTCAATCCAATTTTTTTAGATTATCTAAATTAGCTGAGGTCTATCCTGCAGGTCCAGGCAGGTTGCTGCTGGTCTGGATCTAATTTGCATGTAGGAGGTGGGTCTTTCACAGGTGTAGATCTGTACAGCTCCATTATGCCAGCAGAGCTCTGCTGACTGCGCCAGCACAGGATCTGATCAGCGGAAAGGTGGTTCTGCACCTGAGTTACAGCAGCAGTCAGGGGGTGAGATTTTATCTTCCTTTAAGCAGGGTAATGTGATCTATGGCTGGGTCTGGTTCCAGCCACAGTAACTGGCTGTGACAGTGGTGGGGGGGACAAGGGGAAGGGAGTCCCCTTTGCAGTGAGTGTGAGGGGATAAGGTGTATCCAGGTGCTCTGTTTAAATCACCGTGGCCCATATGGAGGGAATGGAAAGGATCCCAGCCCATGACCAGCATTGTCAATAGACGCCCTTAAGTAATTTCTCTACAGCAACATATCTTCATCTCTGAATGTTAATTAATAATTGATCTTGTTATGTATGTAGAGGACTCCCTATAATTCAATTCTCTATATTTATGTCTCATAAATGACTCTGCCTTGTCAGATTTTATGGTGAAATAGTAGATCCAAGAATTAACATAATGTAACAACCAAATCACATATATAGCCTTGATCTGCAAACTCTTTTGCCCATGAATAATTTTAGTTATTATAACTGAACTCACTGGGACTTATATATGCTTTTGCAGGATGAGAGCCACAATGTTTATTAAATTAATTTCTTTCATACACTACATGTGTTCAAATGAAACTAATTTATCTGTCATGTATCTAGGCATTTTTCAGCATATATTATGTAATTAATTTTTTAAAGCATGGTTCTAGTGAATCAGAGGCCTAGCTAATATTTCCAGTAGATAGTTAGATAAAACTGAATCTGAGTTCATGAAAGAGAATATTACTTTGTACATGTGTATTTCTTGATATGTATTATACTGTTTAGTACATGTTATTACGTATGCATGCTGTTATGAATATCTGTGTGTAGCTGGGCATATACAGGTAGATATGCATGCATAGATGCATGTAAGACTTGCTGTCTCCATACATATATCTATATTGATATTTATATAGCTATGCGGATTCTGTATGTTTGAAAATACAGACAGTTTTTTTACTTACTAAATATATGCACACCCAGGTATACTCATGCTTGTCTGACTCATGCCCATCTATCCTCGCTTTCAAATAAACAATCTTATTCTCTTTCTGGAGTTTAAAATAAGTGCTCCCCTTGTGAGGACCAGTGGCTTTGTAACTCTGTGAAGAAGGAAACTCATAAGATTCAGTTCTAATGCTCATCCAGAGCTTCAGTGTGGACAAATGTCATCTGCTTTGTGTCAGTGTGTTGTGAAGCTGAAGAAATGTTGCACTTTGCAATGACACTGTGCTTATATATTGCTTTGCTGAGAAGAGGGAATGAAAGGAAGGAAAGAACCTTGCCTGTAGTCTGTCAATTAAAAAATATGAAATAAAAGGTTATCCAATGTTTTTGTATTTAAATACAACAATAAGGAATGTTTAAATTCAAGAATAAGGAAATATACTGAGCTTGTTCTGAGAATGTTGCTTAATGATATACAAATAATCACTCAGATTGCAGTGTTTGAAATGAGTGTGGTTTATGATCTAATGTCTAAAGATCATTAACCGACATCTGCTTGTTTCTGGAAACAGTGCTGAAAAAAGCCCCAAATATAAACTCCTTCAGTTAAATTGCCCTTTTTATATGCTGTAAGTAATGGGGAGAGAACCATAGGGAAGTCTGGAGGTGCTGCTCACATTTGGGTAAAATGAGTTTATTCTCTGCCATTCAGAATTGACACGGAAAGATTACTTCGTTTCCCTTGTAAGAGAAAAAATGATTGTTTTTCTTTGCTTCTTTTATTTTAAATGGACTCAGGCAGCCATGAAGGCTTTTAGACAGGACATTTGGCCCATGGGGCTGGCAGCACTGACTTTAATACATTGCTTACTGACCTTAATCCCTGATAGTGTAGATCTCAGGGTGCTCAGCATTCCCTTGTGGAGCTGCTTTCCCACAGCTCACATGGTGGTGTTCCTCAACGCACAAGATGCCCTGCTCACGTTGGTGCTAAGTACTGCTGGGTGCCAATAAAGCTGTCCAGGAGTGGCCCCTGGGGGAGGAATTCTGAGTGTGAGATGTGCTGCTGTTTGGGTGTCCCTCCTATCATGTACCTGGTTTTCCTGTTTGGGTAGTGTAGGCGTAGGAGTTTAGATCAGACAGATGCGTACTGCTGTGCTTATAGTTTGAGCTCGTAATATATGAACAAAATTCTATCTTCCAAACTTCTGCTCATAAGATATCTTGATATTCAGAGGCATTTCCAATGAACTTGTCAGGCTGTGTGTAAGAGGAAGGCTTTTTAAGATTGGTTCCCTTAAAAAAAATGAGATAAGAGTGCATCAGTGCACATTAGAGATGAAATTTTCAAAACAAGGGCATTCTATTGGGCTCTGTTTTGTCATTGTTGGCTTATATGTTCCTTCTTTTGTGGGAAATGCATTACAAACATCTCTGCCAGAGGGCTTTTATTTTGGGGTTGATCTGAATTTAAGGTCAGCCACTTAAAAATGAGATTAAACAAAGGTGATGAAATTATGCTAAGTGAGGCTTTTCAATTATCTTTACTTTTTAAAAGGAAACTACCTGGAAGGTGGCACTTATATTGTTATAGTGGTAAATAAGTATCATTATGGAGAATACAGTAAACAAATGTCTGCAGACACAAAATGATCTGTGCACAGCATCACCCCCCTGAAAGCAGTTTGGATAGCTGTTTCCTCAGCGAAACAGAAAAATGCTTTGGCTTTTCTTTACTGGGGAAGGAACATACTTTGGGCTGATAACACAGCAGACAGGGCACATCTGATTCTCACTGTAACTTTCCCTAATGAGGTTTATTTATGTCCCAGCTCTCTGCATGATCAGCAGTCATTAAATACTGTCACTCAGGAGTATTTGTGCTTAGGGTTTTTGCAGAGATGATGATAACGTGTAAACAGGAGTTAGTGGAGCTCAGCAGCATTTGGTTGCATTTTTCAGTTCGGTGTTTTGACATGTGGTCCCTTGTAGGGGGTTTAATTTTGCTCTACTCCAGTTCTATTAAAACAAGGCCAAGCAATTGCTGTCCACAAAACAGACTTAACCCAGGCAATAATTTATTGGTGTTTGGGAGCTCCTTGCAATGACACTGGAGGATGTTGAAAACAGTCTAAACTGTACCAATATATATTTAAATGAGAAACTCTTTTCAAAACTTTTATTGAAAGTTTAAAAGAAAGAATATAGAAAAAAACAAAGTTTTAGTTTTATTAAGCTAAACTTGAAATATATCAGCCTTCTGAGGAATATGTACTTCCCTTTGGATATAACAGAAGATGTCCCTATGTATATCAGGCTGGACTCAGGTGTCATTTTCTCTTAGGCAACTGAGAAATACACTTTCTCTTCCCTGTGATTCAGGGTCCTGCATTCCAAGGAGAAGAAGGGTTTCAGAAAGAGAAATGACAGTTCCTTTAAGTTTATATCAACATTATCACACAACTGAAAAGGTCAGGAAATTTAAGATTGTCTGTAGTGATACAGACTGTAATGCTGACTCAGGTGATCTAACGAGCCTATAGAAGGGAGTAGATTTGTGCTGACACAGCATGAAGAGTCTTTGAGCTATATATTTAGCCATTCTTGGCTAATTAATACTCTAAAATTTCATTTTTATGTACCTTTGTACATGTACTGCTGGGGAAATGTCAAGTTGAGCATGGAGGGAGACTAGATTCATCCCTGTGATTTGAAAAGAAGGGTAGGAGCTGAGCTTCTCTGCTTGACTGCTTTAGGTGGACAGGCCAGCTAGACATGCCCAGACCACATACCTGGACCAACCTTTGTCTTCATAAATTTCTTGTTCTTCCAGAAGTGTTGGCTTTTTAGTTGGTCGTTGTCCTGCTACCTGAACAGGATCAGATGAATTTCTCTGTTAGGGAAGCACAGAGCTATGTGCTATGAATTCTAAAGTGGAAAACTCACTGTGCAGGAACTAAAGAAAAAGAAGTGCTAAATTAAAAAAGCTTCTAACCTGATATAAATAATCTTTGTTGCCTGTCACTGCACCACATCATGGATCAAAGCTGTTTTTCTTCTAACAAACATTTGGGTAAGCTGCTTAGAATATGTAGATGACATTGAAAATCACTCCTGAGTGGTTTGTTGAGTTTTTCTTTCTGAGGTTCTTATTTTAAATCCACTTATAAGTTACCAATGTCATAAGCAAAATATTTCATTATTATATTAAAGAAAGAAAAGTGCCCTTGGCCTGTGATCACATTGACCAAGATGTTAGGGTGGAATTTTAAATCCCCTAACCATAAGGATTTGTAATTTGAAATATAGATGCAACCTTGGAATGAACAGTTTCATCTTTGTTGGCTGTGATAAATATGAGCCATAAAGTAAACCTGTGCTCTGAACCAGATTGGATCAAGCATCGTTGCTGAAGCTCCTTTGCCATTTTTCTATGTTTCTCTTCCAAGCATCTGGTTCTACAGATCACAGTTCTCCATTTCAAGGTTGTATTTTTTTCTGAGGCTGAGGTTAAGGAATTGTCACATCCCAAGGGGAATCTTTGTTTTATTTTTTAATCTATCTTGCTGTAGCTTTATTTCTACAGCAAGTGGTTTCGGTAATCCATACTGATGAGTTGTCTGCTCTCCAGGTAGGGTGACAGGTAGATTTATGAACCAGGAGAAGATAATCTGCTTCCACAAGAGGTCACTGGTAGCAGTGCACACAGCACAACTAGTTTCTGCCATGCTTCTGTAAAGGGCAGGTTTGGACAAGCCTCTCACCAAATGTAATAAAAAAGAAAAGGGAGTTCTTACTCTTTAGAGTTACACTCTATGTACTTTACAAAGAAAAGGGGCAAGATAGTTAAATGAGAATGCTTTTAAGAGTTCCTTTCCTTTCAGTAGTCAGCTAGCCAGTTGTCACAAGACAGAAGTAGTTTTTGCCCTCCCCATCTGAGATGGGACTTCACTGTTCCCTGCTGATAGGTGGTGCTTGGCTGATGTTGCTTCAGAGTCTGAGTTCTAAAGGCCATGAGGATTGCTGGAGCTACAGAGAGTGTAACAGGAAATTGTTAATTCATCCATAGAGTCTGTACGAGTAATTAAAACAATTCTCCTGAAATCCATATGCCTGCCTGTCTATTGTTAAAAGAGGTTGCCACAGGGTATAATTTTAGGACATTTTTCTCCTGGTTTCTTTGTGTGCAGTCAGCAAAGGTTCCTGGTGTTAGGGAACAAATCTCCTTTTTAATTTTTCAGTCTGCCTGAAAATCACCTTTGGAGAGAGGCAACCCCATTATCAGGAATTAATGGAGCCTTCTGTAGGCAGGGTTCTGCCCAGAGTGCTGCTGCTTGTAAAAATCAGGACATTTCATGAGCATGTTATTTCTGTGTTCCTAAAGCTTTATTTCAAATTTGATTGTCTCATGGTGCATGTAGCTCTCCAGCACACTGAAAAATACCAAGCATTTTTTGTCTTGTTTTGGCATCCTGTGTGCAGCTCCCAGTCCCCCAAGGATAAACAGAGGAAAGCTTTGTTCTGCTATCTGGTGATAATTTTTTAAAGGTCAATGTTGTCATCCGTTTTACAGGAAATCTTACCTGTCAACGGCTGCCTGAAATGACTAAAAGACATTTCTTTGCATTTCACCTTCAGCTGGGGATTTCCATGTGGAGTGTTGGTTAAGCCTTTTTGCTTTCAGATATGCTATGTATTAATTTATTTTTTTAAACAGTGTTCTGCCTTTACAATCATTATCTCTCTTGTTCCTTGCCTGCCATTCACACCAGTTCTAAAATTCCTGGAATGTATAGCACAGATTCCCAACACAATGCTTTAATTGCTGATATGGTGCAATATTTTTTTTCTTCTCTTTTCTTTTTCCTGGAAGAAGAACAAATTTAGTATTCATGCAAGGTGAAGAGACTGTAACTCCCAACAGCGCAGTTTTATCTCTTAGCATTTAGAGATGACTTTTAGAGCTGCTCATTGCAAGGAATAAGTTTCTCTTCAGAGAAAATCCTCCCTGCCATCAGTTTTGACATGTATCTGTGATGCTCCAGAAGGACTGTCTGCTTCTGCATTCCCATTCAGCACTGCCCAGTGAGGGGAACAATCTCGCACTGCCTGACATAATGGCAGCTGCCCAGTCCTCTTAGCCAGCTGGGAGCTTCATTCACCTCTCAATTCGTTAGAAACAGATGTTTTCCTCAGAGGAAAGGAAAAAGAGGTGGGAAAACACCCAGCTGATTTCCATTGTGGAAAGATCTATCTAATCCAGGGCAGAATTTCTGATCACAACCCATGAGTGTTTGTCCTGGGAACTATGGCCCATTTGTCTGGAGTGCACACCACTCACCTCAGGTGTGTGATGGCAGCTGGCAGCCTGCAGACTTCAACAAAAGGTTCTTTGCAAAAATCTTGAACAGTTGAAATCAGTAACTTCATCCCAATTCAGATTCCTTTGGTTCTCTTCCAATTAGCATGCTTTTGTCGACATGAATTGCTTTTTGCCCAGCTCTAATCATATACCAGGGTTTGGGCTAGAAGAAGTAATAAATAAGAAACATTTTAATTTGGATTAAATAAACATTCATCTCCTTGAACTGGTCAGAGAGAAATTAATTGTTTTATTCTTCTGATCTACTAATTACATGTACAGGCAAGCCCATGTAAGCTTTGCCTGCATGCTCTGTCATTAAAGAATGGATTACATTGGAATTAAATTCCTGTATTTCCATCAAAGGTCTCAGTGGGTCAGGGTGGTTGGCAAGATTCATAGGCTAAAAAGGAGGAAGCCAATGGATATTGGTGCTTAAGAAATATCGTGTTCTGCTGGGGGAGTTATCCTTTCCTGAGAGTCTGGATCGTTCTTTTTCTCGTTGTTACCATCTTTTTGCACCCTTGCACTGCCTGGACATTAATTCTATATTCCTGTCGGGTTTTTTTGCCAATTCCTACCCTTTCAACCACCAGGAAACATCGAGTCAATTGCATGTTTTCCAAGTCCCAGCCTCACAGGGAAATGCGAGGGTTCGTGATGACAATGCCTCATTTTCTAGGATGAGATATTTTTGTGGTCCTGTTCTGTCTACAATGGGGCTTTGTGTTTGCTGGCAGTGAATACACACACAATATCTTTCTCCCTGCTGTAAGTATAGTAACTCTTTTCCACCTCTTCCTCTGGCTACGTAGAAAATCAGATGAGAGTGGAAAAGTGAGAAAAAACTTGACAAAAAAATTATTTCTTGAAGGTGAGATTCACAAGGCAGAGAAGACAGTAGATGTCACTTTTGGGTCAGCAGCACAGAACAGTGATTTAAGAAAGAGGAACAACTCTATTATTTTAAAAAGTGACAGACAATTTTAGGCATCCATGTTTTTTCCACCCTATTATAAGAGGTCTTTTCTCACATTTTGATTTAATAATTAGAAAATATGTGTAACTATGGTGCAGCCTGAAAAGTTTCAGTAAATGCAGAAAATTGCAGGTGTCAGATTATCTTATCCAATTTTCCATGTACAAAAAGCTTATCTGCACAAAAGAAAAAAACACAGAGATGTGAAATGTAAATGGTCACTTAAGAAAAATTAAATACCTAAATATCTACATTTATGCTGATTTCTAATCAACCCTCTGTTTGGGCAGCATGCAAAGGAAAAGCAGGAAATCATAAGCACTGTTTGAGACTTGCTTCTCTAAGCCATATTAGTTGCATTATTACCATAATTAACACATTCTCTAATCGAACCAAATACACCAGAGATTGCTTCACATTCTGGGCTTTGGGACAAATTACTCCTCTGTATGAAAGCCAGAGAAATGCAGAGTTTTTTCTGTCAGTCTCGGGGGTGTCAGCATTCCCAGCGATGGTCAAGGAGCTTTTGCAGGACTGGATCAGAGCCAGGGCTTTACGAGAGGAGCTGCGCATCCCTCCCTTGGCGCGGTCCTGACCTGTTCTGCCGCACAGCGGTGCAGGAGATGCAGAGCTGGTTTCTGTGTCAGCAGTGCAGATTCACCAGTCACCTGAGGTGACATGGTAATAATGAAAACACGTGCACCAAGCAAGCAGGTGAATTTTACTTGGCCAGAACTCAACAGATCTTTCAGAGGGCCCACCAGCCTCTCCTTGCCCACGTGCAATTTGCCCTTGAGACGCTCTGATTTTCCAACCGGGCCGTTGTTTGCGGAAAATCTCAGTAAGACTTTGGTGACTTGTACAGCTTCATCAAGTTTCACTGAATAGCTATTTACAGAGAGAGTGAATGAGTGAATAGCTGCCAGACAATTTGTAATGTGTGTTGCTGAAAAGCAGAAGATAAGACAGCATTTCCTATCATAATCTACTAGCTCAGACATGTTTAATCTTGCCACGTTTTTTTTCCTGGCGAATGAAGAACGTTATAGGAGAGGATGGAGAGGTGGCAGAGAACGCTGTTCTGACCTTGAATCTGCAACTGTATATTTATTTGAACTTATATTCTTTGAATGCTCTTTTTCCATGTGAGTGGTTGCTGTGACAGGAAAGGGGGAAGCAGAAAGCTGCATGACTGGGAATGAGCCATGAAAGGTTCTCTGTTATTATGTTCTCCACATCTTTGGGAATCCTGCTGGTGGGAAATTTTTCTGAATCGCAGATGTCTGCCTGCCCAGGCTGAACCTCACACAACTATCTGGAGAGGGGAAAAGGAAGGGACTCTTGTTGGAACACATGAACTGACACATGATTTGGGTGTCCTTGAGTTCTAAACTGGCTGTAAAATTAGCTGAGAGAAAGGGTGATTGAAGTTAGAAAGGAATTAAGAAATTTCTCATTAGGTTTCATTGCAAAGGTTTTTTTATATTCTGTTTCAAATTATCTTGTCAATATCAATATGTTCTTCACAGTCTCATTATGTAATATATACAGTCACAAAATCACAGAATCTGGTGGAGGCTGGAAGCACCTCTGGGATCATGTAGTCCCTATTAGAGCCCCTCTGCTATAACAGGGCTGCATCCAGTCAGGTTTTGAGTATCTCCAAGGATTAAGACTCTGTGACATCTCTGAGCTACCTAACACTAGTGTTCAATCACCCATACAGTAAAAAGGTGGGGGGTTTTGTTGTTTCTTTTGTTTGTTTGTTTGTTTTCCAGGCAGAATTTCCTGTGTCTCAGTCTATGCCCTTTGTTTCTTGTCTTATTTCTGGGTGCCACTAACAAAAGTCTGGCACTGTTTGCCTTACCTGTCTCAGATATTTCTGCACGTGGATATAAGATCCCCTTGAGCCTACCCTTCTCTAGACTGAAGAGTTTCAGCTCTCCTCACAAGCTAAATGCTCCATTCCCTTCTTCATCTTTCTGGCCTTTTTCTGGACACACTCCAGCAAGCACATGTCTCTGGAGAGCCCAGAACTGGACATGGTCAGATACACAAAAGACAAAACAGTTGAATGCTTCAGACTTACCTATCTAAAACATTGTTTAATCTTTTCATATTAATTCTGTATGATGGGAGTTTACATTTATGTATCTGGCCTGGTGTGGAGAGAAAGTACGTCTTGAGGGTCTCATCCAATGCTGCAGTAAAGCAGGCAGTCCCAAAATTAGTTTCAATGTCCCACTGAATTCTGAAACTCTCCAAGAGCAATGATTCCACAGCCCTTCTAGGCCGTTATGCCAGTGCTGCATCACTCTCATTAGAGAGAAAATTTTCTGTGTGTCCAGATGTAATTTCCCTTGGTACAGCTTGTGATTGCTTGCTTTTGTCTTTTCACTGTGGGCTCCAAGAAGGCGTGGCTTCACCCCTGCTCTAACCCAGCTCCTTTAGCCTCTCCTTATGCACCAAGTGCTCCACCTCCTGCTGTCATAGTTGATTTGTACTGTCCTCACTGACAATATCTTTCTTGCCCTTTGAGCCTCAAAGCCGGACACATCATCCCAGATGTGGCCTCATGAGGTCTGTATAGAAGGGAACAATCACTTTCCTTGGTCTGAAAGCTGACCCAATGCTTGACCACAAAATGTGTGTTGGCACAGACTGTGTCCTCCAGTAATTGTTGCTTGAAATTTTGGTTCTTAGTATGCTGCCTTAATTTAGGTCTCTAAAGTTGGTCTCAAAACTCTCAGATGATAAATAAAAGTTATCTGCAGCTTTCACGCTCTTGCAGTCCTCCCCACACACATGCTTTTTTCTGTTCTGTCATATATTTATGAAATGTCATAAGACAAGAGGAAATCTCAAAGAAACTGTTTTTGTTTTTTTCCAAGATGGAAGCTATCAATTAAACATTATTCCCTTTTTCCTGTATCCTGCCCATTTTTCATCTGTGACATTATCCTTCATTCATTCATGGCTGATTAGTTCCTGTATTAGCGTCTTATGTAACAACCCATCAGAGACCTGTTGGAGGTTGTTTGCTGCATTACTGCGGGATGTCAGGCATAGACAAGGAAAATGAGCTGGTAGATGCTGCACAAACAGACACAGAAAAGTTAGCAACCATCTGAAACAGCTCCATTTTTGGATTAAATGTTATGGGTCAGCCTATCTCAGTCTGCTCCTGGTTACTATGGGAAGAGACTTCATGGGGTGTTTCTCTAAGTTTCTGATGTTGCACCTGTCCTGTCTTGTAAAATTACCCTTAACAAAAGGACATCACAGACAGCCACTAGAGCTCAGCTCAAGCATATCTGTTGGCAAAGTTTTTTTTGGCCAGAAGGTATTCCTAGGGACAGGTTGAGAGGCTACAACAGAGTAATGCTTTACAGAGGCTTTCTCACAAATGTGATAAAGAGTCTCAAGAGATTACAAAGTTGGCAAGTGATGAGTAGAAGCAGGAGCTGTGGACTGTTCAGGTGTGAGAGTTGACCTTTGAAAGCTGAATAGAATGAGCAATACAGTGGAAGAGTCCTTGAAAGTGAAGGCCAGTTGATTGTTTGATATGAAAAGGAAAAGGAGCAGCAAGATGAGTGAAAAGAAAGCCGGGCTGGGGAATGATCTTTGCAGCAGCATTGTGGATCAATACACCATCAGGGCATGAATGAGTTTGTCAGTGTCCAGGAAAAGGATGTTGGAGTAATTGAGACATGAGGTGATGAGAGCTTAGATAAGAATTTAACAGCAGGACTGGGAGTGAGGGGTGCCTCTGAGATATGTTAATTGGAAGGAATCTGCAAAACCTTTGGTACCTCCACACGGCAGGCAGGGCTCTGACTGCAGTACTGCCCTGGTGGGAATCAGCCTGAAGAAATTTCCCTCCAGACAGCTCAGCAGGCAGAAGCAGCAAAGGAAGGTTTGGTGACATGGGCTTTGGTGTGGGCTGGCTGTTAGCTCAAATGGGCTACTATGAGTTCAGTTGTGGCTGCCACTGGATTTCTCTACTCTTTTGCTCACTTGCTCCACACCTGTTGCAGGTGTAAGCTTCGAAGCTCTGAGAAATTGTTCCTTTTTTTTTTCCCTCTGAGCTCTTTGACCCCTTGAGTACTTGAAGTTTCCTATTCCTAGGGTTCGGCTGCTTCTCGGATGTCATTGTTTCCTGCACATCCCCTTTCTTCCCCTTGATACTGCAGTCACTAGCATGACACTGTAGAAACTTCTTCCAGAATGTTTTCAAATTCTGGAAGAAGACAGAATTTGGCCAGTTAAATAACTGTATGCAGGGAGTTAAAAAGCAAAGCCCGGACAACCTCATCTCCCCAAGGCAAACAAAAAATATCAACCAAAAACATTGCCTAAGGTGGAAAAACTGATCTGAGTCCTGCAGGATGATAGACTGAGAGGCAGGAGGGGGGAGGAAGAACAATGTAACAAAGGCACTATTTCCCAGTAGCTGTAATTTAGCTCCAAGTCTTCTTTCCAAGTCACTTATCTCATTAAAATCTGTCACATGGCCTTTCCCGAGGCCCATGTGGGGCATTTCCATATGAGCAGCACGGTGCTTTGGGGGAGGCACAAGCCTGCCCACATTGCAGCGGGAGCTCTGCAAATGACTTTAAGTCATTTGGCTTCAAGATGCACAGGGCTGAGCTTTACCCACCACAGCAGCTGAAACGATCCTCCTCTAAAAGGCAAATGCTGCCTCTCTTAGGGAACAACAAAAGATCCTGAATACAGCCTCAAGGTTAATGCTTGTTTTTGTTTACAGTGACATAGGAATTATTTTGTGTTCTGCACATATGTGATGCACCTGCTAAACACGAGGATTCTTACTAAGGTTGAAACTTGAGACATATGAGTAAGACAGTGGATTGCTCATAGGGAAAATCAGAGTTTAGAAATTCTTTGTGACATCTGCCATGCATTGTTTTTCAAAGAAGTCTGAAAACTTTGAATTAACCTTGGTACTTTAACTGCAGTTTCTAAGAAGCTGCAATAAAGCTTGTGCTCTAATATCTCATAGAAGCAAGTGGGAAAAAAAATCAGTTGGAGCAAAGGGATACAGCAGCATGAGAAATGTTGCCTGTGACATTTAAGCTCAATTTAATCTGCTGTGGCACTAGTAACATTTGTTGGTGACTTAGGGGAGAGGATGTTTGCAGTGGTGGGTGGGATCACGAATGTCATCCGATTTTAAGGCCTGTGCCTTGGATGAACCATCTTTCCATGATGCTGACAGGGAGTCATTTATTGAAGCACAGAAATCCCAGTAATGCATAGTTTGTCATTTGCATGCTTTAGTCCAGTGTGTCTGATGCAGTATGTATTTTCCATTATTGCTCAGCAACATGTGAAAATCTTGTTCATGGAAATTCCTTCTCACGTGCAGTGATAACCAGATTTCCTGGTTGTTCAGTTCTTTATCCATGACCTGTTTCTATGACACATGTCAGTGAATACTAGATAGAGGACACCAAACAAATTTTCTCATTAATTCTTGCCAGAGTATCTCTCCTATAAGAAACACAATTAAACCCATTCCTAATCCCTGAGCTATGCTTTCTGCAGGGCTGATGCAATTTCAGCTGATAACATAAATGGATTGTAATGAAATTCACATGTAGCCAAGGCAGGGCTTTCTGCTTTATAAACAAAGAGACACCAGCTGTATTGGTGGTGTAGTGTTTTAGGGAGATGTTTGGTGTTTCTCCGTCAATATACTGTTTCTACATTGCTTTTTTACATTTCTTTTCTGCCCTACAGTTCTGCAACTTTGCAAGAGATGTGGGATTCACTCTCAACCCTGACATTTTCATTTTTTAAGCCTAAGACTCAGCAGCATTTGCCATTGTCCTAAATCTTAAAGAAAAAGAAAAGAAGGAAAATGAAACCTAAACCAAATCCAGGATGAAGTTTGATAAATTGTTTGTAATGTACTATTCCCTATAAAAGAGTCAGATGTCATCATGTGGGATTATTTTTCTTAAACTCTGACAGCTTTACATGTAAAGGAAGAATTCATTCTGCTGGACTTGGCCTATGCCACTTCATTTAGCAAGCTAGCAAAAACAAGTGTATATGGCTGGCTTACACATACACACATTTTGATGACTGGATGATGTAATTTATTTGCTATGCTGCTTTTGATAAAATGTGTGTTTGTTGTACTGCTTTTGATATTTTGATTGGGTTTGATATTTTGTAAACGTGAAAAAGTGGAAAAAGTGGGTTAAGCTCTTAGTTCTGTTTGGGAACTGATATGCTGTCTCTGTTTTGACTTGCTCTGGGGGAATTAATTTGTGTCTGCTGGAACAAAGCCCAAAAGTATCTTTTAAATTACACCAGTACATCACCTGTTCTTTGCTAGCTGGAGTCCCAGCAGGACTTGGCATGGTGTGTCCGTCTGGTTGTAGCTCAGACACCACTGCTGTGGGAATCTCCTCAGTGCTTCTGGTGGGGCTGTCTCTCCTAAGGGTATCCCTGTTGCATTGCCCTGTAGCTGTTAGTTAGTCTAGAGAAATGGAGTAGGAATCTGATGTAGCTATCTTCTGAGAAGAAACAGTTTTTCACATCTCTTTTCCTTCTGTCTACATCTCTTTTGGAGTCTGCCATAAGGACAATAAAGATGACTTTTCAGAGGAATCTAACTCTCTCAAAAAAGTGAACCCAGTGCAGGCACTCTGAATAAAGGTGGCAGGAGTCCTTAGCTGAGGGTCATTTTCCAAGCTAAAGGGAAAAAATGTAAACTTAATAAGCCAAGCATGACTTAAACCAACCAACCAAACAAACAAACCCAAAAAAACCAAACAAAACCAAAAACACCTGCAAAACCCAGGAGACTGCCAGATTGCAAAAAGTCCTTATCTTTTGAGTCCTTGCTCATGAGCCAGCCAATTTTGTTGAGGAGTATACAGCCCAGAAACTTACTAATAACCATGGGCTTTTGTCTGGTGCAATAGATAGCAACATCACAGATTCGCCAAGTGATCAGGTCTTAAACTGGTTTAGTGCCTTGGTAAGGATAGGCTGGAACCTCTATCCTGTACTTTAAAAACAGAATTGAAATTAATGTGTAAAACTGTAAGTTAACAAGGGCCCCAAACTGTGTTAATAAGATCCATATAGTCCCAGGGAGGCACATTAAAACCCTGAGATGCAAGGGCTGACAGAGTGGGACTTTTCCTGTGTATTTAGAAGTCTGTTCCATTTTGATGAATTTTTTTAATTAATAAAAAGGAGATGGATAATTGCATCAGAAAAAGCCATTTATTGTCATGCCGGGGCAGCACAGGGGGTACATGATAAAGTCTCAGGTTTGCAGGATTGCAGCTCTGGCATGCCAGACCTATCCAGGGTGGTCACAGCATGCTTGGAGCCAGGACCATGCCACTGTGCTACAGTTGTGGTAGGGGCTTTTAAAAATCACACTCAGCAATCTCTGCTCCCCGCTGCCATCTCCTCTCCCAGACAAAGCCCTGTGAGCTTGGGCACAGATAATAAACACATCATTCACTGAGACATTCAAAGCAGGGCCTGGCCATTATGCAGCTGATTGCGTAGGGACTGAATGTGAGCACAGACAGATCCTGCTGACAGGCTGGAATTACACAAGGTGAAACTCAGCAAAGCCTGGACTTCTTATGGTTTTAGTCAGTGGTTCTCCCCAGAATGCTGAGAGCAGGTGTGTAATAGAAGACACATGATCTAGGATAGTGAGTACAGAGGTCCTGTTCTCCAGAAATTACTTGTGTCTGGGAAGGAAAAGCAGCAAAGAGCTGCATTTCCCTCCTTACTGACACAGCAGCCTGGGCAGGACACAAAGTAAACGTGACACAGTTGCAAGGAGCAAGCCACCATCCCTGCCTGAGGTTGTTCCAGTCTGCATGGAGGGTTGCAGTTCCCTCTCCAGCACATTCCAGGGCAGAGGCTTCGCCTTGCTGGTGCAAGGCACATGATAGCAGGGACTGAGCTAACCCAAACATCTCTCCTGTCTCTGCTGGTCCCTTTCAGTCCAGGTTCAAGCTGTGCTTCCCCACACACACCTCACCAGAGCTGAGGAGCTGCCCACAAATCCCCAGCTCTGCCTTTGGTCTTGCATCCCTTAGGAATACAGCCACAATTCCAAATGTCTCTGAGAGACATTTGTTCTGGATGAAGAAGGTGGTACAGTTTTATCCACTTCACAGGAGTTTGTATTTTTGGTAAGAATCCTTTTCTTTTAGAATCTTTTTTATTTTTTGTCCCTCTCTTCTCTATCCCCCATTCCTGCCTAAGCTGAAGGAAGCTACATTATATCTGAGTTCTACTCTGCAGAGCATGGATTTGAAATTAGAAGAATGAGTTAGTCCACTCCTAGTTTATTAAAAACTGTTTTTCTGGAACTGATAAGGAAACCAATTAAAAGCCATGAAGTCTATTTTCATAATAATGCTAAATGGGGCACTTCATAAATTGAAGATTCACCATGCAAAGAAAAAGTGATGTATTTTAGTTTAACAAAATGAGTTCAGAATTCTTTAAAGAGGAGGATAGTAACTTTTTTTTCCACTTGTTTTGAATTTCATCCTTAATTCTTGCCCCTTATTTAAACAAACTTCCTGCACACAGCCAGGAGGCAGTGCAACAGCTGTTCTGCGGACTGAAAGCAATGGGATATTTGCTTGAGGACATGGCAGAAGAGGGTCAATTTTATGCAGTGAACAAATAATTTATTAGGTTGGCCTAATTTCTTCTTTGTCGTTTATCTGTGAACAGAACATAATTTCAGCAGTGCTGTTTGTTTTTCAGAGTTTGACACATGGAAACATAAATAAACAAATGTGACTGCTGAGTTTCTCATGAACTTATACAACTAGATATTCAAACATATTGGTTTTGCTCTTTTAATTGGATATGTGGTACTGGTTTCAGTCTCCTAACTTAATAGGAGTTACGGACCTCTGGGATAAATTAATGTGCAAAAATCGAAATGTATTTTCTGTAAGATTTCTGCTGAATCATTTTAGAATTCCAGTCACAGAATTATTTTTCAAAGATTTGGGAAACAGGAAGCAGACTGGAAAGAAATCAGAAAAAATTAAAAAAAAAAAGTCAAAATAAGTTTATTTTCCCACTTTAGACAAATGTGTGAAGAAAGTTAGTAATTTTGACAATTTCTATTAGGGATTTAGCCGTCTTAGTTAGCAGGTATGAGTACAGCTTTACAGGAATTTTAAAGTTGAAAACAAGAGGGCTTTATTGATACTGTCTGTAAGCAGTGTTATAACTTTCACTCATGTCTAAATGCGGTGTGCATATTAAGTGCCTATTCTGGTAGCAATAAATATGGTTTAGCAAAATTTATATTTTTATATGCATGGAAGTAAATCAGCAGAAGATTGGGTGAACTGAAATGTGTAAACTTTTCTAGCTGAAGGAACTGAATTACTGAAATGCAAAACTAGTTACCTGCTTCATTAAGAACTATGAGTAGAGACAATTTCTAGGGGAAAAAAGTGATGGGAAGCAATTGGCTAGAGAGTGATTGCTGAGATAGTGTCGGTGCTAATTGACTTGTTCAGGATGTACACAAAATCGGATTTGCCAATCATATGTGCTTTTTGTAAATGATAATATTATGGCAATTAAAGGATAAATCACTTTTCCATGATGTTGCTGTATTAACTTAAAGTGATCATCTGGGTTTAATTCAGATCTGAGAAGAAACAATTTATTTTAAAGTGTTACCTTTCAAGTCTTATTTCTTCGTGTGCGCTCTGAGTGCTTTTTGTCTGCTATATATTGACGGTTCTCATGCCCAGACTGCTGATCCTGAGGGTGTTCATATAAACAGATGTTCCTCATATCCTGTCTGGGTTATTTTTTTCCCCTTCTTTATAGAAGTCATAATTCTACTGTATGTAGAGCTGTAGACATTTTCATGGTAGAAAGCCACAGTGTCTTTCATAAAGGCTATTTCCCATGATAGACCAAAAAGCGCGTGGATCCCATGGTGATGGATGTTCATTGGAGGCAGCCCGGGCTGTAGCAGGAGGAAACAGATACACGAGACACCCAGGCAGTGTCTGACATGGGCAGCACATAGTTAACCTTAGGGGGAAACAGCCTAAAATGTAAAAATGAACTTATTAAGAGATATTTTACTCAGTAGGCTGGAGATAAAACTTAAATTCTCATCTGTAAAGGTTTTGGTTTGTTTTTTTTGTTTTTTGGTTTTTTTTACCCTACACTTCAGCTATTTCAATTTGCTGAATTTCCTCTGCATACAGAACAATTTCTCTCCCATCTACATGATAAACCAGGAGGGCTTAGCTAAAAGGGAGGTTTCTCCTTGTCTTCGGACCCTGAGGGTCTGCTGTGCAGGCTAACACTGGGGAGCTCAGGCTAATAGCTGCAGGAAGAAGGGGTCTGAAAACTCCAAATCAAGAGATCACTCATATTGAACAAGAGCCACAGAACTCTCTCCTTGGAAGTGGGCTGAGGATTTATGGATTTTTTTGAGAACTTTTTTCTTTACTCTTGCAGCAGGTGTGGAGGAGTGATGGATTTTGTTTTAATCCAGCCCTGTAGGATGAGAGAAAATGGAGTTATGTTGAACTGGCTACAGAAAAAAAATATTTCTCTGAGTTTGCTACAAATAGATAAAATGTATCTCACAGTTTGTAAAAATTACAGTGAAAAATGAACTACAACATGGAGACAGCATGACTTCTGTTTATAAACATTTGTATTTCATGCTGAGAATTCCTTTAGCTGAGTAGATGCCTTTAAAAAGTATCTGAAGATTAGAAAATCTGACTCCAAAAAAGTTAATTTAATGGATTAAATGTACAAGAATTAAATTCTTCTTCACACAGGACAAAGTGGAATTGCCCATTGGACAGCTGTTCATGCAATTTCCATGTCATTCTTGAGCCTGGTGCCCTCTGAACCCATGCTCACAAGTTGACACTGTATTTTGCAAACTGGCCATTAACACTTGCCTTTGTCACCTCGGATGGGTGAGCCATAGTGAGCTAAGCTGGCTGCAAGATGAACAAATGTTTTTAGGAGCCTTTTTATTTCAGTAATTCGGGTTCTCAAACAGCAGGGGGGAGGGGGAAATAACCCAAAATAATAACATTGTATCATTTTTCTGAACTATTGACCAAACCACATGTTCTGATCTTCAGTAATGTTTTCACCCACTTTTTATTAATTTTCCCTCTTTCCTTCATCCTTCTCCCCTTTTTATGTGAAGCCCGCCCACACAGGCTCCTTCCCCCTTCTCCCCCTACCTTGTATCCATTTTGGATATTCTCCTTCTGATGTTCTCCCCTTAAACATTAACTATTTCCTCAAGCTCTGTTAGTAGGATGTTACAGGAACTAACCAGCATAGATTATAATATATCCAGTGCTTTACACTGTATATCAAAACTGGTTGCAGATAGCTCTTAAAATCATTTGCCTTCCATATCTTACCTCCACTGGAATAGATGGCAGTGGTTTCATTGGCTTTGATGAGGGGATGAGGGGATACCTGATCATTCCCATGTTTTCAAATATGCCCAGGGGTCATAGCAGGAGGCATCGTCCAGAAAGGTTCAGATTCTAGCCCAAGCCATGACTGCACCCCTGGGGGTTTCTGTAGGATATGAAAGAGAGGGTTCAGCTACCTAGAAATCCTCTCCATAAATAGTGGTGAGGGAACTGTGGGGTGCTCTGCTGTGTTAGAAGATGCCACTATAATGTGGAAAATACAATAAAGGAGGAACTGATCTTTTTGAAAACCTGTATTTGGAGATGCTGAGCACCTGAGATGCTGAGTATTGCATTGCTTTATCAATATTTTGATGGAGATGAAGCCTCCATGGAAGGAGAAAAGTATAGAGTAGAGGTAGCTTTGTGCCTCTCTGGTTTATTTTGAAGGATTTCTAGCCATTCTAACAGTCCCACCATCTCCTGGCACCTCTCGGTGCGTCCTGACAATCTTTGTGCTTCAGCAAGATCAAGCCATTGAGGCCATGGCTGATCAGTTGTCTTGTCAGCTCTCAGTGTAAGGGGAACCTGATGAGGATCCTCTGCAGCTGTCTCAAGGCAAAGTGAGTTCAGGACCCACCAGGAGCATTTTCTTCAGTTGAACATTGAAATATTTGTCTCTGTTCAGGAATTTATCTTAACACTGTTGAATTGTATCTTCAGCCTGAACTAGCAACATCTACTGTGCTGAATAGAAGACACTTGATTGTTCTGAGCAACTTATCTGTGTTTGTTCTCTTCAAAAATGTGTTGTTAGCAGAGTCACTTAGAGCTGAGCAACATCAGGCAAGGAAGCCAGCATGCATTTTGCTGAAGGAACAGTGATGCTTGCTTGTACTTCTTCAACCTAGAAGGTCCAGTGGTCACTGACAAATGTGTGCAACTCTCTTCTGCACTGGGCAGGTGTGGTTATCCCTGTTCTTGAGTAAAGAATTAAAAAAATTGCAAATTCCAAGTGGTTTTCCAAGCCATAGACATTCCATGATGCTGTTTTGTCTGTAGGATCTGGCTCACCCTTTGAACTGATATGTTCAGACTGGCATTCCAAAGCTGAAGGAACAACTGGGACCTTCCAGAGATAAGAAAATTACATAGATTCATAAAATATTTAGTTTACAATTAACACATGAAAACACAGTGTGTATTCCTATTACTTGATACACGCAAGATATCATGTGTTGGAAATAAATCTCTGAAAGATTACACAATTTTTTTTGTTTAAATTTTGGATTTTCACTTCAAAAGACATTTTTCCTTTAAGGTTACAATATTTTTATTTTTAAAAACATATCTTGGGGTTCACTGTTTTCCTTTTTAGCATGCTTTGCCTATCACACTCCCCCAATGATGCCACAGTGTTTGTCTTCTGAAGCTTGTTCCCTTCCTGTGAAAAAAATGCATGTCTTTTGTGTATATAATGGATATGATCTCTCTCTGTGAAATCTGTGCTACTCCTTACACATAGAGCAGACTGCAGAGGAGGTGGAGATGGAAAATGTGGTGCCAGTGAGCTCCCTCCTCACTAGGCTCTAGGCCTCTAGGTGACCCTCTCCATCCTGATCCTGCCTGAGGACAGATGGTGCTGGCACAGGGACTGGACCTGTCCGGGGAAAAGACACAAGACACATTCTCACAGGTTTTAGTAAGGAGAAAACATTGTCAATGTGTTATCATTATCATCCTCTCCACTTCTGGCTACTGTGTTTTGCAGTAGTCTCATCCCAAGTCTGTTAGGTATTTTTACATTTTTTTGACACCTCTAAAGGAAAAGTGACATTGCTCTTTTCTCCACTTTAGAGAAAAACTCAGAAAACACTCTGCACACAAAAAAGTCCAAGATTGCATTCTTCTGCATAATTTTCAGTGATCTGCAGATTTGTGTCACATGGTGGCTGTTAAAGCCTGCATTCAAAACATTTCTCCAGGGTGCACACTCAGGTTGTGATATGGTTAAACTCTAACTAAAAATTAAGAACATTTTGAATATCTGCTTGAGAAATTTAATTATGTTATGATTTGAAATTTGTAGACTTCAGTATCTGTAAGAATGCTACTTCATTTCCTGGAAATGCTATTAGACTTAAACTCCGATCAGCTGGAATATTTTATTCATAATCATGTGGCACTCAGTGCCCATAATTAACAATTGTGTGTCAATTTGTCAAGCACCATAAAAGACAAATGGGAAGGCAAACTGTACTCTCACTTTTGCTTTTTCAGCAAATATTTTTCATTATAAATCCCATTTTCTAGAGATTACTTTGGTATTTTAGACATTTAAAAACAAACAGTAGCTGGTTTGCAATTACATGCATTCCTGACTGGAAATGCTTCTGGATACAGTATTGAAGTTTATCTTACTGTTTGTCAATAACAGAGAGGAATGTTTCTTCTGTAAGCTGTCAGAAATATCTGGCAGGTAACTAAATCGTCCTTTTCAGTTTTGGGTAGATGATGATCTGCTGTGCTGCCTCTGCTCCTGGTCTGCCACACACAGCATTGCAAAGTGCACAACTACTCAGAAAATCAGGGCTGCTCCCTTTATCTTTCTTTTCCTCTTTTCTCTTTCATTTCTCAGTTCATTCCCAGTGATGATAACTATGTTAGTGAGGGTAGGACATGATCATTTTATTAATTTCTGAGTATCTTGACAGTAAATCACCATCAGGCATCTGAAGGACAATAATTAAAATGAACAAACAAAATCAATTGATGGTTCCAGCACAAGTTGCCCACTCCCTGGTAGTGGCTGTCACCACACCACTTTACTTCAGAAGGTAAAAAACTCCTGTTCTGTGCAGTCAGAATCCAGACTTCAGCAGAGACAAATATCAATAGGGTTAAAGTATTTATTCTAATACACTTCGCTAGACAGTCTGGATTCCTGTTCTGCCTGCTGAATTTGCCCATCTCAATACACATCTGTGATTTCTGTAGGGAACAGTTTGTAAGCAGAGTTTAGCAATTTTCTGTATTCATTTCATATGCCTGTCATATTTTTATTTTTTCAGAAATCCCAGTACATAAATGCTGGTTTAGAAGCAGAGGTTCATTTTTCCCTATTTATAGTAGGTAATACTCCGATAGGACCTATACACATAATAAATGTAAACAAACAAACAAAACGTCCTGAAAATTGTGAAAATTGAGTGCATTTTCTATCATTGTGGGGTTTTGGTTTTGGTTTCCTGTTTTTGGAGGTTTTTTTCCAATTTTTTTTTCTTACCTACTTGTGTTCATTGGTTACCCCATAAAACTTCCAGTCACAGCTGTTGCTGGTCACCAGGCACAGTGCCAGGAGATGGAGAGATTGATACTTCTACCTCCACAGACAAGACTAATATCATGCTAATCCTGGCTGGTGACTCTCTGTAACTATTTTTCATGCCTATAGAACAAAGAAAATATGGAATAACCTATTTTAGTAGGGAGGAAAAAGGTGGAAATTCTTTTGCATACTTGAGTGCCTTGAAGGTGGAGTTTAAGACTTAGTAAGTCCTGGGATTTAAATCATAGCAGTGGGAGACCAAGGGATTTATGTGGGTAACCTGGGATTTGTTTTATTACATTTAAGTTTTATGTATGACCTGTAGTCACTTGCTGGAGCAGAAAGCAAATGCAACAGAAGGGGCAGGAGGATGTGAGCAAATTATTCTTGACTGTGAAATGGTTCACCTCAACCCTGCTTTGAAAGAACCCCTTGCTGGGCATGGAGTAGCCACGATTGCAAGGCTCTCTCTGACTATAGGAGCCTTTTGAAAATGCTGTTACATAAATGACACATATTGGCTCATTCTGTGGATCCTTTTCTGACTAGGACCTGTACTAAAACTTCTAAGAGGTTTATGAAATGGGTATTAGACAGAAATATTTTTTCTAAATGGGATTAAGTCCAAGATTCAGTCTTTAAAGTTCCCTTACATTCCTTAAACTACCGCAGTCCATTTCCCATGTGTCTATACCCACATTTATTTTCTTAACATTCTTTTTTAAAATTATTGGTGCAAGCTTGACTTTTCTTATTGATCTCTTTTTTTTTTGATCCTTCTGGTGTAGTTTCCCTTCTATTTCAAATGTCTTTGACTTTTTCTACTCTCTCTTTTGCTTTTCACATAGAATTTAAATGCTGTGCCAACAAAGCACTGAAGTAAAAGCTTATATTATGATATGATGATATTCCCCAGTGACTTTGACCCACCATTCACAGTAAAGCCTTACTCCTTGCTGGATGACTCATCTCAGGAAATAACTTTTTGCAATGGATGTGTTTTGTGTAAATATCCAATGCCCCCTCCGTATTAAAGAGATCAGTTGCTTATGAGGGAACATGGCCTATATCTTTCAATAGGCTAGCTTGTCAGTGTAGTACTACAACTGGAATTTAAACCATTTTGCCTTGAAATCTTCATTTGGAGCATCCCCCAATGCTGCTGTAATTACATCTCTTTTTATGCTTCTGGTGATGGATCCATGTGTTTGAGGATCTTAGGAGAGCTGTGCAGTTATAGATACTGAAGATGAACCTCTGAGTGTTCTAGTTTAGAGACAGGCCAGGGTGGTGGCTGTGGAGTGCCATAAACATCTGGCAGCAAGGCAGATGACCACATAGCGGTTTCATTCCCCCTCACAGTGGACTTCATCAGGTAAAATACAAATAGCACTTATCAAAACCCTCTGATATGGGAGTTTTTGCCCTGTACCTAGGAAATACTGACTTTCTCTTTGCCTAAGATTTAGGAAAGGACATTGGAAACTAGATTTTAGCATCTTCTTTCAGAAGTGAGATGAAAGAACAGATTTGGGCTAGAGGGCTTGAACACTCTCTTGGCACATGGAGTTCAGGAACATACAGTCTCTTGACAGAGGCATCATCTTAGAAGTGTTTGAGGTCTTTTCTTTCTACTTTTCCCATTGGAAGGCTGATTCCAAACCCAGTTAATGGCTAGGAACTTTATTTGCATTCCTAGCCTAAGTATATTCATGAACAACCTTTATCCATTTGTTTTGTGACACCATTACCTTTTATCTTGAATAGTTCTTTATTAATAATTAATAGGGTATTAATTAATATTTAATAGAGAGCAAACACATCCTCCCTTACCTTTCCCCTTAGCTGTTTCACTTCATTTTGCTAGACTAAACAATCTAAGCTCCTCTAATCTCCCTTGAAGAAAAAAAGCTCTCTCCAAAATGATTTTTGCAGACATTTTCTACACCTGGTCTATTTTCATTTTATGATGACGATGGCCAAACTCCAACTTGCAAAATGCATGTGGCTCATAAGCTGTTACACTGTGTGTCTTTTGCTGATTATTCAGTGTTAGAGCTGCTGCCCAAAATGCAAGATAAGTGTGTTGCCAGCACTGCAAGGTAAGAAAATGGAATAAATAGGTGCAGGATCAATGTACAATGCTCTGGTACACGTGATGCTTCTAGTGCATAGAAGCAGCTTCCAGCTCTTCTGTGTATTACACTGTGCTGGCAGAAGCTGTGGACCAAGGATGCAGGAACAAGGTAGGACATGGTATTTCACTGGGGAGATGTGCAAAACTGGGGAGGCTGATAGGGCGGGAGCAATAATTTCTAGAGAGGTGAAGGGCACAAAAAGCAAAGGTGAGGAGGATGCACCCTTTGGGACGGGCTCCAACCATTTTGCAATGGGCTTAGGGGCCATTGCTCAGATGAAGTGTTAATGCAGGTGGTCTGGAGCCCAGCTTAGCTTTATCACCCTAGGATGTGTCTCTGCAGCAGGCTGCAGTAGCACCTGAGCTGTGTGAACACACCAGCCACAGGGCTGGAAGGCTGCTTTAGCATGATATTCCACCTGGGATGATTAGCCCTTCTCACATAGCCAGGCTGCTCCCAGCATCAAGGCTGGCACTTATGGGCAGCCTGACTTCGGATATCATGGCCAAGCATTGTAGGCTTAGACGATTGGCATATAAACAGCAGAAAAATCTCCCAGAGTCTGGAGTGTTTGTCAGGTACGTAAATATCTCAGATTATTTTTCCCTAAATTATCCCTATGGGGATCATTTATGCAGCAGTTTTATAACTAGTTTTTGCATAAAATATAGTCCTGGTACTCAGGTTATCTTTTATGTAGTTGAACATTTTATTGTTTGCATGCTAATCTAAACTCTTCATCACTGCTGAATGCTTTCAGCAGCCGTAGTCTGGTTTTCCTATGGTGCTTTGCTTTGGAAAAGAAAATGAATGTGTCTGCTTCTCTTAATCATAAATTCAGTCTCCTGTTTCTTTGTTATAATTCTTTTGATGTGAACAAAACTCCAAATCCATTTTTTGTGAAATTTAAGAAGCTAGTATGTTTAAGAATGCATATGTGCTAACAATGAACCCTCTGCATCTGGATGCTCAGTAAAAGCTGGGGCAATGTCTGAGTTCAAAGAGTTCTTTCAGTTTTAATACTTTATTCTTGATTGTATCTGAGATACCATTTCCAGCCTTGAAGTAAATACAGGATTTATTGTTCCAAAGTGGTACGGTGATCAGTTCACACCTCTAGTTTACTTTTTCAGAAGCCTCTTTTTTAATGTTGCATAGAAAAGTTTAGCCCTGATAGAGGAGCCCAGATGACAAAGGGTGCCTGAGCAACCTCATATTTCCATTTTGCTGGAGTATGTTGGGGTGTACCAAAGTTTAGGATGCAAGTCCATCTCACTGCAGAGTTCATGGCAATGAAGAGTAACACTGCTGTATAAGGCACACCCACCCTATAATGTGAGGGCTAAACCAAATCTCTAAGTGCTTAACCTGCAACTCTCGTTTTATCTGCATCTATACAGGTGCTGTCTGTATAGCACTGCACATTCCTGAGGCTTTGTCAGCCCAGATATCCAAACCCAATTGCCACCTGCTTGCATTTGATTGCAGCTCCCAAACTGACCTGTGCTTAATTTACCACCATTTGAAGCTTCCATACCCTCAGGGTTAGGAATGGCTGGCTGCTTCTTGGCCAGTGAGAAGAGAGATCCTTGAACCCACAGACCTCAGCTCTTGAGGTGAAAAGAAGCTAGGTCACTGGTACAGTGTCACTGTAAGGATTGTTTGCACCCAAACCATTTCTTTCCACTGAGTCAGTTGTAGGAGGGATGCTGAAGATAAAATAATAGCAATTTTCGTATGCAGGCTACAATGAGCAAGGCAAATGCCCCCTCCTCCACAAAGGCTCTTCCCAAGGAATGCCTCAGGTAGTAAGGAAGGGACTTCACTGTGACACAAGACACCTTTGGGGCCAGAAACCTCTGCCACAGCAGCAGAGGTTTCATAATCCAGTAGTAATCCAAAACCAAAGTCTATGCAGTTTTGATTTTTTTTTCCCATATTTTCCTCTTTTTTTTTTTTCCTATAAAGATTGAAAAAAAAAATTGGAGTGCCTGCAGTAGAATGATACCTGGAACAATAATTGGATCAAATGAATAATGTGCATTTTTACTCATAGTCTGAAGTGTCCTTGTTTGTGTGATGGATTAATCACCATTTCCTTGTGAATTTTGTCATCACTTTCAAAATTATATCTTAGTTTCCATGGAGTGGCTGAAGCCATAGACATCTGCCTTATTAACTGCTTGTTCATATCAGCTCTATGAAACTAGAGTTTTAGTTAGTGGTAATGGTTATAGAAGATGGGGAAAAATTCCCAGGAGGTCACAGTTTACATAAAATAACAACTTTCATCAAGATGCAGTTGTCACTTTTAAGTTGTGTCTTGCTAGTTTGTGTCTGGGGCTTGTTGAATAAAGTAATCAGGGTCACAGTTAATCAGGACATACCTGATTTCCCCTCAAAACCAGGGAAGCCCAGTGGTGGTAGATACAGAATATTATTTCAGCTGTATCTTGTATTTGAAAAAACAGCTGCAAGCAATGGTTACTAGCATTAGTGACACTCTGCCAACATATGCAGCATTTTGGGCTCTGTTTTAAATAGGAAAAAATCACAGTTCATGACATGTAGGGACCAATTTTTTTTATAATAACTCATCCATTTGACTTTTTTTTTTTTTTTTTTTAAGCTGTAAATGACCACATTGCAAAACTGGATAATTTCAAATTAGGATAATTACCATGTGGGTTTTAAGAGATGGGGGAAAAACAACACTTTTGCAACCTCTTCCCAAACACACCTTTGACTGAGAAAGGAAAAGGGAAACACCCCAAATAGAGATGGGTATATGGGTGGGAGGAAAGGAAAGGAAAGGAAAGGAAAGGAAAGGAAAGGAAAGGAAAGGAAAGGAAAGGAAAGGAAAGGAAAGGAAAG
>JAYDZK010000001.1:54950466-54996832 GCA_034509185.1 Euphonia xanthogaster
AGGAAAGGAAAGGAAAGGAAAGGAAAGGAAAGGAAAGGAAAGGAAAGGAAAGGAAAGGAAAGGAAAGGAAAGGAATACTATTAAATGTTTGCTCTAGTAAAAGGATTTGGTTGTGCTCTCTGAGGTATAAATATCGTCCAAACCACAAAATGTGCAATTCTGTAAGACAGACTCAAAACACTACAATCAAATCCTCCAGCCTGCTGAGAGTGTTCAGTCTACCATAATTTAGAGTTTGTCATTAATAACTGGCATGCTTTGCAAACATATTTCTTATTCCATCATGTTTTAGAAATTTTAATAAAATTGGTCTTAGCATGCTAAAAACATGATCGTTTGCTAGAAAGTTTTATTGGTCAGGAATAAATACATTAAGAAATAATAAATCCGAATGCTGCCAGTCAACTTTAGCCTTTCTGCTAAATTTACAGTTTTCCATCATCTTGGTGTAGGACTGTGATGAGGAAACTCTTTTCCCAGCACAAATTTGGGTTATAAATCTAAGTCTCCAATATCATGTTCCAGCATAAATAAAAATAAATCTAATTTGTTGAGTCACCTTTTTTTTTTTTCCCTGTTCAAAATCGACTTCTGATTTTTGATTTATTAGATTATTCCATTGACTAGTGACTGAAAGGCTAATGCAGGAACAGCCACACTGGGTCAGATCAAAACTTGGTCTAACTCAATACTCGGTCTTCAGCTCTGAAATTAAAGCCTAGTAAAGAGTACAAGAGGACAGGCAGGTATAGCCATTTCCAAGAAGTACTTTGTGCTGCTTCACTTCATTGCTCAAAGACTACCTGAGCCAGAGGTGATAGCCCTGTCAAGAGCTATCGCCTGTAATTCCTATTAATTGCTCCAGTTAACTTTTCAGAGCATGTAAACTTCTAGCAGTTACAGCTTCCCATGGCAAGGACTTACACACACAGTTTAATGATGTGCTGTATGGAGAACCACACCTTTTTGCTGGTTCTGTAGCATGATACTTTCATGTGATATGCCCCTGCTCTTCTCTGTATCTTCAGATAGGATGAACAGATTCCTTTCCATCCTCTTCATTCATCTGATGATTCTGTAAATGTCTGTCACATCCCATCCTTACTCATTGCTTTCCCAGGCTGAAAATAACTAACTCTGTGTAGCTATTTTCTCTTGGAAACTGCTCCATACTATTGAGTGTACTTGCCACCTTCCTATTGGTCTATTCATTTTTCCATGTCTTTTTTGTGTAGGGAAATCAGGAGATAAGGATGGAACTTTTGCAATGAGAGAATGATATTTCTATTTGTTTTCCCTGTCTTTCCTAGTAATAGGATTTATTGTTGTGGTTTAACACCAGACAGCATGTAGGCACTACACAGCTGCTCACTCACTTTCCCCTGGTGGGATGGGAAAGAGAATTGAAACAGTAAAGTGAGAAACCTCACGAGTTGACTTCAACAAGTAAAGCCAAAGCCACATATAAAAGCAAAGCAGAACAAGGACTTCATTCACCACTTCCCATGGGCGGGCAGGCAGGTGTTCAGTCATCTCCAGGAAAGCAGGGCTCAATCATACATATAGTGACTTGGGAAAACAAAGACGATACCTCTGAAGGCTCTCCTCCTTCCTCCTTCTTCCCCCCAGCTTTACATGCTGAGCATGATGCCATATGGTCTAGAGTATCCCTCTGGCCAGCTGGGGTCAGCTGTGGTGGTTGTGCCCCTTCCCAGCTCCTTGTGCACCCCCAGCCCTCTCTCTGGTGGGGTGGGATGAGAGGCAAAAAAGGCCCTGACTCAGTGTCAGCCATGCTTAGCTGTAACAAATACATCCCTCTGTTACCAGCACTGTTTTGGTCACAAATCCAAAACACAGCCCCATACCAGAAAATGAACTCTATCCCAGCAAAACCCAGCACAATTACTTTCATGACCACTGAGCTGAGCTGTTTGAAGGGCTGACTGTTGACTGTTTCAGATTGTGACTGAAATCTCATTTGTGCCTCATAATAGCCTACCGCAGACTTCATCGCCCTGTGTACAAAGTCATGGCTTTTGGCTTTTTCCACATGTCCAGGACTCTCAAATTACGTTTTCAATTTTACCTGCTATTTAATTGCTTGGGTTCTGAGCTACAAAGGATGCACCAGTATTGGTGGTGTAGGAGCAGGAGGGTGCTCTTGGAGCAAATCTCCTGGTTGTCTCTGCTTACTGTGTATTTGTACATACAGATGAATTTAATTCCTTTCAGATGTAATTAAACCAAAAGATAAGGTCCTAAGTTCAGCTTAGGTGTCCTATTCTCAGACATTGGAGCCATGGAAGTAGACTGGAATGAGTCCAAATAAAATTAAAAAAAGAAGAAGAATGAAAAAAATTAAGAAGTTTGTATCATGTGTGGTATTCATCAGCAACTATTACACTGTACACATCTGCTCCTGTTGATCCTTGGTTCTTCCTATTTTTAACATGGCTTCAAGCCTTACTGCAGTAGTTCACCACTTGCCCTTATCTTTACCTCCCTGAGCAAATTAGTCAACGACACCAACAACGTGGGTGTTAAAAAATGGCAGGTATTGTGCAGTTTTGGTTTAAGATGTTAGACCAATATAATTGAGTAGGGATACATTTTTTCCTCTAGATCTTCTTATATGTCCCATTTCTAACCAGTTCTTTTCTACTTCTGTGCCTGACATTTTGAGTTTTTCATACGAACTAATTAAAAAAATAATTTAAAAGTCTTGACTGTTTCCAGCAGTTGTTCTCTGAGCTTTAATACTCAGGGTGAATTTTTCACTGTCTCCTTTATATTATTATTTTCAGTGGAAGAGAAGCTGCCAAAAGTAAGGGAGGGAAGTACGAGTTTGAGGGAATGATAAATTCTTTAAAATTGGCATACTTGATAACTGATCTTCAGCATTTGATTTCATGGGAAACAAAACCAGGGACTGATCTTGAATTAATATCTTGTTGAGGGTTGATAAACAAGCTGGTGTGGTTTGTATAAATTGTCTCGCTAACCTTGTGGTCACAGCCATGGTTATGATATAAAACCTTTTTAACTTGCAGGATTATCACATTTTGCAGTGTTCTGTTTTTCTGTTTCAATAGGCAAAAGTTCAATATTTGGGGCATTTGATTGTGGGTCTGAAAGAACCAATTTTCTGCTCCTTTTGAGATGGAAACTCATCTTGCTGGACTTCTATTTATGACCTCTTAACAATGCTTATATTTTATTTAGGAAATTGTTTTCATTACTTCAGTTTGCTCAACCAAAAACCTCCAGGCACTTAATTCAACTTTAGATGCACAGAATAGGATAAATGCATAAATTGATGGAGTGCACTGATTTATGATTAATTTAACCTTCTGCTGTTTTGATGTCTAGTTTTTCCCATCTATCACACTTGGGACTGAAGTAGCCACGGTGGAGGAGTCAAAAAAGGCATATGAAGTGCCCTAGTCATCTGTCTATGAAACAGGGGTTCTTCTGATTACTGTGAAGGTATAACTGGCCTGATAAATATAAAAAGTGTCTGGTCTCTTATGTATCGTGTGAAATCCACTTTAAGATTAGAAGCAAACAGCCTGATCTGGAGAATTTTTCAGGCAGGTATTTTTTGAATAGCTAAAAGAAAATAAACCTAGTATTGTTATTATGTTGAGTAACAGCCTTCCCTTTGTCAAATGACAAACGTGCTTCAAAACTGCAATCTTCTTTGCAGTTGTTCTGCCAAAACTGCTAATAAATTAAATCCTTATTGTTAGGCATATTTATGAAATATTTGTTTCATTCCTGATCTACGTGCCTTTTTTTCAGTACATTTACAGAATTAACATGCTTCTGTTGCATATTTATAAATCTTAAATATCATTAACTTTGAATCACAGAATTAAGTGGTAACTCTGATTATTCTTTTATTGTGAGAATGGAACAGGCATCTGTTCATTGAGTTTACAAGATAACATCTGGTGCGGAGGGTGCCAAACAGCCAGCTATTCTGCAAATTGAGTGCCAGAAGATGACTTTTAAAGCAAAGTCTGTGCTGCAAAGACAATGGTGCAATGCTTGGACAGAATTCAGAGGATGTGTGCTGCAAGGGGATCTCAGCCATGCTGTCAGCCAGCAGGAGAAACGCTCCCCTCACGTCTCTTGCTATACAAACAGGGTTAGTCACCTGCTATTCTCTGGGCTCTTCTTGTAGATATTAATAGAGTAGTTGGGACAAGACTGCACTGATTTTCTGATGCCTTCTAGTGACTGCCACATCTGCCCCACTGCCAGGGGTATCAATGGGAGAACTTGTCTGCTTACACCCTGCCTGCATGAGGGGTGGCCCTAGCTCAGTGAGGCTGAGGAAACTGAGTCTGTTTCTGCTGAGCTCCCCTCTCAGTTCACCACAGGGTGTGCTCTTTCTCAGCAACTTGGGAGAATCTAAGTGTGTCCAGTCCGAACAGTTCTACAGCAACAAAGCAGCATGCATAATTTATATCTATTTATTTGGTGAGAAAAGAACTTAGGTAGCCAACTAACAAACCCATGTGATCTGCTGATGAACAGTTTTCTTATAGGTATGAGTATATCATGTAATGAAAACCATGCAAGAACTGAAGCAATAGTAAATCATGAAGCAATTAGATGCAATCAAACAAGGAGCTAGTTAAAAACCTACAGAAGTGGAAACAGTGTATACACAGTCCCTCCAGATGGGACAGTGCGGACCTACTTAAAGCCTAATCATGGCCCCATTAATACTAGTATAAACTTCAATTTAATCTTTCTTATTTGTCTTCAGATTATTTGAAATAATCTTTTACTTAAATTTTTTCCCTCTCTCTTGCCATGTCATTTGTCTTTCTTTACCTAGTTAAGCTATTCAGAAAAAAAACCATCTTTTTGTTTCTTTTAATGATCTGAAGCAGAATTCTTGAGTTTGTACTGCTTATTCTTCAAGCAGTCTTTTCTGGCCCAGAGAGGTTTTACGTAATTCACGTTGCCACAGTGTTGGAAAATATTATTGGGAAAGGAAAGAGATGTTTCAGTTGTATTAGAGCATTAAAAAATTGCTTTCACACTGCATCTTTGAAAAAAATAATGTATTTCTAACAACGCTGCATGGAATCTCAGCTGGAGGTGACTGTATAGCAGTATGTACCTCATGTTAGATCTAAATTTAATCCAACTGTAGTCAACCAAAAGCAGATGCAGCATTAGTTGTACAAGCTGAATATAAAGGCAGTCATTTTGCCGAGACAATCTTTAACAAAACACTTCTTTTCTATTCAGTTTGCAGATTTTTATGTTGCTCTAAGGGACTGATGACAAGTGATCATGCTGTTTTGATGGGGGTTCCTGATTGACATCAGATTTTATTAGTGGCATTAGTATTGAAGGGAAGGGTCACAGGTTGGTTACGGTTCATTCTACCTGCCTGTCTCACTCAGCAACAACCAGGAAATGTCCAGTAATTTTCCGGTTTTCTGCTTCTTTTAACATTTTAATATTTCAGATGGGTAAAGTGCAAGTTAATCATGTTTATGCATTAATAAAAGGTACATAAAGTGTTTCAGTTAGTCAGTTGAATGAAATTATTTCAGAGATGTGATAATAACCTTAAGTGATGTTTTGAATACACTTCATATAAATTAGATCCATTAGATGGGATAAAAGTGATGTTTTCTAGGCATCCAGTAATTGTCATGTTCACTAATTCCTGCATCCACTCTGAGCAGATGCTGGTAGCTTTCCTTCATCATCCAAAGTTTTTCTGCGTTGTACGTATGAATTGTATCCTTGTGTTGTGAGTAGCCCACCTACTTCAATTTGTGGGGGGATAGAATGTAAGAAAATAAAGATAGTGCAGAAGGTAATCTCACCCCTGTAATCTCACCCCTGAGGAGTTGCAGCTGTACTAATTACCAAAGATTAGGAACAGGCCTGCCCTTAATAGGCCACAGCTGTGTCCAGTGAGCATGAGTGGGTTAGCTAGTTGCAAAGGGAGCTGGAGTTTGTTGGCTGTGCTGTGAAGAAGAAGTCGGAGTCAGTGCTGCAAGGAGCTGCCCATGAGAAATCACCAAGAATGTATGGAACTTTTGCAATAAGATGACAACACCAATTTTCCCTTCTCAGTCAAGACTTCCATAAATTGAAAAAAAATATAATTCCAAAGCCTTAATGATCATTCAGCTCCTTTTAGAGGATGAGAGGATGATGGTTTAATTGTATGCATGGATTTCTGACCAGAGCCGATCAGGTGCACAGAGAGGAGAGGTATCTTCTCCCATTCCTGCTCCTCCTTGCTCCACCTCGGTGCAGAGCGATTTTCAGGCTTATAGGTGGTTGTATGGATAAAACTGAACAAAGTAATTCTTTGTGCCCTTTTGACATGCCTCTAATGGTAGAGAAGAGGAAAGAATGTGTTACCCTGTGTTCTGTCAATTTTGGACCATGCACTCAAGCATTGCATCTGTAAATGAAACAGGCAGAAGAAGGACTAAGGGGAAGGGGCTAGCTCAGAGGAAGAGCCATTTAATTCTGTGGTGGATTTTGAGCTGTGTTTTTGTGGAAAATTAAGGGCATAATCAGTTTGAATAGTGTAAACTAATCTTTATCTGTTCATAGCAGTCTTCTTCCCCCGAATTAGTGTTAAACCCCATCTATAGTAACTAATGCTATCATCTTTCATAAATATTTGGACTCTTGTTCTTCCTCAATAAATGATGATTGCATTAAGTAAATATTTAGCAATTAGATAGCATATCTATTTTGGCTTTCTTCTCCACTTGTGTCTTTGAGCATGCCACAAAAAGACTCAAAACTCTTTTTGGCTCCTCCATGCTTTCCACTTTTTTCTGTGTAAATATGCAGTTGAAATTTCCTGTTGTATATTTCTAAACTCAGCAGTGAAAAGGCAGTTTAAAAACTAGGCTGTGCAGCTCAGGAAGGATAAAGGAAATGAGGAACAAAACCAGTCTATAGCTCCAGTATAAATGTGATTACACAGCAGAACAGGATAGTGGCACTTTGCAAGTCAGATTTTGTGCACTTCTCCAATCAACAGACCCGTGGGAAAAGAAAAATAAATATCTAATATGATCCTAATATGCTGGAATTTTAGACGGTCATTAAAGAGAGCAGGGTCTGTTTTGAGAGGTGAAAAATGCATTGGCTTTCATTGTTTATGTTCTTTGGTACAGAACTCCTTGCAGAGCTGAGGACACAAATAAAATTATTCTGTTGTCGTGTACATCTTCAGTGTGTCCATTATTTCAGGCAGAAAAACCCTCCATGTTCCTGCATTTTATAAGCTTCAGGCACAGGGTCAATAAATACATACATGAAAGCATAGTACAAAAGATCACAAATTTTAGTTTAAATGTAAAAAAAAAAATTATAATCCCTTTTGTCATCTGAAAGCAACAAATCTTACATACATAGTTGTTGTTTTATTTAAATCTGGACTAGCAGCAGCTCCTATTTTAGCCTCTACCTTCAACAATACATCTTGTTCTCTAAAAGGTGTCTTCTCTCTCCAGTGAGAACTCTTTTTGTTCCTAAACAAAGCCCTGAAAAGGTCACATTGGAAATCTAAGTCCAGGTAATTCAAATGTGAGCCTAAGTTAAAAAATGATGTGTCTGCAACTTGCCAAGTGCTATTAGAACCTAGAGTGTTAGTTTAGATTCAAGTCAAATAGAGCAGTATCCATTGGGAAATTATGCCTTCCTGAGAAGCATGTATGGATTTTTTCCTTCTGTATACGTTTCCAATAAATATTATGATAGCAAGATTCTGTTTCCCATGAATTCTTTATTTAGGTTAAGTATTATGTGTGAACTCTGATTTAATGGTTTAGTCCTGATCAAAGTAGCTGATTTTTAAAAATTTTTTATTTATTTGGTAGAGAATTGTGTTAAAACACTCAGCAAACTCACATGGCTGTCCAAGTAAACGTGATATGTAGTAACATAAGTCCAGTTATATAGCAAGGAATAGAAATGAAAATACTTGAAACTGGAAGGGAGGAGGCATTTTGGTTTTACTGTTCAGATCCACAGTTAAGAACTGGAGGTACAAAAGTGAAGTTCATGGGCTGAGACAAGAACAGTTTACTGGAAACAGCAGTGAGATAAGAAAATGAACAGTAATAGCAACTATATTATTAAAAAAGCTATATAAAAGAAGGAGTGATTTACATGCAAAATGCTCCTGCAGACCCTGGGTGACAATGAACAAAAGCAAGTGGCTTCCCCCTCCTGCCACATTTCCTCCGCTGAAACCCCTTCCTCTTCCAGGGAGCCAGAGAATCCCTCACTCCCACCCAGTGTGATGTAAAATGGTACAGAATAACCTCCTGGCCACCTCAGACACACCCCTCTCTCTTTTTTGCAAGATTAAGCTTCATGTTTCTTGTTCTGTTTCTGAAGTCTGCTGCACGCTTAATCCTTCCTAGAAGACTTTGGTCAGCATAGCTCCGTCTGCTTCTGTGGGGTACACGGATGCATAACTTCTCATAGGCTGGGGTTCATCCTGGTCTTTGCATGCTGATTGCCCATCCTTCAGTCTGACAATTTCTGGACAGTGTAAACTAATAGAGGACTGAAAATCACATTCATATAAAGGTGACTGACATCAATTCCAGGTTTGAGAGGCTTGGAGTTCTGGTCCAGACAGATTTTGAGTGCAATGTCAGTTACAAAAGGGCTGCCTATGCCTAGTGCCATCCATCAGAACGTGCTGGTATTCAGAGTACAAATGAAATTTTTCTTGTGTATTTTTTACTCAAAATGAAAAACAAACATGAAAGTGTTAAAGCTAATAGAATAGAATGGAGAATGCTGTTGCTAAGCATCACTTAAAAGGCCATTCTTCTCTAAAAAGTGTTGGTAAATACAGTGCTATTTGACTCAGGAGATATAATCCCAGAGTGTATTCAGAATGCTATCTTCAAATGCTGGCAATAGAAATAAAGGGCTTTTCCCCCCCTTATATTTTACTTGTATTAGCACAGCAGAGTCAGCATCTCTAATAATGAGCTTTTTATTCCTTTTCGCCTGTCAGTAGAGTGGTTCTGAATGTTTTACTTACAAACCCCAAATCATCTCCTGTGTTTTGTGCACTGCAGTGGCCATTGCACAACCAAGGCAGGGTGACAGATGAGGCTGGAAATGACATCAGTGGGCAAATTGGTCTCACATAGTTGCTGTTTACTGTTAGAACTTCCAGAAGTTTTTCAACCAATCTAGAAGATGGCAATTTGGTGAACTGGAAATATTTCACCTATGAGACATGGAGTTTGAGCAGCATTAGGAGTAGTGATCCTCGGTCCAACTGAGAACAATTCTGTCAGGAGTTGGGGCTATAGTGCTGTAATCTGCAACAGGATTTCCACATTTCCTGGACAAGAAGTGGAGAATCGAGGAACTCAGATGTGTGTCATTTTTCACTCCATTACAGAGACCTAGTGGCCAAGCAGAGCCCACCTTGATCCAAAACTCTCCTGGTAAGGCTAGACTGAATCACATATATCCCAGGAAACTGAAGGTTTCTAAGGGCAGGCAAGGGTAGACGATTCCATTTTCAAGATGCAGGTGCACAAATTCTTGAATTGCCCAGGGATGTTGTTCTAATCAAAACATGGTACATGCTACCACTAATACTAGAAGCATGAAAAGTTTTTAACCCAGTTTGCATTAATGGGGATGAATAGGGGCTTCTTCAACAGGAGGGAAGATCAATAGGAAAAGTAAAGAGAATTTTGAACTGAAGCCAGTTGGTAGGAAAAAACCAATTGCACTGAAATCTTCAAATAAAGATATTGAACCATGCTTAATGGTGAAATATAATTTTATTAATTGGGACTCTGTGTCAAAATCCATTGAAAAACTGGCTGAGTACTGAGAGAAAAGTTCATGTCCCTTGCTGCTAAGGTCACTTTGTAGCTGGAACATCCCTGTGGGCATCCTGGAACCCAGCAGCACAGCCCCAGGCTTGAGCAACATCCATTGCAATGCACAGATCCTCTCAGCTTTGCTCCTCTGAAACCCCTGAAGAATTGCACAACTGTCAATTTTTTGCCTTCTGGATTGTTCAGTGATATGCAAGTGAGTGACTGAAACACATCTCACTCATCTCAGAGTAGCCTTCAGGATTTTGGGGCTGTATATATACCTGCTCTCTTGCAGAAACATTATACGCCAGAATTATAAAAAAAAATCTCGCTATTGCTTTTACAGGGTAGCAGACCTAATGTCATCCATCCCCTGTGGCTTCCAAGCACCAGATTTGACTGCTCATCTAAATACAAAGATGAGCTCTGCCATCCTACATTTATCTCTTCCCCAACCTGTGTTGCCCTTTCACTCTGAATGTCAAATCTTTCTTGAAAATACATCTGTCATTATGTGGTGCTTCCTGTTCATAAGCTTTTCTGGCACCTTGAAATTTTGCAATATGTCCCCAGCCTCTCTTAAAAAATGGGTAAATTTGGCAACTGAAGAACATAACATGGAGTGCCTTTTTCATTCAGAATATGCTGTAAGCTGGCTGGTATAACCCCAGAATCAAGGAGGAAGTTTGATAAGGTTTAAGCCTGCTTGAGTGGTTTCTCTCAGAAATGTGCCTGGTGGTAACAAATCCATTGTAGGGGAGCTGTTCCATTTACCTGTTAGTATGTTACTGTATCAGAGAGAGAGGTGAAGTGGGGCCCAATTGCAGCACTGACACAATTTAAATAGCATTTCTAGCAGGGATTTACTGCTGGGAAGCTGCAGGCTCTAGTGTGTGTGTATGTGCATGGCTGTACATGCACAGACGTGCAGAAGTCTGCCTTGTTTGCAGAGCAGGTGCAGTTCTTTCACCTGTGCTGGACACATGTATTCTCTGTGGCCTCTTGATTCAGTTCTGCACTGACCTGGAGCTGGATGATGCTCAGATTTTGTGTGGATGGTGTGGTTAATCCAGCTTTGTGCACTGCTAGTTTAGAAATAAAAAAAGCATGAAGGACTTCACTGCAGTGGGCAGTGCTCATCCTGAGACTCTGGCACAGTAACTGAGGAGTTAGTCACACAATATTTCTTTAGGAACTGCAGCCACTGAACGAGTAACTATTTTACTGTCAGCTGTGTTAAGGAAATCAATTTTCTTACATTTTAAATCTTGCCTCCATGCTTTTCCCTAATGCTTTTGAAGAGCTGTGATCCTCCTCAGTTGTTGTAGCCTGACAAGGTGTGTATTAGCAAAAGGCCAAATGTGGAACACAATGCTGTGATGAATTTTATGTTTCGGCTGCTTTTCAGAAGGAACTTGTAAACCAGATAAATTTTGTCTGCAAACAAAGAAACTATAAAGCAGTCACAGATGTTTCTTTTTAAGCACAGTGTAAATAAGAGTACTCATAAAACTTTTATGGACTGTATCTGTACCTTTTTTCTGAAATGTTATAGAAAAAAATTAATCACTCCCTTCTATCATCAAAACAAAAATAGAATTTTGCCCTACTTTCATGGTGAAAAAAATTCTAAGTGTATTTCTGTACATGCATCACTCTACGACTCCTGGTAGCCTGTAAAAATAAATGTTGACTCTTCCATCACCATGTGATTAGTTAGGCTAGTGTCAGAGAAAATACAAAAATCTTGACCATACATCACACATATAGTGACTATAGTTCAGTGACACGCATGTTCAGTGACATGCAAGATCCTTTTCTCCTGTGAGTACCTTTTATGTCAGTGGATCATGTTTGCATAGCCGGAAATTAGCACAATGAAGCACTATGGTACTCAAATTTATTTTTCACTGCAGGGACTAGCATTTCTAAAGTTTTGAATGTATTTCAGCTTTAACCCAAAAGATTTTACATAATCTTACTGAATTTTTGTAGTGAAGAATTTGACAGTGGTTAGATTAGAATTTGACTTCTGCAAATTTGTAAAAATAATTTATAAACATGTAACAGAGTATCAGATACCTGCAGTTACTGCTTCAATTATCATGGATGGAAGAGCAGTTTCTAAGTGAATACAAATTGGATACTTCTATGAGAATTAAAAAGGTAATATTAAACTAGAAAAAAGCCATTTTCTACAATCTAATGGAAGTGTCTTTAGAAAATAAAGACCTTGGTGTTTACAAGCAGTAGCTATGAATATAGTTGTGTTTAGTACCTGATTCATCTTCAGCTAAGCAGAAGATTTGCTGTGAACTAAAATTTAAAGATATTATATCAGAAAGTTTAAAGTATTTCCAGTTTGCTAGAGTTCTTTCCCTTCTTATCTGTGCAAAGATTTCTGCTATAGAGCTAAAACCACACAATGAATATATGAAATAAAATTTCCATCAGTCAGACCAGCACTCTCTAAACACACTTATATTGTGTGTAAACTGCACACAGTTTTCAGGCTATCCCTTTACGGCAGCTCTTTGCAGAGGTCTTGCAGCAAGAGAAGCCATGAGGGTGCCGTTCAGCAGAAACAAAGCAATGTCTCCTCTCAGTTTTGCATTGTACAGGGTTCTCTGCTTGAAATGCTGTCTCAATAAAAATTACAATGCAAAAGTAGGTGATGGGTGAAGAGCTCCTTCATAAGTCTGTCTGTAAGTGTCCCACCTGTAGCTCTCAGCAGGTAACAGTGACTGAAAAAAGAAGTAAGAAACCTTCTTCATTCACAAGGTAAAGTGAAAGATTGAGAACATTCAGCATTTATATGTTCTTGGAAGTTTAGAAAAATTGGGGTACTGCCAAATCAAAACAGCATCCTGGGGATAGTCCTATGCTTTTTTGGTTGTTTTTGGCATTGAGTTTATGCCAAGGTTTTATACTTGGATTACCTTTCTTTCTTCCTTGTTCCCTTCCTTTCTTTTCCACCCCAGGCCCCCTTAAGAAGCAGAAAAAACTATAAATGCTTTAATGATGCCTTTGTAGTACTAAACCACTTTCGAAGCACCTTTAAAGCTGTTCCTAAATGCCTCAACCTTGCTAAATCACTTTAACAGTACATTCTTATCTGTGTATCTGTCAAAGTAGGTAGTCATGGAGGCTTATCTGTGCATGTTCAATATCCTAAATCTGTCCAAGATAAGGACAACATGGAAAAAGGAATAGAAAACTGTAAGGTGTATGAAAATATTAAAAATGTTGAGAGAAATTTACTTTTATGTAAACTCACTTAATTTTAGCTATTTTGGCCTCTCTGTTTGAAAGGTTAAGTGGCAGGTGGATTTTGTTTTGCTGACATTTGAACCTCTCCAATGCAGATGTGTACAGCAGTGGTACTTGCCTGAAGGTGGTATAGCTAGACAAGAGAAATAGGCCTGTCTAAAATAGGTCAGATGAATCAGCTGCCAAAACTCACCCATTTCTCTCTTGTGCCTGTAAAAACAGCCTCAGATGTTAAATACCTGCTTTGCAAATGTCCAGTGTTCAGCAAGATGAACCACACTCATATTGTCTCACAGATATTGATTAGCAAAATATATTAAGCAGTAGGAGAGGTGTTAACTGCTGTTGAGATAGAAAGGTCCTGCTTTAAAAAAAAATCATTGTCAGATCAGACACAGAAGAAAAATCATTGTCAGATCAGACACAGAAGAATGAAACAACGGCAAGATGTCATATGTTTTTTGGGAAGTAGAGGCATAGTTAACAGGTTAAATCAGTTTCAATCATCTGGAAATTAACATCCCTGAGGTTAATGGGAAAGCTGAATTTCCCAGGAGATATTTGTCCCAGCTGAGCTTTATCAAATACATTGACCTATTTTTTAGTGTCCAGGCTGGGATATTGATTTTTCAGGATATTTCGTAGCATTTTATATGTTCCAGACACAATGGATAATGATTTCAATCTCTAGCTGTGCTCCTGCCATGTCACCTCAAACCCAAAATGAAGTTGTCTGATTAGCATAGCTCATCCAGCACCCCCAAAATAATTTATAACAGGCAGATGAAGAAGCTAGATCTCACCACTGAAATCCCACTGCCTCTACATATGGCCTTTATTTCTCTAATTCTGCCTTCTACTCCTGAAATATCTTCAGCCTTCTGCAACTAAGGAGCTGTGAGTCCTGCAAGGAAATAAAGTCATCTTCTTTTTTCATCCTAAACCTAGTCAATAAAAGTAACCAATACTGAGCTGCTGAATGAAGCAAACATTAACGTAGAGTCCCGTGCCTAATCTGTATCCTATTTAAAGGGAATATAATAAAAAATGCCTAGATTGGGATATTGCTTGCCTCCTGAGAGTTTGACTTTATAGTCCAGTAGTGTCTCTTCTTTTAAAACTAAGAAACTAGAAATGGTATCTTACATGCTACCACTCACAAGCTAACTGCAGGTTAAGATGTCTGCAGTCATAGTTCATACCTCTCCCATTTGAGTTAGTTGAACAACTGGCAATAATAATAAGCTGTCTGCCTTCTGTGGACACCAGAAATTAAAGGAGGGCTAAGACAGTGATTTTTCCTTGTGAATTTCAGAGGTGTTTTGTTAAAACCAAGGAACGTGAGAAATGAAGTTCTCTAGGATCGATTCCACCTTCTGAAGAGAGACATGTAACCATTACTTTCAGACTAGTTTGACTTTTATACCTTCCAAGCTGATGGTTATTCTGCCACTCATATGTTTTCTCCCCACATTCTGTCCCTTTCTTTTTTTTTTTGCTCTTTTTCCTTTCTGTCTCTTCCTACATCTTTTATTCATCTTGGTATCTTTTCTGTCCACTGTTTACTTCTTTGCACAACATCAGAATGGGTAAGTTTAGTTTATCCTTTTTGAATCAACTGAAACATAGACATTGACATTTGAACCAGCCTCTCAGAGCTTCCTCTGTATCCTCTGCAGAGAAATAAACCTTTCCAGGCACAGCTCATACCATCATCAAATACACAGGTAACATCAGATATAGCTAAAATATAGTGTCTAAGATCAGTTACCCCTCATGAAAAACCTCTTTTTCCCATTCACTCTAAACAGCCTATTCCAGATCCTAATGTCTTCCTTTCTAGGAGGCAAAAGGTAGGGCACATGAATCCTCTCTGGAGCTTTCTGTTCTCCCTTGGCAATAGGACATTAGTTCAGGAGAAAGAGTGGGCACAAAGAAAAAGATTCTTAGAGATAGAGATAGTAATCTTAGAGATAGCACCCAGGATCAACAGGAGTGTTCCTGGAATAAGGGCAGTTTAATGTGTGAAGATACTGCTGAGGGACTGGAGCTTCATGGGCTGGGCTACGCTCAAGTACAGGCATCATCTAAGGAGAATTTGGTGCTACCAGAAGTCAGATGTATGTGGATGTTTAAATTCTCTGCTGAGGACAGGCAATAACCATTTTGCCAATCACAGGTCTATGCAGACGTAGTTGAATCAGCGCACACAAATTCAGCCTTGCTTGACCCTGCTCAATATCTGTGTTTTCCTGGGGACTGTAAAATGTTAAAAAAAAAAAAGAATATCTATGTCGACGATCTTTTTAGAAACAACCCAGTTGTTCAGATGAACTAGCACAAGTTGATTTTAATTTTTGATCTTCTGGGAGTAGGGTGATGGGAGAAGATAGGTGAGGGATGAGACCCTGAGGCAGACATCTCAAATAGAAACCTTCAGCCTTCATGGCTGGTGAAGCTCTAAACTACAACTACAGATATACAGGATTATTCAATCAAAAATATGCATGTTGTTCAAGTGGTTTAAGGTGAATATTTTATGTATAGTTTTCTTTCATTGCTGTTCAAGGGAAAAGAGTACAATCCATATTTTCTGTTGGGATTGTTTTTATCAGTTTAAACCAGGCCAGTGTCATAACTTACTTTCCTGTATTCTTCATATCTTGATGTACTGGAAGCCGTTTCTAAGGGGAGACTAGGAGAAATATCAGGCTTTTCAACCTGCTCCCATTTTCAATCCAGCCTGCTTTGCTCTTAAAATACCAAACCTTTTGGGAGCCTCTCTACATGACATGGACTATAAAGGGTATCAATAACAACAGCAGTTCCTGCTGTGGAAGGGACTGTAATTGCAAATGTCTAGGATCTGGAGCTTCATTATTAAGAAGGCAAGTATTGTGCAGTCTGGTTCTCTTGGGTATATTCTGTCTTTCCCTAACAAATCACCACTTCAAGAGTGAGTTTTCTTTTTATTTATTTACTTATTTATTTACTTTTAAAAATAATTGAGCACAAACCAGTGCACCTCTACAAGCAGCAGAATATTGAAAGAGGAAAAAAAATGCTACTGAAAAACAATTTAAGCAATAATAATAGTAATAATAGAAGAGTAAATGTTTTACTTGCGTTTTCATGTTAGTCTCTGATTTAAAGCTTGATGACCACACACTTGGACTGAATTCCCAACAAGACATATTTCTCCTTGTGTACATAAATAAGATGTGTTTGTATAGCTGTAAGTCTTGAGTTTGCAGTGTAGCTTGGTGCTTATAATAGAGGAATAAATATTAGTTTTATGCTTGATAATTTTAACAGCATTTGAAAAATAGGACATAATAAAATATAAACATAATATTTTAAAATATAGGCATGTATTTTCTTTACTCACAGGTTTATATTTCACCTCTGTACACAGTGACAGCTTGCTAAGGAAAAGCACATTTGCAATGTAGCTTGCCTGCAGTCATTAGCTTCTTTCTACTTTTTAAGCTATTCCTTTTAAATTACTGTGGAGTAATCTCACCAGAAGAATGTTTCCGTCCATTGTTTTTGGCACTGTGCCTTATTAAGATATTTTTAGTTGTCTGTTCTCATTTTACAGTTCATGTGAATATATGAACATCAAACCTAACTGCCCAAAGCACTATTTCCTGCCTTCTTCTGCAGGTGTTTAACTTCTACATATCAGCACTGAAGTTTGAGATTTGTAGGTTATGGGCACCTCTTTGAAGATTGTTCTGCTAAGTTATTATTCTGCAAACTTAGATCAATTATTCCCACTAATTAATGCATCTGCAAATATCCTACACCAAATCACTCATTAATGATGAAGCACTTACCTTAGTGTGAATTATTTTTTTAAAAACAGAGTAACTATATAAAAAATTATAGTCTCTGAAGGCTGTGAAGGGCCCTTGTTTGGCTGTTCAGATGTAGATCTCTGTAATTCCATGCATTGCATGTGATTTCTCCTGTTTGTACCATTTCTCATAACAAAAGAACACATTCCCAGATGAGCCCCTTCTGTTACAAGTATTAAATAAAACTCAATACATCCTAGCTATAAAATGTTACATTTAAATGCTGTTATTTTAAATAGAATATTAAGAATAATCTGTTCTTACAGCTGTTTCTTCTAAACCTCGGAAAAATTGTTACTGACGTAACAAACCTCAGAATGCTGTTGGAGTTCCTGAATATCTGGGCATTTTAATTCATTTCAGTATAGCTGTGCTCCAGTTTATTCCAGCCTTGGCACTGTTTTCAAAAACACTCTTGCCAACCCTGAACAAACCACCTAATCCAGTCCAACCTCCCCAGAGAGATTAATCCTTCATGTGACACTGCAAAGCACTGAAAAGTCACAGACATCCTTTTAGAAGCTTGACTCTTTCAAAGGGCATTTCTGCCAGCTCTTCCAAAATACTCCTCAGACATCCTGCTTCCGTACTGAGACAGTTCTTACCCTTAAAGCACCAACTAGGTATTCCACTGCTGGCCACCAGAGAATCCACTAGGGCACGGAAACACCTTCTGTGCAAGGTGTTTCTCTTTAACCATGTGCATCTGTTCTTCTAGCCATCAAAACTGTCCCAGAACCCAAGAGCTGTTCCAGAAACGCACAAAACTCTCATCCACCCATCCACCCATCCCCCTTTCCAGCATTTGCACTGTACAGTCAGATTGATCTAAAGGACTGCAGGTATCTGGTGGTGGCTGTGGGTTCTCCAAGCTGCTAGAGCCCTCTCTGGTGTCACATTTTCCTCTTGATGACAATCAGCCTTGTTCATGCCCATCCATCTACCTAAATGCAAACCCAGATGCACATGGATACTCTTTCCATAGCTGCAGGCTCTCTGTGTCACAGCACAATTTTTACCCTTTGTTAAAAATTCAGCCTTAAAAAAGGGTCCAGAGTTCCAGCCTTGCAGACAGGCTGTGCTCTGGTATTTGCAAAAATATTGAATTATTGCTTGGTAATTCAAGAGTAATTCTCTGAGGTCACTGCCTGAGAAGTGAGGAGCAGCAGGAGAGGGATCATCTGCTTACACCTGCCAAGCCCCAACACAGAGGTTGGCATTTTAGATTGAACCAAACTTATGTGATATTATGGGTAGGATGGGTATGGAGTAAATGGAATATAGGCATGTCCTCTTCTGCTACCTCTGCCTCAGAGCCAGGAAGGAAGAAGGGACAGATAACAGCACTAATATACATGGAATTGGCCAACCTTTTGTATGCAATAGCTGGAGGTATGGATATATCTTTGTTTTCACATGCCAAACAGTGAAATGGTATATCTTTTGAGAGACCCTTTCCCTGTTTCTTTAGAGTTACATCCACTCCTCTTCAGTGTCTACACTAAATTCAGGCATTTTGTTCTTACTAAGTTTATAGGAGAGTGCAGCAACAGGAGAAGGAAATGGGTTTTCTTTCCTTTTTTACTGCCATAGCAGCAAAGTCATTCTTTACATGTAAGTGATTGTCATCTATGCAAATGTGCTGAAGACATAAAGTCTGTGCAGCTGTGGAAGACACTACAGCAGGGTAACAGAACTATAAACAGTGGCCTAATATTGTTTGCCAGTCTTTTGATACTAGTAAAGATGTAGGCAGAGGAATGTACCTCTCTTTTTCAGATCCCAGTCTGATTAGAGCTGGGAATTAATTCTGTCACCATTTTTTCTGCATTTAACATAAGACAATTCACATGAAGTCACTGGTGGACAGCAGGGGTGAGCTAAACACAGACATTAAAGTGTCCCTTTCTTAGGATTAAAAAGGAAAAATTTGTCGATGCAGAGTAGCAAAGTAATGGGCTGAGATGATGAGGGCTATTTTTCTCTGGTGTCATCTCTCCAATGCACCTTTATAACCTATGCATTGCTAAAGGACTATATGCTAAAGAGTGTGCTAAAACATTCTTTACATCTCTTTTAGGTAACAGGAATAGCTTTGGAAAGCCTCACATATAAAAAGAACCATGAATATTCTGTTCAAAAATAACAAGTCAAACCCTTAGGGTTTTTTTATTATTATTTATTTTATTTTATTAGTCAAACCATTTGTTCTTTTTTAACTGAGTTTGCCTTCAGAATACCCCAAGTGATTTGACTGCACAGTTCTATGGATTTATCATTAGCCAAGTTTCAAATTTTTAAGAATCGAAGCCCTGTTTTTTGAAGACCACTAACAAGCACAGAAAATGTCCTTTGCACTGCTAACTACATAAAAATGACCCAGATTTAATTTGTTTAGAAAATTATTTGTGGCAAGAAAATACTCCCAGGCTGAAGTGTTCTTTGCCAAATGTAGTCTGCAGTGAGAATCTGCTGGCCAAATTGTGAAACTGCTGAAAAACAGGGCTTTTAGGGGGAATTCTGACTTTACCTCTGCCCATCTCCATGTTCACAGACAAGTAATGTTTGCTATTTCATTGCATTCAAAATCAATATATTTACCTAGTAGATCCATCATTTTATGAGAGTTTTAAAAATTCATCCTTAAACTCATTTTATGCTTCCCCAAATCCATATTTTTTATTGATAGTGAAAATGAGATAAATTCATTGGAAGCAGACAATAAAACCTGTATGCATAAGGCAGTTTACTTACTGCTTATGCAAGAGAACATATGTTTATTATACTTTTGGTGAACTGTCCAGGCTCTGTTTAGAAAGCTGATTTTTTTTATTCTGCAGTGGTCATACAGTACTTCATTGAATGCTTCTTATCTGAAACCCGTGGTAGTTTATAATTCTCTAATCTGAAACTAGAGGCATGTCAGACATAAAACAGGAAATGTGGAGGTTTTGAGGAGTGTTTCAGGTGATTTTGAAAAGTATGTCATAGCTAATAAGAAGAAACTCTGCTTTGGGGTAAAGAAAAAATGTCAGGGTGAGGAGTGAAGATATTCTTTAAAAGAGGTTTTAGCTAGGAGACAAGAAACAGGTGCAAAATTAATCTGGTATTATGCTTGTGACTAATGATGAAGTTGCATTTGTGTAATGGATGTTAAGAAATCTATGTTTCTGTGAGAATGGATTCAGAGAGGTGACAGAAATCAAACTGAATAATGGAAATCAGACTATCGGGTGTTCAATAACTGTGTCGGAGAAGAATCTCTACCTGTAAGTCTTATCCAATACTAATGATGGGAAAAGAGCAGAGAGTGCAGCAGAGTAATGGAAGAGGAGACTATCAAGTGCATATTCAGAGCTTTTTAATCTATTACTTGTTATTCAGCTCTGACTGGGGCATTAGAGCTGTAGAGATGATGGGATGTGAGCTTCAGAATGCATTTTGAGAAACAAAATTTTCCTTTTCTGTCATTAGATTTTTATTCATATTTTACTTAATGGAAACCATGACACTGATAGCTGGGAGGTTGTGACTGTGTACTTGTGAAAATGCCCTTTTTTACAGAGCTTTGAAAAGGATCAACTTGTAGTTTAAACTCTGTACATTATAATTTTGGGAATCTGGTGCATTTGGCAGACCTTTTGAAATTGCACCTCAGAATAGCTAACTCTTTGGCACGTAAATGCTCCAGAAAAGAGTGTGATAAAAGCGGTCCAGTCTTTCCTTATTTTATATTTTTCTTTAAGTGAGAGAGGTGTCAGGTTGCACAATTTACTTTAGAGTATACTCTTTTTATGTTGTTCCCTTTGCACCTGCCTTCATTACATCCTCATTTCTGTGTTTTACCCTTCTTCCATCACATAGTTTTCTCCTTCTTTCTCTAAATGACTCAATCTGCTCTTTTATATATATAATATGTTGTGTAATTATCTGCACAAAATGTGCAAGGGATATGCCTGCTAAGTGTTCTCCCTCTGTATTGGGCAGAGAAGCCTTGTGGCTTCTCTTTCATAATCCCTGTCCAAAGAGATTCAGGACATAAAGCAGTTAAGCAGGAAAAGCCATGAGCTTCTCAGCTCCCATGCCATCAGGGCAGAGGAAGAATTTAGATGTTTTTACTGTCATGTTAAGTGAAAGAAGTGCTATGGTCCCTCTTCAACTATCCCAAGACTTCAGGGAAAACAAGAGGGGATGAGGCTTCTTTCACATCTCTTCTGGACTAGAGGATCAGTACAAAAAACATGAGACTCCTTCTGCTATGTTTAGTTTTCTGCAAAAAAATGGTGTAGGCCAAGGTATAGACAGCAACCAAGGGTGCAGGAGGAGGTCAGTATGTACACTCATCTCTTGTAGCCTCTTGGTGATGGTTCTGTAAATAAATCAGCAGCTAAAGGAAGGCTAAGGAGAATCACCCTCCTTTATTGGATGCAGTGGGAAACAGTGACAAAGGATGAAGAAAAGACTTCAGGTACTTAATCCCTTCTTTCTTCAGGCTTTAACAGTAAGACCAGGAGCAGGGAGCAGAATGAAGCCCCCAGGGTCCGAGGGTGGATGGTCAGTGACCTGCCTCATCACCCGGACACACACAGGTGTATGAGGCCCATTGGGCTCCACCCAAAGGTACCGAGGGAGCTGGTGGAAGGGCTCACCAAGGCACTCTCCACCATTTACCAGCCGTCCTGGCTAAATGGTGGAGATCCCTGTTGACTGGATGTTGGCAAAAGTGATGCTCATCTACAAGAGGGCTGGAAGGAGAATCCAAGGAACTACAGGCCTGTCAACCTGACCTTGTTGCTGGGAAAGGTCATGGAGCAAATCGCCTTGAATGCCATCAACCAGCAGGTACAAGATAACTCAGGAATCAGGCCCAGCCAGCGTGGTTTTAAGAAAGGCAGGTCCTCCTTGACCAAGTTGATCTTCTTCTGTGACAAAGAGACCTACTTAGTTGGATGAGAGAGTGATGCTGGTGAAGGATCTGGAGCACAGCTGTAATGAGAAATGGCTGAGGGAGTTGGGTTGTTCAGCCTGGAGAAGAGGAAGCTCAGGGGGACCTTTTAACTCTCTACAACTACCTTAAAGGAGGTAGCCATGGGTGAGTCAGTCTATTCTCCCAAGTAACAAGCAGTAGGGGAGGTTTAGATTGGATATTAGGAAAATTTCTTCACACGTCTTGTCAAGTGTTGGAACAGGCCGCTCAGGAAGGTGTTTGGGTCACCTGCCCTGGCGGGGTTCAAAAGACACATGGATGTAGTGCTTAGTGACATGGTTTAGTTGTGGCCTTAGTGGTGGGTTAACAGCTGGACTCTATGATCTCAAAGGTCTAGTACTTCCACTTTCAATACTTGACCTCATTTCAATAAATGTTTTCTGTCTGCAGATCCTTACAGAATCACAGAAAGGGTAAGGCTGGCAAGCATCTCTAGAAGTCATCTAGTCCAACCCTTTGCTCAGAATAAGGTCAGCTACAGCATGTTGTGCAGGACCATGGCCTCTTGAATGTCAAAGATATGTGAGGGTGGAGATGCCGCAACCTCTCTGGGCCTGCCTCAGTATTTGACTATGCTTATCGTAAAAAAAAAAAAAACCAAAAAAATTATATCTTATGTTTACATGGAATTTTTTGTGTTTCAATTTGTCTTTTTTGTCTTGTCCTGTCACTGGGTGTCACTGGGAAGAATCTGGTTCAATCTTCTTTGTATCCCATCCCATCAGATATTTGTACATATGGGTAAGATTCCCTAGGCCTCCTTTCCTCCAGGCTGAATAGTCCCAACTCTCTCAACCCCTTCCTATTTCAAAGATAATCCAGACCCTTCAGCACCTTTATGGCCTTTTGCTGGACCCATTCCATTGCGACCATGTCTTGTCTTGTATTGGAGATCCCAACACCACTCAGCTCTTCATTTGTGACTCATCAATGCTAGCAGAGAGAAAGAATGACCTCCTTTGACCTGTTGGTGACCCTCTGCCTCATGCAGTCCAGCATGCTGTTGGCCTTTGTTGCAAGGGGACAGTACCTGTCCTACAGGTTCCCCATGTCCTTTTCTGTAAAGCTGCTTTCCAGATATTATGGCTCAGCATGCACTGGTACTTGGGGTTATTCCTCCCCAGGGGCAGGACTTGACATCTTCCTTAACTGAACTGCATAAGGTTCCTGTCAGCCATTTCTCCAGCCTGTCCAAGGCCCCCCTGCATGGCAGACCAACATTTTGGTGTACCAGTCACTCCTCTCACTTTTGTATCTTCTGCAGATGTGCTGAGGATGCACCCTGCCCCATCATCCAGGTCATTAATGAAGATTCTGAGCAGTACTCACCACAGTATCAATCATCACAAGGGACCAGTCCCAGCTGGACTTTGTGCCACTAATCATAGCCCTCTAGATCCAGCCATCTGCCCAATTATCAGCTCACCACACACTCATAAATTCTGTTCTCAGCATCCTTGGAAATCCTGTGCAAAGTTTCTCACAGAGGCTCAAGGTTTCTCCTCATATCTAATGGTATCTAAAATCACAAAGAGGTTTGTCTGTTTTATGTCAGACATTGTCCAAGGCAGTAAATTCTTGGAAGAGCTACAGAATCAAACCAGATTTTCTATATTCTGGCTGTTAAAAATTTCCTGTCTCTGCTGCCTTTACTGACTACATTTAGAATATAGACCTGTATCTACACAGAGACTTTTCTTTGTCACAGTCTCTTTTTTCCCAACTCTACTTTAAACACATCTACAAATATTTATTAGTACTTTATATTTTTTCATCATGGCTAACTGAAAAGGACAGAAAATGTAAAGTGTGAGAACACCCTGCCTTTGGACAGCTGCATCATCACAACTGTGTTTTCATCCAAAACACCATTCTAATGGAAATAAACAGACATGCGGAAATTCTGCTTGTCTCCTGCAGACCATTCTTATGGCTTTTCTTAAAAGCCTGGCCTGAAGAAGGCTTGTCTGAAAAAGATTGAGCACTGTCTTGCTCAGGAATGGTGGGGGAAAGTGTGTGGGGGAAGAAAGCAGAAATGGATACAGCTCCACGGGCAGCCCAGCTACACATGTTCATGCCCGATAAAGACACAACAGTTGATGCATTTCCAAGCTTCTGAATACATGTATAATTGAATAGTCACAACATACTCTGAATGCAGGGCTGGTCATTTGTATTTTAGATTGCCTTCAAAGTGGTGAAGCCTTTCTTCTTCAAAACTTTAATGATACTCATTGCCTGTAGTGCTAACTTTTCGTTCCAGTGTGACTTCAATCATGTGACATGCTTTGACTTTGGGAATTCTATCAAAATCCTGGGAGTTAGGATTCTCTTAATAAGATTCAGTAAGTTCCATTTAAAAATAGACACTGTTTCATTTTTTCTTCTTGGGACATCTCCAGTGTCTCAGAGGACGAAAGGAATTTTTATTTTTTACTGTTTGGACTTTAAAGGGGAGGAGGAAACTGAAAAAAATCACATTAATTTTTATATAGATATGTGTGTATAAATGTGTGTGTATTATGCACCATTTACTTTTCAAAAAAAGTTTTTTAAGCCTCACTCCTCCTTTCACACCTAAGAAAAGGAGCCCCTGCTTTGTGCAGTTCAGAGCCATGGCAGTAAGCCCCATCCATGATGGTGCACTTTAGGGCAATCTGTTCATCCAGTGGACTGGCCATGCCACTGATGGATGTGATGGGAGCAGTAAAACAGAAAGGGACATTTTGAAAGAGCACTGCCATGAATGATTTTCTTAAGAGGTCTGTTGAGCACTGCCATCACATATTAGTTGAGACATTTTACTTTTACTGGTCGTATTAACATTTTCAGGTGAAGGGTGTGATGTTGAATGCCTCTGTCGTGACTGATGTCCTCAGTACCAGAATTGTCACAGACAGTAGTGACAGGAAGCACAGCAAAGAAGCTGTGTTTTCAACATCAGAGCTAAAGGAGCTCCCACTTAAAACATTTCTTAACCATTGGGTGCCTACACATTTCCTAGCAAGTGATTCTTGGAAGCGGCAAGCTTTAGAGAAAATAAATGAGAACTACAGTGTTATTTTTTTTTAGCCTACGATTGTCTGAAGTTGTTGTCAATAGAAGTAGTTGCATACATTTGTCTTCATTAATCATTTCAAGGTGTTGCTTTTTGATGCAGCCAGCCCTAGCAGTTCACAGGCACTTTAATTTTCCAATTATTGTACCTGTGGCTCAGAACAGATACTGATTAGTTTCACATTTTGGTCTGTGGGCAGCCTAATGTTCTTGTCACCTTACATTGAGTTTTAAATTGCAGAGTGTAAGAGAATGTCAGATGTGCTCCCAAGTCTTCCGGTCAGGCTCAGCAAGTTATGATATTTCCAAGTAGTGTACTGATGGGTTTCTGAAAGATGGATGAGAGAACAAAAATACGGGTTTAGGATCCTATCGCAAAAGTAATGATTCTTCATGTAAAGCGCATGTGAGCGATTTTTTGTTGTATTCTTTTCCACACAAAATTTCAGCTGGAGATGGAGGTGATGCTGCTGGCTGCTGTAACAGCAGTAGAAAAGGAAGTTATTATAGCAGGCAACAGCAATGCCTTCCAATATTTGCACACAATTACAAGACCTTTTCAAACTATAGTTGTGAAACCAAAGGAGAAAATAAATTTTGAAAAGCCCTAAACACAAAGATTAATTTTATAACAAATAGGAATGTTGCCTGTCTCCTCCTTATCAACTGTGTACCAGCTGACTCATCCATCCATGCTTTTTTCTTTCCAAAAACTAACATGGAAGCAATCCCCTCCGAAACACAAAACCACGCTGAACATCTGCCGTCTAGGTATTCATTAGTTCTGTCTGCTCTGCTTTTGGCTAATTGCCTGGGAGTGAAGTTGAATCATTTATGGGGACTTAACCTGGTGGCAGTTATAGTGGTAAAGATCATGTAACATTTGATAAAACCTAGGAAATGTCAAACATGTAGCCTCCCAAACATAAAGTTTATTTACTGTTTTCGCATGCACTTTGTTTGCTACAATACTGCCTGCACAACTGATAACAGAAAATGTATTTAATAACTACTCAGTGCTAATATGCTGTAGTATGCATGACTGACTAATTTAATTTATCTCTGATTAAGCCTATTATGTTTGAGATCACTTTACAGAAGAGAATTTTTTTGCCAGCTGTAAGCTTATTTGAATTGTAATATAAGTTAATAATGTGTGAAATAACTACTGGTGCCTGCTTCTAAATGTTAATTTTACCAAATCACTTCCTGAGTTAGAGTGTACACAGCTCATCCATTGCAGTGTCATTAGTGGCATGTTTGGATGTAAGATTGGACAGGTAAAAAGGCAGGTGCATGGCAAGGGAATCAATGGCTGTTGTTTCTGCTGAGAAAAAGCAAAATAAATAAAAAGCCCAGCCAGGGATGGCACACCATCCATGTAATGACAGCATCAGCTGAGAAGGAGCCCTCAGGATGCTCTGCATCTTGAAACGTTTGTTTCCTACCAGGTGCAAAGAGGAACAGGGACTCCTCAGGAAAAAAGAGAGAGGAACACGTTAAACAAAAGCTTGTGAGAAAGGCATTAGTATGTCATTAGTATGTTTAAGTAGGAAAGTAGCCATTTGGGTGGAATTTTAGATTTTTCTCAGACTGAGGGTAGAGCTGGAAAAGAATTGCGGGGGGGGGGTGGGGTGGGGGGTGGGGGAAGAAACATCCCAAACAAACCCCAAACAATTAAAATCTGGTAAACGTAAGGGGGAAAAAGTTCTGCCAAGGAAAGCTAAACATTTTCTCTTTAGGGACAAGGTAGACTGTTTCTTGTTTCCCCTCCACTCTTTTCTGTGGACTAATTTTTAGAGTAGACAGACCCCTAATGGAGAGGGAAGCAAAGCTTTTTCTGTGCACAAGCTATACCCCAGAGCAGTTGATCCCTGGCAGATGAAACTTGGTAATGTCTGTGCTTTAGCCACTTGTTTCTCTGAGAGACTACAAAATGCTCTCAATTGCTGATTTGGAAAAAGCTCTGTGTTCATCAGTTGTTCCTTTAATGAAAAACATAATTATATATAGTCTTGCTTTAATATATGTTTACTTTCAATCAGCTGAGAAAATTCAGGTGGAGAGAATGAAGTCTTCTACCTTGTTTAGAGAAAAAAGTGTGATGGCCTGGGGTTTAGTCTATGAGATTATTTACAAGCAGTTGCCTAAATTATGTGTACTTTGCATTTAAATATATGCAACTTCAATTGGAATAAAAGGAAGTCAAATCTTTCCTCTGTCAGATTAGTGTATCTCTTCTAAATAGAAAATATATAGGATACTGTACTTACAGCATCAGACTGAACTGCCAAAACAATGTCACTTAACTAGCATGGGAAGAAAAGTATGCTGCACATAATTTATTTTTATGTCATTCTGTTTCACCCTCCAAACATTTCTGGCATGTGATAGCATGTGGGATGTCAAGCATCATTGTACACATTTTGTCATGCTATCTCATATAGATCAGTTATCAGCAAGTCGAGCTGCACAGCAGCTTTGATTTCAAGGTCTCTTTTCACAGCATGTCAAATCCTAGCTGGCAGGACAGGACTTTGGCAGGCCCACTGCAACAGTGGGGATGCAGGAACACGTGCAGCTAGAATGTTTGATGGCTGTCCTGTGCAGAGTAAATTTCCAGTGTTGTATAACCACAAAAAGGATGGTATTTCTACAAAAATTTCTGATGTGGTGGTTTCAAGGTTTGCGATGGCATTGCCAAGGCATTCCCCTTGTTTGCTCAGAGTAGTTGATCAGTGAGTGTTGGAGGGACAGACATGTCTGTTTTAGCATCAGACAGAGACAGGACTGATACTGTCAGAGACTGCTGGCAAGGGGAAATGTTTACGTAGTAGCAGGCGGAGGGTACGTGGTACACTGGCTTCCCATGCTTAGTATATTCTTCCAGGTGTAATCCAGGGCTGAGTGTGATATCCAGAAAGTGTGGTGCTGTATGTAACTTAGAGCTAGCTCTGCATGCTAGCACAGACTGAAAAAGTGCCAGTTGCACTCTTATTGGTCCTAGTTAGTGGGCCTGGAAACAAGGCATTATTGGGGAGGACTTTCAGCTTTGGGAGTTGCATCTTCACTGTCCTGAGAGCACTCAGGTTTGCCCCAGGTGTGACGGCTTCTTCTATATTCTCTACTTCTTGCCTGGGCAACTATGGGTAGAGAGATTATTTACTTTACTGACTTTTCTTTTGCAAGGAGCAGGATTCTTTTAAAAATTATAAATTAACACCTTTTTTTATTTTAATTCCTTGCTAAGGGTAGCAGACTGAGCTTCTTTTCATGGCAAAGAGGATCACAGTAATTCAATTTGTAGATCAGTCAGTGCTGAAACATTTTTTCTCTTTCTACAAATTATACATACTTAGGGATAGGAAAGTAGAATTTGATGCTTCATATTCCCTATCTGTAAGAGAGAAGTTCTGAAGAATAATTAAAGAAGGACGGTAAAATATTTGGTTATAAATAATCTAAATTTTTAGTGACTTTCACAGTCATGAGGCAGTCTCTCAGATGCTTTGAATGTATTAGTTGTAAATGTATTGCATTATTACCTGTAAGTGTCTGTGATGTACATGGATAATCCTCCCCTTTTCAAACACTCCTCGTGCAAGGCTTTTGGAATTCTCCATGGCCCAGTTCAACACAGAAACCATCAGTGGATCAGGAATTGTTGTGCTTTACAGAGGGCCAAGTGAAGAATGGGACTGCCTTCTCTCCATCCTCTTTCATCTTTCCTTTCCCCCCAATGCCTAAATTGAGATTGATCATTTAGCACGAAAAAAAGACACTATGAGCAGCGAAGCAGAACTCGATACAATTCTGAAAGCTGCTTAGCTGTCGTATCAGACTCAACTTACTCTTAAGCAAAGATTAGCGAGGATAACTTCTCTACAAGCCTGTAAATCTGCTTAGCGATCTGTGACTCTTATGGGCAAATAATGCTTCCTAAACACAGCCTTTGGACGTGTCAAGAGTCCCCTTTTTGAATGACTGATATATAGAAGCCAGATTATTTCTTCTGGGAAAGAAAATATTGTTCAAGGTACTATGATATAGGAAGCCAAAAGTTGATTCATACCTTAGCAAATTGTGTTATGGTCTGTCTTAACCTACATATATGTTGCAAAAGCTTATTTTAACTGTCAATGACACCCCATATAAATATTTGTTCTTAGGAAGTTTTCTGTCTTGCAACAGTGATTGTCTCACCTTTTCTTAAAAAAATCACCGAAGAAATATGATATTATAGGCCTCAAAGCATTTGAAACCTCAAAATTTTCTGTTTGCCTTCATTGCACTGATCTTTCTTTAGCTCGTTAGATGAATATGAACTATGTGCAAAAAATATATAAAAGCAATCCACAAGGAAACATCAATGTCATTTTCTGCACCTATGCCTAAAGGCTCTGGACTCCATGAAGACTTAACGTTGAATAAAGAGCATGCTTTTTTCCATTTGTTTTTAAATTTTACTTCTTGATCTGGAAAAAAAAAAGGCAACACAAAGATGTATAAAGGATTCAGATCTATTTTAAAAATAAAAACAGTGTTCTAGAAGATACCCTAATACATCAAATGGGACTTTTCTTTTTGCTATGTAATTATTCAACTTAACTTTACTGTTTTTTGTCTACTTAAGTCTAAATGAAATAAGCCCTTTAAAGTTGGGGGACATACAAGACAACTGGTAAAGATTAATACTCTCTGGGTTTTCATTTTTTTTAAAATATTTTATTTATTTTTGATGATTGTTTTCTCCTTTTTCTTTCCAAATTGGTCCAAGTTCCAGGATGCTTTTTGCTTCAACCAAGTCCATTAGGGCTTTTTTGTGGTCTTGTTCAGGAAACCCCTGTCATCAGTGAAGCTTGTTTGGACAAGATTAAAAATAGCTTTAAGGCATGAAATCTGATAGCAAGCACTCTGAGTTTTTTGTCTGGGATTGATGAAGGGTTTATAGGTCTTATAGGTTTAGACCTTGGTCATCCTATTTACCTTTTACAAAATCTGACATAGTTTTAGCATTCTTCCACTGCTCTGAAATTTCTGTATATGTCTAAATTAATTAAAAATCAATGCTGGTGGTTCAAAACCTCCTAATTTAGCTTTTTATAAAAAGTGCTGATACAGCTGCTGTTTGATATGCTTCCAAGTTACTTTACAAGCAAGGAAGGTATTTATCATAGTTAAGTGTGAATTAAAACATCAAAGCAGCTAAGTAGACTGTACCTATGTATCATGCCACAGGTGGGTGGAGGACAGTGATGGAGGGGTTGCAGGAATCTTCTGAGAATGTCACAGACTTTACTTCTTTGTAGAGTCATTTCAGTTCACTTACCAAATGGTGACACACAGAAGAAAAGCTCAATCTGAGGAAGCACTGTAGATGACAACAACAAAAAAAAAAAAGAAACACTGACCATCAAAACACTCAAAAATCCAAATGAAACTAGAATAAAAAAGTGCATTTGGCACAGGGGCACACTTAGTGTGGAAAAGTAAACTTCAGAGAAGCTTCTCACCAGCAAAAGCAGAAGTGATCTATTTATTGAGCATGTTTAATTTTCCTCCATCTTTATTGGCATTAGTATAACTTCTGTCCAGAAAAGTACTAATGTCACTGCTGACATTGCTCTTTTGCTTGTCATACTTAGAAAGTTGGTGATGTCCTTTAGTCTACATAGCATTGATTTTCTTTCCTTCTTTCGTTTTTTTCTTAATTACCTAATGTATATCAATTGCAATCTATTTCCCTATGTTCCCACATGTGGATTATTTTTTATATCTATTTTTACTTCACTAGGCCATTGTGATGATTCAGGCAAGTATTCCTTTTCTTTTTTTCTTTGTTAGTGGCTTTTTTTAGTGCCTGATAAAATGTTCTTAAACAGGTCCCAGCTTTCATCTTTTTCCCAAATAAACTCTTTCTCCCAGCTGAATTTGCTCATAATTGTTCTCAGGGTTGCTAAATGAATCCTTTTAGCACATCAGGTATATTTGTTTTCATATTATCCTGTTTGTGATTAAGAAACATAATGAGCAAAAGGTGACATTCATAAGGAAGCAACTGATAATTTTTAGTTCTGTGGTAAATTTTATGTTATCATTCAGGATTAGGTATAATATAAAATTTCCACAAGCTGAATGCTTACTGAGTTCAGAAAACATCCTTATGTAGAATTCTTAAAATATTTTTATTCATTTCAAGGCAGCACAAAGCCTCCAGCATGTGCTACTAAGTCCTCTGTGGTAACTCAGATTTCTCTCCTACACAGTGTAAACAGATGTTTGAGGAATCCCTCGTCAGCGTTTTCCTCAGTGTGTTTGTGGTCTGGAGCAGATATCATCCTGCTTTTCTTGCACAGCCTTACTTTCAAAAGCATTTCAGCCTCTGAATGCCTTCCTCCACCGCACCAGGATGGACTGTGGGAACATTCAGTTGTTTGTGTCCAGCAAACACTTCTCCATCCTGAAGGCCACAGCTGCAGCCTGTCTTTATAGCTCAGCCAGCCCGGGGAAATCAAAGATTTCACTGGATTGTGGTCAGTGTGTAAAAACACTTAATTCAAGAGATCTGGTGTTTTTCATAGAACCATAGAATCTTCTGAGTTGGAAGGGACCCCCAAGGTTTATTGAGTCCAACTCCTGGCCCCGTGCAGCACACCCCAAGTGTCACACCACGTGCCTGAGAGCATTTTCCAAATGCTCCTTGAGCTCTGTCAGGCTGGTGCTGTGACCACTTCCCTGGGGAGCTGTTCCAGGGCCCAACCACCCTCTGGGTGAAGAAGCTTTTCCTGATACCCAACCTGAACCTCCCCTGACACAGCTTCAGGCCATTCCCTTGGGGCCTGTCACTGGTAATGAGAGAAAAGAGATCAGTGTCTGCCCCTCCTCTTCTCCTCACGAGGAAGCTGAAGACCACGATGAAGCCTCCCCACAGTCTCCTCCAGGCTGAACGATTCAACTTACAAGAAGTGCCAGTCTTACAGGATATGTCAGGCTGATAAAGCTCTGGCCTTTATCAAGCCTGGATGCTGGGTTGGAGTTTAATGGTGGTACTCAATGATTTTGAAGGTCTTTTTCTACCCAAATGATTCTATGATTCTATGATTAAAAAACAGTAGAGCACCTTTCTAAGAAATTAAGGGATAATATGGGAAATACAGAATGTCTCCACACACCCCTGTGTCAGGGCTGCTTCCAAGGGCCAGGGAAGCTGTGAGGGTGGCAGTGCAGGAGCAGGAGCAGTGGCCTTCCTGGCCAGGGCTGGGACCAGGAAGGCGCGGGGCCAGCTCCACAGCACAGCTACAGCAGAGTGAAGGCAGGCAGAGAGGAGCAGCCCTGAGCACAAGCAGCTGCTGAGCTGTGGGGGAAAACGTCCCGGCAAGGCATCTCACAGCTCCATCCCACACTGCAGCTCATCTACACCACATTCAGCTGGCATGGGTCAAGCAGGACTAGAATGGCTGCTGATCATTCCCAAAGGGTTATTGCTTCTCATTACATCAATGAAATAAGCAACGCTTCAGGGTACACAGGTGGTGCTTGCTGATATTAAACATGGCATCAACTTTCCCTACCCATGGTGAGTTTAAAAAAGACTATAATCTGAATTTAGCATGCTTTTCACTTGACTTTCTCATCAGACCTAAATACTTATTGCACAAGAATGTCTTTTAGTGTTATTTCTGAAGTGGGAAAAGACCCTCAGTACAGCCGTTCAGATTCCAAAGTAGAGAAAGCTATTAGGTATGTTATTGTTTTAAATTTTAATCTGTTCTGATGTTCTTGAAGTGCTCTGTCTGTAATGTCTTTTGTATTAATCATCATAAATATTTTATCTTTTCTGGAGAGGGTATGCTGATGTAATGTCTAAGCGAGTGAGGCAACTTAGCTACTTAATCATACTTGCTGGACAAAGACTTTGATGCAGGCTTCCATATTGACATATAAGGCACTTGCACTCATCATCCTTCTGTAAAAGTACTGAGTGCATCCCATCTCGAACATTCCTGGAATATGTGCCCAGGCTCTGTTTCAGAATCAGATGGACCAATACTGGCATGCACACGTAAATAATTAATGGTTGTTTATCCAGGTACTAGCAATGCTTTCTGGTTTGCTCTTTTAGTTGCAGCCTTTGAAGAGTGTTACTTGGCTTACTTCTTGGCCAAGAGTAAAGTGTGATCAGAACAAGACAGCCAGAGAAATGCATATTTTAAAGCATCAAATAGATCTATAAATAAAAAGATATGCTCTTCCTTCTGGAAGCTACTCCTGTCCCCCAAATTGTGGGTACATTTGCTTCTTGTTATTATCAGTCATTTGAAGGAGAAAATGAACAAGGGAGCTAAACATTTGGGGAGAGACTGCCAAACACACAGCAGAGCCCTTGGGTAGGAGGGTGTGGATTTAATGCATGGTGCTGGTTTTGAGAGCATTTTGTACATCTGGTTTGATTCATGGACTGGATCCATTTGTGGAAGGGAGCCTTGGCTATTATTGTTTGGTCCCTCTGTCTTATTTTAGCTTCACATTACTCAATGTCTGATTATGTTGGACAATACTCACTGTTGCTGCTGAGAACATTTTGGACAGCAGTGACAAAATGCCAGGGATTATGTCCATATCATTCTATCACGGCTTAGGAAACCTGTGAGAGTGAGCCAAGGCAGGCACTGGATGCTTTGCAGAAGGAGGGCTGCCAGCCTAGGATAAATTAACAAAGTTTGTCTCCCATCTTTTCTCCCATCCTGACTGTCTGTATAACAAGATGATGAACTGCGAGCCCTCAATCCCATTGAGTGATGGACCCAAGTCTAAAAAATTGTAAGAGGGAAAAGGAAACCTACTTTGATACAGCGGGGTGGGAATTTTGCAGATCCTGGGAATTCTGTCATCCTGTTAAGAGCTGAGATCATTACTGGGCATGTTGTTAAGAAAAGGATTTCTGTCCATATTTTTTTTTCCAAGTTTATCCAGCCTGTTTTACAGCTGTGATAACTTGTGTCACAGCGCAGTCCAAAGGCTGGCATGTCTATGTATATATATATAGGCATAAAATCAGTTATTCACGTTTGCTATCTGAAATTGTGAGTTGCTGCTTTGAAAATAATGGATACCTGAATTTTGAGTTGTTATGTGAACCAAACAAAACCAGACAGAATATTTGGCACATATGGAAGTATTATATTTCATTTCATTGTAATGTTTTCAGTGGATCCAAAATTCACTAGCTATCCTAAATTCACAAGTTTTTTTCAATGCTGCATATCATCTTTTTATCTTAGGTTTATCTGGAACAAGTATCTAAGTCAACCAAACCAAAGATTTCAGGAGTACTGTTTATTTTACCGAGGTTAATATTACCTTACAATAAAGCCTGTTCTTTACAGATTCACTTACTTACGGCAATAGTGCTCACATATAGGAGCTGATACTAAAATCTCTATGAATGTTTTCGTAAGTAACTGAAATTACTGTGACATTTATGGTATTCCCTTCTCTTAGACTAGGGAATGAAGCAGTTACTTAAATTACTTTCAAAGCAAAATTATGGAAATTTCCATTTAGGATTTACACTGAAAAAATGAAAGCATAAAGTGCCATTTTGGGTGGTACAACTATATTTTAGCATCCCCCATGCCCAGTGGCATGTCACTGCAAGGTTTTGAAAACTGGATGTGAGGGCATGTTGCCTTCTTGTGTCTCTTTGCCCAGCTGAAGAGGTGACACATGCCACATGAAGGATGCATGTGCCATTCAGATGTTCAACTCTGTGAGGGACCAGTGCAAGGTTTTCTGCCCCTGTAGACAGAGCCTGAGGCTCTGTAGTAACAGGGTGAACTTAGGATGCAGAGAATAAGGGAAAGGGCTTTGAGGTAGTAGCTGAGCTGCTGGAGATGTCCTAGACAGACAAGAGGTCAGCTGTGTGTAGAGAAAGTTAACTTGCCCCATCAACTCTCTAAGAACAGCTGGGGAAAAGGAGTGAGGAGCTCTGCAGAGACAGTGGAGCTCAGGAGAAGGTGCAGGAGGCTGTAGCAGGCACTGTAACCGGTTACCCAGAGGAGCTATGGATGCCCCATCCCAGGAAGTGTTCAAGGCCAGGTTGGATGGAGCTTTGAGCAACCTGGTCTAGGGAAAGGTATCACTGCCCATGGCAGCAGGGTTGTAACTAGATGTTCTTTAAGGTACGTTCCAAGCCAAGCCATTCTATGATTAGTGAGTGCTCTTTTCTCCCTAGAAAATCCCTCACCCTCTCCATCCTCCTTTCTTTGGGATATGAGTCTCTGAGCTCATATTTCCTGGAACTTGCAGCCTTGTCGCCATCCAGCATTGTATTGTCACTCCAGCTCATAAAAGCCAGTCTGCTCTCCCCATTCATCTCCAGTGATGCCTCCTCACCTTCTTGGTGGTCTGAAGGAGGAAAAGGAAAAAAAGATCGAGAAAAAGAAAATACAGGAAGTCCTCCCAGAGGTGCTGCAGCTGTTGCCAGAATTAGGTGTGAAGGTGGCAGCTTCTGAAATGTAAGGAGTTTCCTCCTCTTCTCCACCAGATTTGCAGTGCCAAGACATAGGGTGAGACTGCTTATCTCATCCTTACCTTTCCAAGCACTGACAGTGCTTATCAAGAGCTAATAAAGTACGTAGGGCCCATCGCTGGACAATGTCTACCGGCCTGTGTTTGAAGTTTTACCTTAAAAACACTGCCTTGACCTTTCAATCTTTTTTTTTTTTTTGCTTTGCTTTTTCTTTTCTTTCTGGTAGCTTCATGAAGTTATAAGGAGTTTAAAAAAAATTAAAGAGGAAACTTATCCTTGGTACTTAACTCAGAAGTTGAACAAAAGTAGTGCAAAAATACTGCAATAGGTGTTGAGTAAAAATGTCTGTTGTGGTAACTATTCTGGGTATAGCTGCTCTTTCATGACAACTCCTTTGAATTCTTTCCATGTACAACAGAGCGGCTCTGACAGCAGCTCTTTTTTAGAGGGAGGCAATTTCCCTCATATATGACTTGTCAGCTGCTAACTGTGGGTGTGTAAATATAGCTAAAATTTGGAAATAGTGCCGATCTGGCAGAGGTTTTGGGCAGTTATTTATGACAGAATGGATGAGTTTTACCAAGTTCAGATTGATGGTAAATGTTGCAGGGCAGGTACATTACCCAGACTTGTGTTTGTGTGGAACACCTTGACATTTTTATATTGATTTCAATAATACAATACTCTTTTAAACAGCTAAGTGGTGGATAAAGTGTGTAATTTATATAATAACTATAAGAGTATTCAGGAGCACCTCACTTTAATTCTACTTCAATCTTATTGACCTTTTCTTCTCCCTTTGCTTTTGCACTTGTGTCCTTCTTCTCTCATCATTTTCACATCTCATTTGGGGTTTCTCCTCCTCCTACTCCATCTTTCAGTCTAACTCCCACAAGACATGGGAAGATCCCTCCATGCTTCATTTCTTTGTGAAGCATCTGCTTGATCTCTGCAGTTTTAACTCACAAATTTATTTCTTCCTGTTCAGTTTGTCTTGCGCCACCCAATGCCATGTTTCTGGTTTGTGTTCTGTCTCTGCTAAGCAATCTTCCTGAGTGTGATCCCTTCCCTGACTTGCCTTGGTATGCTCCTGGTGTGTCACCTTTTAATTTCTGTCTACACAAAGAACAGAGTCTGCTACAGGCAAGTTCCCAGGTCAGCTTTGCCATAAAGCCACTCATTTCAAAATAATTTCAGGCTCATGGGGCCTTAACTGAGAAAGGTATTAAGAGCTTTTAGAGGGCTAAGAATATGTCTGTCATTTCAAGCCAACTAAAGATGCCAGTACTATAATTACATCTCTCAACCTTCTGTAAATGTGCTCTTCGACTGGAAGCTCTCCTCCTGAGATATCAAATGAAGACTTTTCTATCTTACTTTCGAGGTGTTATCTCCCTTTTGATCTGGCTATTTATGAGATCTTCTCATCCACATGGTCCAGAGAGTACTATAGAGTACAAAGCACCCTTTCTGTCGTCATCTCCATGTCTGAAGTGCCAGACCCTCTCTTTCCTAAAATTCAAGAAATCTACTTTTTATTCTTCATTGTATCTACATGTATCAAAATAAAAGAACCTCTTACTTTTTTTCAGGAGATTTTCAAAGTCTATTACTAGTCAAAATTTCACTCCATCACAGTATTGCAGAAGGTGCAATAAACTCAAGGAATAATTAGTAAAAGAAATAGAGAAATCAGCAGATCAGAACTTCCTCTTTCAAGAACAGCAGTTTGTTTTAGTTGTGTCTAGTATGCACTCTGGGACAGAGTATTGCCTTTATTTGTGCCGAGTGTTTGTTGCATACAGCAGCAAGCTTATATTGAAACTTCAAGTTTGTAATTTAGCTTGAGATGTCTGAAAGCTGAAATTTTGTATGGGTTCACATTTCTTGCAGATGTCTGTCACATACAGCAAATGTTGCTGGCTGATTGCCCTCAAAAACAGAGGGAAAAAAATAAGATTCTTGAAAAAGTGAAATACTAATGACTTACAGCCACTTCATATCTAACAGCTAGTGAATGCACTTCTTGCTTGAGAGGAATGGGAACAGGGAAGATCAGAGCTGGCTTAGTGGTGGGAGACTTTATGTTGTTTTTGAAGGAATACTTGCAAATTCTCTATTTGGTAGCTGACTTTCTAAAATGCAGTCAAATCCACATGTGATGATGACAGAAATAATTTTATTATTCTAAGTTCGACTCAAAATATGCATTTCATTGGACAAAAAATAACAAATTATTCAGAAAATATACTCTAATATGCTCTGCTGGGTTTCAGTGTCTCCAGGGAACTTCATTTTATGACTATCAGCTTTCCTTAAAGTCCCAGAATATGTGATTCACAATCTCACCATCCTATTAGTTCATGTTTCTGTTTGGTAAGTGAATCAATTTTTTGATCTGATGTGTGTATAAACAGCTTCTTTTTCCTTAGAGTCTCAAGGGAAATCATGAAATGTCAGAGAATAAAGGTACACAGAGATATAGATGAATTCCACTGCTGAAAGCTGAAAGTTATAATGTATCTAAACATTAGAACTTTAATAAGAATTCAATGATCAGTGCTTTGCCAGCAATGTGACAATGTGCTCTCTCCCACTTACCAGCTATTTGTACACACTGTACTTTGGTCACTGGGTGCAGTAACCAGGTAAGAACAAAATACTTGGCAAATTAAATCTAAAGATTTTCACTCCTGCTGTAGAACAGATAGATGTAATGTACCATTGCATCTTAAACCAAATTATGTACCAGGACATTTAGATACTTATTTCTGGAGACATTGGTGTATAAAGTCTGATATCATAAGGACTGAAATGCTTAAATTCCAATTATGAAAAAATCTTTAAACTGAAAGCAGAGATACCTGAACTAAACAACTCTGTGATATACCCAATCTTTCCCCTCCTGCTACCTTTCTTACTGCTCATTCAAGTACACATGTAAAAGAAGGACTTAAATAAAGACCCTTGGAAGTAGATGATAATCTGTCAGCTGGCTTGGCCCCTGCTTGGACATCACCTGTATGTTCTGTCTTTGTAACAAACACTTCAGAGATTTCATGAGCGGTGATAGAGCGTATGATATGCACGATGGAACTGGGACAACGGAGTCTGTTTGGTGTTGTTTGTTATCCTCAGCTGTTATCTTCTGCACATTCATGGAGCTGTGTCTTTGGCACAGCATGCCTTTGCAATAGCTTTGCCACAAAAGTTTTTTAATGAAAAGAGTTTTGAGGAAAGTTGTAAATGTTATCTTCAGGATCTAAATATTTTCTTCAGCTGTCTAATGGGGATATAAGGAAGCCCCCTACCAGATGTTTCTTGCAAGGGGAAAGTGATTGGAGAGGGAATGAACACAAATTGCAACATGGGAAATCCCACTTGGCTATTAGGGGGAGAAAAACCCGACCACAACAAATCACAGTAATGTAATCAAGCATTAGAGCAGGTTGCACTTGGAGATATTCAAACCTGACAGTCATGAGCAACCAGATCTGACTTGGTCACACCTAGAGCAGGTAATCGTACCAAGTGACTGCCAAAGATTCCCCCCAGCCTGTGTTGTTCTGTGCTTCTATGAATTCTGTTATTTTTATGTAGTTTGCTGTTTTCATCTAACTCTTAAGTAAAGGAGAAATGTTCTGTCTGTTTTCAGAACCTACTGGGTTTGCTCTCATTTGCTTACACAGATGAGAAATGGAAATGTTGCTAAATAAATGATTCAGTGAACTGCAAAACCATATACTTCTCTCTGGAACCATGCATTTTATACATTTGGTTTATAATACCCACTAGAAAACATGTGCTGAGAGCTCACTGATTTTATGAGCTGAGATATCTGTATCCATGAATGAGATTTATTTGCAGTGTTTTCCTCTCTTTTCTTTTTAATGAACAAAACAAATGAAAGTACTCTGTGGTTGTTTGGAATATTAAAACATGCCTGCTTTCATACTGAAAATAAGATCAAGTATAATAAATGTAATTATTACCACCAATAGGTCTGCTTTTCCATATAAATGTAAGCATTTCTTCTTGCTGTTTCTAATAATCTACATCTTACAAGATGCATGTCTTTTGCACAGTGTGCTTTTGCAATACTTTTGCCCCAGAAGATTTTCCTTGTGAATTTATTAAAGTCAAGACTTTTAAAAACTCTTGTCAAAAACTGAGAATTAAAACTGCTTCTGTTTGAAATACAATTATGTTTTAAGCAGTTTTTCAATGAAATAACCCAAGCGTGCCTTTGCAAATTAAGAAGTTTCTCCTTGAAATTTTTTATTCCATTTTTAAGTAGAGAATTTATAAACGTTTTAAAAAGCTGCAACATGAAATGTATTATGAGCTGAAACCCTGGTCAATAAATTTGGCTTGATTTAGAGTGGTAAAACAGACTTTGTATGCCAGAATTTCTTATAGCATGGAAGAATGTTCTCTTATTTAGCACACAATATATTTTGTAGAAAATTACAGCAAAGGATAGGATATGTTTATGGAATATGTTCATATAGAATATGAAAGCTAGGTCTTATATGGATGTTGTGTTTTAATTCATCTGGCAGCTAGGCCCCACACATCCCCTCACTCCTTCTCCCTGTGGGATGAGGGAGAGAATAAGGTGGGTTAAAGTGAGACAATCCTGCACTGGGATAATGGCAGTTTAATAGGTAAAGCAAAAGCTGAGCACACAAGCAAACCTGAACAGGGAATCCATTCACCACTTCCCATGGGCAGGCAGGTGTTCAGCCATCCCCAAGCAGGGCTCCATCACATGTAATGGTGACTTGGGGAGACAAATACCATCACTCCCAACATTCCCTGCTTCCTTCTCCTTCCCCCAGCTTTATATGCTGACCATGCCACCAAATGTTATGGGATATCCCTTTGGTCAGTTGGGGTCAGCTGTCCCAGCTGTGCCCACTCCCAGCTCCTTGCACACCCCCAGCCCTCTCTCTGTTGGGGTGAGAGGCAGAAAAGGCCCTGAATCAGTGTCAGCCCTGCTCAGCTGTTACAAACACATCCCTGTGTTATCAACACTGTTTTCTCACAAATTCACAATGCAGCCCCATACCTGCTACTGTGAAGAAATTAACTCTATTCCAGCAAAACCAGCTCAATGGACATCAATATATCTGTTCTGTAATAAAAGTCTGGAAACAGGACAAACCTGTCTCATGAAGGAAAATAAGAAAAAGATGAAATGTCCCTGATTTGTTAGATCCGACTAGGTTGCAATCATGACAGACACTACAGTAGTACTGCTTCTAGGTATGAAACAACCTGGGAAGTGAATGAGGGTGCAAAACTTTAAACTGTAAAGGAAGTTTACTTTTTTTTTCTAAAGCTGGTTTTATCGCAATAAATGTTTCTGTCCTTCTTTGGAAAACAGAGTAGGAGCTAGCACAGAACCAGGGTAGTTTAGCACAAATATCATATATGGGGCTTTTCTGCCTACCACATCATCTTGTGGTTATTGTCAAAACATCTGGCTTTACAACTAGTGTTTTTATTCTTTTCATTTGGGACAGGTCTTGCACAGTTCTGCCTTCCTGGGAAAAAGGAAGGAAATACTGTGAGAACTGAGGTTACTCGCAAGAAACATGTACAGTAAAGACAGTAAAGACCAGATGGATTTAATCAGTATTATTTACTTAGCCAGCAAGGGCTGATTATCAGTACAATATACAGATCATTGTAAGCTCATAAAAGACAATGAAAGAGTTGTGACCAAATCAGTTAAGTTTCACTCTTACTTTCCGAACATTGGCTTTCTTGGCTTCTGAATAAAGCTTTTGAGGAATTAAGCTTTGGCTTCACAAACCAAAAGGTATTGTATAGTTTAATGGTAAGCAGCCAAGATTGTAATTTTTGAGAGACCAAAACAATTTGTCTTCTTCCATGAAAGTTTCCTGAAGCATTTGCATGACAAAAGCATTGATGTTTTACACAGGCAGGTTACTCTCGGGCAAAGACTGCTTTAAATTGTATTTCATTTTCAATAGTTTTTCCATTATCTACTTGTTGAGCAAAAAATAGGCACAATTAAATTTTTTGCTTAGAAATATCTAATACCCTAAGTATCTATATGCTTTAATCTCCAGGAAACCATTGCAGAGAATTACAATATTCTCAAAATGTTGCCGTTAGGATAGATGATGATTGGCACTTATTCATTAAGACATAATTGATTTCCAAAAGCAGTGGATTTAGATTCTCTTTGAAAGGCTTTTTTTTTTTTGCCCCATATTAATAAGCAGCAAACTTCAGAAGAGATGCGCTCGTGCAAGCTTTTGGTTACACTCAAGGATATGTTCTGTGTGAGTTTAAGTAATGCTTATATAGATGGGTATGCCTCCTGAAGAGGCAAGCAGAGAGGATCTTTACACATGAAGTGGAAACGTAAAACAATAGATAGGAAAACACCATCTAATTTAATGCACAGTGAGGCTGGGAAATTACTGTCGAGCAAGTGTCGTGTAAGCTTGCAATGCAGAGCTAAACCTTGCAGAAATGTGTTAAGAGAACTCAGATACAAAATCGAGATAAATATCTCACTTCTATCCCTGGTTTGCTTGTCAGGCTCCTTTCCTTTTTCTTGCTGCTATTTTACAAGAAGCATCTGCTTTCTAGAGGATGGGGGAAGTTCAGCTATAGCAAGTGTGAGGTTTTATCTGCTTTTTTAACATTTATTAATTCTGTGGATTTGATAATCATCTCTCTATTATCTGGTCTTTGCTTTTCTGTAGAGTTAAATTCATTCTACTGCTTGTTCTTCAGCTGCAGTGCAGGCTGGCAGTGTGTCCTCAGCACACACCTCCTTAGCACACCCATAGTTCAGGAGTACCCTTCCAAAACTGCATGCGTGTAGTGTATTTATATGACTTCTCTCACATGCCATGGAATTCCCTCTGGGGTCCAACACTGCCTTTCAGGAGGAAGACAGCTACTGATTCTTATTCTGGGGCTGCAGTTTCACCGTGGTGAGTGGCTGCTGTGGTGTTAGGAGCACTGAGCACACCTTGACTTGTTAGAGATGAGTGCTTTTGTAACAAGAAATTACACTGCTGGAGAGCAAATTAGTGATTGATGTAAAATGGAGACTTCTAGATTATAATTGTGCTAGCAAGATATGAGATGAAGCTTAAAGTATAATTTTAACAGTATTTAATTAAGTGGAACAATAGATTAACCACCACAATCCTAACTAAACACATATAGAAGAATTGCAAAGTATAAATGCTCATTTTTGCTAAATTGCCTCTGCCATCAGTGACTGACTTAGAGAGGGTGTGATTGACTTGAAGCTGCTTTAAAATGGCTCAATTTAAAAACTAAATTTTAAATCTTTTCCAATTGTTCTCCTTTAGTGCAGGCAGGGAATGGTGACTCATCTGTTCAACATTGCATGGTTCACTGGGTGGGGAGAAAATGACATATTTTATCTGGTCACTGAGATCTTACTGTGTCATTTCACTCGTGTGTAGCAATTAAAGTAAAGCGAATCACTTGCCTGACAAATTTAGTCTGTTGTTCTTTCAATGGAAGTATTATTACCTCTAGTTTATATTTGTTTGAGTCGCCTGATGGCAGGCTTCTCTAATCACCTCAGTTGCTGACAAACTGTAATTAGGTATCCTCGTGCACGGTGCTAGATGAAGAAGTTGCAGGGAACCGGTGCAGTTCCTTTACAGTTTGTTTAATTAACTTTGTGTGCTGGATCCAAAAGATTTGGGGAGCCTGGCCTCCCTTGCTTTGTCAAGCTGTGTAAATCCCATATCAATTATAACCCCAATTCTGGAAACAAACAGTGGAGAATACAAGCTTTGAATTTGCATGACTCTTTGTAGGAAGCAAACATAAAAGGAGCTTGTATTCAGCCACAGTACATTCATTGTTAATTTGAAGTGAATATTTATAACTTTCTTTTTACTATTAGCCTGACACTATGAGCAATTATAGCAGTATTCAGCTAAATCCGCCCAGCCTGTGCCTGGTCAGAATTTTCTTTCCCTGTGTTTCTAATACATTTCCTACACACTATTTTGTCCTTAATGCCTTTATAGCTTGTTTATTGGAAACAGGTTTTTAATTATTTTTCAGCAGTACTGGAGACCTGATTTAATGAGCAATTGTTATATATACTAGGGAGACACATTCACCTGATTAATGCGATAGTTAACTGAGCAACAAAATTGCCTCATGAAGAAGCAGCTGTACACAGAGTTGAAGCAATAAAAAAGTTTGAGGGAATGTGAAGAAAATGTTTGAGGAGAGATAATTTAAATAGGATACTGAGTAAGTTGGAAGCTAAGTGTAAATACACAGTGTTGCCTTGTTTGTTGGTTGGTTGTTTGGTTGGTCTGTTAGTACATGCATGTGTGCACACACATGCCCATGTTTTTTAGGAGACAGTTTATATAGGCTTGACTGAAAGGTACTGCTGGGAATGTTGGGATGTTCATAGGCTGTAGAAAAAGATGAGGAGGATGGGTCCTTCAGGCATGTGCTGGAGATGAAACTGTGCTGCCGCCAATGCTTTAATGGCATGCAGTGTTGTCCAACTTCAGTGCTAATGAGTACTTTTGGAAACAAGTCTGTCCTTTGAGAAATGGGTCTTTTCTCAGAGAGAGGAAGGCAACAGAGAAGAAGTTTGATTTGGTTGTCAGAGTTCACACTGAGGTATTTCTTGTGTCACTGACTTGCTCCTATCAGCACCACTTATGTTCTCAGTTTGAAAGCTGGTGGTCAGTTTAAAGGATCAGACTAACACAATCACCACAGAATTTTAGTACAAAATAGTTCCACTCATGCATTTCAATATCATCTTCCCCCCTCTTTGCAAGCAGCATTTGCTGGATGATGATACAGTGGTAGCCCAGCGAAATCTCATTACTAGATCATCAAGTTTCATTCCTGCAGAGGGCTGTGGCATCCATGGAGAGAAGGGTCCGCGGGGGGGCGGGGGGAGGGGGGAACGACACAGGGTGCCCTGAGGCTAAAAAGTGGTAGCAGACAAGTAGAAGAGGAGAATTAAGTATGAATGCTAGAGGCAACATAGCCCAGCTAGTTTCTCTCATGTAGTTCCCAACTTGGCTTGTATGATGGGTGTCACTTTACAAGCCTGAAAATACAGAATGTTTCAAAGTCATGGTATATTAGAAACCATCCCACTCACAAACTGACTGGACCCCTTATGGCCTAACAACCCCTCTGGTTTCAAGTTAGGGCTGGTGGCTTTGTGTTCCTGCTCACTCGTATACTAGTGAGGGCAGGAACTTTTTTTTTCCAAAAGGAAAAGTGAGCTTTTTGTATGGGATGTTGTATTATTTTTCGCATGATTTAAACAGATGAGAGCTGTATAGGTTATAAAGAACTCACTCTGGGAAAATGAACTGACTTTCCGTGCAGTTACTGTGGGAGCATGGATTAGGGAGCAGACTGATAAGACACTTTGCCAAGATCAAATTTAAGTAAAAGTGGGCCAGACACGTTACTGGGATTATGAGAGATTTGAAGAAAATAGAGAAAAATGAGAAGGCAATTAACACACACCTCTTAGGAAGAGAAAAATGATCCTATGAGTGTCAAACTCTCTGACCCACTTTAACTGGTTCAGCTGGTCTCAGTTGTGATGAGTAACTTGGACAATTCTTTGCAAAACATTTTTACTTCCTTGCCTTGATAACATAATGCAAATATAAATTGCTTTACTTATTATTTGAATGCTTCTTTCAAAGCCAGAAAGGTTGCTGATCTGATGATTGGAGAATCAGAGTAGAATTCAGTAGATCTGGATTAATTTCAAATTCTTGTCATAGCTTTGCTTTAGAAGATTTTTAGCAGATTTTAACTTTTGGAGTTTTTGCCTGAACTTCATTTTATTCATGTTGTCTGCAAAAAGGAGAGAATGATCCTTATGTTCCACCCATGCTATCATGCCTTACCAGTTTAGCTGGTGGGATTTTTGATGCTGTGCCTATCTGTGTCCTGGGTCAGCAGTCCTCCAGCCCTCTCGGACCACACCAGCCCTCTGCTTAAGTTTTTCTTTCCTGGCTTGAAAGGAAAGTTCCCAGTGACCCTTTGATTTGGTCTGTACTTGCCTTTTGTTATTTTTATATGGTGTGATCTTCAGACCTCTTGTGTGGAAGACCCGTGGTGGTGCTGGAGCCAGCAGGGTGGCTGTGCAGGGCAGCTCTGAGCATGGCAGCGCCTCTTGTGGGAGCCTGGAACAGGTCCCACCTCCTCGGACTGACTGGGCTCCTGCCTCATCTCTGCCTGTTCAGCAAATGCTTTAAACATAAACTTGTGTCAGAGTGTTTTGCTACAGATGGGTGATCTCCAAAATGTGCTGATGTGCTCTGCTAGATAAGGATCAGGATTTCTTTCTGGAAGAACACATTACAGGACAGACACACTGGCATTGCTTGCATTTCTAGGTAAAAGGCTTGACACTTTGCTATTTATGTTGCAGCCAAAGTAGACAAAAGCCGAACATATTTTTAAAATTGTTTCCTGGCATATAAATAGAGATTATGTAGTTTTATAATTTGCACATGTATTATATTTTAATGCTATCAAACTAAACTATATGATGGCAACCACTCCTGCTAATCTTGCATTCTTTATTCTTCAAACCCAACACAAGTCATCTGTTGAGCTCAACACTGAGTTGTTGAGCCCAATTTTTGGTTGTTTTATTGTGTTTTGTTTGATTGATTGGTTTGGTGTTTGGGTTTGTTTTTTTTTTTTTTTTTGTTTGTTTTTTGTTTGTTTGTTTGTTTTTTGTGGTTTT
>JAYDZK010000001.1:54996932-55013236 GCA_034509185.1 Euphonia xanthogaster
CCAACAAAAGTCATCTGTTGAACTCAACACTGAGTTGTTGAGTACAATTTTTCGTTGTTTTATTGTGTTTTGTTTGAATGATTGGTTTGGGGTTTGGGATTTTTTTTTTTGTTTGGTTTCATTTTCCTTATTTGAAAAGCAATCAAGGTAAGAGATTTGAAGTGATGTGATCATGTGTTCCAACAGAACAGAGTTGTTCTCCTATTTCTCTGCAGAGTGTTCTCCTATTTTTTATGAACACCATCCTAAAAAACTGCTGATTAAAAAAAAAGGCAAATAAAATATTATACTATTATACTGGAAAAATTTGGGAGTTTAATTTAATTTAACAGCTGGCCATTTATGTGTCTCTGAAACCTGTCATAAATCTAACACTGTGCAGCTAATAAACAGCAACAGGAAAAGTGGTCAATTCAAAGTACACACAGTCAGAGCATCCTGGCCTGCCTGTATCAACTTCTGTATAACCACATATGGAAAAATATCAAGTCTGGATTTCTAAAATGCCTGAGATACAACAGCTTTTGAAGCAAAAGCAGCAGCCAAAGTTTGTAAAAGCAACTAATTCACGTGTGTTTATACGCACATGCGTATATATATTTACAAACTGTATGATATATATTCAGACCTGATACACAAGTATGAATGGCAAAAGTGGTGTACAGTTCCCTTCTGAAAAACTGTCTGCCTTAACTGTTCACCTCTCTTCCCTCACCCTTGTCCTCAGACTAACCAGGCACGTTTGCAGAGCTCAACCCTTTGCTAGCTCATGCTGAATGGAAAACTTGGCATGATTTCCTTTTTTGTAACTAGGGCCCTTTCACTAATTGGCTTGACATAGATATGGTCCTGAGGAGTCCCTTAAAGGGATTTAGATCCCTCCCTACCACTTGTCATCCCTTGTGCTTTGTCCAGGTGCACACACTGCAACTGTCTCAACAAAGTGGGTTCTTTTGTTTGTTATTTTTTTCTTACCAAGACCCAAATATTAACACTTCTGGTAGGAGGCACGTAACAAAAATGTATTTGCCAAATTGTGCTGCTTCTTTCCTTGGATATGGGAAAGTATTTTGTGGAAATGGGAAAACCAAATGGAAAAAGCCTGCCAGTTCCACACGCCTACTGTCTGTGAGCACCCCCACTCTGGGTACGTGGGCTGCGTTACTGACTCAGGGGAATGGGTTTAGAGGAGCCCTTTGTTGGAATATTGGCAGCACATCACTGGACTTGCCGTTGTTGCAGATGGAGCAACTTGCCGAACAGATGGATTCTCAGTTTTCTCAAAGAGAGGGAAGGTACTTGATGTACCACGGTGGGAAAGAAGGGAGGGTATTCCAGGCAGTTGGGAAGGCAGGAAAGAAGGCACGTTCTGTGCTTTTTTGGGGCACTTGGAGCCTAGGAATCTCTTTCTGGCAAACTTGGGAAAGCATATGCAGAGCACACTGTGAGAGGGCAAAGGGACTGTAACAGATGTGGAGGAAGTTACTTGCACAGAAGCAATGAAAGTGGATGCTGACACTAGGGAAAGCCAGAGTGTATAACTGAGTATGATGTACTAGGTATGGAAAGGGCTCCTGCCCTGCGCCATCAGAGGTGCACTCTATTAAAGCACAGGACTGGTGCCTGAAGAGCATAACTGGAAGAGAGGACTGATTGATATTTTAAGGTGTATTGTGTTGTGAAAGAGGCTAGAGATAAATATCATCTGCCGCTGTGAAGCCAGGGATCCCCATGTTTCTGCAGTGAGTGCATTGGTTTTGTGATGGCACAGTTTGTTCAGTGGCTTGGATGCTGTGTGGCCTCTTTTCTTCTGCTGTTCTTTCTCCCCTCCCCATCTTACCTCACTTCCATCTTAATTGTTGGGGTAGGATCAGTCCTGTGCAGCACCCAAGAGCCTGTAAAGGCAACTTGAAGTCATGTTGCCTGATCCAATATTTACTGCTAAAATCTTCATGCAATTGGCAAATGCAGTAGGCATGAATGGAAAGAAGTGATCATACTTTGGTGTTTTGTGTTAACTCCCTAAAACTTTTCAGTCACTTCATACACAGACACCAGACTTAGCAGAAATATAATTTATTATTTAATAAAAATGGACTTTTATCTTTATTTTTAACCCTTAGCTTAATTAGTAGATTTCAGCATCTTAGAATGCAGGCATTAAAGCTGTTTAGCTATAGTAAGGATTGCAAAGGCCTTGGAAATCCAGATTTTCTGGAAAATTAATGTGATAAAGGGCAAAATGTTATTTCCAAGTGTGACTCACTGCTGAAAGCAGCTATGCAAAATTATCACTTTCCTAAATAATGCCTTTGGCTTTTGTTCATAGTCAGGGTTGTGTCTATAGCAAAATAAATGTCTGAAGTATTTTTATGAAAAATAAAATTGCCTGGATTACATACCCACTTTTGCATCAATTGTGCTCAATTTTGCAGGACTGAATTATCAGGGAGGCTCTGAGATAAAATGAACAAGGAATCCCATCACTGGATTTTAGTATGAACATTTTTCAGATTGTTGTGTCTGGATCTCTGCCAAGTTTCAGCCCCATAATAAATTAAGTCCAACCCACACAAAGTAAGGAAATAAAAAAGAAGGGAAAACAACCCAAAAACTTCTACAAGGCAAAACGACTAGGCATTTTTTATGGGGAAACAAGTGGCCAAGAATAGTTTCTTGGAAAAGTAATTATCTAAAGAGAGAGTGGGCTCTTCTCTCTAATTGGAAAAGATAACATTTTCCAGCCTTACTAAACACAGCGGAGGATCATCATTTTGCTTCACCAACCTGGTTAAATTAAAGTTGAGAAGTTGCTTTCCTCTAGTTTTATTTCTCCTGACACTCAATACTGTAATTGAGCCCACTTCCCTTTCTTTATGGCAAAATCTAATCTGGCTGCCACAGGACCTGTGAAAATCATGGAGGTGATGAGCCAGGCGATGAGCCAGTCTGCTTTGTGCCTTGTATGTCTGGCTTATTTAATCTCTAGTCACCCTCAGATAATAAATATTTCATATGTTGGACAGGTGAAAGGTTTCATTCAGCTGCAGATGTGCTTCCACAGCAACTGATTCTTCTCATTTGAACAGTTTAAATGTGTTGAAAACAGAGTTTGCTTTCTATTTTTCTCCACTGTGTTTTTATGTGTAATGTATTATTTGTTTTCTCCCTCCTGTCCCTCCTACAAGCAGATACAGAAAAGCCGACAGCATTAACAAGTAATTCTAAACAATTTATAATCCAAACAAATTCTCTCTTCCAGTCAAAATGGGATGAAAAATGCCATTTCATTTGACAAGCATGGAGTAAATAGCTAGAGATATGAAATTGCCTGGGTTAGCATCTATAAATACTCTGTATGCAAAAAATGCATGCAATCACAGTACTACTTTATGCTTTAGAGCATGTTTCTGCATTGCTACTGGGTGTTTTCTCAATACCATTGTCCACCAATTCAGTTAATAGAGTTGGGTTTGATTTTGGGGTTTTTCTGGGGGAGGGGGAGACAGTATCCCAGGTCTTTCTCTAAGAAAGGTTTCCTTCTCTAAGAGAAGCTGCTGGCAAAAAGCTGAAGAGAAACGTCTGCAACGATATCTGATTTCTGCCAATGTTGGTGCTTGTGACAGATCTTCTGGAACACGTCTGCTGCATCCTTTGCATCTTGCAGCAGAAGGAGCTCTTTGGAAGCATAGCTTATCTCATTATTCCTCTGCACATTTCACGCATAGTGGGCAGCTGCTGTCCCTCTTGCTCTCAGGCCATCCACACGTCTGGACTCTCTGACACATGCTGTGCCCCATGCCCACCTCCATACCTCTGTCTGCATACGTGGCTGGTGGCTTCACAAAGCACTTCCCTTGCCTGCCTGCTGAGTCAATTGTGACTTGGTGCAGTGGTGAAATTTTGGTAGATAGGTTCCAAGGAAAGGGATTTTCCCTCTACTGTCTCCTGTCAGGCTCAGAGACACTTTTCCTTGCATCTGACCATCTGTGTGAATGTTCCCTTGATGCAGTTACGGCAGAACGAGGACATTATTTCATAAGGCACACAGCTGTCTTAGGAAATAAGTTAGAGAACACATCTCAGGGTATGATTTAGGAGTTTTAGATGTGATGGAGAACCATGCATAGGTGGCTTATTTGATTTCTCTGTCCTCTCCTTCTATTTACTATATAGCTTCATAGTGATGCTATATTTGGGAATTAAGACGTTCTAGATCAGTTTGGACAAACTGACATGACATGATGCACAACTTTTATTTTGGCTTTAGGGGGAGATGGAAAGCAGGTACAGCCTTTGATAGGTGTCTGTGTCTGTGCCTGTGCCTAGTAGCTCTGTGGCAGATCCCCCTTAGAAACAATTGAACTAAATCTGACCTTGCAGCCCTCTCCCTTCTGTTTCCAGGCATATAGATTTTAGCCAGCAGGTCTCTGGTTAACCCCTCCTCACTGTTGTTTATTTCCTGCCACTCCGCAGACACACCACTGAGCATTAAGTATGTGAACTCAAAGACGCTCCCTCTCTCCTGAACGGTCTTAATAGCAAACAGTCACGAGCTGGGCTTCTCCAGGCAGAATTTCTACCTAAGAAACATAGGTTTCAGGAATATATGCCCTTTCTCTCACCCTTTCCAGATTTCATTAAAAGCATCTACTTCAAGAAACTACAACTCTGTTTATTCAAGCTTTGAATTTGGAGGTTGTGCCGGGATCCCTGCCACGGCACACTTGAACCGTGAAACCCAGGTCAGTTCCATTTTTCGGTTTTCATGTAGTGGTACTGTGCTGCAGTTGTTTGAGCTACCAGGTCTCTGTGGAAGCAATACTTCTTTTAACATGCAGAAAACATCATATTTGATTTTATAACCTTACCTCTTGTTGTAGGTTTCGGGTTGTTTTGTACTACTAAACAAAATGTCAGGGTGGCATGTCAGTGAACATAATGCATTCAAAAAGAATCATGCTGACAGGCTCAAAAACTAAATGCTCTCTTTTAAACAGACAGAAACGGCTCTGATTTTCCTTCCTGCCCACCAGGCTATACTTGGATTTGAGAAGACAGCTGTGCTTCATCTCACTGTTGCTCTGCCACTGTGATGCTGGCTATTGCACTATATAATGCAATCTTGGGCTTGGTGAGATGTGACCAGTTTCAAGCTATGTTCGCTGAGGTTGACTTTGTGACTCAAAGGCTACTGACTCAATAGCCCATTAGTTTTGTCAGTGAATCAACCCTTTCTTTCTCTTCAAGCCTTCTAGGTGTTGAGGAGTTTGTGGGTTTTTCGTGTTGCTAGAGAGAAAGATGCTGGGTTGGCTATTGCACTGTATGCAGCTGGAGGGGTGTTACTAGGTTTGCATGAGGTACTTTCTGAAAAGTGCCTTATTTTTATTAATAATTCTACTCTAGATGTCAGATTCCAGATTCACAAAGAGTTTGCATTCCTGAAACTTCATATGAGTAGTCTTTTACTGCAAGGTGGATTTGCAGAAGAAAAATCAAAGTTAACAAAATTTAACTTTGGTACCTGCAATGTGTGTTTCCCTCAAATGTGCATTGGAAAACTCAGTTTGAAGGCACAGTACTGTTTGTCTGCTTATTAAAAGATCTGGAGGCAGCAGTGCTTCATGCAAGGAAATTTGTTGGTGTTTGACTTGTGGTTCTGCCTTCCCTTTAATTCCTGTGCCCTGATCCCTAGTGATTAGAGTGCTCTTGGAGTAAGTGCTCCTCTCAGTGAAAGTTACGCTGCAGTCATATTTTTGGTGTTTCATGCAATGGTGAAGAATAATCTGGAATACACCCAAACATGGGCATTTCATCACCATGAAGCCTGCAGTTAGGGCCATTGTCCCATTCAGTCACCAAATAAGAGTCTGTAGAGCAAATACCATGTTCAGCTCCGCATCTTCTCTGGCTCTTCCATGGTATGTTCAGTTCCCCTGCTTCTAAGCATGTTTCCCTTCTTTCCAACTTTTTTCCTTTGTGCATTTTTTCCTTGTTTAATTATTTTAGATCAAGTCTGCAACAGCTGAACAAAATGCATTAAAGGTGAAGGTCTGTGATTTTCCTGTGGCAGGAAAATTTGTATGAAAAGATAAATATCTTTTTGGGTGTTATATTTGTCTAAGACAATGGGAAGGTAGGTTCTGAGTGGCTGGAAATGTAACTGCACCATTAATGTTTAATTACTATTGGCAGCCAAGAAGTTCCTTTCTGGATTAACCAGACACTCAGCTTCTGAGATGTGCATAGGTGCAAGAAACTGATAAAGCTCGTGAAACCACACCTCTGGGAAAATGTAATGGGATCTTTCCTGTGATATGCAAATTATGCTGCCAAGTTGCTGTGTAAACAATTCATGGGAGATGTAGTGAGAGGTAGTTAAATAACTGGATCACATATCAAAGATAAAATCCATCACTGGGAATGGAAAAAATGTGTTAAAATAGTGGTTTTGCTATTAGAAATAAATAAATAATGAACTGAAAAAATTCTTTGCCCAAAGCATATAGCAGCGCTGAAAAGTAAATAGCAAATGATTTATCACAATTGTTGCTGTTCAGAGTAAACAAGCATTTAGGAAACCAGTGTGCACATAGTTTGTGAAAACCAAGACTTTTCCTAGTACAAATAGTCTAGCCAATTATGTTGGTGGGGTTTTTTTCTTTTTTTGTTTTTTTTTTTGGTAACTGAGAAAAAAAAGATTACCTCACAAATGTTAATTTGGTTATTTTTCAGGCAGAAGATATGCACTGCTTACTTTTCAGTGATAAAACCAATCCCATCATTTCTATTCTGGGCATGAGCAAAGATCTCAGGCAGCCCAGCGAAATGTATTTCAGGGTCATATATAGCCATAGATCAATGAGTGTGAGCAAACCATATTGACACCAGCAGAAGCTGAGCTCACGCCTTCAGCCTGAGTTTCTAATTTTTGTGTTTTACACTGTATGAGGAAAGGATTCCACATAATAGCACTCCTCCAATAAATCAAAGATTACTCTTTCATAAATGATACTGAAGCCTTCATTGATTCTCCGTCCGACTTCACTGTTCTTCCACAGAGGTCAATTCCTGTAGCACTTGTCTTCCCCCAGCCTTTTCCTATGTCTGCTGTTCATTTAGGCTCCGATGTAGCTCAGCTGAAGCCCAGTGAGAAGCCTCGTATCCCTTCTTAGGGGGAGCTACAACATGTGCTAGAGTCCTAAGGGGCCAGCAGCAAAAAATTTAAGAAGGCAGCAGGGAATATTAAAGCATCATGAGTCAAGGGAAATGGTTTTGACCTGCAACTTTCTTTTGTTTTGCTATGTAGCAGGAATGCTCTAGATAGAATCGTACAGTCACAATAAACAGATCCCACATTCCACAAATGTATTGAATTCTATGTTTAATCACCAACAGAAACTATGTCAGATGACCTTCCACCAGGAACAATATCTCCTAATTAACAGTAATTAAGGTATATTATGACTACAGCATGTGAAACGAGATGGATATGTCTCTTGACATTTCATATTTGGGTTTTTTTCCTGCTAAGTCCCTTAATATGCTTCAATTAATGATAACAGAGGCCAGGCCATTCTCAGTGATGGATCTGCATACGTGAATCTTAGTACCACTGAGAGGAGATGAAGCATGAATCTTTCCATCATTAAACTCCCCTTAGAAACATGAATGAATTCCAATTAAACTGAATTTACTAGCACAAATGTTGATTATGAAGAAGCTAGGGGTCAAAGCTTGATTGCCTTATCCTGTAAAGTGCAAAAACCTGTGCCAGACATTACAGGAAAGTTGGGTGGCCTATCTGCAGTCTTCAGAAGTTCTGTAGCCATTCATAGCAGGTATGGCATTTCTTTTCATTCACTGAGAAGTCATACAAAGCTGTTTTGTCCAGGCCCTATTTGAACAAGCAATTTTTTTTTTAATTTTAGTGCCCCACAAAGGTTTTATCATCCAGAAAATTATTGCTTCTCTTTCTGAGCTGTGGCAGATACCCAGTCTTCACCAACTGATAAGCATTTGGAGACCTAATCAGTAGTAAATCTGAGGTAGAGCCTTTGTATAGATAGCTTAACAATTAAGACATTTAAACTATTCCTGAATGAAAGGAAATTGCCAACTTTAAAGAGAGAATTTCCTAGCTCAGGCATTTCTGGACGTGTAATTAAAGTAAATATGCCGCTTCCTTGCCCCTAGCCACAGTTGTCCTAAAGAAGATTAACAACATTGAATTTCTACCCAGGCTGAAATCTTGTTTGTACCCTGAAATATGGACCCTGAAATAACATGACAGTGCACTACAACTCCATCTGGTGACTCCTCTCAAACTCAGTGATGCTTCATTGTGTTCCAGTGATGCCCTTTGCAGTATCTCCAATCCATGGGACTCAGGGAGGAGTTCACTATCTGAAGATGAGTGTAAATGAAACCAGATTTCTGCAGAGTTTACTATGGTGTGGAGATATTTGTCTGAAGTAATCTATTAGATGTCATAGAACATATGCAATCAGAAGGTCTTCCACAAAACACTGGGGAAAAAGAAGATGAAAAGCCTGTTTTCCATACTATTCCTCTCTATTATGATCTGGCCTTAATTTAAATGTTCTACTATATTTGTGATTGAACAACATAATCATGTCCCTGGGATTGTTATTTTTCCTGAAACTTCTTAAAGAAAATATTTCTTAGATTTATTTGAATTGTGTTCCCAAAGGCAATTGTAATTCACTTTTTCTGATTGAGAAATGGCATGATTGCAAACTTCAGTTTTCTTTTAAGATACCAGCATACCAGCAAACTTTTTTTTTTTTTTGAGTCTCATATTTTGCTTGCATCTTATGTGACCACACTTACTTGATCACATGCAGGAAATATTTTTGTACACTGGTGCTATGCATGACTATGAAAGGAGCTGTAGATAGAACAAGATGAGATACAGGCTGTAATTTACACCTGACAGAGTGTGAATTTTGTTGCAAGAGCTTTTAAAGGAAACTTGCTATTTTCTCCACATTCAGATAAAACGTAATTCCATAGGAAATTATGATAATTGGGGTTTTTTTGTTTGTTTTGTTTATTCCATTCTTCTTTAGTATTGAATTTTATGGGCAAAAAATATTCCTCAACCTAATGCAGTCCTGTGTTTTCTGCAGGCCCGGGTCATGGTCCTGTGATGCCGGACATACCCCATTATCAGAGAATAGCCTGACTAGGCAAGATTAATAAGGTCTGGGATAAAGAAAGTATAATCAGACCGTTTCATGGGTGGGGGATCAAGGTATAGATGGTTTAAATTACTTGCCAAAGGTCTGTTACAGAGCTATATGAGGAACAGGAATCTCCTGGATCCCCTTCAAGTTTCTTTCTCATTTCTAGAGAACTGAAGACCTGTATTTGTTTTGGCTGAATTGCAATTTGGATAGGTTGGAAGACATTTGGAGGCAGAAGGGCTCTATTAAGTCTTTCTCACCAAAAGAAATATTAGTAGGCAAATAAAAGAATAACAGATGGGACCTATTCAAAATGCTCCACTTGCCATTGGTCTGAGCTTCAGGCAAGAAAGTACATAGAGGTCATTTAACTTGACCACTTATATATCAGAAGCTGCTAGGGTCACTCAGGCATTCCTAAATTAAACCATATATTTTAGACAGAAATATAGTAGTCTCATTTTCCATTCAGACCATAAATTCCAAGGACAGGGCTTTGTCCTCTACATGTGTCTGCTTTGCACTTCCTGTAGTATCACCTGAATAAACAAGGGCAGTTCATACTCCTGTCAGTTTAATCTCTTGCATCATCGCCATTATTTTGATTAATTTGATACCTCAGGGCTTTAAAGAACAAAGAAACCATTAACAGCACAAGCAGAGATGGTGCCAAAGAGGCCTGGACACTGACCCTGGCACTCTGTTCTTCTCCTGTGTGCCAGAAGAGCACCGTGCTGCTGCAGGGAGGGTAGTGAGTGGTGGCCATCCAGCTACACTGGGGAAGCTGATGGAAGCTGCTGCACCCCAGAGCCCTCTACATGGGCTGTGTCCTCTGTGTGCTCAAGGGGTGAGTCAAGATTGACTCCAAGAGAACAGGGTACATAAATTTTCTGGATGACGATATAAACAACAAACCAAAAGCCATGAGATACCATATTCATAGCTACAGGCCAAATGCTTTATTCATAATGTTGCAGTGAAAGTATTAACATTGCATTTGTTTAAAAAGTAACTAGGAGGCCATTTGTGACCCTTATAATAGACATGTGGAGCAGTGCTCTGCTGGTTTACACTGGTTATGTTCTGCTTTAAATTTTCCTGAGGGTCAATTTTCAAGGATCTTTACTGCTATTTATGAATATAAGTAACTAATTTACCAAGGTTTCAAAAGGGGCTTCATGGCTTCAGCTTCATGGTTAAAGGGTCCGCAAATCTTTTGGTCTTGTTGTTGACTTTGGGTTGTTTCTGATTGTATCTTGAAGGCTAGAAATACTGTATTATGGTAAATATATTATTCTTGTTATTGCCCTTTTTATTAGAAAATATTTATATAGTGCAGTAAATTGACATTGTACTTTACCAACACAGATAAAGGCAAATTCTCTGCCCTGAAGAGCTTATAATTCAAATAAAAAAAGACAAACAAATGTACAACACTTTGAAAAATTGTGGATGACAGGATTACTAACTATGTGAAAGAGGTGGAAGGGTTGCATGAGAAAAGAGAAGGATGCTATGATCATCATTATTCCTGGATCATTATTCCTAGTTTTACAACACAGTGTCACCTTAAAAGCTTCAAATGGGATGAAAGCCTGGCTGCACAAGGGGTTATGCAGAAGCCTGCCAAGGGGGTGGCCTTGTCTCTGTGTCTTAGAGCAGTGCTGCCTTGCTGATATCCCTGCCTGGAAGGCACCTGGTTAAAGCCAGCATCAGCTCAATTACAGCCTAAGGAATGCCATGTTTCCAGTAGTTTTTAACCCTGCCTGAGGGAAAAAAACAGATGATTTCCTGCCCTGAAGAATTGTAACTGAAACTGAAGAAAAGAAATGCTCATACAAGAAGACGTTTCAGGGAGAGGGGAGTGGAAGGATTGTTGACTGGGTAAAGGTATGGCAGGACCACCTGGAGGGGAAAAGGGCTTTTAGCATAATTAGATTCACCCTGATCTGCAGCTCTTTCTCCATCCTGACCCCCTGACAGCTAGTTACAAGGCAGAAGCATCGAAATAATTTTTGTTGCCTGATCATAGACACAGAGTAGCTGCTGTTTTCCTGATCTGACCTCATGTTAACTGTGGAATTTCTTCTCCCTCAGTGCCCACAGAGTATGTGATAATCCTAAATTTATGTAACTTGCTAGTGATCCCATAAACAACTGTTTAGAAAACAGGCAAAATTCCTGGCTCTGCTTAGCAACTTAATTCAGCCTCTGAGGAAAGCTAATGGGTATGTGGTAGCACAAAGACCCTGGAAGCTCGGCTTCGTCCTGTGGGAAGTGGAAAATATTCATCATTTCCCTCATTTATCTACAGTAAAATACCTCGTAAATCAGAAAGGACAGAGGGAAAGTCCCTGTAGGTGTCCTCACTTCTGTCTCAAAAGCAGATGCTGTCCCCAAATATGGCAGGAATGATGAAGAAAGCCAGGAGCAGCCTTGGCAAGGCTGGTGGGCAGAAACAAGGGACTGTGAAAGCCAAGAGGTGTGTGTGATTTACGCTGATCCTTAAAATGGGATTTACGAGGAGCAGGAAAGTTAAGTGTCTGGTGAGAAATAGGGCTGAGGAGATGGGATTCATCATTTGGAAGTAGGAAGAAAAGGTCCAGGATGAATTTTCTCTCCAGAGAAAAGGCAGATACAGGGCATCACAGTTGTTGGAAATGTGTTAGAGTGGGAAGTTCCCGCTGTCAAACACTAATAGTTATATGTTGGCATATTCACTGGGGATGGGCAGAAAAATAATCAGAAAGACAACCATCTCTCTCTCTCTCTCTAATTTGTATGTATCTATATCTGGGGACATTCTCATGAGCTATTGCAAACCGAGCCGTGCTTTCTGTTCTCCTGCAGCTCGCTGTGCCAGAGTTATCAGGCAAAGGACAGGAGTGGGAGCCAAGTCCCTCAGGACTGAGTGTCTTGCTGGGATTCATATGGCATGCAGGTAGCAGAGTGACAACTGAGCTCCCAAGGCACAGTTTGCTCAGCCCAGCTCATCTCATCCCATGGGTGTCTGACAAAACAGATGTTCATATCCAAAACTGCAGCTTAGACTTCCAGCCAGCAGAGTGAGATGTGCACCTCCAAGGTGAGCTTCACTGCCTGGCAAGGTAGGTGTCTGAAACAGGCTGGCAGAAGTATCTGGTTCTCCCCACTGGCAATAACAACAGCAAGAAAGCTCAAGCATAGATGTCTACATTGGCAGAGTTTAGGTGAGGTGAATCCCTGCCTTCCCTAATACAACAGCACAGTGTAACATCTTGGCTGTGAAGTGATATTTGGGTGAGAGAATGGCCCATGGCAGATTAAGGCAAGAGATGTGCCTACATTGTAGGGGGAGTGTGGAGTCAATGGATGGAAACAAAATAATGCAAAGAAAAGCAAGAAAAAGTGTAATGAGGTAAATGGGGAACAGGAGGTATACTAAGAGGGATGGAAGGATTGCAAGATAAATGAGCCCAGGGAGTACACTGGTAATTTAGATCTTGTAGCTGGAGAAAATATCCTGAGTGTGATGTGCTAAAAGGAGATGGCAGCTTTCAGAGTGAGGAGAGATGTAAGCTGATAGAAAAGATAGTGTATTTTTCTCTGAAGCAAAGTTTATCACCAGAAACTTTGAATTAAAACAAACAAAACAAGCCTAAATCTCTTTTCCAGATTTTCACTGAACAGCTATCACTCAGAGAATACTTGATGGTATTGCATAAAGTTTTGATCAATATGACTTTAGATTGCTTTAATATTCTGCAAAAAGTGCTCTGCAGATCACCCTTGCACTTAACCAAGGACACTTAGATGTCACCTCTTGCCATAATTTTACCCAATGATAAAAGTGTATTTTGAAAATATGAAAATAGTTTGACTGACAGGTTTGGGGTTTTTTCCCCAATGAATGTCTGCCTGAAAAGACAGGCTGCCTTAACTCCAGGAGTTCAATTATAGAGACTTTGAAGGAGAAGAAAAATTATAATGAATGCATTTTAGAAACTTTTAAAAAGTTACTTAAAATAGACTTTCCATACATAATGTTACCATGCGAAACTCAGCTGTATCCTGGTCTTTTGGGACTAGGAGACAGCAGTCTGTGTTCATTTGGAAATTCAATAGCAAGGCACCCCTGCCTCTGATGGTCTGCATGATAGAGTCCCTGGGGCTCTGCCACAGACAGGGCTTACATGTCAAGCTGTTCATTTTTTCAGGAAGTGACACAGGAATGATTTTACTTTAGGTTAGCCAGGAAACTAAAATACCTGTTCTAGAAGTGTGTCCCGCCTTGCTTTGGTCTCTTTTTTCTCCCTTTTGTCTTAGTTTTTCTTAAAAAACACTCAACCATACAACCCTTTGTATTTCAGCTAGAGGTAAGTTTAGTAAACATGAAGCAAGAACACTGTGTGTGGTACAATGAGTAAAAGATATTTGGTAGGTGTGGTGCATTTATATAGGTATTGTCTCAAGCCCCAAAAGATGAGAAGTAGCATGTATAGCCCATATGACTCCCCAGGTACTTTATGGCATCAAGAAGGCATTCCAGCACCTCTCATTTCAGTATTCAGCCTTTCGATGAAGTTGCTGAAGTGTCTTTGTTCAAAATCTTTGAATGTTCCGCCTGCTGTCTGACATACAGTGGTGTGGGATGTCATGTTTCTAAAATAATCACTAGCCTTTAGTAGATAAAAGGCTTGCTATTAAAATACTGCTGTAAATAATTAAAACATTTCAGAATATTTTCTTGTTGTTAAATATAAATGAAGTTAAAATGCAGCATTTAAAGAAAGGATTGTCCTAATTTAGTCAGTAAGTCACTGTTCTTTTAAATGGGAAGCAAGTGAGTCACAATTGCAAGCCATCTTGGCAGGGTGAAAAACAGAGATGCAATCATCAATTCACAACAGTGTTTTGTGTTCAAGGAATAATCAGACCTGTTTTTATCAAGGCTGTGCTGCATTGCTAGCCAGCAATATGGCTTTTTTTTTTTTCCTGTTCCAGATGATTTTGGAACTGCATATGCTTTTTCAGTAAGTAAGCTGGACTTCTATAATGCTTTGCTTAATGTGCCTCCAGATTCTGTTATTTATAGACTTCAGCATAATCAGACTGCAGCTGCTAAAATACATGCAAAACAAAAAGCACATTTGTAACCTGTTAAGGCTGTGCTCTGAGATGCCAGTGAAGTCTGGGATTTACCATGAAATATTACCGAGTGACCTTTCAAGGAGCATCACCAGAGAATACCTGTTTATCTTGGAGACCTCTGTTTTATTTTTTTTTTCTCTGTTGAAATCTTGTAGTGTTCTGCTTTCCAAGGGAAGTCTGGCCTTTGTATGTACCATGTGTTATCTTCAAGATGTGCTGGGACAGTGGATTTAAGTAATGCAGCATCTCAAATGAGCAGTTCTTCCAGAAAATATGTTTTGTGAAAATTGCCTTTGTTGAATATAGAGGGAACTGTAAATATATTATGATTTTTCTCTAAGTTGTCTTAGTCCCATCAGTATGGACATGATTTACTCATTAACTGTTTTTTCAGTGAAAATTGGTGGAAAGGATCCCTTGCAATCATGGGAAAACCTACATACTTGGTTTACATAGTTAAAGGGAAAGGTCTTAATGCACCAGCACATATTTTATGAGTTTATAAGATGACAATGTAGGTTTTTAGTGGCATAATACAGAATGAACAAAGGTGTTTTAAATAATTCATAAGACAAAAAATTGGGAAGATTGTGTGAGTGAACACAAAACCAGAGCTCTTATTCAGGCTCTAAGGGAGCTTATCTTCCCTAGCTTGTGCCTAATGAAGCTGATTTTTTAGGAAAGTGCTGGTTCCTGCGGAATTAATCTTTGCTTTCAAAGGCCTCCTGTAAGAGGGAGATGTGGCAGAAAAATCCATGCAAACAGGGTGACTCTGGAGATGCTGAAAACCAGCTGGTCTTTGCAGGGAGAGCTGCAGGGAGATGAAGCATACAGTAGATGCATAGGGTAGGATCCCCTCCCAGAAAAAAAAGATTTTGTTTCAAAAAAGCTTTGGTGCCTGATGTAATTTTTTACTTGCTGTAGTAAATGTGGTCTTGCTAATTGTTGCAAGAAATGTGTTTTCCTTCAATTTGTTTTGGATTTCTGAATTTAGGTGACATTTTCTAGATGTTAACATACCATTAACCATGCAAAATAATGCCTCTTCTTGTAACACTGCATATGCAATAATATCAAAAATATTTTTTAAAGCTGTCTTAGAAATCACATTGGAGAGGCTTTTTTTTTTTTCATGTAACCCAGGAGGATGGCTATGGCACAAAAATGTCATTTTTATTGTTGCTAGTCCCATCTTTCTTCATCATCATAAGATGGTCAGAAAGAAATGAACAGTGACTTACAGCGTATCCTTGTCTAGCTTTTCTTTCAATTTTCCCTTCTTTACTGGGAGTCCTGTGTGCAGCTGGAGAAACAAAAGCACTGGGAAGAATCAGTACAAAATACTTGATGTATTTTAGAAGACAGCTGGAGGTAGCCTGATAAATGACCTGTACTTTGGCAGGTCAGGTGGAGTGTGACCAACCTAATGACCACTGTCCTCTGAATCACAGTGAAGAGTAACAAACACTTTGAAATTGCCATTCTTTTAAGAAGTGGAAAACTCGCCTAGTTGTAACAGTTCATGAGATTCCACATTGCTCCTTTCCATCTGTGTTTCCTCAAAAATCAGTACCAATAGCATTTAATGACTTTGTGACTTGTACTCCCAGGTTTCAAAAGGTTGATGCCATTAGTTTTTTCCTTGAGGGATTTAGTGGTCACAAAAATTAGACAAAGAGCTGAAATGACTGAAGGTCACTCAGCAGGTCAGTGTCAGAGCTGGGCAGAGAACCTCCTCCTTGCATCCCAGGGCTGGCTGCTGACCCGGGCGCTCCACAGAGCCTCGTTACAGTGGTGCATTTAATCAGCTTCACTCTGTGCTGTAACTCATTGTGGTGTTATGGATATCTAAAGGGTAGGATTTTAACTTCACAATCTGCTGTTATTGAATTAGTTTTATGTTGTGTTAATTTCTTTGTCTCATGGCATTCATTGCCTGTGATAATTGATGCACAATATATAACT
>JAYDZK010000001.1:55013336-55028885 GCA_034509185.1 Euphonia xanthogaster
AATATATACCTGACTTCTGTATTCATTTGGGTAACTGCATTTAATTGCCTGGTATAAAATATGTGCACTAAGTACAATCTGCTATGACTGCTATGACTGAGAAGTGCTCATTGGTATGGACTTGAGGGTGCTTTATCTTCCTGACAACCTGTCTGAGGGAAGTCTGAATTTCTCTTGCAATTCACCATCCAAGGACTGGTATTTGCATCATGTCTGCAAAAAGAGAGGCCACCCAAAAAGTATAATGTGAAATCGTGTTACAAAATTTTTGGCATCAAAATTTTGTTAATCAGAAGTTCTCAAATCAGGAAGTTTTTATTAATGTCCCTGTCTCTACCAAACATCAAGGAATAGCAGGGCCCAGAATATTTTATACATTTTCTCCTGTAAATCAGGATTATGGCTTTATTTGCTTCTGAAGTTACTCCCCTGGAGTAGAGCTACCCCCATGCACAAGTGTTTATAAAACCAGATTTTTTTACATATATCTTCAGGTCATTAATGCCCGGAGGAGTATTAGTGAATTGTAAATCAGGAATGCTCTCTAAAGGTATGATGTCAGTGAAATGGTGTTGGTTAATGTCTGCTCAGGTTACACAAGATCCCTGCATAAGCTTACACTTTCTTGCCTGTTTAGCCAGTAACAGTGATTCAATATATTATTAAGAAAGCAAGAATCTTTGCTAGTAGATGTATTTCTTGTCAAACTCAGGATCTTGCTTTTTTACATGACTTAGGCAGCGGGTTTGTTTGTTTTTCTTGCTTGTTTTATTTCCAGTGTCATGAAGGGTATAATAGTGAAGTGTCTGAGCTGCACAAAGAAATGCTGAAATTTGCCCAAAGCTGATTTTATTTTAAGCATTAATGAAACCTTCTCTATACAAATTTTCAGAAGTTTTTAAACAAAAGCTAATGTTTGAGTCTAAATCACATATGTAATGCCTGTGGGACTATTTTAGCCATATTATGTTGCTCTGTCTTAATGTAACCACTAGAAGGGATGTTCACAATTAGTATTTTTCTTTTTAAAAGAGCCAGTTTCTACAGTCTGTGTCCTTCAGGATGGAGCATTAGTTCTGCCTACAGCTTACTGCAAATTATTCAGCGTTCATAGGTTCGTTTATGCTTGTTATTCAGCTCTCTTCCACTGACAAAATAGCCTGCAGCAGTTCTTGGTTAGATAGAACTAGTTCCACTTTAGGCTCCTCACGTTCTCTTTTATGGCTTTTCCCCTGGTTCACCCTGCACTGTATCCAGGTACTTTTGATGAAACAGTAGACCTGGTGGTCAGAGAGAAAGCGAAGCTGCCCAGAGCCAGGGTGGGCTATGAGAGCGTGTTTTGAGCAAAGAGTTCCTTGGCATATTGGGCAGAGCTGGTGGTACAGTACACCATAAGTTCATTTCATCAATTCAACCTACTGAATACGCTTTCTTTCATATTCATGGAGTTACATTCTTCTTCCTCTGCAAGGACTTTAACAAATACTTGTAGATAATTCATGAAAGTACACCAAAATTTGAAATATGTGAACATGTCAGAAGGAAAACACCAAAAAGTTATTCCCAGTAGACTGAGGTCTGATCCTGCATTTCTGGCAGAACTGGGGCTACTGGCATGTGGGCTTGGGCAGAAGAGTGTACAGCATTCAGCAGCAGAGCTGTTGCCTGGTACATGCTTCACCAAACAGTAAATCGTGGGCTGGGGGGACGGCAGAGAGAGTCCAACACCCTTTTCTTCCTCTTATCCCAGCAATCCATGCTTAACTGAGATGCCTTTGCCCCAAAGCCACGGGGCAGTACCCCCTTCCTCCCCATTAGCCGTGGGTTTATGGGGACAAGCAAGTAGCACACAGCAAGGTATGAAGAGGCATTTCATCACTGTTGGTTTTTAAATGCTCCTTTCTTCATCAAGGCAACAAGGCTGCTGGTCAGGGGAAGAGGTGAACCACTCTCATCTGGGCTATTCAGCATATATTTGTAAATTGGGATTGATTTGGCAGTGATTCATAAAGAGCAAGGAGGGGTACTGAGTAAGAAATAACTTATTGACAGGGAATAATTCAGCCAGCCCTAACCTCAAAACAGATGTTTGTGGTCAGAAGTTTATAGCCTCAGTGGAAAGGGCTAAGTACAAGCTTAAAGAGCTGAACAGGAGACACCCAGTTTTTACAAACTTGACATAAATCTTAGCTGCCTTGTCTTATGTTAGTCACATTCCCTGCAGAGGGCTTCCATTCAGTTTTTGTTTGCTGTTTATAGATGTTATTTAAAAGCTAATTTTATTATAAAAATATTTTGTTATGTATAATGAATAGCGGAGATCAAATAAGAATTGGAATTGCAAATTCAAATATTAAGGGTTGATAAATATTGACTTTTAAGTAGACACACTGTAGATTTGAACAAAATGCATTTTAGCCTACTATATTGGTTATTTGTAAATTACAGCATACAAAAAATGTAGACCATTGTCTGAGCCTGACTCTTCACTTATACAGCCATTGATTTTGTCATGTTCCTATGAAATGATGTGTACAGTGTCATGGAACGAAAACATAAAACTTTCTGTCTCGCACTTTATGCACATGAACTGAAAAAAGAAAAGTGTGGGAGGTACTAAGCTAAAATATAGTGTAATTATGTTAATTGTATCTTTTCTAAAGACAAGTTCTTAGGGTCTGCATGTTGGAAACCTCCTAATTATGGTCTTTCAAGTAGTTTCTTAAAGTCAGCACAGCTATCCTAGGGCTGAACAAGTCACCAAGGTCCACCTGCACAGTGCTAATACTGAACACCTGTAAGCTTCTGGTCAGCTGCTGGCCCCTGGTACCCAACACCCTGGATCAGACCCCTTAGGCTACTGGACAGCCAAAAAAAAATGAACGTGTCCCTCCTTAACCCACAGTCCCATGTACCTGGTGCACAAAGAGTAGCTTGGGCTTGTGTATGTGATCATCCTCAGCCCAGGGTTTTCTGCCCCTGCTGGGAGCTCACAGACTTTGCTCACACCTCTTACGTGTCACCTGTTCAGCCTCCTTTCCAATGAGCGATGTGCTGAGGTGGTGAGCCTCCCAAGCAAGGACAGCAACAGCAAGAAGTTGCCCTTATGTAAAATTCATGGCCTGACAGATACCTGATGAGAGCAATGTGTTTTAGCTAGAAACAGATACTGCACTTTTGCTTTGAGCTAAGTAACTTCTGTGAGCCAAGGGTGCACTGTTAGCTAAGGAGCAGGCATCTTCCTCAGCTTTGTTAGGTTTTCTTTGCCACATCTCTGCAGGCTCCATTCTGTAAGTCATTGCATAGTATTTTCTTTCCTCTTTCCATCTCAGAACAGACGACCATTTCCTTGAAACTTGCAACACCAGTTAATTGTTAACTGTTTAAAAAAATAAAAATCATATTCATCCCTTAATATGTTCTTCCAGCCGATGCCTTCATGCCGAGGAGGCTGCATAGCTGCTGATAAGACCTAATTTGTGAAGGGCTTTTCAGTGTTCTGACAGGTTCATACGTGGTACTGTTTGTTCAGCAGGTGAGGAGGAACGTTTGCTGGAATGCCTCTGCAGAGGCTGTGAAATGTGTGCACAGAGGCTGGGGCTGGTGATCCAGAGGGAGTGGGAAGGAGCTCCGAGTCCCTCCCAAAGAGGTTGGTCTGTTGTGTTCTGACTCTGGCACTTGGAGTTATTTCCATCTTTTCTCTTTCAGAGCCTAATGAGCTGTGTGAGGGCCCTGTGCTTGGTGATATCCCATCTCAAGATGCTGCTAATACAGTAGCTAATTATTCCTAACTGAAGAAGTCAAACAGAAGAAAAAGGATCCAGGGAAAAGCAATGGCTGCCGGTAAATATCTCAGGTCTGCAAAGGCCGTAAGAAAATAACTGGAAAGAGCTGGTTTCACGTGTGACTGGGGAGGGGAGAAGCAAAAATGCATGATCACGTCTTGTGTCTGGTGTTTCAGCATCAAGTATATTCAGTTTTCAGTTAAGGAGCCATCCCTTAACTACCCCACCCATTCTCCCCCATCGAAGGAAGATCAATAGGTGGACTCAGTCTGTTTTGACCATACTAATGATATTTCTCTTTTGGTTTAAAACCAAAACCTTGGTATTTGCTATAGTGAATGGAATTTGTTTGATCTCTTTTTAGTTAGGGAATAACGTATTCTTAAATCTTCCAGAAAATAAAAAATTGCACCTTATGGAAAACAGTTCTTTCCTTGGGGTGTATTTGGTTCTCACAGGTTTCAGGCAAGTTCCACAACTATTTATGTATCATTAAGTTCTATCAGGGTGTTGCAGGGCAATTTATTCAGGTTGGGAAAGGCCTCAGAGGGTCTCTGATCCAACCTCCTGTTTAAAGCAGGGCCAGAGATAGGGTCAGACCAGCTGTTCAGGGCTTCATGAAGTTGTGTCTTGAAAGGTGCCAGGGATGGTGACTGCACTGCCTGTTCTTCTTCTTGGCTATCCTCATGGTGAAATAGTTTTCTCTTTTCCTTGCACCATTTACATCCGTTGAATGTTTCCAATGTCTTTATTATACAATACCAAGAACTATTATCAATGATCTAAAGGTGAATCATAATTAAGAAACAAAACAAACCCAAAATAAACAGTGGTTGTGATATCTCATTCTCACTGAAAGATTTGGTTAAAAATTGTGGTTCATTGGCTTTTCTACTTACAGCATGTTTAATTTTTTGCAGCAGCTGATGGTTTGGGAAGTATAGCTATAGATACCACGCAGCTTAACATGTCAGTCACTGATCCCACAGCTTGGGCTACAGCTATGAATAATTTGGGGATGGTTCCAGTAGGACTAGCTGGACAACAGCTTGTGACAGGTAAGGTTTTTCTTTTTTAAAAAACATCAGTCATGAATTCTTCCTGTCCTTTGAAAAATATACGGAAAGTTTTCTGAGGATATTATATTTTTATGTTCTGAAAACATCACCTATGATTAATATTGCATACTGTGTATTAGTCTCTTCTTGTAGTAGGTATGTAATCCATATTATATTTTTATTAGTCTCTTCTTCTAGTAGGAATGTAATCCATATTATATTTTAACCTTGTGAAAAACTAAAACTCTCAGGGGAAATTGAACAGCTAAACCATCAATCTTTATGCTGGGTCAAGACTAGGAGGCAAGTCATATAAGAGGAACATTTGTTTTTGTTTCTCTGTTCAAGCAGGATGTCTTGAGGTTCTGCCAAGGAATACCCTAGGCTGAGAACTCTTGACTGGAGATTTTGGAGTTGTGTTAATTGGGCAGAAAATCATGGAGCCTGTCCAGTTCATATGCTCAGTTGATATTAGTGAAGTGAAGCTTTCCTGTCAGGTGTGTGCTTATTTACTTTCTGACTGGTTCCATAAAATTGAATGTCAAGAGATAGTTCTTGTTGGACTTTGTCATTTACTTCCCAGTCACAGTTTGGGAGAGTGTTGCAAGGGATCACTTGCTGTAATATCCACAAAAACATTATTTTGAAATCAGCAATATTTTACAGATAAAACTGGACATAGCAGACTTTGTTGTCAACAGTAAAGGCCCAATTAGTTGGAAACATTAAAACTTCTTTGCTCCTGTGATGTAGAGAAGAATTATTTATGTATGGGTGGGTGCCCTGTAAACACAAGCCACATGCTAGGCATATGACAGACTCCCTCTAGAATCTGCTCTGCCACTTCAGCTTAAGAAGAGCTGTGTAATATCTGTATCAGAGCAGCATCCTCTCACGTCTGCACCTTTCCACGTAGACGGGGATGCAGTGAGCCAGGTCATGATGTAAATCACTCTGCTTGCCTCACTAGGGATGCTTGATGATTAATTTTGGCCAAATATGCCCCCTACTGACACTGGGAACTGAGTGGAGCGGTGCCAGTTCACAGCTGATGGTCTGGCTCTGAATTACCTGTTTTACAGGCTGGTACACTAAGCTGTGAGAAAGCTGATTTATAACGAATCAGTCTCAAGCAGAGAGCTGAGCTGGTGGAGGCTGTGAACTGATTGGTGATCACTAGCTTTAACCCCATGCTCCTGATTAAAAGAAACAAGCAAAACCATTCACTCCTTGGGATCCAATTCTCTTCAATGCTTCTGTCAATGACCTGGATGCAGAAGCTGAGTCCACACTAAGTTTGCTGATGATACGAAATAAAAGAGAAGCTGTTGATTCTCTAGTGGGTAGACTGGCCTAACAGGGAGTCTGGATAGATTACAGGGCTGGCCAGTCACCAACTGTGTGATGTTTAATCAGGACAAATACCACATTCTGCACCTGGTAATTTGTAATCCTGGATGTAGGAGTGGACTGGGAGAGAAGAGGCTGGAATGCAGCCCTGCAGAAAGAATCTGCTGGGTTTTGTTGATGAGAAGCTCAGAATTAGTGAATAATGTGTCCTGTTGGCCAAAAGGGCCAGCCTGGGTTGCATTAGGCCTAATGTAACTAACCACTCAAAAGAAGCATTTATCCCACTTTTCTCAGCTTTGGTGTAGCCTCACCATGAGAGCTGTGTGTGGTAAATATGAAAGTATGAGAGTGATGAGTGTGTTCAAGAGAAGGCAACAAAGATGATGAAAGGGACTAGAGGGCAAGGCTTGTGAGGATCAGCTGTGGACACTAGGTTTGCTCAGCTTAGAGAAGAGGAGGCTGAGGAGTTGCTGTCTACAACATCCTAATGAAGTTGACTGCAGAGGATGATGCTCATCTCTTCTCTCTGTTGTCCGGTGATAGGATGTGGGGGAATGACTTAAAGCTGCATCAGGGGATGTTCAGATTTGTTATTAGGAAGAAGTTCTTCTCTTTGAGGGTGGTCAAGCAATGGAACAAGCTACTCAAGGATGTGGTCATGGCCTGTTGTTCAAGAAGTGTTTCAACAACACTCTTGGGTACGTGCCATAATTTGTACTGTGTGGAGTTAGGAGCTGGACATGATCATTGTGAGTCTCTTCCAACTCAGAATATTCAATGATTCTATGTGTTGATGGGGAAACAACTTTTTCCATTTTCCAGTGGGGATTTGCCTGCAGATGTTTTGTTTAACTTGAGTGAGATTACCTCCAACCTGAAAATAGTCATATGTCAAAATCAGCTTCTGCTGCTTTCAATTATAATCATCTTAGTTGCATATGCTGTGGAAATTTGCCCTGCCTTTTTGTCTTGCTCAATTCTGTCTCTTCAGTTTCGGTGTAAATTTTGTTCTCAGATGTGCTGTGCAATCCCTACATGGCAGCCTCATCTCAGGTGCAGTGCTTCTCCCCAAAAGGGAGGATATCCAGTATCTTATACCATTGACAGCCCCCTGCTGTAACTTCCATATTTATGTGTGTCACGTATTATAAAGATGTTGTACAAGTCAGTTCACGGTTGTTCAGCATTTTCAATGTACGAAAGGTGCCATAAGTAATAAATATTAATTGCTGAAGTGCTGCCTGATTTCTCTACAAGTGCTGAATAACTTCTTTTCTTTCCTTTCCTTTCCTTTCCTTTTTTTTTTCTTTGTTTTAGACTCCTTTGTATTTTCAAGGTAAATAGGTGCTTTGACACTTCATTATATTTCCTTAAGATTCATAAGTTTTTGACACATTTTCTTTATGGCAGATCCATAATAGCAAAACTTCAGTTTGCCATAGAATTACTTATGGATTTATTTGCTCTAATATATTTACTGTATCTATGTTGAGTGAGGATTTGCATCATTATATTCAACCAAATATCTAACTACTCCCTAGCTATTTCCAGCTTTTTCATTTTTTTGCTATTAAGCCTAGTATTGAAGTCAGCATTGTCAGCAGTCACATACTGCTTTTGCTACTGTTATCTGTTACATTTCTCTGTGATGAAAATGACACAACCACATCCCAGTGCTAACTGTTTGTCCATCTTGAAAATTTTATGGGTTTTTTTTTTGTTTGTTTTGGTTTTTTGTGTTCCCAGCCTTGTTGATAGCTATGAAAGCAGTGAGTAGTTTGGATTAATCTTGGAGAGACTCTGATCTTTACATAACCTGCCATAGTCTGAAATGTGGTGTATGGTATTTACCTGTGTCCTGACACATGTCTTAGTCCTCTGGTCTATCAGTGCTCAAAGGACTTATGCATTCATGGACTTTCCTTCCCCAAACTGACCAGTTCCTGATTGCTGTGCAGGGCATTTTTGTTCACATATGTATAGGGTCCATATGAGCTACAAAGTCTTTTTAGAGGTTCCTCAAGACTTTTTTTCTCCCAAGCAGTTCTTAGCTTCACTGGTGTGTAACCCACTGGGATGCCTGCCTTGTAACAGTTATGCTCCCCAGTTTGCAATCTGTAAAACTCTTGTCTGGCTCAAGAGTTTGCTAAAATGACAACTAAAGCTTCCTCAACATCTGGCCAATATTCTTCTCTCAGCCTGGGATGACAGCTCTCTGATCTTGGTAACTAATCAATTTTAAGCACTGCTAACCTTTTAATACCAGTTTAGGTGATATCTGCACTCTGTTTAATTCCTTATCTCCCAGTGCTGTAAAACTGGATTTTTGATCTGGGCAAATGTCAGAACCTTTCATTTATAAAGATGGGTTCCTGTTAATAGTTAAATAATATCTCTTGTGTGTTGACATATATTTTGCTTGCACTTATTCAGAAAGCTTACTTTTTCCATATATTCGGCTGCTGCATTGCATATACACTACTATATGCATTTATAAATTATATATACGTAATTCATACAATAAATCGTAGTTTAATAAAACATTAGTTAAAATGTTAAAGATTAATGTGGAATAGTTATGGGCGAAAAGTATTTTCAGTCTAAATTTCCCCTTTCAGCAGGTTATGCTTTCTAAAAAAAACCGTACCTTTTAGGCTGAATTTTCTCATGGTTGCTTTTAGCCCAGAGGAAAAAAAGATCTGGTAAAGTTGAAGGAAATCTGCTAAACTGCTTTTGAATTATCCAGGCCTTAAAATTGCTGTTTTCTATGCTTTGAGACTCTGAGAAAAATGGTCAGGTGAGAGGGGAAGGTTAGTTTGTAGTTCATCTTTTTGAGAACTAAATCCTCTTTTTTGCACTCTGCAACTCTGATTCAAGCACATCTTTCAAGTGCATTCAAGTCTGCTGGTTTTTTAGATTTTAGGACTAGAAGAAATACTCAGTGACCTAAGACAACTGAGAATGTTTTATTTTGCTTTTGCACTGGTACTTTTTAAAGGCAATTTTGACATTCACAGTCCTAGAGTTCTTGCACTTTCATTTATTTCAGAAAATGCCATCAGGCCACCTGTTTCTTAAGGGAAGATATCCTGCTGAGAAAATTATTTAGTTCTCTGGTTCAGTTCAGTTCTCCTTTCACTAATTAACCAGTGGTCTGAGAAACAGGAAGCAATTTTGAGGCGCTTTCCTCCAGATGACCTAAACATTGTGAGTCAAAAATAGTGTATGTCACAAAGTTCCCCAGTACAAATGAACCTGAAGAGTGGTACACAAGTGGTAATTCATTTAGCCTTTATGTTAAGCTCATGCCCTGTGACGCATATTTGTGCTCTTACAGAGTAAAATAACAAACCACAAGGGCAGACATCCAAGATGAAAGTTACAGGTCTGCCTGGAAGTCAGGGGTACGTCTGAAAACTGATGCTTTCTGCTTATTTACAGAATAATTATTAAGGCACGTTGTTCCATAGGAGTCTGGCCAATATGTCTCAAAATACTCAAGATACAAAAAAAGATTTTCAGTGAAACCCAGTTTTTGTATTTTTTTTTCCCTGAAGATAGTCTTTGACCACTTGTACAAAATCCTAGTGAAATCAGAGATTAGGAACCTTTGAAGACTAACATCTCGCTTACCAAAAGATATAGAAAAGAACACCATTTTTGTGGCTTCGGGCAAGTATTTTTTAGACACTAGAGGTTGTGAAATAGTAGGCACTTACATCAACCTTTCTGTTTTTCCATTTGTCTCTGCTTTTCCCACACACTTGTCTTTTGACCTGATTTCAGTGAAACATAGGAGCTGTCAGTTCCAGTCAGGTCACCTTGCTCAGGATTGTGCTTTTGACAGTGTTGGGTACCAGATACTTCATAGGGAGAGATCCACAAGGCAAATCAGTGCTGAAGTGCTGCTCTCTCCAATGCACTCTCCTCTTGAAAGGATAATAAATAGAATGAGTTTTCCCAAACTAGAAGTTATCTACCCAACTCAAGTCATAACTCAGGAAAACTTCATTTTTGGAAGCAATACCTGCTACAGGAAGTAATTACAATCCTGAAACCGCAACCCCGAACATACTTTCTGATAACAGAAAGATATGTGAAATTTTGATCTAGAGACTACTAAATCTTAAGACACAGGGTTAAATTTCCTTCCCAGAATTTTATTAGCTTGAGGCCTAAAAGTAGAGTCATAATATTCAGACTCTTTATCTTCAGTATGGAGACTGTAACTACAGGCAATCGCTATATTCAGATTCCAGGCATGTTTTATTAATTATTGTTCACTGCTGGTCATCATATGCTGACTAAATTGTAAACATATTCCTCACTGTTCTAGTTGTGTACCATTTTTGTAACCTTAATGAAGAAAAATCAAATCAAGTACAAAATCAAGATATATTTGATTATATTCAGCAGCTCCCTAAAGAAAGACTGTACAGTGCTGAAGATTTTAGGAAGTCAGCTGGCTGGAGGATTTTCCAGCTCTCATGTGTATACCTCTTCTTCTGCGGCCTCTCCATTACTGAAGGCTTAGAGCCACTGGTGACCATCTGGCAGTCTCATTTCACTCTACCCTTGCTACCCTGTTACCTATTAAAGCTTCCTTTTTCTACACTCCATTGCTTATCCACTAATCCAATGTGCTGATGAGTCCATAACTCGAAGCATCCAAGAGAATGCCTAACAAAATAGAGCTTCTTTTTCTGTAATTAACACTTAACTCCTGCTACTTCATTATAGTCTATCCACAAAAATTTTGAAGTGAGTCACTTGTGTAATGAGCTGAAGATAGTCACTTTTCCAAGGAAAAAAATGCTTGAGGATCTATAATTTGTTACTGAATTTAAGCACTCTCCAGATGTAAGCTTTGGTGTGCACAGACAGCTGTTTGGGGCACTCCTCAAGCTCAGGTTCCCCTGCCTGTGAAAGCTGCAGACCACAAGAGCTGAAGAGTTCAGCAGCCCCACGGCACAGAAGTATTCAGTGTCTTTACCCCTGCTCTGAATGCTGCACTGGCTTGACATCTGGCAGTAAAAAAAGATATCAAAAGTCTTAATAAAATCCACACCTTTCCATAGATTTTACAACCCACTCAAGGTTACAAGGTATCTTCAGAAGGCATCTTTTCAAGCCTTATGGCTTCCCAACCTGTTTTACGTGTCATGTTTTGTTAACAAGTCAGCCTATGATGCAAAAGAAATGTAGTAAGGTATGCTCTGAAAAAAACCAAAAATTCTTAATTTTATTTTAGTTCTTTTCTATCATATCATCTTCCCTATAGAAACATTTTAGTCAAGAGGAAAAGATATACCGTTCAAATTATCTGAATGACCCATCAGAATAATTACACTTGTATGAAACATATTCTTAAGGATTAGCGTTGCACTTATACCCAGATAAAACTACGTATTTTTATTACCAAGACACAGGAGAACAGCAAGGGTGAGAAAGAATAGGTACTGTGGGATTCCCAGTGTGTGGAGCCACTAAAGTATTATATACTAGTGTAACAAGTAGGTTTTTTTCATTGACCTGAAAAGCGCCTGCAGAGTTAATCACACTTTCTATCATGTGAGTGTTACTCAAGGAGACTTCACTCCAGGGGACATTAAAGTGCTAGGAACAAACACAGTCAGTTTACAACAGAAAAAGGAGAGAAAGATTTGACAGCCAGAGGAAATGTGGCAGAAACTCTTGAGTGCCTTTTGACACGCTATCAGGGTTAAGTGTGCCTCTTAGGTCATTCAAGTACCTCCTCTATATTAGACCTTAATTGAGGCCAGGGATGAAGATAATGATTAAAATCTGCTCAGTGCTTGAAGATAAATAGTACTTTTTAACATGGTATGAAGGGCTGAATGTCCCAAATAAACAAGATTCAGAGGTGAGCAGGGCCACATAGAGGGAAGTGCTAAGTGCAAAGCTTGTGTTGAATGCAGAGTGGAGGTTTATTTAGGAGTATAGTATCTCCCTTTCTGCTGTTATACTTCTATCCAAGCCAGTTAACAGTTTAGGATAAAAGAATGATTACTATTTGGCATACTTTTCTTAATGGTCTCAAAATACTGGAGTAAATTTACGATGCAAGCCATACTGTTTGGATGTTTTGGCATTTTGTTTTAGGGGTTTTTTTTTTTTTTTTTAAATTCCTGACTGTTGGTAATTATACCACTAACAATCTGTTTGGCATGTTCTTATTTGATGTTACAGTAAAGCAACATGAGGAAATATTTTATTTTTGAAGAAGTTTTCCCCATCTTTTATCTTGCTTTGGAAAGCCTCCATTCCTATTATTTTCCATGTGTCTGTTTATTCTAGACCAGAAAGCCCATGAGTAACGATGAGCATCCCACTGCATAAAGTAAGCCAAGAGACTGTTGGGAATCATTTGCTATTGACTGTTTACTTCTGTTGTAATATAGCTTTGTCTGCAGCACTTTCCCTTCCAAGGATCCCAGGTTCCTTGGCCAACATGGGGAGCCCAGTGTAACCTGGGTGACATACAGTTTGCTGATGGAAAAATGGAGTTATTGTGGGTAGAAATCATTAGGAAAAGCAGACTGACCATTTTAACTAATCAAAGGCAAGGTACGAATTGCGGGTTCCATAAATTCAGGGGTGAAAAAGGCTTGTTAATGGCAGGCTGCTCAGAGGTGAGCTGCTGAGCACAGTCATGGTGTCTAGGTGGCAAAGGGAAGGCGATGCTACCTGAAGCCCTTAGGCCAAAGCTGTTTACAGGTTTTGTAGATGGTCCACAAGGGATGGACACAGCAGTCCCAAGAGGACGGTTAGGTCAGTCCATGCAGAGTTCTCTCAGGAGGGTGCAGATGGCACCACCTGGGGCAGTCCCAGAGCAAAAATTCTTGGGAGCAGTAGACTTGAATATGAATGGATCCTAAGACAGCCACCTCAAATCAAGGCTATAAAATCCTTTGTTCTTCCCTAGTCAGGCTCTCTCTTTGCCTGCATGGGTTAGGTTGATGCTTAGATCTTGGCCCCCAGAGAGGAAGCATGAGAAGCTTAATTTCTATGTTTTAGCTTGAGGAGAAGAACATAAGCATAGTTTCCTTTCTGCCACCTGTGCTTCAAATGCCCTTTGCTTATAGCATGAGAACTGGGTCTCACAAAGAGCATGAAGATGCACATTCAGTTCAAGGCAGGAGTCTCTCTGTGAAATATGAGCCGAACCAATCAGTGTGGAAAAATGTCTTTGGATGAGTCTGCACTGAAGAAGAAAGTTGGTTTTCAGTTATCCTAATCCCTGGGCATGTGAGGGAGTTTGTAACAGAACACTTCATTAATGTTGTCTTCAGTCAGATAAACAATGGATTTGCCACACCTTCCCGTGCTCTGGTGGTGACAAATGATGTTCCTGACAGCAACTCTGAGTAATGTCTCTGTAATGGGAGGCAGCTGGCCACTGGAGTAGTTCTGTTAGTGGACATGGGGGTGAAAGATAATTAAGCTTAATACATACAATATGCTCTAACATGCTGTAGTATAGATTTAGATTGTATTCTGCCCAAATATAAAAGTTATTCTGTTAGTGTAGCTTCAGAAATTTAATAGCTCTATTCACAAATAAGAGTGGCTTTATCTGTCGTTCCTGGATTTGCACATTTCTTATTCCATTTATTCTTTTCCTAAAAAATTATTTTCTTGGCTCTAGCAGATTTTCCTTTATAGGTAATCTCCTCCTTCTGACCACAATGCCTACATTATTTAGTAATTATTTGTTATTTCCATTCAGGAAAGGCTTAGAGATACAGAACTCTAGTAAGTTTAACAATACCTGAATCCTTAAGAGTCAATCCTGGCCCAAATTGCACATGGTCTATTTTCTTTCACTTAGATAAACCAGGTAGGTAAGGGACTGTGTGGAAACAATGGGATAATACTGATTGGCATGAAAACCAGGAGTGATTATGGAGCTTCCTGTCTGTTATGTAGATTTTTCTAGGTATCTTGGCACAGCAGTAATATGGTGCTAAGTGAAAAAACAGTTTTAACTCTTTTTATCTGATATTCTGAGTCAGGCACTGAAGAGCAGGAAAACTATTGTGCACATTAGAAACAGGCAGACAATTCCTACCTTCTCTTCCTCTTTGACTATGCTGCTGTGATATTTAGAGAAGGATTTCGAAAAGGGAAGGGAGAGAGCTTTGGCAGTGTTTAGAGAAGACAGCACTGTGGGAGAAGGTGCAGATGTGCTTAATGTCACCTTTTTTGTAAAGATCTAGTAACACAAGCAGTTGTATGCTTGTCCAACACTTTTTCTTCTTTCTGACACAATTGTATTTCAAGTGGTTCGTTTCCCTAGCAATAAGTGTGGAATATTATAAGTGACTGCAGTGTTAAAGTTTTACCTTATTTTGGGCTGCATCTGTCAAATGTATTTATCCTTTCTGTTGGAAATCTCCTGTTTCATGTCTTAATTTATACTTGGACTTGCATGACTTAGACCTTTCCAAGAATAGTCACTGAAACCTTTTCTGTCCCCTTTTGGTTACAATTTTGGCACTTAAATTAAGCATGCTTAATTGAAGCATTTTTGCGAGATTGCAGATTATCTTCAACTTTATCTGCTATAATAGGCAGTACCATAAATTAATTAAGCATTCATTAAAATAGCAATAAATTCACCAAAACAAGAGGATAAGAAAAAGTGACTAGATTTTGTTGTCTATTAATTCACATTTAATATGTATAAACCCAAACACAGTGCTGCTGTCCTTTAATGTAATAAATGTCACAGCTTCCTTTTCTTTCGTCATTGTGTTTTTAATACTTCCGTAACCTCCTAGGTCTTAGGCAAAGGCAAAGGGTTGTGGACAGAGAGAGCTCAGAGGCTGCACCTGGATTTCAGGGCTGTGTACATGTAGCAGGGATTGGGAGGAATCTGCAGCTGAGAAGCTGAGTAGCTGATTTTAATGAACTGCTTATTATAAATATTGTGGGTCCCTTTATGTTATTAGCCAAAATTTGGTATACAAAAAGAAAATCAAGTACGAGATTTTTCTTGCTATTCACCACCCTCTGTAAAGCAAGATTTCTTTTCCAGCTTTTCCTACATATGTTGCCCTTTATCTTTGTGTCCTTTTGTTCTGCTCTGTCTAATTACCTCAAGTAGATAATCAAGCTTGATTTTATAATAAACCATAGCTGGCTCAGGCTTGTCATGACTGATTTGTTGACTCCCAAGCCTAAAGACTTTCACCCTCAAGACTAAGATCATTTCTGGCTGCAATTCAGGGTATTAATTCTGAACTTTAAAAATCTATATATGGTTTGGAACATGTGTCCTGTGTTTTCCCTTCAAAAAGAGAAAAACTGACTGTGTTTCTGTTGGGGTTTTT
>JAYDZK010000001.1:55028971-55054093 GCA_034509185.1 Euphonia xanthogaster
TTTTTTTTGGGGGGGGTGTTGTTAGTGTGTTTGAGTGGAATTTAAACTGGAATGAAGATAAAATAACCCCAAACCATCTGATTCTGCAGAGGCAGGCTTGCATGTAACCATCATTACAAAGGTTGAAGGTAAGTGCGTTGTTATATATTAATAGAAGTTACTAGTACAGGCCTTCAAAGCAAACATACATCTCCATCAAGGATCCCAGCATGTACTTCCCTGTAATTCAGCACCACCTGATGGGATGGTGTGTGTCTCTACACATGTGCATGCCTTCAAAAGGTCAAGGTGCGATGCTAAGGAAACAGATGTTAGCTAATGACTCATACACACCATTTAGTGTCCCTTAGGGACTGCCTTTCTTCCAGTGTTTTTCTTCAGCAACTGAGCTCATTGGGGACATGAGAGCAAACCATCTTTCCAACTATTCATACAGGGATTTGAGGCCCTGAGTTCTCCTTGGAAGGCCTTTTTTACCATAGCTCTTTTAGCAGACAGTTGTCTTCCTACGTCCCTGCTTTCTCATTCCGTCAATCTTTGTTTTCCATCAACAAAGCAGTGTCATAGACTTGAATGCAATCTCTGTAATGCTACAGATGCCTACTAATGGCCGTGAAGGTCTCAGCTTCCTCAAGTGTAATAGAGGCATTCCATTGTTCCAAGGATCATGTAGCAGAAACATTATCACACATCTTCGTGTTCTAGCCACTCTTCCTGGGTACTGTCATTCTCCCTTCTGACTGCTAACAGGCATCAGGTTATGGATCTAGTGGCATTTTTTCAGAGTTTTCTTGTTAGAATTAAAAGACAGTTTGAGGCTTTAGATATTTCCTAGGTTGTTTGCCTTATTCTGGTTCAATTATTTCACATTTTCCAATGCAGAATAGCATCTGGCCTCTGTGGGCCGTGTTGCGTGAGAACTGCATCTCACTAGACTGGATTACATGACCTATTATTTGTTGTGCTTCCAAGATTTGTTTTATCTATAGCCTTGAGATACTCTGTTTAATGCCTCATCCGCATATGTATATAGTAAGCATGAACTAAAGATGTCCTCTGGCAGACTTTTTTTACTCTTCACCGTGTTTTTATGATCAAAAGATGACAATCTGTCATAGTTTTCTTTTACAGTTCTGTTATAGATTGAAAATATCAGGAAAGTACACAATACTGGATGGCTGCATAAAAATAGAGTTTATAGGTCTACAAGTTCTTCAGGCTCTGCAAACTCATTTTGGCATTTAAAGGGTAACAAACCTTTCTTTTGCTGTGGCATCAGTAAAAGACAAAATTTGTTGGGCAAATATTGTTGTTGGAGTCTTGATTGTCCCCCCTGGAGTTTCAGAGATGAACACAGAGAAGAGAGTGATCCCAGGCTGAGGTGGAGAGAGCCTCTCCATCAATAATATAGACCAGAATAGGAACCAGTTTCCCTATTCCATTTGTAGAGGTTTGCAGAGCCAGCAGGAATAAGAGGTTGTAATTTTTTTTCTCTCTTGTGTTAGTAAAATAAAAGAAAATGAATCTGACCATAAAAGACCAGGCTTCATCTGTCTTTTAGAGTAGAAAAAAGCAAACAAAACGTTGTTTCCATCACATAAGATTAACCCCTTCATTTAAAGCCCAAGTCCACTCACAGCCTGTGCTGCTTTGATCTCAGAGGCTGTGCCAATAACAAACCAACCTTCGTGAGTGCAAAGACGAGGAGAAAAGAGAGACAAGGTCACAGCAGACTCCTCTAACACAGATTTGCTCACAGAGCAAGGAAGCAAGTGGTGTGCATTTCTAGGAGCAGGCACTACCCCTGCCTTCCTTTCATATAAACCAAGATTTGTGTGTAAAGCTCATACTGCTTCTTGGACCAACTCATGTAGCTAGAAAAATATGCTCCAGCCCTCTGTTTTCCTGAGGCAACCAGGTGACTGAAACTTTAATTATAGCATACAGTAAAAAGGTGAAAATCAAAGGAAGGAGTAAATTTTTGCAGTACACTATAATTTTCCTCCATTTTACAATCTTTTTATCTGACATAGGCTTACCTATCTATTCCTTTGCAGAATAATCACAGAGTCACCACTTTGCTTTTTATATTCCCTTTATTTTACAGGTGCCAACCAGCTTTTTTGTTGACCTGACTTAACATATCTAATTAAACTCAAAGGATGTGCTCCCTATTTGTACTTTTTGAGGAAGTTCACTGCTTCTCAGACCTGAAAATGGACTTCTCCTTTTTTTTTTCCTGACTATACTGACCCATAAGCCTTGTCCTGCTTTTGCTTTCAGACCATTACAGCTACAGCAATATTATTACAAATGTGTGACATTATCTTTGTAGTAGCCCTCCAAATCCACACCCACAGGATAATGGTCAATTTATGGCTGTAAGGAAAAGATCCCTTGTGTAAAAGGTGTAGTCATCTTCTAAGGGCAAAGCAACAATTTGAGCTAGATTTTATACACAGAAGACTTCTTTATTTCTTTATTCCTGCCCTATGCCTCTTAGCCATTAATCTCTCCATGGAAACTTGTCAAATACTTTTGGAAATTGAAACAAACATGCTACTTCCATTCTTATTTTTCTTATCATTTATAAACACAATGTCTAAAAAAAAAAGGCCCCAGCTTCTCTTCCCATGCTCTGCATCTTCTAAATCCCTTTTGCCTCATTCAAAATGGACTACTGTTCCATTTCAGTCTGACACATTTTTCATCTTGTCCCTTTTGCAACAGTTTTCTAGTCAATGGCTTTTGTGAAATTTTCATGCGATGAAGCTCTTCAATGTTTTAAACATGTCTGAAAATCTCATCCTTGTCAGTAAATGTCTTGGCTGTTGCATGTATGCAGAACCACTCAAGAATATAATGACATCTTTTCTACCTTGGCTTAACCAAAATGAGACTGTTCTAAGTTGCTTCTCTAGTTCCCAGTAATTTTTCCACCAAGTCTGAATTTGAGATTTAATTCCTTTCTGTCGATGGCTTTTAATAAAGTGGTTTCTTCATAGTACATGGTTCTGCCTCCCTGTTACTGGGTGCACAAAAGGAATGACAAAGAAAGGCCTGTGATGGCAGTAGATTTCTGCCATAGCTTTTGAAAAGAGATAAAAATCTCCTTCAGGGGATGCAAAAATTGCTGCAGGTGGGACAAATCACTCTACAAAATCTTCCAGCTTTTCCATATGAGGAGATTAAAGGCTCCTGTCTGAGATGCTGTGGTTAGATGTTTTGGTGTGGGTGATATGAATCTTTCTGAATCTATAGAGAGGGCCCAGATTGGTGTTATCTTCATTTCATCTGAAAGTGGTTTCTACAGTAAAGCTGCTGCTTTTTTCTCAGGGAACAAAGAAATCCCTCACAAAAAACCTCATCATTCCCTGATATTAGATTAGACCCAAGATGAAAGTAGATTTTTGCTTCAGAACTAGAATTGAATTACAGAAAGGGCTCCTGGATTGTGTCATCTCTGAGTTGTCATGTTGTTGCAGAACAGGGGAAGACAGAGAGAAAAAATTAATTTTCCTGGGATCAGCCTTGCTTTGTTGAGTTTAGATTATATCAGCCTTTGAATTAGGAATGTTGCTGTGGCATTTATGCCCTTGCAAGCTGTTGTGTTCATGGAAAACTGCAGAAACTGGGCTGAGAAACAGACGGAGGTGGGCAGAGGGCGGGAGAGGTTCCTCTCTCTCCCAAGGATTCCTGCTGGACCTGTGTGACAAAGCCAGAGGGAATGGATACAGGCGTGTGGGAGAAAGCTGGGCTGCCAAATCCAGGCCACAGTGGCTGCTGAGAAGTTGTCTTGGAGGCTCATGGGCTTCCTTTGAAGGGCTGTCATGAGAGACAGACCTGCACTTGCCTGTGCAGCTTGTAGGTAGCAACTTTCAGGTTTTGAAGTTGATATTTTGTATATTTTTTTAATTAAAAAGTTGCAAATGATTGCACATCGCATGCTAGCAGTGTTGTAGAATGAATGTTTTGTGAGCATGGATAAGCTGAATGTGACTTTAGACATACACTCTGATGCCACTTCTCCACTAATTACATTTACAATTTAGAGCTGTCTGTAAGGTGGAAGAGCCTACTGTGCTGATATTCACTGACAGAAAAAGTTTTCAAATCACCTTACCAGCCAGATGTTCTAAACAAGGATTTGACAGTTGGTCCATAAATCAAGTCAAGCACATTTTGTCATTGTTCTCTTAGGTGCCCCTTGCATTCAAGCCTGTTTAGCTAAACACATTCATTTACTTAAGACGAACTGTAAAAATAACATCTGGAGATCTTTTCTCTGAAAGAAAATGACAAAGGGTCTTGCACAAGGATCAAGCACATTTTATAAACCGTGGCTGGGATTTTGGAATTCAAGCTGAATAAATGTGCTTTCAGCTTTTGAGGGGATCAAGGGCCAGTATTATTTAAATGCTCTTTTTACTTTCATAGCACTCTGCAGGGAATGTTCTCTCACCAAAGAGTTCTTACATTTCTTATTCCATAATGAGTTTCTGTTTTCATGCTTGCCACCTGGGACCCTGGCACAGTCCTGGTAGTAGCAGTGTAGTCACACTGGTGGAGCTGGATGTGAAGTGCAGTCCAAAATATTTATTTTAGAGTATACTGCTTTGCAGTAGATTGCCATCAAAGGAGAATGTCAAAAAAGAAGTCATCTCTTTTTCATCTCCCCCCCTCCTTTTTTTTTTTTTTTTGAGATCTATGAGTTTCTTTTTCTCCTGAAGAGGCTTTTTTTCCCCCCTGCCTTTTTTTTTTTTTTTCTTAGAAAATCATTCTAATAAGTTGTGGTTTGCTGACCTTCAGAATCAGTGTTACTATGCATTTTAGCTTTGCTGAGTATCAGTTTGGTCACTTTGCTTTTTCACATTCAGTTCACAACATGACAGAGAATTCTGCTGAAATTTAACAAGCCCTAGGGAAAAAGAATCAGTCAAGTGCAGTCAGATTTATAAAGTGGCAGATAAAGTGGGAAGGGTTTTCCATTACTTCTACCACATTTGGTGGGTTTTTGATGGATAGGCTACATCTCATCCATCAAATGTGATGAGACAATGGACTTGGAATGACATCAGCTCATGTTTGGAGGGGTACCATGACCATGACTGTTCATGATAACATAAGACCTATAATCTGGATATGTTGGAAAAAGTGGGGGCAAAATTATTACACATGAATTCCTGGCCTGGTTATTTTGTGATTTAGTTCTCAGGAACACAACTTGTTTCATAATGTGAGACTGGCATTTAATCTGAGAAACCTGACTGTTTTGAGAATTATACAAGGCAGCATGGAGCTGTTTAATGTTTAAGTGACAACAAAACATAAAGATGTTGGCCATAATTCTATCTGAAGTAGTATACTTTCCTGTGAAGCTCAGACAAGTATGTTCTTGATTTAAATATCTGAAACTACAGTACATGGTGTGAAACATAAATCCTCTCAGTGCTGGAACCCAGAGACCAAAGGAGCCAGTTGGAAACCTCTCTGAACAGCAAATTTACTGGCTGAGTTAAAAGTCCTTATGCTAGGCTTAGAAAGGACCTTTCTTAACCTTGTCCTTCTGTCCCATTTCAACAGTACAAATAAGCTATAAAGCTGCCTAAAATGTCAAAGGCCAAAAATTCACTGGCGTGGCAAAGGTGGTTAAGAGCTGGCGTTACGCAGAGCAGAGCGCGGGGCCGTGGCCCAGGAGCAGCCTTTGTGAAGTACCACAGCCCCACAAAACTGTCCTGCGGCCACTTCAGCACAAAGCAAAGGACAAAGCAGTCACTGGCAGTCCCAGGTACTAAAATCCTCTTCTCTAGGCTTCCCTGAATGCATCTGTAGTACAGCCAAGAACATAACCCGCAGAGCTAATCAGTTCAGCCTGGTGTGAAAATACCCAAGAACATCTACTGGCTCAACCAGCCAAACCACATGAGCTGCCTACAGATTTTAAGCCATCCAACCCATGCCAAGCAAGCTGATGGTGTAGCCAGTCACTGTCCCTTCTCTCCTCCCTCACCACTATCTCCCTATGTGCCCTTTGCTGTGCCCATTTTAGAACAACAGGGAAAGCTGAGCCTCTTCTGATGGAGAGGAGGGCAAGGGAGGGTGGGTGATACCATCAGCTCTGACACTTTCTGTTTCACCCTGGAGTAGGTGCAAAATGCTGCTATCATCTGCTGGCCCTCACTTACTGCCTAAAAAGCTGTCTTCTGCCTGTCCAGTAAAACTGGAGTTAGGTGAGGAGCTAAGAGCTGGTTCAGAGTGGACTAGGATGCATCCTGGTCATGATGTATCCGTTGTAGTCTGAAAAGTTGGTTCCTCTTCAAAGCTCCTGCAGAGCGGAGATGTTTTAAATGAAAGGGTCAGCAAGTGAACAAAGCCAAACTTTCTGAACTTTGCAAACCTCTCCTAGAATTGGCATGAAAGATATTTTTTTCCATAAATGAGGAGAGAGAGAAAAATAGCAAGACTTGGGGGAAATTCTGCTTGCTGGCATTGTTTTCTGTGTTCTGTTGTGGGAAAAATCACAGGCAGAACGTATGAGCCGAGACCCAATTAGCTGCTCCAGACCTGACAGGCTTTTAGGCTGCTCAGACAATCTTCTGATTTAACCACTATGATCTTAGCAAGTGTCACAGGGTTACATTTGTCCTCACCAGCTAAGCTGGAAACCTCACAGACCGAAAGCAAAGAAAGTAGAAGGCAACTTTAGGTTTCAAGTTATAAAAAGCTGAAACAAATCATTTCAAGTATTAACAATAGCTGAGATCTTTCTGCTTTAACTCTTTCCTTGCTTGCTGAGCAGAGGCACAAACATAATCCAGAACATCCATGGAAGATGTAATCCTTTGTGATTTCAGCTATTAAAGCCAAAAATAGACCTATTTTTCAGAGTATGAGTGAACATAATTTTATTCAAAGGCATAATTTGCCTGAATTTTCAGGTAGAGTTTAAAGAGAATGGCAAATGTTACTGCTCCAATGCAAAGGCTTTTCAATTCTGAAATATTACATCCTCCCTCAGAAGTCTGGAGGGGCTACACCTGCTGAGGCACATCAGGTTTTTTAAAATAGTGAAAAAAAAAAACAAACCAAGGACTTTTCTCTGGCTCCATTTGTGCAGCAATTGAATTGTTCAGACTAAAATTTTCCAGAGCATTTCAGCCTTAGGCAGATATTCGATGTGTAAAAATTTCAGTCCAAACTGTTAATGATTGGCAAAGCTAAAAGCTACTGACAACAGGGTGTTGTAATAGGAAGTGTCAGACGATTTGAATAATAGATGACTCTGCCTCCTGTTCCATCACTTTGAACACTTTTGTTGTCTAAGGTGTGTGATGTATTTCTCTGTGTGGTTTTTGTCTGCATTTCTTTCTTTCTTAATATTTTATCTCTGATAAGATCTTCATTCAGTTAAGTTTTATGTAACATGGAGTTTCATGGGAATAATTACTTTTGCAATTAGGAAGAATTTCCACCTACCTGTTCTTCATTTATAATCTCTTATTTATGTCACTAAATGCTTCTCAGTTCTGTATCATGTAACAGAGTCCACAGTACCTGTCCACCTCCCCCCTCTATAAAATTCATGAGCTTTGTAATGCTCCTACACAACTGCCTCTTCTCCCCAGTGAGCAATCCAAGGCTTTTTCAGCTGTGGTTCCTCTAAGCTACTTTATAATGTTCCTGATGATACTCATTGTCCTGTTTTTGCTGTGCTTTTATGTTCCTTGGAGAGGATGGAGTGAGTAATACAGAGCATTGTATGTTACGTGAGAGTCTGGGTTTTCTAAGAGGCTTGTAGTAATTTTCCCCTTCCTATTTTTCTTACCCCTTATGCAGGCTCTCCTTTAATTGGCTTCCCTGACCCCTTCAATGCACAGTGCCGCACTGCCAGGTCTTTGCTGCACGAGCCATTCAGCCTGTCCTCTGCAAAGAGACTCATTTGGGATTTGGTAGCACTGGCATCCTTGTGCTCTCCTTTCTTCCTTGTCTTTGGTTCCTCTAAAATCCCTTTTACATATAAATATATATTTTTTCAGGCAATTAGCTCTATGTCTGTTGGATGTTTTGCTGTAACATTAATCTCCCTCTCTTCAATAAAATTATTAACATTTCTTGAAATCACACCACTCAGATGGAAAGTGTTTGTTAGCTCCTGTTCTTGAAATTCCACCTCTTTGGCCAGCTTCTGACCTGTATCAACATGACAAAACCTTGTCTCTTACTTTATCCACAGTTTCTTTGACAGCCTCTTGGGAAAGACTTTAGCAAAGATTTTTTTTCAGTCTTAAGTAAGTAGCCACTATTTATTGAGCATTGCTCAATTATGCTGCATTTATTGTACACAGAATTTCAAATACAACTACACCTTTATCCCCAACACATTTGCATGCTGCAAGTGTCTTTATGTTATTTTTTTGTTGCTTCACTACCAGAGGTTGTAGTTGTACACCTTGTAAAACAAGGTTTAGCAAAGCCAGTGAAGGAGGTTTGGGTTGGGGTTTCTTTTCATATTTGAAAAAATATGCTAAGGACATATTAGGAACAATACTATCAAATATCCTTGAACTTACAACCAGTACTCTGCCAATTTTCATCTTGGAACTTACTTTTACAGTTGACTTACGAATCTCTGGAAAAAAAAAAATTTAATAAAGCTATTGACAGAACCCTAGCTGTGGAAATACATAGGGTGGGATAAAAGAAGCATCTTAATGTAGGTAACATACTCTAGCTCACAATTGTTACAAAGAAATGCACGTTCACTAAAAATGGGATATAGACATCATTTTACTTTATTTAAATTTGTAAAAAAATAAATAATTCTTGAAATAATGAACATATCTTCCATTCTTGGTGTTTGCAAACCTTGCTTGAGAGTATTGTTAAAGTGTGTCACATGTAGAGTGTTCTGATGGTAAATTGTAAATACCAAGAAGGGCAATTGCATTTCTGAATGGTGGGGTTGATTGTGTGTGAGTGTGAAATTGCTACTCACTTAGTTCACTGCTCTGCAATATTAGCAGCTGAATCTTCAGTGCAGGCTGCCAGAAATTACAGATGAAATTTTCTAGCAGCAAGCATTTTTAGTCAAAAATTTTGAACACAACCACCAATATAATCTGAATTAAAATGTGTTATGCACAGGAGATACAAAACCTGAATTTTTCCTTAATTGAATAAAAGTTGAGCTAATTCTGTGCACACTGTCTCAGTCTGCTTCCTCTAGTATGCTGTTCATTTTTAAAAGTTCCTGATTTCTTTTTAGACAAGATTTTTTCCTGTTAAACTAAGTAATGAAATATGACATTTTACAAATGTTGCCAAGACTGCTACTTTCTAAAGTGAAATATCACCCTTTTTTTTTTTACCCACAAAAACAGACAAGAGCAATGCTTGTATATTAAGCTATTTTGGAGGTAGAGAGATGCAAGTTCTCTTGGGGAGATTCCTTCTTCCTCCTGTAATCATTTCTCATATTTTTAGTTCCTTTTTTGGTGAAGAACATGCTGAGAGGTTTGTGTCTGTTAGGAAATAAAAGCTATGTCATGATAAATTCTTTGACAAGATATAAGAGCTTTATACAAATGTTTCAAGATTTTGTTTTTGGTTTTGTTTTGTTTTTTTTTCTGGTTGATTTGGAAGTTTCTTGTTTACTCATCTTATTTTTACCTGCTTTCCAGGAGACTCCAGGCAATGCTGTGATTGAGCTAAGCTAATGGCTGGCCAGAGAGCCCCAGCTGTTTTATATTTGGCCTGGTGTTCTCCACATGCTCATCTCCAGTTTATTATTAGTAGAGGCATCCATTTCCCCTTGCTGTGAGACAGGAGAGATGGAAGGAGTCACTGGGGGCCAGAAGCATTAACCCAATTCTGTGCACTGCCCTGCACAGGTCCCAGAGTGTCTTAAAAGAACCTCAGGGTGATTTAACCCATTCCAGCTGGCTGCCCCTGGGCTATTTGCCAACACCAAGGTTTATTAGTCCGCACAGTTCCATTGATAATGGCTCCAGTACTGAGGCCCCAGGGAGGGAGGCTACAGAGCAGCTGGCCATTCTGGCATCTCTAGCTGCTGCTGACCTTCCTTGTGCTAGAGCAATGCCCAGATGGTGGAAAGAAGGGTTTTCTGCTCTGAGGGATATACAGAAGGAATGGAGATGAGCTGAAAAATGTATTCATAATGTTGTAATTATTGTACTTGTGCTGGAAAACTTTATGGCTGTGACCCAGATGTCAAAAAACACAGAAATTTCTAAGTCTGCTAAAAGGCCAAGGTAACAGCTTTCAGACATATGGACTACCCTTATCTGCCTTAGCATGATGCACATTCTCCTGACACTGGTTTAATGTCAAGCCTCTTCTAAACTGGTCAATGGGATAATGACTGTACTCAAATAGCATGAAAAGGAATTGCTTTATTATGAAGTTAGGGGTGTCCCATTTGGGATTTCTCTACCAGCCATGGAGAGTACTCCAGTTACCACCATTGCTGGCCACTTGGCCATTGAGTCTGGCTGCCTAAAACAGGCCCTTCAGAGAGCTGAGAGGGCCCTTGTGCTTAGATCATCAAGATCTACAAACAATCACTGAATCATTGTATTCACAGATGGAAGGGGAATTTGAAGCATAGTCCTGAATTGCAATGAATGCATCAGAAAATTTTCAAACGAGGTGAAATTTGAGAACTGGTGAGGTGGCCAAAGGGAGCCTTCACTAACTAAGAGATGTTTCAAAAACTGTAATTCTAAATATTTTTAGCTCAAGCCCAATACTACATTCATAAGCTTACAAGCAATGATAACCTGTGGAAGTTTATAGCATTTATTGATTTAATATTTTTCACTTATTTATTTGTGTTTGAGAACATGAGTGAAATCCCAGGTTTAACAATGAAAAAGATAAAAAACCCCTCTCTTGTTTTATAAGCAACATACTCTGCTTTTGTCTAGCAGACTTTATCACCTTCCCTTCTGGCAGGTCTCTAGCTAAAAACTGAGGGTATTGCAAATCATTCAAAGATGAGGGTGTTGTGGATTATCCAAAGGTGGAGAAAAGAGGTTGACTGAGAATTGTGAATAAATTCCACAGTCTTTTTCCCCCTTCTTCCTCTTTTGAATGTGGAAGTACTTTGTACAGTACTTTCCATTCTCTTGGTTTGTACAACTTTCATCCCATCCTCAACACAAAGGGCTTGCTCTTTCAGTTGCTGGTTGTGTCTGATTTTACATCCTCTGCCATCTCTGTCTATGTGCCAGCTCCCTTGCCACCACAGATCACTCTCTTCCTCCCCACGTGGCTCCCCAGTGCTGAGGCTGTACCTGGCTGAGGACCCTGTGAATTCCCAAATCCTTCTGGTCTGGATGGAGCCATGCTGCCCATGGCCCAAGCCAGCCCTTAGCTACGGTACCTGCTTATGGGAGGTAAAAGAATGTAAAGTAAGGTTTCTCATGTTCCTGAAGAGCTGCAGTCACCAACACTCTGTGTTTGCAGTGAGACCTAAGCACGTAGGAGTGTTTTCAGGTTGCTGAGGTGCTAGATGTCTTTTATAGCAAAAATCTAGCCAAAATAGCTTTGTCATAGTGCATTGGATTTTAATTAAGATAGCTATTTCTACAGACACTCAGGAGCATTACTTGCTGCTCTCAACTCTGGATTCTTTTCAGATCATGTTTTATGTAGCATAGTATTCTCAAGATAGGATTCTTGGTTAATTCTTAACCAATAAACAGTTTATTAATTCACCAAGTACCACTCTATTACTTACTCAACAGTTAGTTAATCAAATTTAAATCCAACATGTATTCTGCTCATGCACAGAGCATTCAAATATTGTCCTACAAGTTACTGCCATAAACTGTATGGAGGTCAAACAGTTCTAGTGGAGGATAGTACAAAATATGAAGATTCCTTACTACATTCATATACAGACAGGAAATCTTTACTATATCTAGTATACTTAGTATACTTCTTAGTATACTTCTTCTAGTACTCAGGGGGTTAAAGATACTGTAGATTTAAGAGTTTTGACAATGCTATTTAAATGATTTAACATAAAAGAGACTAGGAAAATAGTATCAGGAATAATAATTTAAAATTATAGCTTAAATCTCTCTTTTGGCTGTTTGCTCAGACTTAAAAGAGAAGCATGCATGTAGAATAATTTGGTTAAAAGTTTGAAATATCATCACTCAAGATTTTCCAGCTGATTTTACAGGACAACTTTCTGTCATCTCTTGTAATGGTGCCAAAAGAAATACATCCCATGCAATAAAGCTCATTGGTATTTTCATCCAAAAAATAAACCTGCAGGAAGCACAAAACTTCCTCTGCTTTGGAAGCCCCTGAGCAGCAGAGTGAGTGTTGGAGATTGGGAGAATATTATAGGGAAGTGTCTCCTTAGAAGTGTTCTGTTCTGGTACTGAACAAAATCAGGGATTTGCTGTTGGAGGCAGGTGTCTGGGCTAGAGGGCTGGAAGGACCCTTCAGTCTGTCAGAGCACAGTTTCTGTTGTGTTTCTGTGAGAACTTGACTGTGCAGCTGATACACCTTTCTGGGTTGTACAGCTTCTTTCCAGTTTTAGCAAGGCTGTTGTTACTCCTGTGACCCTGGAAAGGCAAGGAGAGTGTTTGTATGCATTCCACAGATTCAAGAATCCACAAGGTAACTCCAGCTTAATAGCCAGAACTTCTTTCATGATTCTTGAGAAAAATTAGTCCCTTTTGTTTTCATTTGGAAAGTGTCCAATGGAATGTCTGAATTTCTTTTTTTTTTATTTCACCCATTTTCTCTGAGGTCAGATTAATAACCAGAAGATGGTATTTTACCATCTTTTACACACTGAAAGATTTTATGTTTCGTTTATTATAAGGATCATATTTCAGTATTAGCATAGCCTGGGAATTGAATTTTTTTCTATTTCTCCAATTTCTTTTCAGTATTCATTTACATCTTAGGAGCTTGTATCTTCCAATAAACTTTTTTTTTTCTTTTTGTGCCTGTACAAATGTGTCTCAAATTTCTGGAATACAGCACTTTCCTAGATATCAAGCAAGAAAAAAAAATCCATTAATGGTTCCTAGGCTGTGTAATCATGTTTTATTTATTTCTTTTCTCATCTTCTAGGACTTTGAAGTGAAAGGCGATCTTGTTTTCCAGGAACATGGCAAGGTTTTATTTTAGGAAGAGGTTCATTTGGCAAAGAGACTGAACAGCTTCCATTGGAGCTTAGATAGGCTACTTAGTTTGGCTAAGGCTGACCTTACTAAATAGCCTATTTCAATGAGCACAAAATTCAAGAAATGGAGGGAAAAATCTCAGAACAGGGGAGGATTGTCCTAAGCAGCAAATAGTGAGCACACAAAGACTTTTGAAAGTCAGGAAATATCAGCTGTGCACATTTTACAGCATATAGGCAATGTATTACATTGCATCTTGCATATTGGCCAGCCCCATATTTCTGCAGCTCAGGAGCCATTAACTGGGGACCAGGTGGCACTGTGCATAATTTGCATTTTTGTTATTTTCTTTACAACGGACTTGTGACTGACTCAATGCAAGGAAGTGATTTATTGGTAAAAAGGTGGAAGAAGCCCATTGTTCCTATTCTGTGGAAAGGTTCTGAAGCAGCAGAAACTCTGGGAAGGTCAGTACTCTGGATGTTGTGAGGTGCTATAAACTCCTGAATCCTTCAAAATCCTGGCACAGGTCAAAAGAGCCTGTGGATAAAGTATGGACACAGACAGTCCAGACAATATTGTTGAATTTTCCTCTTTCCCTCTCCTTCATCTCTTTCCCTGCATTTATTTTGATTTTTCTCTTCACATTTTCCCTCCTTTGCTATTTTTCTGTTTTATACCATTTCAATTTTCATGCCTATGTGTTTCTGCTGCAATAGCAATAGGGTTTTCCACATGGAAGAGAAGCTGCTTGTGGATGGAGACTAAAATTAGTCACTTTTTTTCTGGCTTTGCTTCTTACTCTTGCAGCTGTCAGGCATTAAAAACTGACAAGCCATCATCAGATTTCCTCAACATTAAGTCCTGAGTTTTCCAGATCACTCTAGGGCTTGTCTGACAGGTATTTTTTTGCAGACATGTTCTAAGATGAAATTAAATAGATTCACCATGGACAGGTAGTGCCTGAAACCCCTCTGAGGTAAAAATAGCACTGGTGGCTATCCATAAGCAGAAATAGTATTAGAAATAACAATAACATTGTAGATTTCTTAACACAACAGGGTTGAAATTGCATCTTTGGAGGAGAGTGGCATCCATTGTGGTAACGCTTTGTTGTATTATTATTATTTGTTATTCTCTCCTATTATTTGCATTGCATTAGAAGCTCTAAACAAGATTGAGGTCCTGTTGTGCCAAGGGCTGCTGCAATAAAAGATGAACCAGGATTCACCCCATGATTTGCTTGTAAAAAGAGAAGGTGGTTTTCTTTAATTTAGTCTTTGTCATGTATATTGCTCTAAATATAGTGTTTCTCAAGTGATTTTTGTGGGCAGGGATCAAGAGAAGTACAGATTTGCTTTTAGTGTTTTCAGCTACAGCATAACTAGCTCTGAAGAATGGCATCTAAAGTTTTGGGATTGTCTGCTGTAAACTATTTTTCTGTGCAGACACTGTGCTTTCTTCAAAAAAGCAAATACAATAATACAGCCCTAAAGCTTTGTCAGTGATATATGTCTCATAGATGTAATTTTCAAGTGGCATGTGTTTTGATGATGCTACAAGGGCTTTGTTTATGAAGTGGGTCTGGCAGACACTGTAGAGTTCACATAAATTATAACTTCATTGATTATTAATGAGAAACATTCATCTGGATTCTCCCTCACCCTCTGTTTTGTCAAAACTCCCTTAGAGACTTGCATTTGCTGCAGACCAGGCTCTGTTCCACAGAATGTAGCTCTTGCTGAGTGGTGTTAACAGGGATCCCCTGGCCAACTGAGAAAGCCAGAGGTCAAGAAGCTGATTTCCTGGCCCTCCTCAACTCATTCCTTTGCACTCCTCCAAACACACACCTTCACATGTGCACACACACACACACACACACACAAAAACACATTGTTCCTGCACCCCTTACTCCTGTTCTTGCAGGAGTCCTGTGCTCACATGGTCATTCCTTGGTTGCGTTCCTGCAGCATCTCTGTAAGGGCATCTGCTCACATCTTCAGCACTCAGTTCTTTAACAACGCAGGACTAGAATTGCACCTACTAAGACATTTCTGCCCTTGCACTTAACTGCTCATGATTTTAAAAGGGGCCAAAATCAGAGGTTCCACATCCATATTCCTTTGTAGCACTTCCACAGAGACAAAGGTCACTTTGCCAAACACATGACAAACTATAAAATCAGAAATGAAATCTGGAATCTTGTGGATAAGGTGAATAAGGGATTCATGATTTCTCACGATGGAAGAACTAGAAGGTGCACCTGGTACTGCCAAATACCTTGTTTCAGAAAAGAAAAGGAAGCACAATTCCCAACTCAGCTGCTGCTCACTAGCACACTATGAAAGCCACAGATACAAAGCAGTTCCAATGGATTCAAAATATAGGTAGGTGCATAGCAGGATTTAGTAAAAAATGTATAAATCAAGTTATGTGTAATAGATGGCTGCTAGAAAGCATTATTCAGTTATGATCTCTTCACTGAAGATATGTAAGCCCTCAGTGTACATAAGCTAAGAATATTTTGCTCTTTACCTGCTTATTTCTTATTCTGGTGCCTCAGGCTTCTGAGCCACAGTCAGATGGTCCTTGCTCTGAGGCTAAGCTTGTCAAATGGAGGAGCTGTCAGATGTTTTTTACCCCACCTTTGTTTATTGCTCTGTGCCTAGAAGTTCACCAGACAATCCAGCATCTATTTTAAAGACAGACAAGTCCGGACGTTTAATGATGTCTAAACTGGTCAAAGAAATGTATTCAAAGATGCTGATGAGGGAAGCCCTAAATATTGACCAAATGAGTCACGTCCACCAAAAGCTTTGTGAAACCCAGAAGATGTTAGGAATTGAATGACCAGAGAAAACAGTGATCCAGCCTTGATCTCTGGCTGGCAGCTGAATATGCATTCTTAATTGCTCATAAAGAAAAGATTACATTGTGATGATAATAAAGGCACTGGAAAAACTGCCGAATTTGCGGGAGAATTTTAGAGAAAAATACAAGTTTTTAGAGTAATTCTTCCTTTTTCTAATAAGGCACTTTCTTTATTTCAAATTAAAAAAAAGGAACAATTAATTTTCTAGTGACAGTATATATGTTTATGTACACATATATGTATGTATGTATATATATGGAGGCAGATTCTCTGTTAGATGTGCTCTTTTTCAGGAAAATTTTAATTTCAACTTTTAGAAATCAACTCAATATTCAGTCTCAAAATACTCAGCAATGGTGTTTCTGAAGTGCAATCAAATATCTGGTCTCCAGATCTTTTTTTTCCTCCACAGAAAACTAACTTTAAGAAGCACCTTAATACATTTACTGCCAGCTGCTGCCTGGGCTGTCCTGGTGCTTTCAGTTCATGTTGGCATTCCCTAGCAGAAAACAGGCTATTTTTGTAGGTGTAAAATTATCACTCCCAGGCTATGGGAACCTTTTCAACGTTTATTATTTTTGTTAGTTGCTTTGTGCTCAGATCATTGTTTTTGTTGCTCACCATTTCTCTGTGTGTTTGACCAGCAGGTCTGAGCCACATGGCTGATGATGTCCATGGTGGAAACCTTCCACGTTTGTGCTCACAAACCCCTGTTTTGTGAATGTTCTTATGCATCCAACAGAAATACAACTTGGCAGCTGTCATGAAACTCCACAGAAACAACTGCAGGCAGTTGCAGGGGAAAAAAAAAAAAAAGACACACCCAAGGGCTAATACTATGAAACATAGAGGGGATTATACCCTTAAAAAGTGATTTTTGAGCAGATTAATACCTTGTGGCAGGGGCTGGTGGAAATGTGGTGGTAACTTAGTATTGGTAGTGGAGTGCAATACCCAAAAGCAGAGCTGGCAGGAATAAACACCCTTGTTACCTGAGCACAGCAATAATGTGACAAAAACATAAGGTGATTTAGACAGCAACTGTTGCCAAAGAAGGAAAGGAGAATAGTTCTACAAGATTATGTGGCTATTTTTATGGAAGACAAAGTTGTTCCTGCTCTTCCAAAATGGACCCTAATAAAAGCAATTGTTTTACACTACTTACTGTGTTAGAATGTAGTTTTCATTGAAGGAATTTTATTGTTAATCTGTTTTTTTCAGACTCAGAGATTTCCCGTGAAATGTTTTGTTCTTTTATTCTACTTGAAAAAAAAAAGAAGCTTTAAAAACTACTCCACATGTTCAAGGTTTTTCTTATTGTGTCTCTGACTGCCAATTCCAAATATTTGCTTTCCAGAGGTTTTTATTGTTCTCCACCATGCCAATTTCTTATCAGATGAAACAGGAATTAACTTGCTTTGCCAAATTTAGGCCTCTCCATTTCAAAATATTCTTTCTTCAAAATAGCGATGTTAAATGCTTTTATTTTCCTATGAAAATGTGTGAATGTTCAAGCCTTTTGTACAGTACCCACAAGGACTCTAACTCGATCGACATGTGCATTTGCATTCTTAAAGTTCTTTATGATCTCTGATTACTTTCCATTTTAATTATTTCATTTATTAATTCTTTATTAACATTTTTAAATGAAAATTTTGTCTCTTCTGGATTGTTTCATAATTTATAAACCCTTAGCTAACTGCATAAATATAAGTAGATCCCTTTAAAAAGAATGTCATGATTACTGAAAACATAAAATATTGCTTTTTTAACTCTTCAGATGCATTGTTTATAAATGTAATATATCTTTTGGTTTATTGTAACATATTAAAGTCTACAGTATCTTAATAATCATATCTTTAAGGGGATCTGTTAAAAAAATCATATGTGGGCATGACTGATTCCTATTTTTTGAAATCCTTGCATAACTGTTATCATTTTCTTTCATGCTGAAGACCAACAATCTCACCAGTTAGTTCAACAGGAGTTGCCTCCAGTGCTAAGTTTGGTGTCCTGGCCCTGCTCCAGACAGGCATTTTGCCAGGACGTGGAGCAGACTGCAATGGTGGTGCTGATGGATGATCATCCTTTTTTTCTAGACAAGAGCTATATATCCAACTTCTATTATTGCACCACTCAATAACATTAATATAGTTAAACTTGGGATTCTTCTAGATCCTATCACAGATGTGGCAAATTTATTGACTTTCTTTTCCAGTGACTTTATCATTCTTTTTTCTCTGCACCTCAGAGTCCAGACCAGTATTTCCTTTGGACACCCCATCTATAGTCTCTTGTCATGGTTTGTCAGCAATATCCTGGTGGCATCCATCCGCTTCTCTGAAGATGCAAGCACCACCAGTCTCTTCTGGTTTCCAAACAAGAGCCTCACTCTTTAGAAATTCATCTGGATTTTCCATCATTGCAATGCATAATGATAGTTTTTAGTTTTCAGAGAATGATTTTCTTTTCCAGGGTGTTTGAGAGATAGTGCCTATGCATCCTCTCAGTGCTCATGCTATGGGTGAAGTCATTTCTGGGAAATGAAGCAACTGATTCAAGAGGACAGAGAATTTAAACCTGGTCAGGGTTAATATCTGTTCATGCCTTCAGTAGTCTTGCCATTGACCTTAGCAGGGTTTGGATTAGCGCCTGCAAGATGTCGAATTAGATTTCAAGAATTATTGGCTGAGTCCTCTTCAGTATACCTCAGCACAATCACCTTCTGAAGGCACAGAGTCTCGGAACTCCTAGAAGGACATTCCATGAGTGTTGGACTGGACCCCGGCACTTTGCTCATGTTCTTATAGATTGATTCTAGTTGTAAAAGAAACTGATGACAAAGCCATGTACTTATTTAAGACAGGCAAAGTTACTTACAAAGTCACATCTACTTGGATGTGCCAGGAATTAGTGGCAAATAATTTTCTTCTGCTTAATTCACAAACCTGTTCTGATTAGTGTGCAGCCTAAAAGCTCTCCTCCCCATGCCCAGATTCGCAGTGTTTTTGGACATGAGTTTCCCTGTGGCCATCTCCCTTAGGTTTGTTTTTTCCTGTGTCTGCACCACTGCCAAAGGAAAATTCAGAAAACCGTACCTTATTGAAACCTGCCATCTTTGCTCTGGGTGAGAACACGTGCCTGTGGTTTGGGCAGAGTTTGCTGTTATTTTATATTGCTGTCAGTAGCCCTGGAGAAAAGTTGAAATGTGTCTGGTGGATGTCTTAAGGATAGAAGAGCAAAAGCTAAATACACCTTGTGGTAGCACCTGACAGGTTATGACCTTTTTCCTTGGCTGTGACATGGGGCCTGAAAGGTACTTATGGGACAGGGAGAACTTGGCCTTCTGTCCATCATCTTGTGCCTGTGCTTCAGAAAGCTGCAGCTCTACTGTGGATATTGGATTCAATATGAAATTTCATATCTGGCTGGGACTGTAGCAGATCCTACGCTTGGCCAGAGGGATGGACAAAATGCCTCATTTGGCATCTCCTGATTCCAGGAGAGGACTGGTATGGCACAGTGTGTTGTGTGGTAGTGTGGTGACCTGCTTTGCATGCCACTGAGCTCTGTGGGATGTTTTAGCAGTGAGTAACAAAGATGGAGGTCCACCCACAGCCAGAGAGTGCTGCATAGGGTGATCTTCTGTGACTGTCAGAAGCCTGACTTGTAAAAATGAGATTAAGATTATTAGCATAGCCTAAAGACTTCTTTGAATTATGTGTTGTCCTTTCACCTCTAACTTCATTTCCCAGCATTCACCATGAATATTTAATATATGGCCACCACTGCATCTTGCAGAATAAACAACAGCCTCCAAGTTTCAAAGCTAAGTCTTAAAAGCTATGCATATACATCAATACTGAAAAAAAAAGCATCACACCCAGAGCAAATCCTTTTTCAAAACCCACTTATTAAAAAAAAGTAATGTAATATCATGACTTTTCATTAATACTAGTCTTCACTAAGCCTAAAGCATATCCTTGCTTACTGTGCACTTGCTATGCTTGTTGTACAGGACTGCCTGAAGGTGATGAAGGCTCACAGTCAGTGCGTGAAGAACAGGGAGCGTGAGGCTGAGACAGATATGAGCTCTTTTAGAGTAGTTCTCAGTTCTCAGTTGTCCTTCCTGGAGAATATGATTATGGATGTTTCACAGGAATAATAATGCTAATTTTCAGCCCCCATAGAGTGTTTTCCACCTGCAAAGTTCTATAAAAATGTGAGCTAATACTTGCCAGTAAGTGAGTATTTTTGTGCCTGCTTTGTAGATGCAGAAATAAAGATACAGAAAGGTCAGAGGGCTGACCCAGGGCCACATAGCATCTCAGCTGCAGATTTAGGATGAAGAAACTGGTGTCTCTCTGGTCACATTTCATTAATCATGCTGCCTTTTAAAAATTAGCTCAAAGCTCATATATATACACCTATAGATATATATGTATATATGCATGTATAAAATGCTTGAGAAGGAGTTGTTTCCCTCTTCCCTCTTTGCTTCTTCAAAACAAACAAGCTCCTGAGCTACCAAACCCCATGTTTACACGTATCATTAAATACTTTCCAGTTGCTAGCCAGAAAACTCAGCAGAAAATCTGTAGAACACCAAAGTAACTCTCTTCTTTTAAATAATTGATGATGCCAAATAGCAGCAGTGTTATGCCAACAAAGAGACCGGTCTCTCAAAATATTTTATTCATTATGCCTCAAGAAACCCAAAGCCTTGTTTTTAGCGAAAGCGAATTTCAGAAGTTGGCTCTCGGTTCCTCTGAAACATCTGCTTATTACAATTCTTGGTGTTAAAGCACTGGTGCTCCCCGGTAAATCTTTCAGCTTTTAGTAATACGTGTGGAAGTCTTGGCAAGGAGATCAGGAAGGAGAAAGAGAAATTCTTGCCAAATATGCATTTTACTTTATGAGGCTGTAGTGGTATATGTTAATAGTACATGTGTTGAGGTGAATCTACTAATCCGATTAAATAACAGGACAAGAAGGAATTAATTCCAAGGTTCAAAAATACTCCGTTCTGTGCCGCTGTAAATTTATATTCCAGGGTTAAATGGTTAGAAGTCTTGGCTAACTAGACATCTATAAAGCAGCCAGAAATGGATCTTTCTCTGTATTGTTTGTAAATCAAGGTCACTTATGTGAGAAGGCTATGTTGTAATAAATCTGTCTGACAATTAGATGGAGAGGACATATCAATGTTAAATTATATTCTTTTTATGCTTTGGGCAGAAAGCAATGTAAACACCACAGTAGCATGAATAGAATATTGCATTCCAGATAATAACATATTCATGGTGAATGGTTTTACACGTTAATGTGCTGCATTTTACTCAGTAATGTTAATATTTTAGATTATGTAACATTCCCCTCTTTATGCGTAGTTTATTTTTTTTCACTGAGAATGCAGATCCCTCCTCCTCATCCCCCTCCTCCTCTTCCTTTCCCTTTCTTTCTCCTTCTCCCTCTCTTCCCCTATTTCTCTGCCTTTTCCATTTTTCCTTTTCTCCTTCTCCTAATTCTCACAGTGATGCTTCTGAAACAAAGAAGAAGAATGGACTTAAAGGGAAACTGTCCATACAAGAAAATTTTAACAGGTAGTTTCAAGATTTATAAGCCAGGATTGTATGTTCTATGCTTACAGATTCAATCTGTGTACCAGGCTTTGATCCAAGCCTTAGCATGATGACTGGAATCACTCCAATTAACTCAATGATACCAGGCATGGGGTTAGTGCCTCCACCACCACCAACAGATGTGCCTGTAGTCAAAGAAATAATTCACTGCAAAAGCTGCACACTCTTCCCTCCAAACCCAAGTAAGTGCCTCTGAAAAAAGAATGTTACTTTCCTAAATACATTGCATGAACATTTTTTATCTATAACAGTTATGCTTTATAATTACAGGCATGTGTGGTCTTTCCTTCTAAGGTCTATTCTGTGTGTAAAGCGTGGTGTGGTATAAGTGCATCCTTATCCACCTCTGTAAGGTCACACAAAAAAACTATGAAGCTTGTACAAAAAAGAAAAATTCTTATAGAAAAGTAACACAGCCTAAAGATCTACACTGCTCATAGTATATACCTGTCTTTCCTGTAGATCAGAATGTCACAAAACATAAATCTTATATGGTGCTGTTCATCTCTGTGCCCCCCTTCAGGTGCCTGTAGTTAGATGGGACCAATCCAGGCTCGTGTCCCTGAACACTACCTTGCACACCAAACTGCCTCTCTACAGTCCCTTTTTGAGGGACATGGAGGGAAAGGGGGCTACAGCTTCTCTCCTGCCATTTTTCAAAAGGTTCAACATGGCAGATGAGTTCATTTTTCTTTTTGAAAGCAGGAACCAGGTTCCCTCCTGTTCCTGCTGTGACTGTGCAAATGGAAAACTCTTCCCACTCAGATACCAGGCACAAACTCTGATTTTGTGTGTTGGCCCCATGAGTTTCAGAGCCATCATACCAGTGACTTTCAGTATCACTGTGAAATGAAAGCATTGAGCAAATATTCAAGTGCTCTGGATTTGCAGTATATCCAGATCACAGTTTAATCAAAATGGTTATGTATATGAGTATGTATGTATGTATATATATGTACACTTTAAGGTTGCAACCTCCTTTACTGTGGTAAAGGGCGAAAAAAGTAAGTCATATTAGTCATATTCATTCTTAGGGAATTACTTTGACTGTGTATAAACAAGGTGAAGTGTTATGATAGCTTTTATTTTTTATACAGCTTTCAAAAGTTTAATAGTTTTTCTGATATAAGTGTGTATAAATTCTCTCTCTATATCCGTGAAGGTAGCATTTTTAGCTACTCCACCTCACGAGCACTTGTAAACAATGAGGTTATCCCTCCCCTGTGCTGCCGTCTGCTCCGTTATCTGGCAACAAGACAAAACAGATAACCGGCAGAGTGTTTTCATCATGCTGTCACTTTGTTGTGTTTCCCACTTCGTTTTTCTGTTTGCTGTGCTCCTGCACTCTGAGAAAGAAATGAAATTATGCTAATACCAGGGAAAGGTGTCCAGCCCAAGTGCACAGGGTGTACACAGCATGGGCTTGCTCACAGCCCACACACATGGTGAGCATGGCGAGTGATGGGTATGAGCCAGAGATGGTGCAATTCAGGCTTTGGATGCACTGCACTAGAGCCTGAGATCTGTGCTCAGGATCCAATCAGTTGCAGAAGCTCCTCTGCTTCGAAACAGAATATTTTTCTGGGTTTTGTGTGGCTGTACAGGCAAGAGAAAGACCCTTTTAGGCCGCACTGTCTGTCCTGGAGAACAACCTGCAGTGGCAGGAATATTTATTGAAGGTGGTTTGAAGTACCACCTGAAGCTTAAAAGGATTTAGATTCAAGTAATCAATTTTGGATAATCTCTGCAATATTCAATTATTTTGCTTGTCCCTCTCTTCTGCCTCTATACTATGTCAGGTAACTGTTGCTGCCCAGAACTGATTAAAGGGGTGAATAGAGCCAATGGATCAAAAGACAGATTTTGTATTCCAATGTGATTTCTGTTTTGACTTAGATCTTCCACCACCTTCAACAAGAGAGAGACCTCCTGGGTGTAAAACAGTGTTTGTTGGAGGATTACCAGAAAATGCAACGGAGGAAATTATTCAGGAAGTCTTTGAGCAGTGTGGAGATATAACAGCAATTCGGAAAAGCAAGAAGAATTTTTGTCACATCCGTTTTGCAGAGGAGTTCATGGTTGACAAAGCCATTTACCTTTCTGGTACTTCACATTCTTTAATGGATTTTCCTTGCTTCTCATTTGTATTTTGTGATGCTAATGCTTGCTTATTTTCTTAGCTTTTATCTCAGCAAGTCTTTCTTGAACTCTGTGGCTGGAGCAAGAAGTGGCAAGGGGCAATTCTGTTATTTCTCCCTGTCTGCCAAGAGTCACACATGGTGTTGTATGTTACTTACCTGGGAGCAATTTCCTGCCATCCCACAACAATGCAACAGATCCTGAAATTCACTACAGAACAATCTTTTTTTTGATTTACACAGGTTTATATAGTTTTGCTCACAGGTTGTGGAAAGAGGAGGGCACCAGGCCAGGAACTCTGCTGTTTTCCAGTGCCAATTTTTTTGATAGGCTGGCAATTTCACTGGCATATTTTTATAGATTTGTGGTGCAGCCTGAATAAAGTCTGTCTTTATGCATGCATGTATTCAGCTACTGCATGGGTTAGATTCTGAGCCCCATCTGTAGGCTACGTCTGTTGCCTCCCATGACAATGAGTGCTGCAGAAATTACAGCGTGTAAAATTTCAGAATCTCTTTATTTTCCAACAAAGGAACAGACAAAAAAAACCCCAAACCAAAACAAAAAAACAAGGAAACAACCCCCTCCTCCCCCAGTCTCTAATTCACAGGGAAAAAAATAAGAAAAAAAGGATGAAAACCAAGTCTGCTTTCACATTTTTTGGCTTCTGTGACTATCAGTGTCCTCTTAAGGTTAATTTCCATCATTTGAGGATTGACTTGCTAAACAAGTCTTTTTCACCTTACTGAGTTTGCTCACATGCACTGTATGTATTTGTCTGCACTCCATAGGCTGGTTCATCCATCTTTCTGGGTCCTGAAGAGACTCAAAAGCATTGCTTTGGCTGACAATTGTAGTGTAGCACTTTCAACCCATATGTAATGTGCTCTTGAATAAACAGGGTCCAGGGAGTGCCCTCAGCCAAGACAAGCTGACACAGACTGGCTTGCTTACACAAACTCTTTGTTAGGTGATCTCAAAGCACCCACTGGGGCCATCCTTTTTTGAGCCTGGGAGAGAGTTAACAACCCAAGACTCTTCTTTGGGAGTTAACAACCCAAGACTCCCACCCTGACCATCTTCTGTTTATCAATAAGGACAGAATCTCAACATCCTGTAGGTGTCCATAGGAAGCTCCCCCAGCTGGAAAGAAGCTGTCTGTCAAATCACCATCAACTATATAGAAAGAAAGAAAAAAAAAGAGAGAAAGAGAGAGAAAGAGAAAGAGAGAAAGAGAGAGAGAGAGAGAGAGAGAAAGAAAGAAAGAAAGAAAGAAAGAAAGAAAGAAAGAAAGAAA
>JAYDZK010000001.1:55054360-55071555 GCA_034509185.1 Euphonia xanthogaster
GAAAGGAAAGGAAAGGAAAGGAAAGGAAAGGAAAGGAAAGGAAAGGAAAGGAAAGGAAAGGAAAGGAAAGGAAAGGGGAAAGGGGAAAGGGGAAAGGGGAAAGGGGAAAGGGATAGGAAAGGGAAAGGAAGAAAAAAAGCCTGCCTCTCAACTTTTGAAATACGTCATCAGGAAACACCTAGCTCCTTTGTTCGTCAAAAGTTTTTCTTAGGGCTTTTAGGTTGTTTGAGGTTTATTTTCCTAAGTTAGCTGCTTGCTTTAAATACCTGTTTGAAGAACTAAATAAAATAATGAGTTTTATGGGGTCTATTTAAAGATTTCTTTAAAATATTTCTATATTTTCAGGTTTATGCCAGATTTTTTTTCAGATTTTTTTCCTTTTTTTTTTTTTTTTTTAATTTTCACTTCAGTTCTTCTGGCCCCTCCTCCCCCTTCCTCTCTTCCTGATTTCCATGCTTCTCATTTATTTGTTTATTCATGTTACTTTCAAAATGCTGTAGATCATTGCAGCAGATTAGAGGCATCACAAGCAGTAGCACATTTACCAGCTTCCAGCTTCTGTTTTGGGGACCCTAGTAACAGAACAGAAGGGGGGCACACCAGATGCAGTTGGAACTGGTATTACTGTACTATGATAAAGAAAACAGTGGCAAAAAAGAGGGCAAATAAAATCTCAAAAATATGCAGCTGCCACCCTGGGCCAGAACCAGTGCTCCTCTAGCTCAGTTTCATGTTTCTCAGCAGCACCAGAGTGCTCACTCAGAAGACAGGACATGAGTAGAAATGGAGGTGAAAGATTCCTTTCCTCATTCTTCCTCGTTCTAAATTTTCTGCAAATTTAATTCCAAGTTCCTGGTGCATCATTCCTTCTTCTGTTTCCTTCCATAACAGTCATGCTGCTGCCTGTGCCTCCTCTTACATCTGCTTTGCAGCCTCTCCTCCCATCCGTGTTTTCCTCCCCTCTTTTCATTCTTCCAAAATGTTGTACCTATTGTCTCCAGCCAGACAAGGGAAGGAACCAGTGCAACTGACAGGGATGAGAAAGAAATGCAGGAACGCTCTGTAGGCAAGTTCCACTTCTTTTTACCAAGGCTGCTGAATGGTGCAGATGAAACATGAAGCACTGACTGTCCCCCACCACTACCAGGGAGGTGTGGCACTAGGCAGGGGCATGTTTTCCTTCTACTGAAATACAGGGTGGGGGGTTTACCAGTCTTTATTCCATTCTCAAACATAATATATTCTGAAATGGTGGGAACAAAGCATATTTTTGAGACATTTTATTTTCCCTGTAAGAGACAAAAGAGATGTACAAATATAATGTGTGTGTTATATTAGGGGAAAGTCATGCCTTTGATATTTCTGGTATAATGATAATTTTGTCTACCTAATCAATTTTATCTATCTACCCCATCTAATCTCATCAAGTTTTGCATTTATCCCATGCTTATCATCAGAATAGAGCAAGTGATTACAAAATCCATCAAGCAGTTTAATCACTGGGTTTTTTTTTTCCTTTGTACTCCCAAGTAAATGTGTTTGAAAAGGGAGACTGGAAGATGGGTAGAAGACTATGATGAGAATGTTGACCTAAGGAAGGCTAGACTTCATTTAATCTTTAAAGATGTATTTTGATCTCCCAAGGAAAAGACTTTCCAAAATCATCATACCAACCCATGAGAAAGCTCTTTCTCAAAACTGTATGTACTTTACTCTTTTAGCTGAAAATTTGGGAGCTCCTGCAGATATTGATGACCCCAGATTTGAATATATGGGACAAACAGGTGTCTGGAGACAGACCTGTTTATACCCCAAAAGCACATGTGTGCATTTTTCCTGTGCTGATATTTCCCCCCGTGGGTTTCCTGTCAGTACCATTTACTTGTTTTATTTTAAGTTCTCTCTGATCACCATTAACACTCTGATCTAGATCCCCAGTTAGCCCTCAGCTATTGGCTGGTGCCCAGTATAGCAACACTCAAAGGTAAGTCAAGCCATGGAGTTTGCACTAGACCTGTGATATGAAAATACTGTTTGATTTTTATTTAGCACTTTCATTAACTTTTCCTGTTTCTGCTCCTTTAAAGTGAGGATCTTGGCAAGTTCCCAAAGCCTTTTCGTCTTCCACTGTGTGCAAACCTGAAATTAAAAATGACAAGCCAGGCACAAAGTTAATGCTAGCTGCAGCCCTGAGCAAAGAGATGGGGAAAAAAATTCATTGCCCATGCATGAAGGGGAGGCAGTGCCAGGTGTTTCTCTTATACATTCAAACACCCTCAAACATTGAAAAAACCAAGCCTCCCAGCTGCCTTGAGGCTCAAAATTTCCAGCACAGATGGGTGCCTGAGGATTTCATGTACAAAATAGAGACTGCCAGTTGTGCGTGCAGTCTTTCTGGTTATCAAACCATCAAGGAGTCTGTTCCTCACTGGCCAGGTCGCTGGTCCTATAGTGTCTGCAAAACCCAGTATATGAAGGTGCAAGAAACCATCCTTGAGGCATTTGTTGTTTTTGTTAAGGGAAAGATGCCAAACTGTGACCATTCTGATCTGACTTTGAAGCTAACCCTGCTCTGGACTAGGTGATATCCAAGGTCCCTTCTTAGCTAGGTTATTGTAAGTTTCTGTGCTGGTGGAAATCACTTGGCTGGCTGACCACCTTCAGTCTTTAGAGTTAAACAAGCAGTCACATTTTTTTAGTGTGATTCATGGTACATTTCCAAGATCTGTTAATTTGGTTTCCGAAAGGGAACCATTTGTCCAGTGCTACTGCAATGTACACTGTTCAAGCTTTTTTCCCATTTACTTCAAAAATGAGGGCCACTTTACTACAACTCAGCCTTGCCAGTGCACACAAAACCTATAGATGCACAGTCCTTTTCACTAGCTCTTTATTCAGCTTATGTGAGGGGCCTTGAAGTCCACAAGAGCTTTGCCTCCTGCAGCGCTGTATTTCTGTCTCTGCCCATAACTATTGTGCCCCCACCAATGGAGGTGAATGACAGTGGGGGGAGAGGAAGAGAGATTGAGTCTTCCTGGAAAGTGCAGCCCAGCTGGGAGATCTAATTTTAGGTTCACGAGACCTGGCACCTTGGCAGTGTCCTTTGCATTGCTGATAATGCTGTTCTGGCATAGAGGAAACACTGTGTGAGGAATGCAGCTGGCACGCCAAACTGGCAGGATGCAGGGGGCTAACATTTGTCACAGTTATCAGGGTAGCTGCACCACTGACCCCTTTTGGCTGATTCCTTTGTGCCTACACCTCTGTGGATAAAACCATATAATTGCACCCTCATTAGTTCAGAGCCCAGTTCTGAAACGTCACCCACACTCTTCTATTATTTCACACTGAATATGGTGTATCTGTAACTCTTCCCTTCAATGCCATGGGACTACAGCTACATATATGGTCACAAAAAGCTTTTGGGGGGAAAGAGGTTTGCTTCTCTAAGCTAGAGAAAGCAAAGCCAAGAGGAATTTAAAATAATAAATAGTCCCCTCCTTTGCCACTCCTACAATATCCAGTTTTACTTCACCTCAAGCTCCTGAATCTTGGAGACCAGATTTGATAGGTTCTGTTGGTAGGAACCCACCAAACCCATTCCTTGGTAAGGCAGTTTTTTATGCCTTCTGGTTTTGAAGGACCTCTGAAACACTTACCTCAAGTTTTTCATCTGGCTTTGCACTCCTTGCTGGACAATGAAAGTCATATCTTTTCCTCACCTGCAGACTCCTTAGCTGAACTCCACAAGGTGTTTAAAAGGAAAATGTCAAATCAAAAGGCTTCCAGATTATTTTTTTTTTTCTGAAGGATCACTACATATATGGATATTTAATGTCTTTGAAGCTGTTGTCTCGCATGTGCCGTAGTACAGACAATCCCTTCTATTCATACAGCAGGATGTTTTTCCAGTAGTAAAACAAAGTATGCCTAGATACACATTTCTGCAAGGATGTGCTTAATATACTATGCAATTCCCAGATTTGCTATTCCTGGAGGAAGCTCAGATCTGAGTTTTAACTGTAGTGGTGAGGTGCTAAAGCTCTAAAAACCACAGGCAAACCACAAGACTGGAAGGTAGGTTCTCTTGGATTGCAAATCAAAAGCAGCAAACACCATTTTTACTGACATTTTGAATAGAAGTTTCCTCTCTCTGGAGTTATTATGCAGTGGTTGCAGTAGTGTGCATTTCTGAAGAGCTTCCTGTGTGCCAGCTCAGCACAGAATTCATCTCTGCAGCATCCTGTCATTTGAGAAATTTCTGCTGGGCTGTTGCATGTTGGCATGGAGAAATTAGAGCTATCCTGTGTAGACTGATTAATTTTACCTAAATTTGAAGTCTCTGTTTGAAGCCTTCTACACAGTATTTTCTCACACTTTATCTGAGTTGGCATTTTAAAAGTCAGATGAACAGCTCTGTGTATATATTTGTGCCTTAGAAATAAAACTTCAAAAAAAGACGGGTACCCAAATATGGCCACAAAAAGCTCCTCTTATAGATTTGGCATGATTTTTTGACCTCTGACAGTAGTCAAGAGTTTTAGTTCAGGTCAGGACCGTTTAGTACTGCTTTGTAGATCTTAATTTAAAGCTTTGCAGTGTGCTAACTTTAGAATATGATACATTGACCAAATTATGAATATGCAGAATATCCCTAAAGATAAGGCACAACAGGTTTCATTATTTGTTCTGAAAGCAGTCTTGCAAATGCCTAATGAATCTGTCCCTACTTTAGAAATTACTTTAAGGAATGATGAACTCAATTAATTTGTAGGTGATTTATATTTGCTGCTAGATTATTTTAACTGGGGAATTTGAAAATAGTGGTTTCAGTTATAAAGTCTCAAAATTTGAGTTTTGGCATCACTGTAGTTATGGAACGATCCTCTTTGTGGCACAGGAGTTCATGTAGCACAATTTCCACATTCACCTATAGTCATGGCTTTTAGAAAATTCAGCCTTTCCCCATACTTCCAATTCCTTTGGCAGGGTGGAGAAAAACACTAGACTGGGCATGATCTCAACAGGATCAGGGGAAGAAGGATTCCTCATTCAGACTAAAACAGATCTATTTTAAATAGTTGTTTTTTATCTGACTTCTGTGCTTTTAAAAGTTGGAAGCATCATGTGGAAAAATGACGTATTTTGAGAGATTTCTAGACAGAAATGTAGGCTCCATACCTTAGGGTTGACTTTTCAGTTCATCTGCTACGGTGATAGGTGGTGCAGGAAATGGTGAAGAAAAATGAGTGGATGGATTTTTATCTTCTTGTGAAAACATGGTGATTGATAGATATTGCATAGATATGTGGGAATCTGTTAATTTATATTTTTACCTGGCTGCACTTGAAAAGGGGGAAAAAATGAAGAGAAATTTGAGCAAATAAATCCTGCAACAGTTAGTTCTACTTGTTGATTTCAGGTTACCGCATGAGATTAGGATCTAGCACAGACAAAAAGGATTCAGGTCGCCTTCATGTTGATTTTGCTCAGGCAAGAGATGACTTTTATGAATGGGAATGCAAACAAAGAATGCTGGCCAGAGAAGAACGCCATAGACGTAAAATGGAAGAAGACAGACTGCGCCCTCCTTCACCTCCGGCAATAATGCATTATTCTGAACACGAAGCTGCTTTGCTGGCTGAAAAATTGAAAGGTAAGCAGCATTTGCTACTTCTCAGTTTATTATTTCTTAAAAGCAGGAGCCATGCAGAGGCCAGAGCAATGAAGCCAGTTTCTCTTTGATGTGTTTCATTACTTGCCCTGTTAGCTTTCCCCCACTGAAATGGCTTTCTTTGCCATTTCTATGCCAATGGTAATGGCACCCACCCACCTGCTGGAAATGCATGACATCTGTCTATCTACCTGTGCTTTAACAGCTAAAACACAGCCTTCAGAATGCTACAGATGGGGATTTTTTCTGTTAAGTTGCTGCCATCATATATCTTGGAAATACTCTCACAGTAAGACAACCTGTTGCAAGCATCCTTCTTCACATAAAGGCCTTATTCTTAAAATTACTTTAATCCTCAACGTGTAGGTTACTCCATTACATGCTCTTGACTGTCCCTGGCACTCAAATTGCCCTCATGAGCTAACACGACTTATCTCTGACATGCACCATCCCTTCTTTCACTCCCTCTTTAGGGTTAGAGTTACTTGTGCAGGATAGTGTCATGTTTTGGTATGTGTTTGCTTCCTTGTTTGTTTTTTTCTAGGTACATTTACTGAGTTATTACTTTTCAAGGGTGCACTTCAAGGATTCATTTTATTTTAATAGCTAACATCAACAGCAAGAAGCAAAGAAATAAAGTTATTCATGGTAACAAAATTTAAAAGAAATATCTAACAAACACCTCTTCACACCGCTTAGAGTTGTATTTATTTTCATCAAGTGTTTAGCAGTTGTGTTCGGCATTCTTTCCCCCATGATGGCCAAGCACATTGCTTAACTGTGTGCCAGGTCACAAGAAGCTGTGATTCTTGCCACTATTTCAGAATTAATGAGATTAGGCTTAGACTATCTAGCTGTCATCACACTGGGCTCTGTTCTAACTATGAAGTATGTTTGGGAAGCCGAAGGACAGTGCAAAGTGTTTCATCCTTGGAGCGTGGAGCAGAGATGCACCCTGCTGTCTCTCTGAGTACTGCATTGGTTGCTGTTAGTTGTTGCTACTATCTCAGTCAGTTACTAGTTTGGCTGACTCTCATTCCCACTAGATATGCTTCTCCATAAAATAATTCATCAATCTTTCTGATAGATTGGTGAAATAACCCAGATGGGTTTATAGACCAGTAGAAAAGGGGCCCTAATACAAGAAATTTTAATTCATACCTAGCTTCCAGTCCAGTTTTAGATCCATCTGGTTTAGTTGAATATTTTAGGAGTTAATCTTTTGTAGGGAAGTTTTCTTTATGTAGTAAGGCCTACAGGTTTCCTGAACTAAACCAGAAAATGCAAGACGTCTGGACAATTTCTTCCATATGGCTAATCATTGCTTGGGGCAACAGAATGTGGGTTTTTGCAGGATGTTTAAGATGACTATATTTAGAAGGATTTTTCTTTTCATTATGGGAAGTTTCCATACTTAATTAAAATCTACTCCAAGCATTTATATCTTTGGTTCTCCTAAGGGAAATTTAACCAGAACTTGACAGATATGCTCAAGTTTAATATAAAAAAAATTTAGCACAATATAGACCAGTACTATGCGCATAACTGTTTCTCCAGAAATAAACTTCCAGCAATGTACGTCACTTAAAAAAAAATGTAAGTTTATTTTTTTATTGGTTGAAAATCATTAAAATCCAGCAAAAGAATATATTGCAATTTTAAAAGTTCTGCTAATTAACAGTTGACTTGCTGTGTTTGTTGTGAGATTAAAGACACCAGCCCTGGATCTGTACTGATAGGTATGGGAGTGCAGAAAAGACCCCCTCTCTTCCTAATGGGCATGAGCTGTGCCCTGTTCTAGGTAGTAAAGAAAGCAGAGTGGGCTTCAGTAGTTATACTGGTCTGCTTTACCTTTCTATTGCATCACAGACAGTATCTGTGAAATAGTGGCATTGAACTTTATGGGCTCCCTTAGGCAACATGGAATCACCACATGAGCTCTTTGTGACATCCTAAAAAAAGAAGTAAAGCAACAATAAAGAAAATTCTTCAGCTCTGGAAAGGAGCAGTTTGTGTAATAGCCTCATACAATCATTAAGGTTGGAAAAGACCTCTAAGACTGAGTCCAACCATCATCATACATTCACAATTTAAATGTGGACTTCAGATGAAAGTAGCAATAGAGATATATATATATATACACACATACACACATAGACATACACATACACACACACTCACAGAGATATGTAAAACTTGGAGTTAAAATCTCAGGTCTCTGTATTACCACCACATTTGCGCTGCTGCAAAATCCTGGAGAATTCATCCTAAAGTAAAGAAGGATCTCAATATGTCTGCACTTGTCAGGATTTAACTTGAAAGATTGTTTCTTCAGCAGATGCTCTGCAGTTGTTTTCCTAAGGAAGGTCATGACCTTGCTGTGGTGCCCACTTCAGAAAACTCCTGAGCTCTGTTGCCAGCTCATGAGACAGAGCTGCAGGTGCCCAACATGCAGGTTTGAGCTCCTGCAGTGCCTCCAGAAGTTCACTGAGCAACACTAGCTAAAAAGCAAGCCAAAATAACTAAGCATATCTCAACCCAAGATACTGCTTTGCAACCACAGATGTAGATAACTTGGTCTGAATCCAAGCAACTTTTGTTGTCAAAATAGCCTTGGAAATTCCTGACAGCAAGGAAATCTTATGGTGAGCAGAGATGAATTAGGCTTATCAGCCACTCCCCTAATGTGGTCTAGATATTTACTGAGTCTGTAACAGAGGTCACCATACCTTATGCTGAAAACTGCAGCATAAGACTAAGAAATCATTGTTTTTGCGTAACAGACTTGGCTGGAAACTCTTGCCCCAGTGTTGCCAGCATATTCCTCTTCCTCTGATGTGCTGAAGTTACCTGCTACAGCAGTGACTGTGGGTGAGAGAGTAAAGAGGTGCCAGTTGGAAACAGAAGTTCATTGTAAATTTTCAGCCAGGTCGTTTCTACTGGTGTGGAGCTTCACAGAACAAAGGAACCAGTTCTTCAGTGCCTGGTGACTGGGGCTGGGAATCCACTGCATCTGAGACCTCATGTACATGAGGATTTATAATATACTCTCCATTCCCTGTGGACTACCCTGAATCCCTTCATATCTGCAAAGAACTTGGTTTGAACACTTAATTTTTGCAGAAATTAAAAAAACCCATCAAACTATGGGCCAGTGCAATCTTTCACCACTTTGCAGTACAGTGTGTAGCAAACAGTGTTTGTTTATGTATATTTCCTTTCCCTTTTGCCTTTTTCCTTCTTTTTTATTTATTAAGGTCTTCATTACTCCTGCAAATGAAGTCCTCCTTAACTCTCTCCTTGTTGGCAGTATGAACATTTTCTTTCCTGCACCATTCATGTCATTAACATGGGCCTCGATTATCAAAATGAAATGAGCTCCAGCATTCCAACAAGATGAGTAACATGAAGAGCATGAGATCCTTCTTACCTGTGTTTCCTTGAGAAAATACTTCAATAAATTCACAGATGTGAACTCTGGGAAACCAAGGTCGTTTACAATGAAGTGTAAATGTTATTTACCTCCTTAAAGAGCCTTTGAAAATAGACCTTGAGTACTTGTTTTGACAAAACCAGCAGAATATTTTGTCTTCTGCAATTACACCAGAAAAAAGTGACTTTCGCTTCTTCTGGTTCATTGCAGCATTTGTGCGTGTCTTTGAGATTTTAATTCCTCAGTGTTAAATCAGATGTGTTATTACTGCACAGTGGAATGTGTTGGTAGATATTTAGGTTCAAATTTGCATGCTCTGACATCTGTTTTCCTGGGTGTGTTATAAACAGTTAAGTCATGTGGTGCCCAGAACAAGACACAACTGGAGATAGGCTGAACCTTTTAAGTGGAATGCTGCTCTGTCAGGTGCATTGGAACAAAACATTTTAATCTCTGCTTATGACATTTGCGTTTCAAAGCAGGATTTCAAACATTATGGTTTTCTTAATTCAAGCGTATCTGTACCTAATGGTATCATCTTCAGAGATCACTTCTTGCAAATAAGATCCTTTAAAATGCTACATATGTCTTATTTGCTGTGGGTAGCTAAATAGTTCTATCACTTAACAAAGGCATCTCTTTCTATCTGAATGTCTGGTTTTTTAAATATTCTGAGCAAAGGAGACACAAACATCTGAGAGTTAAATACAATACCCTGGAATTTACCTCCCTTTTTAATATAGTGTTTCTTTATGAGCACAGGGAAGTTATTCATACGGTTTTTCATTTTAAGAAATATAATTTAAAAATTGAGAAGCTGCTTCTTTGCCAGGCACTGTATTATCCCCCGAAGAGAGCACAGATTGGAAATTTAAATAAATAGATGGCAGTTACAGTAGAATGAGGGATGTGCCTTGCACAAGACTCAGGTAACATCAAGCCTGACAATCTCAACTCTTGCACATCGTTTGAAATATAAACAACATTTAATTGCTTGGGAGAGAGGATATTTCACTGAGAAGAAAAATACACTGCTTTCAATATCACCCTGCACTTGGGAGCCAGAATAGTGGAGCACTAGAGAGACAGTGCAGTTATGCAGAGAGGCAAGTCTCACCCAGAAAGGATCAAATTCAGCGCAGATCTAAGTCAGACGGAGAGGCAAGGTGAGATCCTATGTACAAATCCAGTGAATGCCAGGTTTAAATGCTGAAACTCTGGGCTTTTTTTTAGCACGATTTTTTTGTATTAGTGGTATATCAGGACAGAGCCCTAAAACAGACATGTTTCGACGTTTTAGCATCAAATCTGTTCCCTCACCCTTCCTGGTTTCAGATTATCATTTTCTCCTTCCTTCTTCCATATGCTGCTGACATCTGCTGTGGCACAATACATCTGGCTCCGAGAGCCTTGCACAGGGGCTGTGAGCAGGCACGGTGCGAGGGCACTTCTGTCTGCTGGCAGAAGAGCATAAGGTGGGTTCAGCTATCAGAAGCCTGGTAAGCCAATTCCCTGGGCACGTCCCTCCCAAAGCCTACAGGAGGTACACTCATTGCTTAGTACACTACTAAAAGCGTCCTCTCCTCACCTCAGCTGTATTGCTTCAATTCAGATTTTGAGGTTTTAATATAGACCCACTGGATTAAATGTACCACTCTGGAAAATGACTCAAGTTAATTACTAAGAGCTGGGAAATGGCAGCTCGCTGATCTGAAAGTTTTTGGTGTGATTTTGAGAAATAGGGAGGAAACTCAATACCCTCATAATTACTTTTCATTGGAAATAATGGCATCAGCAGGAGAAGATAATGGATTTCTGTGTCTGACATGAAACACCCACCCCAGGAAGAATCTTGTGTGATTTCATTTGAAAGAAAGAAAGAGTTTGATTATGTAGGGGGGAGAGACTACTTTTTAAAATATCTTTTAGTGAATGTATAAGTTTATTTTTATAAAATCTAGTGTCAGTTAGAGATTTGTTACATAACTGGAAAAGTTTCTTTGTTATAGTATGCAGTTAAGGCTATTAAAAAATAGTAAGGTGGATATTAATCATTCTTTAAAAGAACCATTTGGCAGTAAGAATTTGTATTTCTTGTTTCTTACTTGTTATGCAATGCCACTGGGTTAAAAATGTTATTAATCCCAAAAGTACTAGACTGATGTGTGTGGTGCATGGCACAATTATATAAGGGATTTGAGCAGGAAAAAAAAGAAGGTGAGGGTAGTAGACTGAAGAGTTGTGTTTCTAGGTCACTGGCAGGCACTCTGTACAGAAGAAGCTCTTAAGCCAAGAGAAAAATAGGTTGTCATTTTGGCACCAGAAGTGGTGTGTGCTGGGGAGAAAATTGTTCCTGATACAAGGGGGAGCTGGGCTGAGCCTGCTGATGAGAGAGGTTAGTGAGCCTTTTCTCTGACCTGATTCACCCACAACAGTCACCTCCTAATGTTTATTCTTTTTTGTGATGAATTCAGTCTTTGCAATTTATAAATCTTAGTTATAGTTTAATAAATTATCAAGTCAGAAGTCAGATTAAGAGTAACCTTGGCCATACATCCTCCCCTGGCTGCGGCTTTACGTAATGAAGAAGTTTGCATCCTGAACTGAACTGTGCTACCCTCCTGTTTGAACTGGGCCCAGTTTGACAAATTGGAACTGGAGTCTGAGCAGCTGAGCAGCTCCAGGCAGACTGAGGGCAGTGTAACCATGAGCAAAGGGGTGGTGCTGAGCGTGGGGATGAGTCAGGGAACACATCTTCCCATGGCACTGCTACAACTGACAGAGGACAGGCTGTTAATCAGAGGCAACAGAGGACAGACATATCCCACCACTCTTGTCCTTTCTCTGCCTGCCCTGCAGCACAGTCATCCTCAGTACTCACAAGAACACCTTTAGGGGATGTTGGTTAACTGGGTTTCTGCTGGTCAGGGCAGAACTTGTCATAAAGGTGTACCTGCCCCTTCCCATCTTACAGAGGGGCCAGAGAACAATGAGATCATTAATGCTTCCCAAAACATAGGCAAACAGCACAGGAGCTTTCTAGGTGTAGTCACTGGAGTAAAGTCCAGCTCTGTCTTTTCAGCATGTCTTTGCAAGCCTGGGAGGGGATGCAAGCATTAGGGGAGCAGGATTTGGGACAAGAGACAATGGATAGTGACTCTGGTGACCAGAGACAATAGGACAATGTAAAAGGTTTGCTGTTATTTAGAGAGGTTCCTACTGTTGTGTGAAATATCTCAGATACTTTTCAAACATCTGAGAAAGACCAGGGTTGAAAAGATAGTAAAAAGGCTAAATCAGCAGCCCAATGTTTGATCTTGTCCTAGCTAGAAATCCAGCACACAATGTCACTCTTGAAACACAGAAATATCAAGTTAGCTATATTTACAATATATCTATAAATGTAAAAATTATAGAAATAAGAGTGTTTGAATGCCTGGCTTCAGAGTGAGGGATTAGTCTATGTCTTTTCTAAGCCTTAGTCTAAGGCTAAGACCTTAGACACCATCACCCAAGTTGTGAAAGCACCTGATGGAGGTGCTTAACACTGAGAGATAAATAGTCACATTTGTGGGTACTCTGAGCTGAATTCTATCCTGTGTTACACCAGCAAAACTCCATAAGCTGAAAGTAAAACCTCTGTTTCCAACACCTTTTCCCAGGATAGCATTCTGTAACAGTTGTTGTCACAGCTTTTTCAATTAAATGTTTATTCCAGTTGGGGTTTCTTAGAGGTGGTCAAATTACAAGCATAAAAATGCTAAACATTTGTCAACAATAATTCCCTTTTTTCATAGAAATATTCCTGTTAACAATTTTCTGGGCAGCTCTAGGGACGCATTTTCTTTTTTTTTTATATTTCGTTTCATCTAACTTGTGAGCTAGGATTTAAATGTCAAATATCTGTAGCTGATATAAGAGGAATTTGAAATATCTTATCTCTAGTGCCCTGTGATTGAGTCTGGCAGCACCTGGAAATCTCTATCGACAGAGACCCAGGAAGCCATACTGGATGGATGGGTAATAATCTTCAAATGACACGACGTTGTCAGAGCTTGTGTTAGAGCTGCCCTTTAGGGGACATGCAGGGGTGCAGGTGCTTGCAGCAGGTGTCCTTGTGGAAGGTTGGGATTACTCCAACCAAACGTGTGCCTGTTGCAGGGATGTTGACACAGGAGCAGGCCAGCCCAGGCTCCCTTTGCAGCTGCCTGAGGGCAGCAGGCACTTCTGGGGCACAATTCATCTCACTGTTAAACAGACAGCAAAAACAGGACTGATAAAACCTACCATATTTGCTTAGAATATGCTGTGACTTGGAGGAGGAGAAAGCTGTAAGAGTAAGAAATAATTTGCCACATGCTTATTTTAAAAGAACAATTACATATGGGAACATGTCTTATATAAAGGAATTTATTTGAAGAGTATGTTTTTAAACACTGTATAATTATGTGCATCCTACCATGAGGGAATCATTTTGAACAGAATTAGGAGTTTTGTTTTAGTTTTTTAAATAAACTGCTGAAATAATAAGGCAGTTCACGCTCTGTTTAAATTAGATTCCATTGCTGCATTTCTTCTACTATTTATCTACTAACTAAAAAAGAAATGAACAATCTCATATAAAAATCTGATTTTCTAAGGCAATCTCTCATTGCTAAGAAGGTATTCTGGATGAAAAAAATGGATTCACGGTGAGTTACCTTAGACCAGTGACTGAGTGAGCTCAAGAATATTAAAGTTAGAAATTAAGGTGACATAAATTTTAAAACTGCAGAGAAAAGATTTTGTTAACTAATGTTCTCCTGTTGTGCATATATTACCCTCTAGCATTTTTGAATGTAACTTCTAATTATGTAATCAATGAAGATGCTGATGTTTACCAATGAAAGGACTTTTTCCTGCTCTGTGAACAGAACTGTGAATTAACTATAATAGTCCCACAGACCTCTCCAGCTCCCTGGAAGTACAGTATGATGAAAACAGGTTTTCAGCTTGTCCTTTTAAATGGGTAGAATCTATGTGGCAGAAGGATGATATGTTTACGAACATCCCTTACAGACACCCACTGTGTCTGATAAAAACAAAATGAGGCGAGGGTGGTTTTTTTTTTTAATAGAGACTATATTGCAAAACAACACATGAATGAGTACTGGGGAGAGAATAAAACAAGGAAAAGGGAGGATATTTCTGTGCTGCTGATTTTCCTCATGCATGGAAACCTGTGAACATTGCCAGAAACCATTATAGGTTATTCTTATTTACTAGTTTAATTATAATAAACATTGTGTTTCAGGGATGAGTTCTTGGATGTATTGCATCTTTGACATACAGTTCCCATGCAGCTCAGCAGGCTGAAGATTTTGCCCAAGTCCTTTGGAGAGCCTTATCCTCGTGTTTTCTTGCAGTGAAGAGGCTTTGCATGAGTCTTGTTTACATTTGGCATTTCTTGGGGTCTATATTCAGCCAACATTGCTTGTCAGAGCCACTTAATACATTCCTGCTGCATATGTATCCAGAAAAGCTCAGAAGTGGAGTCTAATCCAAGGGGAAAATATGAAATGAAAGGATGCCCATCTGACTCTTCTTGCCCAGAGAAAATTAATGAGTGGTGCTAATGAATCACATGTTAATGTTTTACAACAGATACACCATTGTACACAGGGAATGTGTTATGTGTTATTTTGTGCTTTTTTATTGAGGGACCTTGGGTGAACATGCCTATTCAGCTGTGGAGAGCAAATCTTATTGCTGTAGCTGAAAGCATGTTTCAGTTAATAAGATGTTAAAGATCAGGCAATGTAAATATCTCTTCTTCAGAGGCTGTGGGCACAGAGCATGTCACTAGTCCTCTCTGTATTTTAGGCTACTCGCCTCTTAAGGAAGTGATTATTGATTCAGAATAAGAGCCAAAATAACCACTTAAAAATTAGTATTTCATTATTCTTTGTACATGGAAAGCAGAGTCTTACAAACTGTGTCACATGTTTCTGTACCCTGTAACACAGTTGTCTGGGTTTAGTATTTTCCAGTTTTTGTTTTAAGTGTCTGTTGGTTATGACTACACTACATCTTCCTGCCATGACCATATACCTTCTCCTACAGAAAGGTGTGCATACCATCTAAAATATATATACAAAAATATAACCAAAAAGCACTAGACAAGATGTTTAAAATGACTTGTTGGGAAATTGAAGTTTTATAGAATAAAATCCTGGTGAAAAAATGATATCGAATTGCAAAAAAATGGTTCCACAGGAAGAGACTGCTGTAATAATATTTTCTTGCAGTTCAGTCTAAATGGGACTTAAAAGAAACGTTTCCTCTTAATCCTGATGAAGCCTGAAGTGTAATGGATGCTGTGCTTAAAGTCTTTTGAGGAAGCTGAGAGCACTGTCAGGGAAAGAAGATTACCTGGGGAGGGAATGTGCAAAATCTAGCCTTCAGTTTTGGCAATCTTTCTGCAAAGAAAAACAACTTTCATTATCTGAATGGCAAACATGAAGATGTAATCTAGGTGTTTTCCTGGATTCATTTGGAATCCTTTAAAAATATATATATAATATGAAATATAAAACAAATAGTACAAAACAAATAATACAAAATTAATGCAGGCACATTGTCTGTTCAAAGCAGTTCCTTGTAATTAATCAGTGTTTTGAGGAGGAATTGTTCAGCCTCAACATTGTTCCTTAATTAACAACATGATGTTAGTGAAATCTGTTGACAGAAGTATGGCTGAGCCCAAGCTCCAAGACTGAGCTTTTGGCTGAGCAGATTAACACAGACACATTTAATTTCCTCAGTGAGTCGAGTACCACAGAGGTCTCCTCACTCCTGCTGTAAGGTCATTCCATATCGCTGAATGGCTTAAGGGACACATTGCAAAAGTGAAGACTCAGGCCACAGGGAAGGGGGGGAGGCTGCTTTTTGTTGTGAGAAAGCTATTAAAATGAGGAGAAGACAAGTCTTGAAGGAAGATTTATGTAGTTCCACATGGCTGTACTGGCTTCTTACATCTGATAGAACAAAGGACACAAAAGTTGCCCAAAATTATATACTGCAAACAGGATTTATGGTGATTTTAATGTGACATGGAGCAGAAAATGTGTTCTCAGCAGGATATTTATGCCTGCAATTTGAAACCTGTGCTTTGATTGTTCTAGATGATAGCAAGTTTTCCGAGGCCATCACGGTGCTGCTCACCTGGATTGAGCGAGGCGAGGTGAATCGTCGCTCTGCCAACCAGTTCTATTCCATGGTGCAATCGGCCAACAGCCACGTCCGCCGGCTCATGAACGAGAAGGCGGCTCACGAGCAAGAAATGGAGCAAGCCAAGGAGAGTTTCAAAAATGCCTTAACAGGGATCCTCACTCAATGTAAGTAACTCCCTTTTTGTCAGTGTTGTTGTAGTGATGGTGGTGGTGGTGGTAGTGGTTTTATCATTTTGCTTGTTTGTTTGGGGGTAAGTAGTTGCAATGCAGTCATGCTCTACTTCACATCCTATTCCATACTCTATGGCAGTTTGGAGGATCAAGGACCATTCCTAAGAACTTGTTATTCAAGGTGAGCAAAGTTTCAGTAGTTTTTTTTATTAATAGACAAAGACGTGCTCTATTCACAATGTCTACTGTTGTGTAGACATAACGCTTCAAGAATGGACATGACAGAAGCCTCACTGCTCTGAGAAAAGGTCATGGTTTTTTTGAGAGAAGAGATACGTAGCCTGTGTGTGGCAGCTAGTAAACTAGGTCAATCACAGAATAGAGCACAATTAGGTAATACTTTTAGCCTGTGTTTAGGTAAAAGGCAGCAGAATCCAGTAAGTTAGAGGGATATATTCACAGATAAAGGCCACCTCTGCAGTAGAAAAGTATGCTGTACTGCTGCTGGCATCAGGACTGATCTGACAGTATTAATTGGGCAGATAAACTGTCTTAAATATCTAGTGCTGGCAGCTATTTCCTTAGTACAAAAATACAATCAATGAACTTACCCTAATGAGATTCCCTTATAAAACAATGGTCAGGATACTTGCCTAGAAGTTTTCTTCGAAGAGAGGAGAGGAGAGGAGAGGAGAGATCGGAAGAG
>JAYDZK010000001.1:55071655-55092144 GCA_034509185.1 Euphonia xanthogaster
GAGGAGAGGAGAGGAGAGGAGAGGAGAGGAGAGGAGAGGAGAGGAGAGGAGAGGAGAGGAGGAGGGGAAAAAAAAAGAAAAGGTAAGGAAAAAAGGGAAAGAAAACTGATTTAATTGTTGGTGGTTTTTAACGTGTCTACTCATGCCTCCTCAAGGAAGAGGCATTATGATACTCAGAAAGGTGAAGCCTGAAGCCAGCCCTCATGGGCCAGTTGGAAACAAAACCCACGATAATTTATCAGATAGAGGACAGTGAAGTTGTTACATTGTAATTTCTGAATCATACCCCTAATCTTTACATTTTAAATAAAAAGCCCTAAGGGCTTTTGTGCAATTTATTTCTGGTCCCGCAGTGGACATCCTTTAAAAGTTAGGGTTGAAGGCATAAGCTTGGATAGACTTGTCTGGCTTAGCAGAGAGGCCACTAAAGCTTCCTGCATAAGTGATGGAGAGCTCATCATCTCAGAAGACAAATTCACCACAGGGCATATATCTAAAGTAAGAGTTTAGATGCCAGAACGTAGAAACAAAGATTCTGGGCCAAAGACATTTGATTTCTGTGGACATATGTTCAGAGAGTAAATTTAAAAGACCGGCTAATTCCCTTGGTAATTTGCTAGGCACTGTTTTCTTCCATCTCCGCATCTAAAAGGCAGTGTGAGGCACAGAGATGCAGGCACCACGCATGGCGTGCTGTTCAGTTCACACCAGGGCCTCTCTAGTTTTGTGTGCGACAGCCAGCTCTAGTATTCAGAAATGCCTTCTTCAGCTGCATTTAAAAAAGTCCCCCATTGTCAGCAGGCTGAACTTTAGTTAAATCAGTCTAAATTAGCCCATTTGTCACCAACTGTTGTAGAACATCTGTCACTTGGAAATAGAGATCCCTGTAGTTTCAGGTGGAAATATGCAGTTTTGGCTATCTGTTTTGCTCCTGTAATGTGCTGAATGCTGAACTTACAAAAACAGAAATAGCTTTGGCTTCAAAATGTGAGTTTCTTAGTGCCACAGTAACAGCAGAGTTTGGAAGAAGAAAGTTTCTGACAGATCTGGCCTAGGAGGACAAGGTCAGCAAAAAACATCCTCAGGGAAAGGTGTTACACTGTGGATTTTATAAGAACAAGTTTTACAAGCTTTCCATATGTTCCCCATTGTTTATTTTATAAACATCATGAACATTGATCATTATTAGCATTAATGTCTTATTAAAATTCTTTGCAAACTTGCTGTGAACAGATGGTTAATGTTTTTCCTTACACATGTATATGCCTAAGGTTGCTAAGCATGGAGATTCTGAAATGAGCTTCCATTTTCAAGGAAATTTGAATTGATCTGAGGAATTTTTTTTGTGCATCTTTTTCTATTGCTGTTCCACAGTCCTGCATAATTGGTTACAATGAGTCAGTTGCTTTATGAAGAAGAATTTGAAAATACGAGATGTCCAAAATAGGGGTGTGTGGCTTATTAAATTCTCCAGACTGACAGAACCCCACTTCTGCTTTTCTGCAGTAAGGATCCAAAAGTCTGGTGTAATGCTGCAGCTGTGTGGCCATTTGACAAAAATATTACAGTATTTTAAAAATATCATGTGGCAGTCCTCTCTCATGAACTAGGTCAGATGTCAACTTGGAGTTGACCATTCTGGGCTTTCTTTGCTGTCAGAAGAGAAAAATAAGAATCTCCACGGAATGAGTCATCAAACTGACCTCACGGTGCTCTTCCAATGAGATGAATCATCCCTTGGATATGCCATTTTTTCTCTGCTGCCCATAGAGGATTCACAGGGGGCCTAGCACTGAACCAGATGTCCCACTTTTCACATGCCTTATTCAGAGTAATCCCACTTACTGTGTACAGCATTGATACAGACGGGTGTAGCATAAGGGAAGAACTTGGAGTTAGATAAAAATGCCAGCAAATGAATGTTATGGAGAGTGAAAAAGAAATAAAATTGGTTTCAAGTGGACTCACCTGGAACACACACCCTCACACACATACACACACACAGTCTTGGTGAGTGTCAGTAGAAAATACTTTCTTATTAATGAGGATTACTGTGACCAGAACATTTCATCTTATGGCCTAACTAATAAAGAAGTACAGGCGTTGAAATCCCTGCTACAAATTTGTGCCTGGAGGTATTTAGGAGATTACTGAGCAGATTACCCCTAAAAATTTGGGTCAATTGCTCAGCACGTGAATTAATTACCTCATCAAGGTACTTGTGCCAGGATAATCTGGGAAATAAAGTGTATTGCTGTTGTCACACCACTAATTTATAGCACCTGATTTAAGTGCTACAGGGACTCAGCCATGGTATGGTGCTTCTCCAGTTATTTAAGGGATAAAGGGAGAAAAAATATCCTCTTCCTTCTTTTAATTAAATTACTTGATTATTTTTTTTTTAGATTTGAATTTGTGCTTAAAGTATGGATTGTTTTCAAGGATTTTGGATAGGTGTCTCTTTGTGGTTTGACATCTATTTACTTTCACAGCTTAGATACATGTGACACTGCCCCTTGACTTTCCATTCATCTCTGTTTCCTTTCCTCCCAAACCACCTGTTCAGCGTAAGGTTTACAGAGTTGAGTTGATTCTCATGTTTAAGAAAAATGGAGGCCCTGGAGATATCCCTGTTCGGCTGTTGGTGTTTTTTAGACTGCACCAAAGCCGCAATTTCCTCCTCTGTCTTCTCCATGTGCTGTAAACTTTTCCTACCTCTTACTGAGTTTTCAGACTTTTTAATGGAGTCTCCCTTGACAACACTGAAAAAGGTACCTAGAGGTGAATAATATTCCCATATTCAAAAATTAATTTGATATCTAAAGAGTAAGACACAGAAGGTGGTGGAAGTGTCCCAGTATACAAGTTCATAAGTTATACACACGGTGTAATGAAGTCCCCCATGGCTGGTTACTGAGCAGATTATGACACTCCATCCTTTGGTCATTTTTGTCCATTTTACTAAAGAACTAATGGACTTAGTGGACTCTGAAACCAGGTCCCCATCAGAGTCTATGAATCAGTCTCTTGTGTGCCTTTGGGGGAACAGTGGGAGGGTGTTTTTTATCATAGAGCCCCCTGGCCAGATTACTTCACATGGAATCATAGAATCAGTAAGGTTGGAAAAGACCTCCAAGATCATTTCAGTCCAGCCTTTGAATGAACACCACCATGCCAACTAAACCATAGCCCCAAGTGCCATGTCCAGTCATTTCTTAAACACTTCCAGCAATGGTACATTCACCCTGGGCAGCCTGTTCCAATGGTTAACCACACTTTCAATGAAAAAGTTCTTAATGTCCAGCATGAACATGAACAAGGGGGAATGGCTTTGAACTGCAAGGGGACCAGTTTAGACTAGGTATTAGGAAGAAACGTAGTGTGAGAATGGTGAGACACTGGTACAGGAGACCCAGAGAAGCTGTTGATGCCCCTCTCCTGGCTGGATGGAGCTTTGAGCAACCTGATCTAGTGGAAGGTGTCCCTGCCCATGGCAGGAGGTTGAAACCAGATGATCTTTAAGACCCATTCCAAGCCAAACCATTCTATGATTCTATGGATTATGAGATTATGCAGTTTACCTGCTTTGCCTGTTGCAAAGTATCTTCAGCCCTTAGTTGTGAAACAGGAAGTGAAGCTGGATTCAACTTTGAGCTGATTCAGTAGGCCCGTCCATTTAGGAAGAATCGAAGGTTTGGGGAGAAGGCTGTGTGTCATGTACCCTTTTTTTGTACTCTCACAATTGTCACCTTGAGTTTTCCTTTCCTTTCTACTAAAGAACTCCAGTGTTATATTGGATTACATCAAATATCTTTATCAAATAGCTGGTAGGTATCTGACATGAATTACACCTCAATCCAAAGAAAAAACAACTTGTATTTAAATAATTCTGAAGGGAAAAGCATTCTCAATAGACTGAATAAAATTCTCCTCCTTTCATGTTTCTTCATTTTTATTCTCTGATCTCCCTAGATATGATTTAATCTGTTTTAACATTATCGATGCCTTCACAGTTAGAATCTGCTTTTTTTTTTTTAATGTTAAAAAAGTAAGAAAAATGTCAAAAATCCTTTCTGAGCTCTCTTAAAAAAATGATTGGCATCAGTTTTGTTTTTCTCTTCACAGATTCACTTCAGAAGTTGCCCTCTTGCTTTAGAAAAGATAGAATTTGCATTGCGATAATGAGGATTGCTAAAATCATCATTAAATTCTTTATCATTCTAAATCATTCCTTTAAATTCCATACTTCAGTACTTTCTCCCAAAAATCCTTCCACTTTTTAGTATTCTCACAGTACCAAAAATGAAGCCAGTTTCATTACAGATATTAAAAGCATGCTGGTTAAATGCTTAGCAGTCAGAATTTTAATATACAATCAGGCTTTCCAGAGCAGTCTTTCAATTGCTCCACATTAATAACAACTTTTAAAAGGATTTTCCTGCTCTTTAATTGTCCAGTCTTACAGTCTTTCTTTCATTTGCCACTGACTAATTCAAAAATATAAGCTTACTTTATGTGCAATTTTAGGTCATCATTAAGCTCTTTGTGAAAGAGATTGAGTCATATAATGTGTTTTTACAGTGCAGCCCAGTTCTCAGTTGGTGTCATAGAATGCCACTATAATACAAACATTAATCATCCATGTCATTAGTTGCCACTATTACTTTCTACCTTGATGCATTTCTAAAAAAGAAAAAAAAAATTAAGTACAAAATAACCTCTGCAATCCATCCAGTTCCTTTTGTTAGCTCATTTAGTCTGTGTGCTCTTGGCTTGTTTCTATACTGATAATTTGTCCAGTAAAGCTCAGCTGGATCTCTTTTATTCTTTTTTCACTTGTCCTTCTATCTATGAGATTTCCTATCTCATATACACATGTTCCTAAAAGCATTTCTATACAGGATGCTGAGGCAGTGGCAGAGAATAGAGATGAAAGACTCCATTTGTATTTTACCTAGCGTTCTTATAGTTCCTCTCTTTCTTTTGGAAGTATAACCCTTTGTGGTTGCAATTTGTAGTATTTCACATAGCTTATTCTTCTGTGTTTCATTTTCTTTGAATTTCTGCATTCCTTCCATTGTCTGTAGCTTTCACTCCACCTAAAGTCAATACAAATCTTGTTATCGATTTAAGCATGGACAGAATTTCAACAGAAGCTCTTCTGTTATTTTTAAGAGAGTGTGTGGTTTTTTTTTTAATGTAGTCCATTAAATATGCATGGTATTTTGCAGAAAAATAAAAGCACTGCCTTCCAAGAGATTTCAGTCTATTTTGACAACTTGTGCCACTTGCCTGGAATCTGCATTTCTCCTAGATAATGACACAAGGTTCAAGGCAAAGAAGCGTGTGCTTTAATCATGTGGAAATATGGGCTTGGTTTTGACTTGCCTTGCTGGGTAGAGATGGGGTAAGGGCCTGATGCATCACAGAACTGAGCTGAAAATGTTCTACGGAAATAAAGGATGAGGGAAGAGTCATTAGACAAGGAAGGAAAGGTGGTTTCACCCAAAAGGATGAGTTGCCTGTGCATACCATGTGGTCTGCACATCTAAAGCTGTTCAGACTGCTTACAAATGATTGAATAAACCTTATAAATATGAATAATCCTATGCAACTAGGAGTGATTGAAATACTTGCTCCATTCAGTGTGTGCTAGTGATGCTTCATGTCAAATCACTGAAATTGTCATAAATGGTGTAGTTTGTGATGCTGATAGAGATGTTTTGGGGCAAGAAAAGAATTCTGGAAAGGGATAGACTATGTGGGAGAAAAAGATGGACATACACAGAAGGAACAAAAATACAGAAGGAAGAAGTCATGGCAGGCAAGAGAACATAAGGTATGGCAACAGATGGAGAAGTAAATTTCATACCTGGAGTATGTGAGACAATTTTTAGTTTTGTTTGCCAGTAGAGTCTATGGCTGTTGAAACCTCCTCATCCACATCTTTATCCTTTTTCTTCAGCAAAAGAAACCATATTATGCCCCCAAAAAATATAGCCCTCCGGATCTCCTAGGAATATTTCAATCTGCAAGATTCCTGCATAATTATTACTTCACTTAATGGGACGTGCGATGGCTTAATGTCATTTATGATGTTCCTACATTGCAGAGTTCCCTGGCAGTCCTCTTTTCGGACAGACTTATCAAAAATGGTCATTCCCACTTTTGCTATTTTTAAATCTGAGAACTGAAAAGAAAGCTGTGCCTAACAATAAATAAAAGAAGGAATAGCTAATTAACTGCAATACTTTGGGAATAGTTTATAATCTTGTCAAGCTGACAAAGAAAGAAGCATTCACTTCACCTTCCTTTGAGTTGGTGGGGAGCAGGTGAGGTATTTCTAGGTTTTTTTCCTGGTTGTCAGCAAAAGGTCCATAAAGTACATTCTGTAATGTAAGATGGTGGCATTGAAAGAGCAGATACTGTGCATTTGTACTTGCCCTGCTGTGTTGTGCTGGTCTGATGTCTGGCTCCTGTTTGTTGAGAAATGACATGAAGGTGAAGTGGTCTTGTTGAGTCCGAGTGATTTATCGCATGGCACGGAGCCAGCTCTTGCAGTTACACCAAGCTGTCAGTTTCTCTGTTGTAAATTAAACCACGGTTTCATAACCTAAAAGATTTTCAAAGCTTGAATTGTAGACAGATTTTCTAGCAATACCTTGTAGGGCAAACTGTGCTCTCTTTAATTAAATTGTACTTTTTTCTTTATTTCAAAGTTTAACATAGAGTGTTCTATTTCTAGAGCTATCAATTGTTGATATGCATACCTCAGACAAGCTCTGCACAGGTTTTGGTATGAGTCCTGTAAATTGGGCACTTTTAGTATCCCCATACTGCTCCCTCTTTCACTGTTCCCCACTGAGTTCCTTAGCTAAAAGAAGGAGAAAGGAAAACAATGGCTGCTGGCACAGGGATTTGATATTCTCACAAGACCAGAGGTTATAGTAAGTCTTGTGGTATAAATACTTTTTTTTTAATTTGTCTATGTGGAAGGATCTCCTTATTGTATTAGAAAGAACTATTTCTTCCTGCATCACTCAGGTATAGACCATTGACATTCACTCAGCGTCTTAATAACCCACACCAGCAGATTGACTAGGGCCAGTCTGGGTCAGATGGAACGGGAAGAGGGACCAAGCATGAACCCAGACACACACCCTGCTGGTTCTCAAATGCTGTAGGCCTAGTCAAAGGGAAATGTAGAAGTAATTTAGAGAGAGGACATTCTTTCCAGTATTCAGGTAGGTGAGACAGAGTAGGAGGAAAACATCCTTCTTCCTCTGGTAAGTCTTGTAATTGCTGTCTGCACTGCTGAGACCTCTGTACCAGGATGAGAGCAGAAGAGGTGAGACTGCTGGTAAAGGATGACCCCCCTGACTCTGTCTGCAGGATTAAATTAATCTGAGCTAGGGCAGGCTGGCTGTTCAGCTGTTAGAAAGTTGTTGCTCAGCATACTGTTCAGCTGTTAGAAAGTTGTTGCTCTGGGTCAGCTAGTGTTTTCCCACAAAATGTGATACAGTTTAGAGTTTGATGCAGGCCAAGTAGTTTCCCAGAAAAGCATCTTTTTGGGAAGAGAGAAGCGCTGTTGCTGCAGGTACACTCAGCACGTTGTGCCCGTTGGTTTCAGGGAACAAGAATGGTCCCTGGTTGGTTTTTATTGCTAGGACACATGTAGTTATTGTAATTATTGGTAGAAGGGCAGGTTGAGGAATGGCATCTTTGCAAGCCGACTGCCCACACAGCAAAATGATTTGGGAGATAAATCACTGCATATTGTCTTGGTCTGTCCAGAAAGGTGGAATTTGGGGATATAATAGTGAAGTCCTATGGTTTTCTCCTTTTTCATGCTATGTCTTAACACTATGTTTTAAGGAACCTTCAGGCATCTGGGCAACACGCAGACCAAATTTCTCTGATGGAGTTGCAGATAATTGTGAATTTTAAAAAGTTTTTTTAAAAAACACAGCCAAACACAAAACCCCAACGAAACCAAAAACAAAGCAGAGTGGCAGATGAGGTATTTTGCACAGCTGTCAAAACCTGTATCTTCATTATGCAAATCTATAATGGCCTTTACTTATGTATCCAGCTGTGGTATGCTTTCCTTTAGGACCCATCCCTTGCATTATCTGCAGTTTTCCCCAGGGTGATATTTCCAACTCTTATGTTTTTCCTCTGCTAGTCAAACGCAATCACATCTGTTTCTCTGTACAAGTGAATTGAGTAACAGGGAGAGGCTGCAGGTTTTCAGCTCTAAAAGTGAGAAAGGCAAATTGTGTTTTGAAAGTAAGCAGTACCATAACCAAAAGAATGAGTGTTTGGCTCAAATTAATTAAAATAATACATGTTTCATTACTCTGCAATCTGTCTCCCATTTCTCTTACCAATGTCACATATCATTTACCTATGCACAGTTTTAGCCTTGGATTTAATGATAAGTTCTGTTCAGCTCATTACCAAATGCCTTTCAGGACTGTTGCCAAAAAAAGTCTCTTCCCTATCCAAAACTGACCTGGAGACTCTAATTCATTCACTACAGCATCTAGCCTTGACTACTGTAATTCCTTGGTTTGCTGGGCTTGGAGCCAAATCGATTGGCAGACTGCAGCTTAGTCAGAATTCAGCAACAGGGCTTCTGACCCAAACCACGCCAACTCTATATCCTCCCTCTGCTGAGACTCTATATTTGAAAAGCGTGTTATACATTTACTGTAACAGTTTCCTTTACACTGTAATTTTATGGGTTGAATTTTTCTTTTACCCTTCATGTCAACTGTCACACTCTTACAGAATTTTTCTGTGCTAAATTGCCATATATTCTACTCTGACACTTGCAGTAATTTAGTGCAAAGCCCTTTTCATCCTGTGTCCTTAATTGGTGGAATTTGGAGTAAAATTCGACATGAAATCTGATTATTTTATCTGCCATCCAAGACTTTTGTTTTTATTCTAACACTTTTTTTCTTTCTATTTTGTTTCTTTTTCTATTATAAATTATGTATATCATAATATATAGTATAAAATAATATGCATGGCAGTTTATAATGTAATTAGCAAAGGAAAAATTGAGTACTTCTTAACTCCTGAACCCAGAGATAAATTTCAGCCTTCACTCAATCATGTATTTAAAATAGATTGCTTGATAAATGTAATGCAGGGTAAAGGTATTCACTCTACCTCTTAATCTGCAGATGAGGCTACACTTGATTCTCATTTATTTCTGTTTTTCTTTGGTAGTACAATTTTCAAATATCCTCTATCAAATATTTTCTTGCCCTGGAGATATTCTAGTTTTCCATTTCATACAATCTTCTATGTAACTTCTGCAGGCATTGTTTAAGGGATTTTTGCTGTTTTTCCTAGCTTTTCTGGTTGCTTTTACTTTTCTACTTCATAGCAATACTTTTTCCAGGTAGCATTGTTTATGGCAGCAGAAACCAAACCTTAAACTTCCTATTAATATGCTCACTATGAGCTGGCACCTCTAATAAAGTGTACTGCACTTGCATATCACTCTAGGCTTAGTTATTTGGGTCTTTCTAGCTATCTATAACACAGCAGAAAAACAATTAGATAATAATCCTTTGTCCGAAACATGCTGTGTAAATTAGCAGCCACAGAATAAGTCATTAGGAAAGATGCAATTACTTACATCCTGTAAGCTATATTGATGGGAAAAACATGACATGTTATGGACCCTTCCAGAACAACATGGTTTTTTAAATCCTAATTTAGTAAGGAAATAGCTTTGCATATGGTCAATGAAAATTTGATATAGCATAGAACTCACTAACAGATGTTTGACAATGAATATTTCATGTTACTTAATAATTCTACTTTACCAGTCACAGTTGACACTACAGTGCATTCTGGAGTTCAAGGTGCCTTGGCGAGATAGATATGACCTGTTATATAGTTTTGGAAATTTCTTCCTGAAGATCAGAAATAATCTGAAAACCATGGTCAGCAGTGAGACTCAGAATATGAAGATATCAGCCCAAAATCTGGGGCCTCTCTTTGGACAAGTTTTACCCAGACAGAGACAAAAAATGAGTTAGCCGGGGAGTTTCTCAGCTAATATAAACCTTTCATGGCTTCTCCTTAGGGGTAAATCTGCCATCCCTACGGGCTGTGTGCTTCTGGTTATCTTACCCATACAAATTTGATCCTGATTAGGAGTGGGTACATCCTGTCTTGTCTTCCAGTTTCACAGAGCCCAAGCATTATGCCAGCTTTAGGCTTCCTGGGTACCTATGGGAAAACAAATGAGTCTTGGTGCAACAAGAACAAACATAGCAGAGCAAGTTTACATTGAATTGCCATTTCATAGCACATAAATGCAGGATTTTGGTGCAGTACAAAAAGATGTGAAGGCACTTCCCTGTACTGTCAAACCATGGCCTCAGCTGCTGTTTAGCTCTAATGTAATTCTTGGAGACATTTTATTGTGGAATTTGCAAAGCTTCATAGCTTAGATCTCTGTGAATATTGAAATTGCTGTACATACATTGACACTTTGTTTGAATAGAGCACTGGTATGTTGGTCCTTGATACATACTAATTTAGTATTCTCCTCTGCATCTTCCTTTTTATTATCCCTTGCTACCTGTTTCATAAAGTTTCTTTAAATGCCTTGATTTTTAGCATGTTGTACTCATACTATCCTACCTCTTGTCACTTTTTTAATTTCAAAAAGTTAGGTAAGTGAAGAAAATCCTTTTAGTGTTCACTTTGTCTACTGCCATTATACAAGAAGAAGCTATGGCATCTTCCTAGCATGTGTTTCCATTGAGGAAAGTTTCTGAAATGATCAGATAATGACTTTTGATAAATCTTAGCACCTGTTCACATAATGGAAATTAAACACTTTAAAGTTCAAATGCTTTTCAAAATTCAGATGATCTTATTAATACTTATTAGTGGAAAATGGCAAACCAGCTCTTCCTCATATCTTTGTGAATCTTTTCTACTTGAATTTCCACTTGCAAACTGAAAACAGATTGTTAATTAAGCAAAATTTTCTGAGCACCTGGGTCATCAACAGAATGACAATAATTAAATTCTAGCCTCAATTTCTATACACATAATAATAGAGTGCTTTACCGTTTTCATTCTTTTCAAATTAATTGAAAAAATATACACAGCATTACTTCCTTGATACATCCACTCTTTAGTTTAAGCAAGTTCTAATGGGCTGAAATGATCACACCTACCTTTAAAAGTTGAATGGATTACAAATGGATAAGATCATCACTCTAGGTCTGAAAGACTTTCTTTATTGTAAACTACCTATACATACTCATTTTAAAAGAAAATGAACTACAATTATTTTCTATGACTTTAGAAGTTAATTAATCATCCCTGAAAGAAAAACTTTCATTCAAAACGTTGTAATTTTCTGGAATCTGAAAGCAGCCTTCAAAAGTGGTTAAAAAACAGAGAATAGAAGAAATGTACTCAAATGAGAGAGATTAACTCTTTGTTCTAGAGGTGAAAGATAGTGCTTCAGTAGGTGAGCTCACCATTTTAGGAAGGATAGGTTGTATATATGATAAGATTCTCTAAATCTCTGACTTAAGGGAAGAATGAGAGAAGCTCCAAATCAGCAAGATAAGGGACCAGAGCAGAGGGTGTCATAGCACTCCCACCACCACTTTTCAGTGAGAGGAGGAAGAAGTGCTGCAAGTTGCAACTTGGTAAAGAAAGGACATTGTTTCCACCCAGGGATCTAAAAAGATAGATAGCAAAGAACCTTGTCAAAGAGTTGAAGCATTTTTCAGTTTGACTTCATAGGTTGGCACAGTGGCTCATTCATGAGCACAGCCGAGGCTGTTTGTAAAAAATCTTGATTTATTGGTGTTTTCTTCAGTTAATTGTGCTGGGTTCAAGGCGACTTACATCTCGGCCAAATCATTTTTAGGCAGGTCACTGTTGTGGAAGGACAATTTTACTTGTAACTGAAGTGAAGAGAAAGAAAAGAGTGTTGAGAGAAAAGCTTTCTCAACTGAGATGGACAAATAGCTAAAAACTTGAGGATCTTAATTATCCTAGAAAACTGATCGAAATATTGACATTTGGCTTCAGAACAAATTCATTAGAGATGAATGAGGGAAGCCCATTTCACATCTTTTCTTCACCTTCTATTAAAAAAGTGTCTGTTCATGTAAGTAACAATACATAGTCCATGGAGACAGCGCTGATCTACCACAGGTGAGCCCTTTGATATTGACTGGAGGAGAAACAGCAGCTGCAGCCACAGAGTGCAGGGTTGATGCACCTGCAGGTAGAAGGTTTAGCCCCCTCCAGGTGGGAGGTTCAGCCCTTCCCATCTCCTGACAAGTTCCCACTATCAATCACATAATCACCCTTCGAAGCAGAGCCTGCCCGCCCTCCACTCTTCTGTCCGTGCAGCCTGCTCGTCTGTACGCCGCTGCCACAGGAAAACGTGTGTCAGGTGGATGTCTCAAGGGTCATTTCTGTGGTCACACACCTATTGCCACACACTGTGTGTGTGCCAGCACAGGGAGTGGTAGCAGACATCACGGGGAAGCAGCTGCATGCCTGGTTCTCAGTGCATAGTTAAGAGTTGTATAGACTAAAGTTGTGGAGACAGACTTGAAGGGAGACATCTCCAACATTGATACAATGTAAGTACGAAAGACACGCCATTGGATGGATATTGATGATGTTGTTTCAGTAATGACATCATCCATAGACTCCTAGTGTCTTTGCTTTGCTTCTCTATAGTGATCACAACATAAATTGCTTGTCTTGTTTGACTTCCTTGTTCACCAAAGTTGAGCAGATTGTCGCCGTTTTCAACGCTTCTACCAGACAAAAAGCTTGGGACCATTTCTCGAAAGCCCAGCGAAAGAACATAGACATTTGGCGAAAGCATTCTGAGGTTGGTGATTTTATTTTTACTTTCTATCCATCATCTCACAGCTGGATTGACACAGAACGAGTGTGATTGTAGCTGGACATAGTGTATTTGGCAATATTTACAGCTACCATTTTAGCTGTTAATCAACTGGCCGTTTGCAGTCTCGTCTGCAGTATGAATTGCTCCCATTGCTCTCATTATGGTAATAGCCATTAAATAACATGAAGACAGGGAGCAATGTGTTTTTATTTTTCATGCAAAATTTGGGAAATCATTAGAAGATTATGTTTACTATCTAAAATAATGAACTGACATAGTGAAATTAAGAACAATATTTTCAAATAAGGAATTTAGGAGTCATCGTGATCGGTTTTTAAAAGAAGAATTCTGTGGCAAAGATTTTTTTTTTCACTGTGCCATCTTATGGTCATTATAAGATGACTTGGAGTGAAACTAAAATAAAAAATTTCTTTCCTAAATAATGACTTAAGAATATTAAGTCTGTAACTGTGACCTATTCCTTCCCATTTGTTCTATGTTTATCTTTAAAAAGTAGATATATCTCTTGTTTTGATTCTAAGTATTATGCTTGCAAAGAAACCAGTATAAATGTAATCATACAACCACACAGAGTTAACCGTGTGGGACCATGCATGTGTGACTGTCATGAGCATGAGCAGAGGAAATGGGATTCTAACTCCCCTTGCTGTGAGTGGCAGCAAAGGAAGTGCTAGACCTCATCCTGTGTTTTGGTCATCCAGCTTTCGATTTTAATTCAGTATATACGCTATGAGCCTGTATTTTAAAAAGTAAGTACCGCTGTCTTTGTTTTCTTTCTTTCTTTCTTTCTTCTTCCCTCTTTTTTAATTTTAATATGAGCAATTTGCATACACTTGGTTTACTGCCATGTCGTACAGTGTGTTGATTGTTACTATCACAGTCCTCTAAATGATTTTTCTCTGTCTCAGAATAAAAACTTTAGAAGGTAAGGTGCACTTATTTAATTATTTTGTAGTACACTTGTAAAATAAGTGTTGTACACTTAGTTTGAGAAACACTGAAGTACTGTGATATAAATCATTTGGATAACATTTTAAGTGTCCATTAACTAATGCTAAATTATAGTTGAATACCAATGGCACTAAATGTAACATCTACATGAATACCAAATGAATACTTTATTATCAGTGCTATTATGGTGAATACAAAACTACTTCAATAATGGGACACTTAAAATAAAATGTTAGCATAATTTATTACTGCAAACTGTATTTTCCATTTTGTTCACAAATATTTCATATACATAGTGGATAATGTCTGTGTTCAATCAAAAGTTGGGAAGTTGGGGATTGATCTTTGTCTTATATTTTAGAGAAATATAAAAACATTATTTGCTAGTAGATTAATTATATTACGATCATCCCTTCTTAAACTAACTTTCTCTAAAGGGATGTGATGTGTCATCCATTTGCTGGCTTCTAAATATTTAATAAACTGAAATGTGTAAGAGTTGGACTTTCCAGAAATGTTAATTCTCTATTAATTTTTTTTCAAAAATTACTGCCTTTTGATTTTAAGATGACAACAGCTAAAACAATTCAAAATGATCTAAAGCATCTAGCTAAATCAATATATTTTGGAAAACGCCTGTTTTTCAGATATGAAATGTGATGGAAATAAACCAAATAGTATATTTTATTTAAATTGTATCTTCTAGCCATGATATTATCTGCTGATTTGTTTAATTACTTGATCACCTTCCGGTTTTTTCCTGAATTTAGAAAAGCTTTGCTAGAAACCCAAGGCAAAGAAAAGACTTCATACACATAGACATTCTTGATAGAAAATCATTGACTTTGCTGATAATGTAGGCACTGATACATCAAGAGCATTTGTCCACTAATGAGGGAGTAAATGTAAGATGTGTCTGCTCATATATGCAGTATCCTTCCCCAGGAAAATGTGCAGGGGGCCTTTTCCACTAAGGAATTCAGAAATGGCTTGCCAGTTTCTTCCAGAGATGTTTCTGGTTTCATTTGACACCGGTTGACAATTTAGCCTTTTAATATTTTTTTTTTTTATTTGAAATTATTTCCCTGTAAAACACCCACTAATTAGGTTCCTTGCCTTTGCTGGGATTAATGAGCACAAATACATTTTTCAGAATATTTGAGATGTGGCCGATGAACCAAGAGTACAGCTGAAGAGAAACGCCTTCCCCTTCTTTCACACAGCCCCTCTCTGACAGATTATTGTTAATTGCACAGAGCTGTTGTCAGACTCCTCAATGCTGTCTCCTCCTTCCACATGACTCTCCCTTGTTTCAAAGATTTCAAACCACCTCTTTGGGAATTAAGCTCTTTGTTGGCAGAAAAATTAGCTGTCTGCGGGTGGACAAAGCCTACACTAATCACAGTGCAGCATCCCCATGTTACACCTGACAGGATTATTAGGACAAAATAGAGTCTTCTCAATCTTCTCAGTGCTGCCATTAAAAAGGCAGCCGCTACACCCACGCCAGCTTTTCTGCCCAGAACAAAGACCGTCTAGACTCCTACAGAGCCCACGTGGCTGCTGATCCATTTCTTGGTGACATGTGCAGGGGCTGCCTGCCTGCCCTTGCAGCGGTCACCCGGAGACCAAGCTGTCCCTGCTGCCACTCCTTTTGGATCAAGATGCAAGGATTTTCAGGCCAGCGTTGTGAGACTGGGTCTTTTAAATCCAAGGCAATCTGGGCATAGGGACAGAGGGTGAGATACCTTTAACCAGCATTAGGCACTTACAAATACACAGCTCTTCACCTGCACTGTCTGTGCTCCGCTCCCTTTGCAACCAGCAGAGAGAACGAGGCACTTTAAAGGTGCCTTTTAGTTAATACAACTTTGTGTGTTGGAGACACCTACATTTGGCCAAGTGAATTGTACCCCAAGTGGTAGAGGGAAGCAAGAATTAGCTATTCCTTTATAGACTGCTTTATACACCAATTTTAAGTATCATCCCTGCTGTTAAAACATATTTCCTATGTCTAGCAGGCCTAAAGATCACTCAACAGGGAAAGTCACTTTTTCTCTTATTTTCCCTGAGTGTTACCTTTGATAAACTCAGTTCTTTCACAGGAATAATTCCCTCTGCTTCTGTTTTTATAAATATTCATACACAAATAAATATGATTACAATGATAAATGATGTATAATTAAAATCAGATCAGTATTAAAAACAGATACTAAATAATGCATAACAACTTTATCGAAGTTAATACTGACAAAAGTAATTTTGGCTTTTAGGAGCTCCGAAATGCTCACAGTGAACAGCTCATGGGAATCCGCCGGGAAGAGGAGATGGAAATGTCTGATGACGACAGTGGTGACAATCCCAGCAAAAAGCTGAGAGTAGATGATTCAGGTGAATATATGCAAGTGTTGTTTTAGAAGAAGCAAACAAAAACTTACATATGAGAAGTGACATTTTAATACCTGGTTATATAAGACAGTATCTTATTTTAAACCCTCATAAATTAGTTATTTGAATGATGCAAGCTGTCTCTAGGAGATGTCTGTCACCTGCTATGTTCTATAATGATGAAAATTCTCCAGTTCTGTCCTTGGCTGGAAGCATTATATTTCCTTAGGGCACTCTCTGCAGCTTTGCATGACAGCATTTCATTCCATGGTAAAAACTATGTTTTATTATGAGACCAGTTCAAGTTATGCTTTGGTCAGTATTTTCTAAACTGTACCTTTCTTTGCAACAAAGACATAATGATCTCTAATCTCTAAGAAATAGCATTTTAACTGTGGGGCTTTTTTGTATGCATACTGCCCTTATAAGGGTACCTATTTCATAGTATGGTACTGCATTCTGCATGAATTAGATACTCATTAGATGGCTATCATGAGTCCAAGAACAAGGGTGCATGTAATGTGAATAAGAAAACAGCTTTTACAGCCTTGTACAAATACTCTGCTATCCAGGATGGACACCAAGAAGTAGCTCAGAAGCTGCCAGAGTTACTAACTGGTAACATGATCTGGATGTATGCATTCCTCTATTTCTTGGCATTGGCTAATGATTTATGAGTTGCTAACAAGGGTTTGCTTGTTTAGACACTCATATAAAGAAGGAAATTTTCGGGAGCTGAAGCCAAAGCATGACTAAAAACTGCCAGGCAGCAGTGAACTTTCAGAAAAATAAAGAAGGATGGAATAATATGGAAATAAACTGAGAGTCTCCACTAGGGTAATCCTGATCTAGCCCTTTTCATACAGGCACCATAGTAAGAAAGGAAAGAATTTCATCCACTCAATGATTTCAAGTCTTTGTATGCCAGTCGAAAGGGGTGGGTTCAAACTTACAGAGAGAACTCCTTGGCTCCTTCTGTGACAAGATACTGTGTGAGGTTGAAGGGCCTCAGAAGTAAAGACCACAGGAAGGAATGTCATTCTATCAAAGAAACTTTTACTTACTGTGACATCTCTCTTGAGGGGAGATTTAATATTTTTCCTGGAAGAAAAATGAAACAATAAAACCCATAAAGGGCAGCCTTAATTTTTGCTAGGCTTATTTTATGGATTTTTATTTTATAGATGCCATTAGCAGAGTGTTTGAAGCTGAGACAGTGGGTCGTTGCAGACCAGGAATTGCTAGAAATCAGCAATTTTTATGACTATCTAATCATTTTACATCGACTGTGTCCGCTCTCATGGAGAAAAGTCATTAGAACTAACAACAGGAAGGTAGAGCCAGAAATACATATAGCCTGCATGCCAGAAGAGACGCAGAAATGTTTTGAACTGCAATACTTACCAATTCAGCAGGTTTAACATATGAATGCTTAGGGCAGAGCTGGTCATTCATTTTGTAACACCACAGATAGGAAAGCATGTTTGGTTGTCACGCATGAAAAAAGACATTACTGTCAAAAGTTTTGCTATCTGAGATTTCTACAGTATTCTATCACAAACAATTTCAAGTTATTTGTATTTTTACAATGTGGGCACTTGAACAAACCCAGTAATGTGTTGCATTCTAAATCAAAATTTAGCAATATGAATCCACTTGAGTACATGTCCATCATTGTCTGTTGTACCATCCATCATCCTCTTAAACTCAGTGGAGTTGATCCATCCTGGTGCTTACATAGTCATCCAGTTCTCAAATTAATGTTCTTCTTTCAACGCTACACTCGTAGTTAAAGCAAGTGCATTTGGTTCTTCTGTCAATGGCAATAGAGGGAACTTGGAATTAAACCAAAAGAGCTATCAGGTATAAAACATTGGTAAATGAAAATAAAATGAAAAGGTACTTTTATTATTATTATGTACAGAAATGTGATTCTTCTTTCCTTCTTCTGGTGATTTTTTTTAATTACTATTTGTGTTAGCTGCCTTCTCTTTTTTTTTTTTTCCTCTCTGAGTACGTCATTCCGGAACTACCACTTTATCTCAGTGGAGTGGCTATTTGTATTCACAGTAACTTCTGTTGTATGAAGAATGTCTTTAAAGAGTCTTTTGTCACAAAGAAACCATCTTGCACAGTAAGAAAACATTGTCATTTTCTTTATTTTTAACCCCTTTTTTAAAAAAAAAAATCCCTAAGAACTTTCTTGGGAAGAGCAAGACTTGAATAGCACGAAGCTATGTGCCTCTTCAATTCAAGGACAGCATGCACACATAAAGTTTTAGAAGTCTAAACCCAAAAGTAGCTGAAGCAATGAGACATGATTAATTGATTTGTATGGTTCCAGAGCTCTGCAATGCGTGTTCTGCCATTCCAACAATTTTCTTGATGACATTATTTTTCAGCCTGCCCTTTTTGACAGCGTGAGCAAGACTGCTGGGAAGTTATGGCCCCAAAGCTGTAAAAGTGGCAGAGATTCCCTCAGGCTTCAACACCTGTGTCAGGTCTTTTTTTCAGTGGTTCACCTGGTTAAGTCACTGCTAGTACAAAAAGGCTTAATTAATTCAACAATTTAGAATGGGTTCTAAGACCTCATTCTGTCTCAGTAAAGCACAGTTTCAGGAATCTCCTAGCATAATTTCTTTTTTCCTAGAAGAAAACGCACTGAGTGAATCACATCTTCTCACAGCTAGATAGTTAGAATGAAAACTTTCCTCTAGGATATCTGAAGATAAACCAATTAATCACCGTGAGAAAAAGCAGATGGATTCCAGCCCCAGCATTTGAAAACAGACTGCAACACATCTAAGCCCTGAGACTGTGAAGAAGTATTTCTGTGCTCAAATGCTTGTCCAGAATTGCTGGACTTGGGGCTTCAGAGTGTTGTAGTTTGACCTAGCTGGCAACTAAGTATGACTCAGCTTCTTGCTCACTCCCCCAGCCCAGTGCAATGGGGAGGAGAATCAGAAAAAAAAAGTATTAAATTGTGGGTTGACATAAGGACAGCTTAATAATTGAACAAGATATAATGATGATGATAATGGTAATAATAATAGTAGTAGTAGTAGAAATTATGATGGAAAGGAGAGAGAGATAGAAATAAAATCCAGGAGAAAGAAGTGATGGACAATTGCTCACCACCTTCTGAGTGATGCCTACCTTGTCTCCAGCATTAATTTAGTCCTCTGGCCAACTCCCCCCAGTTTGTATACTGAGCATACTCCCAGCTCTGTGGTATGGAATACCCCTCTGGCTAATTTGGGTCACCTGTCCCAGCCATCTCCCTCCAGGCTTCTTGCACGCCTCCTCACTAGCAGTGCATGGGGAACTGACAAGTCCTTGGTTTAGAGAAAGCACTATTTAGCAGCAACTAAAATATCAGTGCGCTAACATCAATCTTCTCATGCTAAATCCAAAACACAGCACTGTGCCAGCTGCTAGGAAGAAAATTAACTCTATCCCAGCTGCAAGCAGGACAGAGAGGAATGTTACAGGTAGCTGACACCCTAGAGCACAATAACATCTGGGGATGAATAAACTGTTACTGAGAACAGTTTGCATTTTTCTTGGAGGCACGCCACATATTAAGTCATGCAAGAAATCAAATCATGGTGCATTTTAGAAACTGACCTTTATTTGGGAAAATTTGGTCTTGCAACAATCAGAAGAGGTCCACATGCACTTGTTGCAAAGTGTGTCGCTCCATTCTAGACTCAAATCCTCTCCTTTCATCTGCAAATTGTGCTTCTGCTAGCTATTAATGAACTTCATTTATTGATATCAGTGACTCAGTGGCAGAACTGGAATAAGAACTGGCATCTCCGATCTCCTAAACCTGTCTTCCGCCCCCTAGTCAACACTGCAGGCCTGGGCCACTGCCTCCTGCACAGAGACCTGCTAATCCAGGTGTTTTACAGGTCATTCTTCCCAGGCTTAGTCAGTACCCTACTCTATTCTGCAAGCTGAATCTTCAAGGAAAAGGAAAGCTTCACTGCTTGTTTGTTACATTGGAGATCATCTCAAACTTCTGCAAGGATAGCCTGAAGAACCCCCTAGGGTATCCAGTAAGTTGGTTCAACTGTCACAAGTGCCTAATGTATAGGAAATCCTCACAGTTGCACAGACTAAAAGTCATTTGCATTCCAGGGAAAGCTGGAAGAAGGCTGATCTGAGACTGAGTGAATCTTCAGTTATGGGAGTGGGTTTT
>JAYDZK010000001.1:55101216-55167073 GCA_034509185.1 Euphonia xanthogaster
TTTCTTTCTTTCTTTCTTTCTTTCTTTCTTTCTTTCTTTCTTTCTTTCTTTCTTTCTTTCTTTCTTTCTCTCTTTCTTTCTCTCTTTCTTTCTCTCTTTCTCTCTTTCTCCCTCTTTCTCTCTTTCCTTCTTTTTCTTCCTTCCTTCCACCACTTCCTTCCTTCCTTGCTTCCTTCCTTCCGCCACTTCCGCCACTTCCGCCACTTACTTCCGCCACTTCCTTCCTTCCGCCACTTCCTTCTCTCTTTCTCTCATTTTTTCTTTCTTTCCTTTCTTTCCTTTCTTTCTTTCTTTACTTTTTTTTAGCATCCTTCCATTTACTAATTGCCACCAAGTTTCATGTGAATAGGAAGCCTGAAAATAATTCTCATGATTATTCAATTTGAACATCTGGTATCATCATGAATGTAGCTGGTGTAATGAGCTTCTCTGCATTGAACATAGGCTGCGTGGTAAGGAAAGGACTTTGAAGCAACTGCACCTGAGTTAAACAGGTTTCGTAAAAGAGTAAATCTCCCTCCCAGTGTGCAGGGCCTAACTCCCACTAACATTAATGACAATAAACCCTTCTCATATAGAATAATTAGTGCCCTCAGAGTTTAAATTTGCAGATACCAAGGCATTCAAATGAAGTGTGCTTAGCACTTGAAAATAATGGGGAAATTTCTTCATTGTTTGATTGCATTCTGTCTAAAGGGGGAAAGGAAAAAAGCTGTTCATAGCTAGGTTAGCTTGTAATTGCTCCAAATTATGTATTTTTATACCATGCAAATTTTGTTTCAAGAGTTTATTCATGATACTTACTAGCCATTTTCAAGCTGTAAGCAAAGTGTGTTTTTTAAAAAAACTCAAGTGACATAGTGTATTTTTTGCAGGAATGAGGGAGAACTATGAAACAGGTATTTTTTAAAGAATGCATTATAGGAAGAAGACTGCTTTTAACTGCTTATATCAGACATATTTCTATGCACTTGTCATTGACATCTGAGCACTGCCTTGAAAGGCTACCTAGAAGAGAGGCTAGACAGTGTTAAAGGAATAAAGTAGATATTTATTAAAAGGCCTTTAAAGGATACACCTTGGGCAGTGCAAGAGCCCGACTGTGGCTCCACCCAAGGTGGACGCTGGGTCACGAGTTTTCACACTTTTATAAGTTTTGGTCCATTTACTTATTGGGGTTAATCGTCCAATTACAGCTTCAGGTTATGGAGTCCCATACTCCAGACTGCTCTCCTCAGTTCACTGTTTACTCTTTTTGGGCCTGAAGCTGCAAAGGTGTCCTTGGTTCTCAGGCTGGAAAAGGATTGTTTTGTCTGACTAAACTGTGAAGAGAACTTGCTAACACTTTATACGAAGTTCAGAGTTATGTACTAGTGCAATACAGAACATGAAAAATATCAAAGCTAAAACTTAAGGCATCACTATGCTGGTGATCAGGTATTTGATAAGTGTCCATAAAGAAAAGCAAGTGTCCTCTGGGAACTCAACACTATGGACCAAAACTGCTGTAGACATTGGATGACTCAGGGTCCTGAGACTGTGAAGTGGGCTCAAGAAGATGCCTCAAAGTGACCAAGGGGTACCTGTCAAGTCTTTCTCGTTCAGAAAGCTTCTTGTAGAATACAGAGAGAAGGGTCAGCTTGGTGCCAGAGATGTTGTTTATCACCTATTCCCTGTGTCCCTTCACCTCAGAATTCATACAGCTTGCCATAAGCAATGAGAGCTGTGCCTTCCTTCCCACCACCTTGCACAACTCCTCCAAACTTGACCTTCCCACACACCCCAAAGTGTGGGGCACACACACCCCCCACCATTGAGTGATCATAATGGGACCCTCATACTCTAGCACAAAATTAAATTTTCAGTGGACTGGCACACTAAGAAGAGCCTTAGAGGGTAAAAATGAATGAGGATCCAGTGGTCCTATCTAGTTATAATAGAATTACAGAATAATTTAGACTGGAAAGGACCTTAATGATCCTCTAGTTACCATTTCCCTGCCATGAGCAGGGCTGCCACCCACTGTATCTCCTAAGACCATCCAAACTGTACTTCTGCAAAGACTGTCTTCCTTACTAATGAAAAATGCCATTACTCTATAACTTACCCTGTTTTCAACAGCATCAAAACACAGTTCGTGTCCTTCCAGATCCTCCAGAAACATTTTTCCTTGCTGATTTTCCCCTGCTTGTACTGCTTCACAGTTCACCTATTTGAAAAACAAGCAGGCTAGCTAGAGGCCAGGGATAACTTCTATTGTTTGTATTTATAGTTGAGAATTTTGTGTCCTTATTTTTCTACAGTCACATTTGTTCAGTCCCTCAAGCTGAAAACTCTTTGAAGAAGTCACTGTGTCTTGCAAGATGGCTTTTTTGACATTGAAAATGGTCTGCAATGGGAGTGATGAAGCAAATTACCTTAATATCCATTATCTTGACATGTTTTGATGCTTCTCTTTTTGCTGTTATCAAAAGGAACATTATATCATTTAAAGCCTCATTTTCAAGTCAGGAAATCAGGATAATGGCTTTAGTAGAACTCAGATGGCAGGAAGGTTTGGGAGTAAGCTCTTTCTCTGTTTTCATCTGCCTCACTATATCAGTGCATCAGTTACAGTTCCAAAACCCAGAAAAATTCTGCCAGTTAGACCAAAGTCTGGACAAACGTCATAGAAGTTCTGAGTTTTATGATCTATTTCTGTACAAATATAGAAGAATCTATTGGAAATATAAACTATAGAAGTTCTGCTAGGAGGACATATGGAAAATCTTTACTCTGAATTTACAGGCAGGTTTTCTGTTATTGTTTTTAGTGTCTGTCATTTGTTTTTCAGATACTACTTTCAGATTTCTTCAGGGTCTCGAGATAACCTACTGATTATGCTTTTCAACTCAGTGTGTCCTCAGTATGCAAATTAGTAGACTGTCATTAGCATTAACTGTAATGTTATTAGGGCATCATCTAATGAGAAATCCACAATGCAGGTGTGCACTAGTAGAAACAATAGAAAATTTTGAATTCTGCCTAACGTCCTCAATAAATAAATGCACTCGGAGATGTGGGGTGTTAGCTTTATTTCCTGGCCACTGTGACATGATGTGGGTCATGAAAGACTACAATTACCCTGTAGCACCTGTGAGGACTTCCTCTGCTTTGGCTCCTATGGGCATTGATATGTATTAGGTTAAAAGCAGTTACTGAGTACCAGCTGAAAGTGAAAAGATTGGTGCAGGTCAGAAAGAAGACACTCTCCTAACTATCCAAGGTAGACACCCTAGAAAAATAAATTGCTTGCTTCTTCTGAGACATCTATCAATGAATATGTCCTTAGATTTCAGGGGATTTCTAATCAGCTGGTCATTTCTTGTACTAAAGAGGGTGTCTTTTTGATTTGGATCTAGTCTGGATCCACTAAATGGAGTCTATTTTGCTGCTAAGGCTGTTGCCAAATTGAATATAGCACTTCTGCCTCAGCACAAAGAAATCACACTAACCTCTTGGAAGTCTTTGAAATATCAGTGCAAAGGTTTCCCACACGTATACATGTCTAATCTTCCTTCAGCTGCTTCTCTGAGGCTGGCAGGTATCATTTTGCATCCCTCAGTGAAAATGCTGTAAAGAGAATATTGAGCTGTTTTCCAGCTGTGTTTGTTTAGGTAGGAATATTTTCTTCTACTTGCAGCACAGGCAGCTATTTGGGATTGTTGTTAGTTTTCTTTTGATATAGATTCCTTGTATTTAGTTCTTCTGTAAATGTTTTCAGCATTCACTGTCTTTTATCCAAAGATTTTTTTTTTAGTGTGCCTCAGAAAGGGATTTTGTAGATGAGTAACTGAACTACCAAATGTAAAATTGCTTGAGATGAGATGAGATGAACAATTTTTTTTCAACTAAAAAATCGACATTCATCAGCTTTTTCAATGAACTCTTAGCAAAAATTTATGCAAAATTTAAAAAAAAATACTTTTTAAAATGCAGGTTCTCTTTCCCCCCAAAATCTCCTCTATTTTTAATTTAATATTCAATCAAGTGCCTTTCTCTATATCCTATATAATAAATTGCATATCATTATATATAATGGTTGTAAATGAAATGTAATTTTAAATAAATTATAGGATGTTTTTAGAATAGAATAGATGTTTTGCTCGGAATAAAAAGAGGCATTGATATAAATTCAGAGTTATTTTAATCTTGGTGCACTAAAACATAAATATCTTAAAAATATAGCTATGTTAGGTCAGCACAAAGAATGTGTCTGATTTTGTTTAAAACAGTGTTGAATGAGCTGGACACCCTGAGGTCTCTCAGATGTCTTCTTTTTGTCTTTTTCTTTTTTTCTGTTAACCATTCTGTCCATACATGTTGGGAACTAATTATTTACAGCTTTAAATTAAATAGCAAAGTATATAAAAATAAGTTAATGTCATATCATTTATGGACTCTTGTCTATAACTAATTCATTTTAAAGTTTGTGGCCATTTAATACTGTTACACTGTTAGTATATATGTTGCACCTTCCTTATTTAAAAACATAGTTCTGCCTTGGACCCTGTTGCTATTTGCTCTGATATGAGTGGTTAGGATGATCACCCAAGGGTATAAAAATGTTGATAAGGCTCTGTACACCTGAGGGAATCCTGCCTATCAGAAATGTATCTCTCATGTATTCTTATTGTCTCATTTTAGGTGGTTTGGGATGTTTTCATTTTGTCTTAAAACAGATTGCAACATCTTCCAGGCATAGCCTTTTTCTTCTGGTGTGCAGAAAAGAACAGGGCACCAACCTTGGATGGAATTTCTTGATAGCACTGCGATGTAATTATTGTTATACAGGTTTTAATATTACATGTTACATATAATTTTTAAGTAAGGACATGATAGCATTCAGAGGTGCATCTCTGTTTTTGAACAGTAAAAACCTTCATTGCATTCCTACAGGATAAATGGACAGTTACCTTCACTGCTCCTATGTTTTGTGTCATTTCGTTGGGATAAGTTATTTTTTAAACTCTAATAGGTTCATCACATAAAGGTTACTTGCTTTTGTGAGATGCTGTGGCCCTTTTCATTTCTCCTATTTTGCTGACCCTGTAGCAGACATCTCTTGCTGTCTGTAGCCCCACTTAACAGCCTGAACTCACCTAGGAGTACAGAAAGGAGAAGTTCTCCAATTAGGCTGTAGTGAGGCACAGAAAATAGTCAAGCAGCCTTTCCAGATAAGCCTCAGCTCGATCTGGGTCAGAGCCCGCATTTCAGTGGGGAATACACAGGCCTCACACCGCCACTTGTACAGCAGCTCTCAGAGGTTTTTTGAGAGCTGGAGTAGATGATGAGCAGCAGGTGAACTACTGCTCCCGAGTCGCTGTGGAAACTTGAGTACATCTCTGATGGTCTCTGTTCCTGTTCTCAGGGAGCTGAAGGATAGGAAGTTTCTTGCTAGAATTTAGTGTAACATTTAAAAAAAAAACAACAAAAGGCATAAATTTTGTGAGTCTAATTGGTAGATGTAAGAGAGTACAAATGACAGAGAGACTTTTCACCAAGGGCTACAGTGACGAGACAAGGGGAAACAGTTGTAAACTGAAAGAGGGTAGGTTTAGATTGCATGTAAGGAAGAAATATTTTAGGATGAGGATGGTGAGACAATTGCACAAGTTGTACTAAATAATCTTTAGAGTCCATTCCAACACAAACTATTTAATTTTGACTTGAGATTTTTTTGGACTAATATTTCTGTTTGCTTGGCCTCTTACTATTTTTTAATCCTTTCTTTTGTTATAGCTTGTTGGCTCTTACAAAAATAAAAACTAAAAAAAAGTACTTCATCCTCTCATTTGCCCATTGGACTCATCAGTGCAATTTATTGAGGGTAAATTTTGTCATGGAAGGATGATTACATGCTTTTCAGAACAATTTAATTTGATGTAACAATACTGTAACTCTTGCTAAATCTTGCAGAGATTCTGTAAAATATCCAAATTAAGCACAGTAACCAATCCATGTCTGTATTCGAATAGTAGCTGACTGTACTTTATTTTGAATAATGCATTTGCACTACTTTAAAATTAGCAAAAATTACCTGAAATTAAGGTAGATTTTTCCTACCAAAGATAAAACATTTTTATTGCTAAGGAAATATTGTGACATTCTACCTAATTGCTGGTATAATTTCACGAATGTGCTGAATCATGTTATCATGGGGAACAGGGGACTCCTTATCTGCAGAAGGTCTAGTCAAGAGGTGCCTAGTATCAAATGGAGTTAATATGCAATTTCATATAATTTGGAGTTTAACCATATTGCTGTTGTAGGTGGGCAAAAAAGAATTCTGTGATACCAAGCCTGAAATCATTTAATCAGGAATGTAAATCAGTTATGTGGTTCAGTTACCAAATGTTGATAGAACCAGCCACAGTAGATTGTTGGTTTTTAATTACAGCTGCTCTGTAATGTTGTTGTGTCACCAGGTTCCAAGAAAGAAAATAGCATGGTATGGCAGTTTGTTATACCAAATGACCACTGCTCCTGCCAAATATAAATACTGCCAGGAGTGGGTTCTTCTATAGGATGATAGCCACATCCCTAATTAAGGAATGCCACCTTTCCTTATATGTATTTATGTTCAGATAATTTATTTAAATAATGTTCCTAGTACATGCTTTATAGCCTTCTGCCTTTTGCTACACAAATTTTAGCTTATATTGCAAACTGTGCAAGTCATTTGGTAAATGTAATTTCCATCCCTGCATACTAATCGATTTCTTCACAAACACCTGCTATCAGTTATGATAATAAAAATGCCATTCTAAATTGAAAAGGGGCCAAATGGAGCTTCCTAAGGAAATGACTTAAGTGTCTTTCAATGCCTTTAATGTAGTAATGTTCTTGTAGTGCCAACACTTTTTTCAGCATTTGCATTTTATATAATTTTTTTCTATTATATCATTTTTCTGTCTAAATGGTTCCTCATAACTGTTGCTGTGAAGTACTTCATAGCAAGGCTGGAGAGAAATTTCTGTGTTTCCTCTCTCATGGGACTAAATCCAGCAACTCTACATTGGGAAAATTCCTTAGCACAGACCTGATTGGAACATCTGGCCACTGTGCAAGTATAAATACTAAATGGCTGTATCAGTTCCTATAACATCACTGGGAAAACATTGTAAAGTTGGTGAGTGCCTTGCCCTTGGACTGCATGCCAGTTTCTTCCTAAAATATAAGCCTAAATTTAGCAGCCAGATTGCAAGTAGAATTTGAATTATCCAGGGTCACTTTATGACTTCTTCCATCCCAGGAAATAACCTTCCAGCAACAATCCTTGCCAGAACCTAATCATTTTCAGCTCTGCTGGGTCTTGTCTCAGCTCTGAAATGTCTCACTGGCATTCAGCTGTATTGTCATCTCTCCAGACAATGTCCTCTGTATTATTTGAAAAGAAACAACCCATTTCACTGATTTTTTTCACATTTTCATTTTCTCTTAGCTCTAGCCGCCCAAGCATACGCGCTAAAGGAAGAGAACGATAGTCTCCGATGGCAGCTGGATGCTTACAGGAATGAAGTGGAGCTCCTGAAGCAGGAGAAAGGACAGCTCTTTCGAACAGAAGAAAGCCTTACGAAGGACCAGCAGCTGCAGTTCCTACAGCAGACAATGCAAGGCATGCAGCAGGTATTGCTGAGGAAGAAAATAAAAGGTCTTCTGTTTTAAAAAAGTGGTACCATGGGGCTCTGCTGTACTCAAGACTAATCATTAAGGTCCTGATTTCTTTTCAGAAAATCACGGGGACTTAGATGGGGGAAGAGGGAGGAGAGTTTGGGCATATATTTAGGCATAGTCATTTTAGGAATTCATAAACTGCAAACCCATTGATCATTCAAGAAAATTCTTTATGCATTTGCTAGTTATGTGCAAATTTCTCTTTTCACTTAATCCAACTGGCCCTGATATTGTACAGAAATTTTTTAAAAATTGTCTAATGTATCATAATCAGTGCTCTGTGGTGTTTTCATTTGCATTCATCTGCATCTTTTTTTCTGCTATTGTTTGAGAATGACTGAGACATCAGCGTGCCCAGACTACTCTCCTTAACTTGCAAATTGTTAGCAACATCAGTGCTATTTCCTGAGCTATTATCATTTATGCTGACCCATGGATGTAACCTTTTCATTCAGACAGTTTTTAAGTGATTTAGTGCAGCAGAAAAGCTTTTTCTCTGACACCAGTCAACGAGAAACCGCACTGTCTCCCTGCAGGGGCAAAGGGTGTCAGTTTATCATAATTATTATCCCTTATTTGTTAGTGTGCTCCTGACACTGTGCTGGGTGAGTCTTGGCAAGCACATCCCGACTGCTCCCACTGCGTTGTCTGACGTGTTCGCCGACACACAAGCAGCCCTCACCCAGCGTGCATGTGTGCAGCAACTTCTCTGCCCAGGCACTTGTGTTCAGCTGGTACGTGACAGACCACAAGGGCAGTGGCTCAGCACAGTGCTGGGCTGTGCCCCCAGCTGGAGTGGAGCTTCTCAGCCTGGCACTGCGGAGGTTAAGTTTGCTTCCTTCATCTGTAGCACCACTCACACTCCTCTGTCACCCCTGGTCATTAGATTCCAGAAGGGGACAAGTTGTACCCACTTCCAGACTGTACTAAGCTGCTTTTGTATGGCAAAACCCAGGAGATACTCATTTACATATGAGCTGCCTCGTTGGGCTAGGAATTGCACAGCTGTCCTGGTGCCCATTGAATCCAGCAAGTCTGCAAATCCCAGCCAACACCCAATAACAAAGCACAAGACAGCCCTACACACATATTGATATCAACACAAGCCCCTTCAAGCCTGCAAATTTTTACAAAATCAGAGTGATTTATTGTGTGGTGGAATAATTCTGACCAAAATACTTTAAAAGTTGAAAATAAGTAATTAATAATTCCTGAAGGAAATCTTTCCCAGACTTCAAAATTAAGTGATTACTCAAAAATACTTAAGGTTTCTGTATACTTTAGATAAGCCTGAGGTGTGTTCATGATCTTATCCTTATATAAATCGATACTTAAATATCACTTGTTTTAATAAATTTAACACCATATGTAAAGATTGTGCTGAATTTAATCCTGGTGCTAATTCTCCATTAAAATTAGTGAAAAGGAGGCATAAAATACTACTAAATAAAAAATCTGGAGCCCTTGCACCCATTTGGCATTATTATAATTTTCTGTCTGGGATCTGGATGCAGCATAATCAAGTCTGTAGAATATAAATAGATTTTTATTGAACTTCGAGCAAATGCTAATAATGCAAATCAATAACACAGAGTTACTGACTTATCTCTCTGTTCAGCTGGCCATGGACACTGCAGTCCCTACTCCTCTGAGAGTTTCTGTGTTCGTGACAGTTTTACTGTGAGGTTCTCAATTTTTCTAGTTTGCCATCTCAGGGTCAGACCTACTTGCTCCCAATGGGATATAATTAGAGATGGCCCAAGGAGCTGGAGAAGACACTGCAGATAATCCAGTCTGACAATATGCTGAGGAGAGCAGCAACACAGAAGCACGGGAGGTGAAGTTCAGAATATTTGGTGGGAAATTATCAGTTAGTTAAGCAACTGGATGATGGTTCTGGATTTCAGTAATTAGCCACAGTCATGACATCCCATAACCTTTGTGATTTTCATGCAGTTAATGCATGAATATGTAGAAATAAACCTTTGATTTAGGTAGACTCAGTTTTATCTCAGCTTGGTTTTGTAAGTGTTGAGAGATGACAACCTTAGCTGAAATCCGTCAGTGTAGCAGGTGCTCAGCATCTATGGAAATCAGTCTCACTATGAAATATTAAATATATATCCAGGACTTGAGTATAAATAATTTAACAAGAAGACCTGTATTCCCTTTTATCCTTTTGTATATATTAAAATTAATTTCAGACAAGGTAAACTGAATGCCACTGAATTCCTGAACCCTTCATATATGTCAGCATTGAAAAACATATTTCTCCTTCTTCTTTTCTCCTCATTCTCCCCTATTCTTTCATAAACTTCTTCTAACTCTGAAAACTAGAGAACAAGTGATTTGAGCTGCAGCCTGAAAAGCAGATTTATCTGAGAAAAATTAGATGCATTTTCAGAATCAAGACATTTTTTGTAAACATATTTGGTGCCAAACAATCGCAAATAACAGACCACCGATGTATTTTTAATGTACTTCTACCATCTGGATGTTTTTCAGGATTCTTCCCTGTGTTTGCAGGACCGATGAAATGAATGTTTATTTTCTCTTCCATCACTCCTACTGATCTAAAGTAGCATCAGGAAAATCACACAGATGTTTGCTCATGAAGTGTACCTTATGGGCAGTAGTAGCAACCTCCTTCTTTGCTGTGTCTAAAAAAAGAAAATCCTTTGGACTAATGACATTGAACTTATGGGGTTTTAGTCAGCTTCCTCCAAAAAACTGTGTCACAGTTTAATTTCATACCCACTGTGAGATCTCAAACAAATGGAAATAATGTCTTGTATCCATGGTAACAAATGAGATACACTTTACCTGATTTTGAGATGGAAATTGAATTAACTTGTCACTGCTGCATAGGTGGTATTGCCTTCAATTTATTTCTATATGAGAACACTCATACCAAGACGATCACTTTTTGAATGGCTCTTTTTCCAGCAGTGTTTGGTATGCTCTAAAAAAAGTCTGTGATCACAAGAAAGGATGTTTTAGTTGTAACTATTTTTGCAGCACTTCACAGCACAGCTGTAAGAATTTTTTTAATCTTGCCTCTCTGTCTGAAATGTTTCATCAGATACATGACTATAGGTAATGCAGAAAATAACACCTAGAACTGTTGCTTAATGGTTGAATTTATAAGCCTCAATTTTCAGTGGGTATATAATTTCTCCAAATTTTAACCATATAGTTTTAGCATATTACATGTGGAATAGCAAGCAGAATTCTTTTCAAAAAAACCCTCAACATAATCTTTCAGCCATTCCAAGAAGAAAGCATGGAAAATATACTTTCATTGTATATTGTCCATCAAGTATAATTCTTGAAGAAATGCACTTGCCACCTTTATTTGCCACCTTGCTTTGAAACCAAGGCTCAGAATTTGACAGTGAGTCTCTATTGAATTAATGATGTGGTTCCCAGATCCTTTATACAATCTGTCTGAAACTGATAGTGTTAGCAAGCCTTTGAAAAAATGTCAGTTTTCCACAAAGGAGATGACACTCATTAGTATGTGTCTGAGTAAATTTTAGATTTTTACTGGTCATCCAGGATTTTTCACGAACAACTTCCACAAGAGTGCAATGCTTTAAGCCTCAGGTTAATCCTGAGTCTACACAGCACATGTCCTTTAGCATGACTCTAATTTAACAAGTTAGCTCTACCTTTTTGTCAGGCTTAACTGGCCAAGGTGTGGGGCCATGCTTGTACAGCTGTGCTGATTCCTGAACTGGTACTTTTGCCAATGGGCTGGTAATTTTGCATGGTGCTTAACTGCATCATGTAAATGTAGGATAATGTTCTTTCCTCTCATAACTCCCCAAGCATGATGGGCTGAATTTAGCTCCCGCAGGCAAGGGTGTCATCCACAAATCCCCATTTAAACTGTGCTCCATAAATGTTATGTCCAGGAAATATATACTGGTGCCTACAGTTCTGCTATTGCACATGCTGAGATGTGCCATTTAAGAGGCACCTCATTGCCTCCATCCCCTGAGGGGCCTGAATCACTGGCTGGGCTTGGGACCATACTCCTAACACACAGTGACAGCACAGGCTGTCACCCTCTTCGCTGGCAGGGGTGCATTAAAGCCCAGCCACGGGGTTATTGCAGCAGCAGGGGATGCATCACAATGCCTCTTTTAAAATTAGTGCTCAAGCTGGAAAGCCAGAACAAAGGGAACAGTCGTGTGTGGTGGGTGTAGGGCTGACATAAAGGCAGACACACTGCTGTGAGTGCCACCAACTCAGCTCAGCATGTCTCAGCAGGAGACTGAGCATATTCTGGCCCTGCTGATGACCCACATGGGTGTCACTCTGATGCAGTGTGATAAGAGTCCACTTTGGTCTTCTCTTCTTTTTCTCCCTGGACAATATCAATTTAATGTGAATTGCAGTGCAGATTGTGAACCTGAACACTTGGAAGTCAGGAGCTGCCAGAACCACTGCCTGTGTGTTTTACTCTGTATACCTCAGAGACCCTTCCCTATTTGGTGCTGCAGGCAGAGAGCACACAGTTAATCATCACCTGTTCAGTATTTTCCTGTCCTTGCTGTTCAATATGCAGCTCAAGGTCTTTCTGCAAAGGCCACATTGCTTCTGACATTTCCTACCTACTGAGGACTTTCTTTTGCAGTTTACTAATAATTTAACATGTAAAATAAATAGCACATGCATCTGAGACTGATACACCTCTTTAAAGAGCTCTGATGAATACCAGATGACTAGCAATCATAAAATCACAGAATTATTTAGGTGATAAAGGACTTTTAAGATCATCAAATCCAACAATTAACCCAGTATTGCCCAGTCCACCGCTAAGCCATATCCCTAAGCACAGCATCTACATATCTTTTAAACACCTCCATGGATGGTGACTCCACCACTTCCCTGGACAGCCTGTTCCAAAGCTTGACAACCCTTTTGGTGGGGAAATTTTTTCTAATATCCAGCCCTACACCTCATTTCAGGCTTTCAATGTTCATGCAGGGTAGGACTGTTTTGTCTGTGATATGCATCACTTTTGTGGTTGGGAGGGTAGGAATTGCTGTTGGAGTGCATTGCAGCTCCCTTCTTACACTCGTTGCTCCCTCAAAGGAGGGTGGTCAGGGTACATCTTTGGTGGTGCAGACTGTGGGGAGCACACATTTTCCAGAGTACCATCACTGGGAGACAGATTACAACCATTTTATCTAATTGAGGTGTCACAAGAGGCATCTATCAGCTTTTTCGGCAAGACCATGTACCTGTAAAATGTAGTAACTCTTCTGAGTAAGGTAACTGTTGTTAGCTTCACTATGCTGCCTTTGAAATTAATTGGATTTCTACCATCCCCAGCCATTAGAGCAGAGACAATCCATTTTCAGATGGAGCTAGCAGTTTTTCTACAAACAACGATGGCACTTCTCAGGTCTTTCTTTCCCTTTTTTTCATAGCTTTTTCTCATACAAGTAGTAGAACTGAATATTCCCATAGTCCACACTCTTTCAGTGGGAGCAGAGACAAAAGGAACATTTCTGTGCGGGAGGTTGTAACAGACAGTAGGGCAGGGCATCATGAGGCTTTTTTCCTCATCAATCTTTTAACCAATCTGCCACCTATTAAGTTCCAATAAGGCTCAGCTGGCATTGATGTCTGCAGGTCTCAGATCTTTCACATGTGTTGTTAACTGTCACAGCCATTCCTTTCTGTCACTCACAAACATTCTGAAATGTCAGAAGCCACAGACACAGATGCTGGTGGCTGAAAATTGCTGAATCTGGTGCTGTGTAAGTGCCATGGCCATTATAACAATGATATACCTTTAAATATACAGGTTCTAGTAGCAGTTTAGTGCTGAAATTAAGATCATTGTTGAATAGATGGAGCATGTTATGGCTATATTTATTAATATAGCCTAAGTGCAGAGGAGATTTGTAGCCTTTTTTTATTCCATCTACCTCTTGCTCACCAAACATCTATTCAGCATACAACCCAACCAATGTACTTATGCGCAGCTATAAACTGACTCTTCTCCAAAGCAGCATTAAAGAAGAATAAATATAAGGGATAAAAAAAAAAATATCCCTTTTATTTGCACTTTACCTGGTAAATAAACAGACCAGAATAATTATGTTGGAAATGCTTTTAATTGCTGTATGAATTCCAGTTAGATCTTTTTTCTTTTTTTTTTTTTTCATGTAAAAGTGGCACTTGAGTAGTAATGGTAGTACTGATGACCTTAAAGGCAATGGATACAAGTTAAGTGTGAGGGACTGGACCCAACATCCAGATGTTCACTTCCATGACTGTTCCTTCTCTCACCCAGTGGCTGATATTTGAAAACTGGTTAAGAAATACATGATCTCCCAGAAGAGAGAGAAATGGTCCTGTAAGTGTTGTCTTAGTTCACCTGGGCTTTTCAGGGCTCTGTACAGTCCAATCCATGTTTAAACCTTCCAGATAACGCTTACTCTTTGATTATATTAAAAAAAAAGGAGCAGCTGGAAATTAAGTGCTATTTATTTACCAGATCTCAGACAAGCCAAATGGCTTCTCTTCTCTGTTTAACAACCTTTCTTTATTGAAAGTAGTGTTTGATTTCCCACTTCTGCAACGATCACTTCAATAATTTTAGGGGAGTGTAAATAAGGGCCCACAGATACTTTTGGCACCATATTCCCCACAGCTGTTCTAGTTGTAAGATGGAGGAGAGTAGCATCTTTTTTCCTGCTAGTGCTGGTAAGGTTAGACTGAGATTGGCAGCAAGAATAAACCCTTCATAGAGAAATAATTGGGTGCACACATTTTATTTACAATATTAAATAAATCAACTAATATATTCATTAGCATGGTTGTGTACTCTGGTGGTGGTAAAGGACAAATCTTTTAAGTTTTACAGTCCAGTGATCTTACATGAATTTTTTAAAAGATTCTAAATACTAGCATTGGCTTGCTGATTAGAATTTCCAATTGTGTTTGATGCTATCAGTGCTAAGAACTCTGTTTCCATTACTAGGAATTGTGTTTCAGTGGAAATTACACTGGGTAAATTGATTCTCTTCCATAATATTGTTCTTCTAATTAAATTTTTATTCCCCATCAAAATAAATAAAATATTTTTTTCTTGAATGGAAAATCAAAATTTAAATGATCTGTTTTGGTTTGTTTAGAAAAGGCATGCTGTATCATGCTCATTTTCAGTCGCATGGAAGAAGAGATGGGATCACACTGCTCAAGTGCCATTAGCTGCTGAGGAGTTACCAACGGTGGATAGTACAGGTGAAAGGCTGGAGAAGAAGCTGTTGTTAAGACTAGATGATCACATCTTTCTTTGTCTGTTGGCAAGGTGCCAACTTATTGCCTTGTGGGACAGATATGAGGGCAGCAGGAACATGATGCTCATTTGGGATCAGCCCTCTTTCTTTGATCAGGATCAGGATCTACTCACCTGCTGTCAGTAAAGTCAGGGCTATGGGATATCCCAATCACCTCATTTAGCAAAGAGAGGAGGGAGCTTTATTGATGAGGTACAGTGGGTTTTTGTCAGGCTTCTCCCCTTTAAAGGCCACCACCAAAATAAAGGACCTTGTGTCATTTGATGTGAAACCCAGATCCCAGAGAGGGATCCCTGATGCTATAGAGCTAAGTGTCTTATTAGTATATTTAAATTCTGAGACAGAGGATTCATTCTGTAACATTCCTAAGGACTTGGTCTTTTCTTCATTTGCTGAAAAAGTCCATAGCTGACTGAGGACAACTTGTCTTTCTTGATGAGTAAGAGGTATACTTGAAAATTACTTGGCAGAGGAAAGCTGTAGACTGTCTCTTAAACTGTTCATCATATCACCCATGTTCTCCTTTGCTGCCCAGCCCTTAGCACTGCCTCTTGTAGCTGGTATGGCTGAATTGCTAAGCCTCACAGAAAAAGAAGAAATTGAGAGCTAATTCTCTGATATCTACCAGCTGTTCTCTAGAATCCTATAAAAAACCAAAGTCAGACGGTACATGTGAAGGCCAGGTACACCTCTCCTCGAAACAGGGGCATCTCTGGAGTTGTCTCAGTTTTGTTCAGGACTTTGTCCAGCTATGGTCCCAGTACCCCCAAGGATGGAGAGTCCACAGCTTCTCCGAGCCCTTGCTCAAGAGGTTGGCCACCCTCACTGTGGAATATTTTCCTGCTGTGTAATAAATAAAAGTTTCTTGCTGTCTGTTTGTCCTCAACCCTTACTCAAGAAAACCACCACCTCTGTAACCTCCCTTTAGGTAGTTCCAGTGTGTGTGTGTCCATCTGTCTTCTATTTTGCTTTATTTCTTAGAATACATGCCTGCCTGCAATGACTCTGAGCACTGTAGAGCTGCAGCAGGACCTCTGGAGTCTGTCTAATAGCAGGGGAAGGGAAGCATGGCAAACACCTCCCTAAGGAAGCAGCTGGACAGATTTGTTCTTTAGTGCCACCACATGCATTCCCTCATCAGGTGCGTGTCCAGCTCCTCGGCCCCCTCTGAGGTGGTTAACTTGCAGAGCAAATGTGTTCAGCGTGGTCTTTGCCTCTGGCCAGAGAGCCAGGGAAACTCACTGTGCAGGTGAATGCCCGTCAAACAGGACCTGGGCTGATCATCCACGTGTACCTCTTTAGCATCCCTCTTTCATCATTGGAAACCCTATTATCCATCCAAATAATGTCATCCATACAGCCAGGGACACAGCCCATCCCTGAGAGCTGGCAGGGATGGGAAACATTGCACTATTACACTGTTTTTTGTTTTTAATCCCTTTAAAAGCCCAAGCTGTACTCTTTTATTTTAATATTGCCTTGCTGCAACATGGCTAACTTCCTTGAGGGCTCATTTCTAAAGCTTCTTTGACTTGTCTTTCACATTCTCCTGTTTCCTTGGTGATTTGTCAGGCCTCATCAGCGTCTTGTTACTAATGCATATTTGCTCAGCTGGGAAGTCACTTTCTCATTATTCAAGCCTGCCATGCGCTGGCCATTTGTGATATGAAATCTTGTCTGTCTTGCAAAAAGAGAAAGACACTCTTCCAGACAGGCCATGGGAGTACTGGGAGAGGGATTTGTATTTTTTTTTTTTTTTTGCAAATGGTTGATTTCATTTTAATTCATATTTTCTTTTCCTCCTGCCTAAGGAAGATTCTGAAAGGAAAGGTTTACCATCCTTCCCCTCTGTATTTGTTAACAGCTTCTAAGAATTTCAAAACATTCATTTCCTTGTGATTTTTCTCATTTTCCATTTGGCAAACTCTTAACTTCTTTTTCTTTATATAAGATGGAACAAGGTTTTACTTGGGGAAAAAGAAAAAATATAATAGATCAGAAATTGCTACCGTAAGTTGAGTGCTTTAATTTTTAGGTGAACTCTGCAGTCATTTGAATGCTGTGGTTTCATACTTTTCAGATCTCTGATTCTTGTGTAGTTTTGGGGCAAGTATTTTCCACAAGTGAGTTCTGCTTCCCAGGGTTACTGTTTTACATCTAGGCCTTGGTTTCTTTTGGACTGAAAGAAGTAGCATTGATTGGGATTCAGCCTGCCTGTTTGAGACACATAAGTTCCACCTTCTTTTTAGGCACTTGATGAATCTATTTTTCTTGTACAGGGATATATTTGCTATAGATAATAAGTGGAGAGTAATATGAGTATGTTTCTCTTACACATTATATGAGCAGGAGAATCTAGTTTGCCTGAGTTCACTGTGTGTTGAAGACAATCATTCAACTGAGTTGGCTCAGTTAAGCTGTGTAAGAGCATCTCTGTTTGACTGATACACTGATTTCAGAGACCTTTAACAGAGATCATCTCTGGACATTCTGCAGCTACTCCATAAATGGGAGAGTCTGTGCCTCCTTCCTGTGGCTGAACTGGCTGGGTTTGCTGAAACTGCCTGCACAATCTGTGATCGACCTCAGCGCTCCCACCCCAGAGGTGCTCCTTTGTCTGCTCCTCCTTACTGCCCTTTCTTTAAGATCTTCGTAACCTTTTCATACTTCATTTCAAGCAGCTGTAGAGAAAATCATAAACAAAATAGCAGGGGCAGGACCATTCAGCAGTATAACTGTTAAACTTGTGGAAAATGCTGGTTTTCCTTTTTCATTATTCTGTCAGCCTTACAGCATCCTAAGTACAGCCTCGGGCCCTTCCGGTCGTTTCTGATCTGCCTCCCTTTTCTTTGCATGAAAAGTTGTTGGTTTCATGCTGGAAATCATGCTTTCCTTATGGAATCCTTGTCTGTCCAACTAGGCTTGGGATGTGACCACACTTCTAGGTAGGTCCATATTTTATATTCAAATCCACACTGCCTTTTGGGGAGCAATGAAGAAAGGTGGGCAAGGAGAAGGAAAGGAAAAAGAAGGAGTATTTCATGGCTGCACAGTGCTACACAGCAGCAAGCTATTACTTTCCCTTTAGGACCTCTCATATATTCCAAGGCAGTGTGTGCTGCTCAGTCGTTAGCATTCGTAGCCACACTGGCACTGCATTGTACACAGCCTGAGTAATTCAGCTGGCTCTAATAATGCCATCTATATTTAATGTTTCAGAAGCTGTGAAGATTGGTTTAAGATGGTAATTTTCTGTCTGTGCTTTTGAGATCTATGCAATATGGGTGGTACTGAACTGTCTGTGGCAGAGATTCAGCATTAGAATCGGAATGTGGGGAAAAAAATCAAAATAAAACACACACCCTCTTTCACCCCACATATTGAAATTAGCTACCTGCTTATTATGTACAGGGAGGATTTGGTCCTCACTACAGAAAGAATAGTGATATCTACCATTTCTATGCAGACCAGTTCCAGAATTGCCACTGGAAGCAATGTCTTGCATTATTTGGGGGGGTCTAAAATGCATTGATTGATCTCTGGACAGGCAACCAGGATGCTAATTCTTTCTGGCTTTCCCATCTCCTCTCTGGAAATACCAATAAGAGGATATTAGTGATGTCTGCCAGTCTGATCTGGTCCTACTACACAACTCCATCTCCTAGGGTCAAGCTGGCAGCCGTGGTGACAAACGCTTTTGGTTGCACGTAGACCAGCTGAGCTTCCAGGCTGCTACTGGTGGAGCTCTGCAGGTGTCTCTCTTCAGGATCATCAGAGCTCTGATGAGCTCTGTGATGTGCTTTTCCACTTCCTGACACTTGCATTTTGGTTCAGGGAAAAGACGCTTCTATAACATGAATGGCAGCCTCACAGACCCAAAGAATTGCACAATGGGGACATGGAATAAAGCAGAAATATGAGCCAGGTATTTCCTGGCTGTATAGCCATGAAATCAGTTCTTTGCCTGATAAAACTGGGTGACTTCTGTCTGAATGCTGTGTCACAAAGCTGGGAGCATCAGGGCTTAAAGGGAATGGCCAGAGATGTGAGACAAGATTGAAAGAACAGACACTTGTATAGCTGTGGTGACCATCAGTATAGTAGGTCAGTTTCCTACACAGGGAAACTCTGGCAGAAAGGCTGTGTGAGATGGCAAAGAAGGTGGAACAGTATCAGACAGCATCATTATTGAAACCAAGGATATTTTTTTATTTTGATTGATTGTGGGATATAGCTGCAAGAAATTTGAAGGGCAAAAGAAATATCTGTAGGATCAATTTTTAATAAGTAGATTTATGTATGAAAAACAAAGTAATTCTGAATAATTAATACCTACATCTTGGCATCATTCATTATAATGTTTATGGAAATCCTGTCTGTTTATAAGCAGGCGTGACAGCAGTCCCTGTTATGAAACTTGTCTCACTTCTGCCAGTGTAAGATCCTTTTCCCATTTGCTTCTAACTTTGCCAAACAACACGTGCTTGTGCTTAAAATTTTCAGGCTGTTTATCTGTCTTAGGCTGATATTTTTTTCAGACACATTTATTTCTTTATTTTTCAAAATTAGGCTGAAGGAGAAAAATATGCTGTTTGGCAGGTATAACTCCTTGTTACAACTTCTTGGTTGCAGCATCAACCACTCAGGAAAAAGAAATATGCAAACCCGATCCATGCAAAATTAGCAGGTTCTGCAGCTTTTAGAGATAAATATGAGGGAGAGAAAAAGAAAGTTAAACCCCCAAGGCATGCTCCAAATTTTAAATAATTTTGACATCTCTGGAGGTTGAATGGTAAAGTCCCAGTCCTGTGAATGAAAAACCTTATGTATGGATGGGAATAGGATATCTTAGTTACTCTGCTTTCCACCCCTGTGAAAATAGGACACATTTACTGTCTTTGGGGCCTATGCACACACAGTAAACCTTCAACAGTTGACAGTTTAACCACTAAGACAGCTAGAAGGTTTTATCTCATATCAAGCGCTTTGTAGTTCATACTCCAATAAGAATGCACACTCTTTTACCCCAGGGAAACTGAGAATGTTGGATATTTTCCTGGGATTCCTGTTCCTCGCTGGTCCAGAGCCAAGTACAACGACGCAGAACATCACATCTCCCTCTCTCTCTCATGCTCTCAGTGTCTTCCACACCAATTCCTCCCATGCTCAGACAGTTTTGGAAAAATTGCCTTAAACAAAAAACAGCAAAAGTCAGGGTCAAAAGAAGAGATATATAATTAGACTAAATCACAGTGGGAGATCACAGTGGGAGATGTGAAAACAAAACAGCGGAAGTTTGTGAGCTGGTCTGCAGTAAGTGAAACATGGCCATGGAAGAACCATGGGGAGGGGGTGGGTGGGATAGAGAAGGATGATTAAGTTCAGTTGCGTAAACAAGTTCAACCCAAGACTCAGTCTTGGTTTCCTCTTTGTAACAGTCATTCTTTAGTGAAAGATTATTCAGGGGCAAGATGAAATGAAAACTCACTTGGGATCTTCCAGATGTGATTTTATGTTGTTCAAAAGGATGGCCTGTAGAGTTTTTCCCAGAAGCTGGAGTAAAATTCTCTCAGCCAGGATGAAGGTGGAGTTTGGCCACACTGGTGAGAAATAACTGCTCAGAGAAGACTCTCAAATGGGGGCTAAGACTCCTTTCTCATGATATGTTCAGGTGTGTGAGGTCAAACAGGTTGAAGCTGCAAAAGAGAGGACATCTCACCAGCTGCTATTAGGCAGGTGACAGTCTGTTTATCACCCTGCTTCAGGTAGCGACCATTGAGAGGCCTTATGGCATCTTTCTGGTGTCTTGTTCTCTGCTTCTCTTCTGGGGACTAGAGTCCATTCTCTCTAAATTGCAGACATCAGCTAGAGCTATCCTAGGTGCACCTTAAAGGTATGTTATAACCTGAGTTTTCCTGGGGTGACTAGATGGTCCCTTCTGCACAGGAACCTGCATGGGTATTAGTGTGTGACCTATGGCAGTGCACACAAACCCAGTGTCCCTGTTCAAGAAATATCAAAGCAGAGTTTCCCACACAAAAGTTGGTGGGGTTTGAGCCTCAGTGGAAGAGACCTAATTTCATGGAAAAATCTTGAGATTCGAAATGATCTTGTGCTGTGGTAGAGTGAAAACACAAAGCAGAGTGTTTCTTGAAGGCTCCCAGGGAACAGTCCAGGCGGCATGATCCATCAAAAAGCTAACCAACTCCGCTGGACTGTAGTGTGTGAGATATAATCAGACATATACCCACGTGTATTTTTACTTCAGTGGCTGAATTAATCCATCATACTGATGTTCACTTACAACAGAAACACACTACCAATAACTCCACCAGTCCCTGAAATGTCATCTGTTTCCAAGTCACTCTGAAAACAAATGCTGACACCATGTCCTTTGATGCCTGGGACTTCCAGTGCAGTGGAACAAGGCCAAGACTTTTTTCCTAGGTTTTCTGTCTGTAACTTACCAAGAGGCTGAACACCTGCATCATCAGTTTGAGTCAGCCACCAGCCCTAATCAAAACCATAAACTAAGCTTTAGATGTACGTACATGGTTAAATCAGTAGTGCATGTTAGTGAAGCAATTAGTAGTTCAATTATTCCTTTAAATGGAGTGTGCTAACAAGCAATATGTTGCCCCAGAAAATCATAGTTTCCTTTCTTATTCACAGAGAGAAAACACATAAAGTCTTTGCTTAACCTGCTTGTCTGCTCATGCATCCTCAGTGTCTAACATTCTTCAAATCAGTGCAAAAACATATAAGTATTTCAGAATTAAATCTACTGACCTGCTCTTGACACTCACAATAAATCTTTGCAGAATCTAAAGCTAGGCAAGACCAGGGGATGTGGGCTTTCAAATATGCTCCTTCATCTCAGAATTCTCTTCATAAAAATAGATTTTGGTCATAGCTTTTTGTTTTGACAGTAGATCAGCAGTCTCCCTGGCTGATATATTGACTGTAGGGCATCAGTCTTCCTGATCTAATAAAATATTGCAGCACAAGACAAAAAAAAATTTAAAAAAGGGAAAGCTTTTGTGTTCTTGGCAAGTCAGTCTGAAGGCTTTCTGGAATATTGCTTTGCATAGAATGAAAATGGCTGTGGGCCAATGACTAATTATATTAGAGGGCTGTGCTTTTAAATTATTTATGTACCATAGTGTTTACCCCAGTCTTATTAAAACCACCACATACACTTCTACAAATAAGATTTTGGTTCAGACGAATGTGACAGTCACTCTGTGGGTGACATACTGTACCAGGAGTTTCTGCTTTAATGTAACAAATAGCTCAATGCACATTAACAGATGCATTACTCGTGGTGCGCTGCCGCAGAAGGAGATGCAGATGAAAACGATTTACCTCTGGTCCATTTAGACATAGCAGATTATGCAACAAAAATAAATGTAGGAGCAGACTGCAAAGCATTGTTTGAAATGAGGATTTGTCAAACTGGGGATTTTAAACTGCTTTGGATCCAGACGAGGCTAACCAGAAACTTCTTTTGTTTGTGCAGCAATTGCTGAGCATACAGGAAGAATTAAATAACAAAAAATCTGAACTGGAGCAAGCAAAGGAAGAGCAAACGCATACACAGGCAATGCTTAAGGTCCTGCAGGAACAGGTGAGTGACTTTGGCAGGAGAAAAATGCTGGCTTAGGCATGCTAAGGGGAAGGAAGGCAAAACCATGAGCTCTGAAAGTCTCATGGCTTCAGCTCCAAAATCTGTAGGAATCTAACCACAGAATATGTTGTGAGCAAGACCTAACCTCATGCGTCCTGTCTGTCTGCTCTGATTAGGCTAACAGAGTTTCAGATAATAGAGTGAAAATGGACCCTTACTTTATACAATCCAATATTGGATCTCATGTCTTGAGTAGTATTTCCTCTTATGTATTCTACATAGATATCAGTGATAAGTGGTTTTGCTCTGAATTTTAAAAAAAATGTTGGGGGAGTTAAATATAGCTGAGCCAAAACAGCTCTTCCTTTTAAGAATAGTGTTGAAAAAAACATTTTGGCATCTCCTGTGTAATTCACACAAGCATGAGTATATAAAAAACTTACAATAGCATTATCATAATGGCATTAAAAATGTAGTTATCAATGCACTTATTTAACCAGTGAGAATCAAATATGATTATCCCACCTTCTTTGATACTAAGCTGTGCTATGACACAGAAGTATATTTGACAGTAATGTTTTTATAAGGATGGTAAGATGGATAGCTACAAGGCAAAAAGCAGGTCTGGCCCCTAAACCTGTAAATCTAGAGAAGAAACAGCGCTTTATGTGCAAGCAATTTCAGCTAAAATATTTGATGGCTTGGTTAAGTATTTGCTGTTTAAGGTCTGGGGGATCTGAATTGCTTCAATGGCAGAGATTCAAAATATTGTTGATTCTAATGTTCAAGATTTTTCATGTATGTCTGAATATGTCTGCATTCAGATTTATACATTTAATGTGCACATTAGGAAAAGTAAATTATGTTTATTTCTGGTTTTTTTCTGTTCATTATGAAAGCTAGGACATTGTTCCACATTTAACAGTTATCTTTGAATATATCTGATGACAAATGTATTCTACAAATTAGTAATTTAGATTTTGGAAGCTTTTATGTTCTTTTCAGTTATGGTCACAGAGGTAACCTGAATGAAAGCTGAGGCAAGACTGTAATACAGAAAATATCATGAGGAAGAATGGATTTGGTAATGACAGAATCTTTATGAACACAGATTCCACGAGGTCTCTTGAGTTAATTGGATCTCATTTCCATTTTCACATGACTTTTAAGGTATAGCATTATAAAGTGCTTTAAAAAAAAAAAAAGAAAAATAAAAATTGCATGAAGTTATTTTATATCTTTGTAGCAATTATATGCTGCAAAAACATATAGGAAGATCTTGCAATGTGAGGCCCAGTAGGGACCACCAGGGCAGACTGCTGAATCTCTGCAGACTGTTGCTAATTGCGAATCAAATGTGCACTCATGCTAGGCACATAGGCGAAACAGTAGCTGGAAGAAAGGCAGGCTAGATCTGCATTTCTCTTGAGAATTAGCTCTGAAACACGCCTGAGGCCAAGACTGTAAGTAGCCAGAATTCCTGAAGAGTGCTAGGCAGCCAGTGTGCTCCTCCAAGAACCTTGAACGAGTTCCAAAAGTTTCCAGAACAGCAGAAGCCTTAGCAGTAATGACCCCCACTTGCCAAGACTCACAGCTTTCCTTTACAAGCACCAAGCTTATCTGTGTGTTTTATCCACAATGGGTATTGAAAATCATGCAGCCAAGCCAAGTAAATAGAGCATTTCTTTCAAAAATAAATAGCACAGGACTCCTGCCTTGACTTTATGGCTTGGCTTTGTGATAAATTTGCTAAAAATTGCCTTTTCATCCCAAGTTGGCACAGGAATCCTGCCCTGCCTCACTCAGGGCATGTGTACATAGAGGGTGCAGCTCTATCCAAGCATGGCTGCTCCATGCTCCCAGCCACATCCAGGCTGGGATGTCCTGCTGGGACAGGCAGGCTGGGATGTCCCATATTGCTGGTGCACCATATTGCATTGCTGTAGTCAGAAGGCTTCTGCATCACATCTGGCACATGCCCGTCAGCTCTGGTTGTCTGAGGGATTCATGCCCGCTGGTTTAAGTCAGGTCTGCCCCACCACAGCATTATATTTATCAGATACTTCTGATTCCTCATCCCTTCTTCTTCCAGGCAGCCCCCTGGTTGCTGCTGGCACTAGCTCTGTGTGTTGCCTCAGCACACTGTCCACTGCTAACATCACACCTGCCCCTGATTTACCCTGGAGTCAGAATAGGGGGCAAGGCAAGTCCTGTTTTTCCAATATTGTACATTTTTCTAAGTGTCCTATTCCAGTATAAATAATAATTTAGAAAAAAAAATATTGTACAAAAAGGGACCTCACCCCTTTAACCTATGGGAATGCAGCTGCACGCTTTCTACCCTTAAGTTTTCCACCATTATCTCCACTGCAGAGATGCTAGTCTTGGCAGGAATGCAAGCACCTTCTTGCCTAAGCTCTGGCATCCTTTTCAGAGCATATAAAAGTGTGCAGTAAAAGAGATGGAGAGGCTCAGGCATCCTCTCTGCATTATATCAACTGATGAAGTAGTGCCAGGGTGATAATGGAGGGAAACCTTGGCAGGGTGAAAGCCTGCAAGACCAAAGCACGCTGCAGGCTGAGCCCAGTCTCCCATCAAACCCACGTGTGGCTGATGGGGATGTGGCACGTCACCAGAAGAGCACTTTGCCAGGGAGCCACAGTCACCAAGGGGTGACGGCGTTTTATAAACCTAGAAAGGGAAAGGCAAAGCACAGGGACTGAACTGCATTCCTTGGGCACTCAGGACACTCTCATCAGCACGCAGAACAGTTTTACAAAACTGAGCGTGCTCTCCTGACCTTATATTCAGATGAGTAACTCGTCTGAACCCAACAAGACTGCTTATAATGGGTGAATTTCTATAATGAAGAATTGGCAGAATCAGGAAATGGCTCTTGCGTTCACATTGTGATCCATAAATACTTAATTCTGGTGCTAGTCTGGAAGTAGCCATCTCAGCTCACTCCTACCAGCTATCCTCACAGTGGAGTGGTTTCACAGGATGGTTATTTTTTCAGAGTAGGGAAAACATGTAGCATTCATTGGAAATGCACCGCCCTGCTGTCAGTATAAATTGCAGACTTCTTGAGGCTTTTGAAAGATGAGCTTCAGTGAATTGAACCAGGTGACCTGATGATTTCACAGTCCCCAGATATCCTTTGTACTCCTTTATCAGGAAGTGTTGCCCTCTTCCCTCTCCATGAGGACTGGTTTAGGGGCTTCAGCAGCAGCTGAATTGGTGCAGTTCACAGCCCTGCATAATAAGGTACAAACAGACCATGGCCCGCTTACCTTAAGTGTCAGATTGGAAACTGAACAGCTGGGAGCTGAATCACACTCAGTTCAGCTGCTTTTGCCACGTAGCAAAAATATGATGGAGGTAAACAAAGCCCTAGGATTGTAGTCCACCAGCACTTCTGGGTCAGACACTAATCAATACATATTAGTGTTCTACTTCATCAGGATTTTAGAACTGTTGCCAATCAGAGCCAGAGCTGTAGAATCAACTGTTACATCAAACCCAGTTTCTTTGGCAAAAAAGAAGGAATTCAGAGGAAAGTTGTGTTTATTGTTCCCTATCCATCTCCTCTCCCTCCATCCCCCTCCTCCACACGATATCTATTGTGAATTAAATTACAATAAAAGCATGTCTTTTCAGAGCTTAACCTAAAGAGCAAATGATTCTATGAGTTTCATTTAAGTGTACAAACCTCCATGGCTTATCGGTTCAGGAGAGCTGTGGTGCCTCCCCTTTGCTCTGTTTGCTCAATCACAGGATGAACGACAGCATATTTCACTGTGGCTCAAGATGTAAGCTAGGACTTTCCTTAAATCTCCTGAGAGTGATCTTTACAATTCCCAATGTAATCCTGGATTTTCCCCTAAAAGCTAATTCAGGAGAGGAAAAAAAAAGTTTTTGTTCAGGTCATATATTTGCAGTGTCCCCTCAGTTCTTCCTGCCACTGGTTAAATAAAGAGCTGTTCTTCACTTCCTCTCCTTTTCCATCATACCCAGGAGCCATGCCAGTTGTTTAGGTACGTTGTCAGGAAGACAATGTATAGTAGCACTTCGGCATCTTACCTTAAAATATATCATGCAAAAGTAATCATTGGCAAAACACTTTTTAGCTAGTGGCAACTTGCAGATATTGTAAAGTTTAAATTAATAGCAACAACAGTGGGAAATTAAATTGTTTATTATTCTTGGGAGAGAAATCTGTGTACCTTTTATGCCTTGAAACTACTTTCTAATCTTATTATTTAAAAAATAATGACCCAGTCCTATTATTTTTCTTTTTTTGCCAACCTATCAGGCCTTAAGTATGTTCATTTCAAAATGGTTTGAGCAAAAACTCATTAGAATTATATGCTCCATCTGTTTTTCTCATTGGAAGCTTTATAAAACACTCCTTCAAATAAATCAAAGATAACTGTGTGAAATACTGAAGTAATGTGCTTGTTTTGTTCTGTTTTGGTTTTTTTTTTTTTCACTCTTTGCAGTTAAAAAGCGCCAAGGAATTAGCAGAAATCAATGGGCATGATGAATCTCAAGCAAATGTAGGTACATCTGTCTATGTGTAGATTTAGTACATGTATGTGTATGGTCTCAAATTTACTGTGTATGTCTTAAAGCTGATAGAATGGCTGAATGATTTGCACATCAAGTTTGAAGTGCCTGGTTTTTTTTCTTGAAGCCACAGGTTCAAATCCCAGCAAACTTCATTCAAGGTAGATAAATTGGGTTCCATGCAATTTACTTTGTAGGATTTATTTGGATGAGACTTTAACAACCAGTGTCCTACTTGCTGAATGTGGGTGTTAAAGATACCATGGAAACAACTGCAAAAGAAATGCTTTTCCTTAGTGTCCTGTCCAGGATTAGTCAAGCTACAAAGTTACACTATTTGTCTCTGTGGCTGCCACCTTGCAGCTGGGTAAGCCTGGCCGTATTTCAGTTCTGAGTGAGGTGGTTCATATATGTGTATAAGTTTGAAGCAGTTAATTTTCACAAGAGGACTAAATTAATTCACTGAATCATTATTTTATCCAAAAACATTAAAGGACTCTTAAGGTCGTGTTTTTAAAAACCTGCTGCCAAAAAAAAAAAAAAAAATTGCTTCTTTTATTTCCATAATGATTGCCATCAAAAGAGCAATTTCCACAAGGAGGGAAGATAAAAAAAAAGGGAAAGTTTCCTGCTATGTTTGTCATTCAAACCATGCAGTCTTTGTCATAAACATATGAATATTAAAACCAATTATATACGATATCTTACTCCTGGCCAAGTGAACTAGCAACAGTTTAAACACTAAGATATTTTAACATCTACTTTAGTCCATGTGCTGTCTAATGGCTCAGTCAGGAAAACAGTTTTATTTTAAACCTGAATGGAAGACTCAAGTTTTGTGAACTGCTTTTTTGATAAGAAAATGTTGTCCTCGTTTTTTTAATCCTTTCCTAAATCTCATTCATTGTGATCCGTTTCCGCAGTGAAGTCGATAGAGCCTCGTAGCTCTCAGCGTTTGGACAGGAGACATTCAATATTGTCTGATAGCTCCAACAAATCTGCAGCTGCAGTCTGTCTGCACAGCATCCCATTGCCCCTTTGAAAGATTCTGTTTGCAAACGAAAAATACATTAATCCGATGATGATCTTGAAATACTCACATATGCTAGCTAAAAAAATGGTTGTTGTACAATAAATAGCTGATTGCAGGTTTCCCAAAGGAAATCCTAAAGGAATAGCTACATGTAAGTCTTAAAAACTCTCTAAAAGCACTTGCTTCCTCACCAAAAATGTAGATGAAACAATGTTTTGTGGTATTGAAATGTCTTAAAGGGAAATTACCTGAAAGCTTCAAGCTGTTCCATTTTGGCTCATATGTTACTGCATAAACAGGAGTGCTTGAAAATTTTATATTTATGTAATATAGAGGTTTAAATAGCATTAAAAGGAAACATTTCAATTCTGTAAAGAGAGTGTTTTGGTGCACAATTCCCAGATGTCTAAAACAAAATATTTCATAATCTTTGGTCAATAGTAAATTTTTCAAAATGTAATATTTTGATCCAGTTTGTAATTGTACAAGCTCTCAAATGCCTGAATTTTCCATAGGATAGAAACTGTATTTTCTGCCCCTCTTTTCCACAAGCTTTTCTCCTGCTGATCTCATAGCAATATATGACTCTTAAGAAAAGAAGTCAATACCTAGATTAATGGCAAAGAGGGAAACCAGATAGTTACAATTATTGAATCACAGTTGCAGCCATGTATTCAACAATAATACCACCACGGAATCAGAAAAAGCACAGCAGTATAAATGAAAATAGAGAAATAGAGGGAAAGAACTGATGTTAAAACATTTGCTACAATAATGAACTTTGTAAAATGGAAGCTGAAGTACCTTTTAAACAATTGTCATTTATATCAAATACGTAGCACTCAGGTGTTGTGCCATGCAAGTTGTCTCCACATATATTCTCAGCAGACTCCATGGGTTTTGCCCCTGGCCACTGTGCAAATCAGGGATGATCAAAGAGAAGAAGGCTTGGTGGCTCCTACGTGGTTCTTAGTGAACTGTGATGCATATAATTGGATTAGGACATATTTGTTACAGATGACAGGTTGAATTCAGCAAATTAAATACCTCGACATGCTGAGCAATAGTGGGAGGTGTTGGTAAGGAAAAATGGCAACGTATGCCTGTACACTGAACACACAGTCTTATCTTCACACTGTGGCATATTTAGATTACTTACTCTGCAGAAAATCAGGCTCCTAGAAAGGACAGAAGAAACTGTAGGCACAGTGCATACACATCAAGAAAGCCCATACTCTAACCTTAAAGATTACTTTCTTCACTCAGGATTTCTCCTGATTGCACTAGTCTGCATCATCTTTTACATTAAAAAAATGATGTCATTTAAAATAAAATGTGGAAACATTTTCCTTAGCAAAAGAAGATACAGATGAAAATGTATATACTTAAACCTATCCTGGTCTTCTACATACTTATTATGTGAGACCATCCTGAAAGGCAGACAAGGATCTGGACACCTCTGGAAAAAGAAAAACTTCCCTCCTGAAGTAATTTGTAGGTGCCCAACCTACAAACTGAACTTCATTTTTTTCTCTTGTTTTCACAGGAAAATTAACTAAGTTGACTAAGAGGCTGGAGCAATTGTGATGTCACATTCCCTGCATGTCAGTTCACACAAAGTCTGTGGGGGTGGGGTAGACCAAAATTTTAGTGTATTGCCAGTACATCTGTTATTTCCAGAAAGCAAAACCATCTTACAAGGTTCTCTACAGAGTCATAAGGGTGTTTCATGAGTGATTTGCCAGGTACATGCAGTAATATTTGTTATGGCTGTTGACATTTCCCAGCTATGCTCTGTGTCAGGAAAGGCCAAATGGTGGGCTTAGGCAGTACACAAAGCCCAAGATTCTAGTCTGGTGTTAACAGAGACTTCAATAGCCAGCACTGCCAGAGGTGCTGTCACTGAGTGCCCACTTCCATCAGTCCTGTGCTTTGGAAGAGATCAGTCCTTGCTTCTAATCTGACACCCTTTTCATTTCCTTTTCATTGCTACATATAATGGTATTTCATTCACGACTCTGTCTTAAGTGAAGTGAAAATAATGGCCAATGGACAATCATAATTTCAGATATAATCCTCTTCAAGGATGTTCCCAGACTCTTGGGACCTGAATACTCCCCACATGAAAAAAAATAATCTTGCCTGGGAGCTGTGCTTGAGTTTTGCAAACTGAAAAGGCGAATCACATGTTTTCTGACTAACTCTACAGAGGCAATTTATTCTTCTACTCTTCCTGTAAGTTCAGTGGCTTTCTGTGAAACACCTAGCACATAAATTAATTTTGTGTTTTGATCAAAGATCTCCTTTTGCTCATTGCTGAATTCAGTATAGATATGGCACTGCATGAAAATACAGTGAATACATCCCTAGTTTGGGGGTCAGAAGGTTAACATCCATGGTATCCCTCTCTTGTAAATGGAGAAAGGAAGATTTCTTTTATACAAGTCTCATTTTAGAGTTACTTGGTAATCTTCCAGGAGTTTGTTGCTCTCCCTTGTCAGCTATCTGCCTTCCTTAGAATAACTCCTACCCTTTGTAAAAGTGCTGTAAAATATGTGAATAACTCCTACCCTTTGTAAAAGTGCTGTAAAATTGTAATCAAGAGTATCAATTTGCCACATTCTGACCAAAACAAGACATGGTTAATGGTCACAGAAGCATTTTGGATTCTGATTGCAATTTCATGGCAAAGTCCTGACATTGTTGAAGTCGCTAAAGAAATTCCCATCAGGTTAAAAAGTCAGAATTTTAGTCTTTGCCAAAAGACTTTAGGGGTTACCTCATTATCACCAAGATATAATAAAATTACATATTTCAGAGAGTGAAACTGATTTCACCACAAGGGTTTTTTTGACCAGCTTTTTGTTCTGTTCATGTCTCGTTGTTTGAACAAAGTACTGGATTTGACCGCATTCACCTGTCTGCCTTCAGTTAGCGTCTCCTACAGCTTGGACACAATGTTCTGTGGGTTTTTCTCCAGACACAAAATCAATAATATTAAGTAGGGATGCATTTTTCCATTTGAATGCTTGAAGCTGTTGTCAGAGCATTTCTTGAGTTCAACCAAGCATCTTACATTTAATGTTGATTCTTCCTTTCATTTTTGTCTTTTGTATTTGCTTTTGAAGCAGTTTCCAGATGATCTCTGACTCTGAGGAGGGGGGATATATCACTGCATTGCTCACTTTATACTGCACTGACAGTGATCACATTCTTAACTACGTCCTAGATTTCTCTTTTCATCTAGTAGGTTAATCAGTGATGATCTTCATGAAAGAAAAGATGGTTCTTAAGTGAGGCTTACTTTTGCCACAAGTTGGGCAAATATTTAAAAAGCTAACCCCATTCAACTTTTGGAAAAGTCTATAATTCCATCAAATTCATCAGAGTTCACTTCTATGCACTTCCCTATGCAGAGCTTTAATTTAGGCATCCAAAGGTGCCTGCTGTGAATGTCTTACATTAGTGTATGTGTTAGTACACGCATGCCATTTGTGTGGCAGCTCCACTTAGTGTGGCAGCGTCACATTGAGCCAGGTGAGATGGAAAGGACCTTGAACATAGGGAGAGGAGTAGGAGCTAGAAGAGTGCAAAATCATACCAGTAGTTTGGGAGTGTGGGACAGAAGTTGGTCATCTTTAGTGATGAAGATCCCAAGTGATTGCTGATTCTTCTGCTTCACTTCCTTGTGCGTGCTACAGTCATTTCCTGGTTATCCCACTCTTCAAAAGGCTTGCGCTTCCCAGAACAGCACAGGCTTGCAATAAAAAATGTGCTCAATATGGCTTACATAAGAGCAATTTGAGTCTTAAGTGGCAGGCCAGAAAACCCCAGTGCAGGCCTTGCATATGTCAGGAGCTGTCTGTTTCTCTCCTGTCTGAGCTTCCCAGGTTTGTAAGCTGTGAACCTTTGCCTCAGCAAACTGATGTTAGTCACTGAGTACCTTCCTTGGGCTCCCCACGATGAGGTCCTCTGGCTCTGCAGCAGGCATTTCCAGAGCCCATGGACGTGATTGGGCACTGCAGAAAATGAGGTGATGACACCTGGGTGCTTTAGAGAATAAAGAAAGGGTCCTGGTGGCCTCTCCATACCCATGAGCTCAAGGCTGACATTCCCTACAGGGAATACCAGAAGTTGGGGTTTGTCTCTCTGCCACGCCTCAGAAGAAAAGAGCACGAACTATGGACACCCTCCAGCCCCTTTTGTTGTAACTTCTCCCTTCTGCAAGAGTTAAAGAGAGCAGGCAGGAATAATGGAGAGTGCAGGGATGAGGACAGCTCCTTGAGAAGAGAGAAGTGGGGTTTGGTTTCTCACCATGGGTGTGCTGTGTCATTAGGAGAAGGTACCCTGATTGGATTGGAGCCATCAGGGGGGCTTTAAAGAGACACATTTTCTGTCTGTATTCAGGTTCTTCTGTCCTGGTGGGGCCAGTACCAGGGGCTGAGGAGTGGCTGTGCCTCTATCTACTCCCCACCTTTTCCATTCCAGATATTTATTTGTAGCCCTTCCATCACTCATTTCTTCTCATTTCCTTCAATTTAAGGCACATGGAGCATGATAGATTCAAGCAGCTCTGACCGTTCACAGCTCAGCAGCTTTCCTACTTACTGAGACAGGCATGAGGAATGACCACCTCCTGAATTCAATACCACGAGGCCTGAAAAGTAGCAGGAGTTTAACAGGCTGTTTAGGATGTTATCAAAGAGCCCACTCAGCTTTCAAAAGTTCTTTTACACTGGTAGATCAAATCTCCCCGAGTTCCCCCCTTTGCCACCCCAGCCCTGGTTTGTCATTTCAGAAGACAGCGAGAGTTTCATTAGCATGGTACAGATGTCTCTGCTGCCTAAATCAGAGTCTCTGAGATTCCAGCCATGATTAAACCCTACAGGGAGCAAACAGGGGGCAGACCAAGGTATATTCTGACACAGGATGTGCTGCCTGAAGTGGATCTGGGGTGTAGCAATAACCCCTTTGTTAATGTGCAGCAAGAAATCACACCACTTCTCTTGTCCCTAATTAAGAGTGTCAGAGTGACTTGGCTTTTGATTGCAGTGAATTCTGATCATATGAGGGAGGAGAAAGAAAACTCTGAGACACAATGATAAAACCCTTTCAGCCACCCACTCAGCAAATCACAAAAGTTTTTTTACTTTAAATTTCATATGAGCTCCACAGGGAGACAGATCTTCAGTGCCCAGAGCTACCTGACATTTTAATAATATCTGATCATTATATGGAGCCTTTCATCCCAAAGCATTTTCCCCAAGTATTTATACTGCACACGTATACAGGAGTCATCCTGTCATTTCTAGTGAGGAATAACATTCAGCCTTATACATATGCAGCTGTGGGCTTTACCCACACAGCCTGCAAGGCAGATTGGCTTGCCAGAGCACTCAGGCTCCCCCGCAACCACCTGAAGGATGATGGGCCACCTCTGCTTCAGCCACAAACCTGCTACTGCAGTCCTGGGGGTTGTGCACCACACTCATGCACCTTCCAACCGGCTTTCAAGGAATAGACAGGAAAAGAGTGACAGAAGTGAGAAAGGAACTTCCATATTCCCAAGAGCCACTCTTCATGGAATGGTTTTCATTTGAAAGGGCTTTAAGGATCATCTAGTTCCAATTCCCTGCCATGGGCAGAGACAGCTTTCACTAGACTAGATTGCTCAAAGGCCCATCCAGCCAGTCCTGGAATGCTTCCAGGAATGGGACATCCACAGCTTCTCTGGACAACCTATGCCAGTGTCTCACCACCCTCACAGTAAAGAATTTCTTCCTTGAAACTGATTTAAACCTGCCCTGTCAGTGTAAAGCCATTTCTACTTGTCCTGTTCCAACACAGCTTTGTAAAAAGTCCCTCTCCAGCTCTCTTGCAGCCCCTTTTAGGTATGTGAAAATACCTTAAGGTCTCTCCTTAGAATCTTCTCTTCTCCAGGCTGAACAACACCAACTGTCCTGTCCTCACAGGAGAGTTGCTCCAGCCCTTTTATCATCTTCACGACCCTCCCCTGACATTGCTCCAACAGGTCCCTGTCCTTCCTATGTTAGGAGACCCAGAGCTGGATGCAGCACTGCAGGTGGGGTCTCACCAGAGCAGAGCAGAGGGGCAGAATCCCCTTCCTCACCCTGCTGGACACTCTTCTTTTGATGCAGCCCAGGATACCATTGATTTTCTGGCTGCAAGTTCACATTGCCGGGTCATGTTGAGCTTCCCATCAAACAATATTCCCAAGTCACTCTAAGGAACCTCAGGAAGAACTTGTCATCCTGATCAAGATCCACTCCAAAGGAATAAGAACTCCAAAGTGTTTAAGTACTTTTTGCATTTTCAGATATGGAGATTCCTAAAATTAATATATTTCAAATACAAAACCATGAAGAAATCATTCACTCTCATAAGACATTTAAGGTTGGTTTTCCCTGACTATTACTTGTTTTTATTTCAACAAAATCATTTTCAAAACTTCTACAAGTCTTAGAAGGGAAGCAAACTGCCTTTTTTCCTCTCTCTCTCTCTCTTTGTAACTTTTCTGTTGAAATTGCATCATTCTAGAGGAGATTGCAAGAGCGATATTTGTGCTAAAGGCCATTTCAAAGGGTTTTCACTAATTCTCAATCTCAAGTAAACATGAAGTACCTCCTCCTCACTGGCTTCAGCAGAGCTGGTGGGCAAGTGATGCTTTCGTTCAGCCAGCCATTGGTTTGCTGCAATTCCCTAAAACAAAGTATGCGAAATGACAATTACCTTTTATCTTGCAAAGCAACCACCTTCACATCACATAAAACATCTGTGTTAAGTCATCAGGAACCTACACATAAATCCAGCTTTAGAAAATGAAGCAACCTGATCATAATTCTCAAAATGAGCATGAAGTAACTTTCCTATTAGTCATCCATATTTTGCATATGTACATTCCCGTAAAATAAATGTGCTCAAATACAATGAAAAAATAAAAGAGATAATTTCAAGGAGAAAAGCATTTTCAGATTATTGCTAGTTGCCTAAAACTCAGCAGGTGAAAGTAATGATAGCAAAAGCTTTATAATGAAAAAACTGAAAGCATCTCTCTGGCAAATGGATCAGAAAAATAGGATGTCAAGAGCACCATAATACAATTAATCTCCGCTCCTGAAAATGCTTCTATTATGTGGGATAAATCAGATGAACAAACCTTAGATCCATCCATTTGAAGTTTTTCATTCGCAAGGTCTTACATTCAAAGCTCTAATTTGTCTACATTGCTGTTCCTATAATTTTAATGCCAGATAACTTTTCAAGATTTCAACTGCTTATTTGTTAATACAGGTGCACTCTTAAATTTACGTTAACAGTAAATACTATATTAGTGTATTTGAGGAGTAAATTTCTATATGAGTGTCCTTTAAAAGTAGTTGCAATGTGGTGTTTCTGACAAAACCAACACTGGCTTCTTGCATAGAACAAAATAAGTTACCAAGTTTAGGCTTGACTTGAATGAAATGATGAAACCTGGTGTCTATAATTTCTGATGAGAGACCAGTCATATTCACCAGCAGTGCAGCATATAGCAAATATGTCCTTCTGCATCACTAGATAGGTAGTAGAAAGAGAAGGCTCTTGTAAGGCCCTAGAAAAAAAAACACTAAAAGCAAAGGGTTTTTTCTTAAGGAATTTTTGACCTGGTGCTAACTCTAACAGTGGCACTAGGTACTTGTGAGAGCTCTGGTTTTGGGCAGATGGCTGGATGCCTCATCCATGACTTATTCTTTTCATACGTGATGCACCACTGCAAATTTTTACTGAGTTTCTTTAAACTAAGTTATCTCAGTACAAATAGAAAAGGCCAAGAAACCTCTCTGTATATAGAGTGTGTCGTGTCACAAGGCCATTTAACTTAGTGCTAGGCACTTTTCTAAAATCAGTTATTAGGCTGTGAGGAGCCAGGACCATGTAAAATATGAGCTTTCTAGGAAGTAGTTAATTCACCAGCACAAGATAATTCATTTGAAGCAACACAAGAATGATATTAATCAAAATTGTGAGCAATTTTCTAGTCAAGAGTATTTTTAGAGGAGTAGTCAGCAGAGTCAGAAACAGTCACTGAAGAGGACAGGCTGAGAGAAGAGCTATGTAACACACACAATATTTTTTTAAGTTAGAACAGTTCTAAGTTACTTTCAGAGTTCAGGCGCTCAACCAAATTTTCACACATCACACAGTGTGTAGCTGATGCAGGGGAAAAAGTTCCATTAAAGAAAGAATTAAAGACATTTGGCCCAAACCAAGCATTACTGGTTTTGGGAGACGCTGAATCCTGGCAGCCTGACAGAGGCACGGTGGTCACAGCTCTGTGGAATGAACCTGCAGCTGCACTGAGCACATATTCCTCACAGGTGTGTGGAAGAACACACATCTGCAACACATGCATCACGTGGGTCCATCTATATACACATGGCCAGCCCCACAGCTTGGCACAAACTCAGCATTCATAAACATGAACAGCAGTGAGGTACACAAACAGGTAAAGGTCCATTTGTGGGAAATACATCTGCAGGCTTACACACATAAACAATGTGAATCCCTCCAGAGACTGGACTTTGACTCCCAGGCTGTCCCATAACTGGCTCCTACACACACACACACACACACGCACACACACACACGCACGCAGAGTAGCCATTTAGCCATTCCCCAGACCATTCCCCAGACTCCATGGTGTCCCCAAGTTGGTAGCTTGGACGGTCAGGTCTCTCTAACTGCAGCGCTCCAGGCCACAGTGCCTCTCTGGTTCTGATCCCTTCTGCTCTGCTCAGATGCCTTCACGGGCCCCCGTGCTCACATAACAGAGTCCCTCACCCAGGAAAAGAGAAATTAGTTTAGTGGGTTTTATACACTGATCAGGGCCTGACATGGCCAGACAAGTGTAGTGACCAGCAACCTGGGTACATGCAACCACTCCCTTTTATCCCCTCCCAAACTGCCATGATCCCTTATTTTCCTGCTACTCCTTCCCCTGCTGAGGACCTCAGCTAGGTTTTGTACAACCCCGTAATGCTCTGCTCCTACATCCCATAACAAGTCCCATATTCCTACAGGCAATGCTCCCTCAGTCTGTAGGATGTTTCAGAGAGGTGGACTGATGTCATGTTGTGCCCCTGGGGCTGATACTTTCCTGTGACAGCCCTGGGAGGAGCTGGATCAGGGGACATTGCTTTCTCTGATTAGGTTTTACATTTCCCCCATCTGTAATGGTGCCTCTGTACTCCTTTGTGCTTGTGGAAACGAGACTTGAATCACAAGTATCACGAGGATGGAGCAAATGATGGTGGTTGGAAAATTCCTTCTGCAGGGGACAGAGGCACCCCTCTGTTGGTAAGGGTGCAGGACTGGGGTGTTGCAGAGAAACTGCTGAGCCATTGGGTTGCTGGCTTTCTGTTGCACATCCATGTGCCCTGCCACTGCAGCTGGTCTTGCTTGGAGCAGAAGGTTGGACTAGAGATCTCCCAAGGTTATCTGCCTGATTTTGTGATGCTGTGATTATCTGAGTCACAATCACTGCCTGTGAGTGTACTCATACATTGCCACATTTGCAAGGAAATTTGATTTAAGTTAAATTTAAATAAGCTCTTTCACTGTAGCTTAGTTCAACTTGGATTGAATAATTTTGAATTCACCGTGGATAAGATCATAGACAAGGACAGTAGCCCATTCTCAACTGACAACCATGCTAAGCTGTCAGGAGTTGTCCTGTACCTCAACCTTGCATGTCCCCATAAATTTAAGATGCCTGACTTGATGTGCATTGAAAGTATTGCAAGACTTCCATTCACTTGATTGGTTATTGAATTATGCTCCATTCAGGTTAAAACTGCAAGATTAAATTTTCAGATGTAGTTCTGAAGTACATTTAAAGAAAGACTAGCAAAGCAAACCCATCTATACCAGACTATAGGAGGTTGACAGATAAATGCAGATGAATTAAATATATACAGTTCTTCATGCTGTGGACCAGTTTCTACCCAAGACCAGCCAAACCTGCCTGGTCCTCAATAAGCAGTTTGGGCAAACTGACATGAAGTCCATGCCCAGTTCTGTGTGCTCAGAGCAGGCGCAGATATGACTTTCAATACCTTATAGGCTGTGGATTTCGTATCATGTGTGTGTGGCTCTTTCTTCTACCAGGATTTTAAAATTACCTTTTATTTCCAAGCTTACAGCATCTCTCTGGCCTGCTGTTAATAGCCTGCAAGATTTTTGCTTATGTTTCAGATATATAGTTTTTTTCTCCTCCTACTCATTTTCTTTCATAAATCCCCTGGCTGATGAGAAAGTGTTGTGTATCCCTTACATCTAACAACACTGAGCAGTTGCTCTGTTTTGCCTGCTGTGACAAACATCAGGTCTTTCCTTTTTCTGCCACTGTTTTAATGCCTCAGACAATTGGCTTTGTACATATAATAGAAATGCAAAATTTTCCATAGGCTGGTAGGTTTATGGGATTTTTACTGGGCCTTTCAGAAGACACAATATTATTTTTACTCCCTCACCACACGATTCTTCAGAATTCCATGAACTACAACAAAGAAAATGGGGTCTTTGAAGACAGTATGCAAGCAGTAATCATTCCCCTGAGATTCAAAGATAATTATCAAATACTTGGATTACCCAGAGAGTGGAGGGAGTATTTCATCTCTTTGAATGTCATTGTATCCTGGGCACATGTCAGGTATCTTCAGTGTCACGTTCATTAAATCCTATATTCTGCCTTTCAAAGCAGAGTCCTGAACAACAGATGGTGTAGAACTGCACTCTGGCCAGAGGGGTTTCCAGGCAGGGCAGCTACTGTGCAAGCCCTGCTCAATTCTTGGTCAGTGGCTATGGAGAATATCAAGTCCTCAGTCCTCCCATTTTTAGGGATGCTGGTTAGCATGTATTTTCAGGCAAGAACAAGTATTTTATATTGTCTGCCTTTTTTGCACTAGTTTAAGACTGACCTAAAGAGGATTAATGCTATCTAGATTGAGAACTTTATTTAATATCTTACTTTTCTGTAGGGGAAAAAAGAAACCAATAAAGGACAGAAAGACCCAAGTCATCCAGCCTAAATATCTGGAGTTTTCTGATCTGCTAGAGCCCTGGAGTGCAGAGAAAGCCTTTTTTTCTTATAGAATCTGTGACTATCTTCTGTAGAATATCACCACCTCTCTTCTACTCTTCAGGAGCTTTGTGTCTTTCTCTGGCAAGTTCATTTCTCTTAAGAGTCACTCTCTCATTTGCTGTGTGTCCAGTGTTAGATACAGCTGCTCTCTGGACAGTGAGACCTGGCAACTTTTGGAGCAATATATTTGCCTGTGCATCTTCCAAAGAAGCCAAGATACTTGAGTGAATGATGAAAACCAAACTTCTCTCCCACCTTACAGCCAGGCTTTATATCCGTGTGAAAAACTGCCATGTATGACTCTCCACAGCTATCAGCTCTGTGTCAACGGTGATGTCAGAGATCTGCTTGTGGAAATTAATATTCCATGGGATAAAATTGTTATTTGCTGTCCTCTGTTTCATCCAGCAAGTTCTCCTAAAGGTTTTCCAGGAAGACTCCCTCCTTGGTTCAAATGCAGGGAGCCCTGAATGAAAATGCTGGTCCCAAGGGATATTCTACAGAGCCATAGGGATTTCAATCCCATGAGGCAAATTCATGTCTTTTCATCATCTGCTGATGGATTAAAGTGTCATTTGCAAGAAAAAGCTCTAAGCTGGCAGTGGTGAGAGCATCACACAGAATGGTTGCATTCATACTGAGCAGCTCTGGAGCTGTCGTCATCAAATTGGTCCCCCTTGTTTTCCAATGCCTGGCATAATTTGTGAATAATAAATAGGACCAGGTCCCTAATGATCTCCAGGTGTGATTTAACCTGGATTAAGCCTTTCACACACAGTGTTTAGTTCTTGCAAGGTCATTTCATTTCTAATAAGTGCCAGTTTGCACATGCTCAGCTGTGTTCTTGTCCTTTAATGCAGTAACTGACAGATGGTAGAAAAATATTCCTTTTATAATGAAACCTGCTGAAGGAGACTGCTTAGGGCCTCAGAAAATATAATTTGCCAAATAAAGAATGGTCTCCAGGAAAGAAAGGAAATACTGTAATGTAGTATATATTTAATAATTTTCCTCAGGCATCTGGTGATCAGTAGCTTTTTCTCACATAAGAGAGGTGACCTAACTGTTTTTTTCCAATTATTTATTGCCTCATTCACCTTTGTACTCTTAAAAGTCTTGTTTCTGTGGGTTGACATAAGTAGTGCCTCTAAAAGAGTGTAAATGCATGAGGATTTATTGTAAAGGTTTCATAGGTACCAGATTTGTATCTGCAGTATGCTGTCAGATTCTTAAGGTTTTCACTTATGCTATAATTAACCCTGTTTCTGGGTGAATTTCGCACCCATTTTTTAGACCCAATTATGCCATTTCTCTTAAGCCACTATTAATACCTAGCAGCATTGCTACTGAATTCTGGTTTACTTTATGCGACTATGCACACCCTGTATTTTTTCATGGCCTGTGCAAACTTCTTTTGGCAGCTGAATACATCAGAGTGATCTAATTTATTATCTTCTGTGAGGCAGGTAGCATTGAATGGCAGAAACCTCTCATTTTAAAGCCTCCAAGAACCTGCAACCTTCTTCTAAAGCCAGTGGTTTGCTGGGTATCTATCTTTGCCACTCATTTCCTCAGGCTTCCCCATAAAAAAAAATTTTACTCTTTTATCCTCTGTTCCAACATACAGCTAAGGAAGACTTGATGTGACTTCCTCTAGCATCCATTTACACTGTCCTATAAATCATACAAAACCTTCTGCACAGGCTCAAATCTAGGCATTAAATGAGAATCCATCTGTTCCTTGCTCCCAATGGGATTATAGTTTCTTTCTCTGCATCACTGCTTGACAAAATTTCTAATCCCACCTGAAACTGCGAGTGTGCTGTGTTTGGGGCCTGTTATATCAAATACACATCTCTCTGCTCCCACCTTCCCCCCTCAGGAATTGCTACTTTTAGACTGCTTTTCCATCTCTGATGAAGTCAAAGTTGCATCTTAACCTATACAAGCTCTGGTGGCGTATGCTGCTCTGCTTTTCTGCTGCAGTATCATGAAATTTGTCATCCAGCTCTGTTCTGATCTTTAACCTCCTTGTCATTACTGCCCTCTTGGAGAAAGTCATGTAAACACCTTTTATTTCAGTTTCTTAGCGGGGTTTCCTTTCACTGCTTTTGGATGTCATGGCCAGCAGGAGACCAGAATTTGCATTAGCCTTTGGCTCTGTCAGGAGGGGAATCAACAGTGCTGGACAATGTAGAGCATGCTGCTGCTGCTGCTGCTACAATGTGCCTTGTGCATTACAACACTACTAGTGTCAAGGTGATGTAGCTGCCAGAGCACCCAGGAGCATCCTTGTTTCCAGAGGGGATCACTGCCAAATCCTGAACTGCAGACTCCCAAAACTGAAATACACAACTGAAAAGTTATTTGATCTCTAACTAAAAAACTAAAAGCCAGCAAAGGCTGACATGTGCACAACTCCACATAGTTCTGTGGCCAGGAGAAATGCCACAGCTGGCCAGGAGAAATGTGACAAACTCCAGATGACCCAATGGACCCCATGCCTCATTTGGTGTGGGCCAGGGCCTGTCAGAGCCCCTTGTTGCTGGGGGCTGGGGATGCACATGTGCATGTATGTCACTCATGTGCACACAGAGCTCCTTGGCTGACACATGGCAGCTTGCTCTTCTTTGTGACACGAAGGAGCACTTGTAGCCACGATGCATCTGAGCCATCAGACAGCTGCCCCTTGGAGCAGGCCTATGAAGAGCACAGACTACGTCACTGAGGGGTTTTGGCTTATGTTGTTTGTCATTTCTTTTTGTTTTTCAATTAAAAATGAGGAAGTGTGTGACTCTTTTTACCAGTCTCACAGACTGTGAAGCCTTTAGTCATCCATAAAGAGGCACATCTGACATACTTTGGAGTTTATGCCTTTTTTTAGCATGGATCATTCACACCTTCAGAAATGCCTCAGAGCAACCCAAGCCCAGTGTCCCTCTTCTGTTGCCAAAAATCCTTGCCAAAAGTTTTGGAGCAAGGCATCACACCATGGGTATGTCCTAAATGAGCCACATCATTATACCAACTAGTACATATTTGCTTGCATTTAAGGCTGCCCAGTCCCACACAACCTTCAGCAGCTTACCTTGACTCCCTCAAACAGAACAAGAGCACCATTCCTTCCCAGTCCCACCTCACACCACCGTGTCTCCAGCACCATGCTCTCTGCCTCCAAGGTTTTGCATGGAACTGCTGAGCATTTCCCAGAGCAGATGCAGCAGCCTGAGTCACTGCCTCACTGAGGAACGAGTCATTGCACATTGGCTGCTCCATGGAAACAGCCCATGGATATGCTTGAATATCGTGCAATACACTCTGAGGTCACTCACATGCCTTGGAAATAATTTATTTCCTTCATCTATGCCCAGTCACACAACTGCCTGGCTACTTCTGAGGGAGCATCTGCTATGTGATCTCTCAGATGAAATTTAGGTGGTTCAGGCCACTGATTCCAGAAAAAAAAAGAGCTCCAAGTAGGAGCCTTGACTTGTTTGCCCTTCAGGTTGGTGCTCTTTCAGTCCTTAAAACAAGGTAGCTTTATGCAAACCACCTGTTAGGAATGGTCTTCCTGAAATGTGCCGACCCCAAAACATTCCTGAGATTTGTTTGGGATGAGCCAATGCCATGCCAGGCACCGGTTGAAGAGTGTAACAGGGCAGAGGGTTGTGCTGTAGTAGCTAGAAATGTTGTTAGTGACTGCTGAATTTACTCTTATGGCTGTAGCTGAATGTCTCCATCCATGTTCCCCGGAGGCGGTCTTGGTTTACAGCTTTAATAGCTACAAAATGTGAGTTTTCTGACCATCCCCACGCTTTATGGCACAATCTCTCCAGCTGTTATAATGAAGAAGCACTAGCGACAAAGTTATTATTTATTCCTAAAGCAAAATTTCTCTTCTTGGCAGCACGTGGAATAAAGGTAGTTCAAAATGTGTCTTAATATTCTGCAAACAAATCAATTATTTATAATTGTCTTGTCTTTAGATGTGAATTAAAGATTTTTTTTTTTTATAATTGAGATAAATGACATCTACATGACCACCTGTTTGTTTTTTAAACTTTATAGGAAATCAATGTATTGACAGTAGCATTGGTCAACCAGGACAGAGAAAAAAATTCAGAGAAACGAAGCCCAGGTCTAAAATCAGAGAAAGAGGCACTATTAATAGGTAAGATAACCCCAAAGAAGATTTTTGGGAACAAAATGCCTTCTAACAGGTTTCTGTTTTGCATATTTGTTTACACACATCTTTCTGCTAATACAAGTTAAAAAAAAAAAATGTTTTTTTTTTCATCTGGGTTCAGAATGGCTTTTAGTAAGAAAAATCCTAAAATACAGCTGAACTTTGCCTTTTTGAAAAATTCTGCAGTTTAATGAAAGGATTTCAGGTATGAAGAAAATTGCAGAATCTACATTTAGACATGCAGCATGAATGTATGACGACTTTATTTACATCAAGATTTAGCAGGCTAGAGTTGTATAGCTTGTTATATGATTATCAGACAAAGTGGTGAAGGAGAAGGGGATGGAAATAATATTAGTAAACTGCAAAGCAAAAAATACATCTACTACATATATTAAGCAAGCCAGATTTATGCCTTTGACATTAGGTGAGGGAATTAGCAATATGAATATTTATAAAGAATACCACAAGGACTGTCCTACCCTTTACCTAGAATAATTTTTTTAAAATAAACCCTTTAATAGTGCCTAAAGCTAAAGCTTATAGGCAGTGGGCCAGCTAAGCGCCATTTAGCCACACAGAACTGGCTGTACCCCTGCCACCCTTGGAGGGAACATGCCCCATTTACACCCACTCATATTTTGCATTTGGTTTCAGTGGGGCAGGTTTTCAGAGAGCCTGAAGGCCCACAATTCCAAAGTGTACCCTGTGACATGGCAACAGAAATGTTGACCTGAAAGAACAGATCTAATTTCTTTGGTTTGGTCTTTTCACAAATCAGTGGTATCCTGATAAACGGTAGTTCCAAAATGTTTAAATGCAACTCATTTTCATCACCTAGGCACCAGGAAGATTGCTGGCTTATTGCTGGGTACAGATTCAGCAATTCACAAGTTCAGTTCAGACCAAAGAGGTCATTTAAAAGTAAAGAATGTATCGAAACGTTTAAAGTGCTTAGTACACAAGCTCCCTGTGATTAGTGAGATGCAAAACAGTGGAATGTACACAAATTGTATGACTTGATTGAATTCTGCTTTTTATAATTAAATCTAAAACTTTTAATTGCAGGGGCAGTAGTTGATCTTTTCAAAGTTCATTCTGTGAGAAAGACAGCAAGCATGGGTTTTTAAGAGCAGAATAACAAACTTTTTTTCTAGGTCACTCACTATTTGACTGTAACGAACAGTGGCAGTGTCCCAGAGTGGGTCCCATACATCTGCTGTTCAGTGGCACTCAGATGAACAGAGTAACCTCACTTAAGATATTACTGGTCATAATGCCCCCACACCTGACTCACTGTTACAGTCCAAAGATTAAAGATTCTCCAAGATGGATCTCATGTTATCTCTTCCTCTGAGGCATGATCAGATATGGCAAGGGAATAATGGGCCTTGCCTCCATCCATTCACTAAGTTTTTCTGTATTTTAAAAAATACAGTGTTGTCTTAGAGGAAAAGAGAATACAAGAAAAAAGAAATTATCATGGATCTCCAGTCAATAACTACAAAATATTGACAAATTACTTATTATTTACATTATACAAAAGAGCTGTCTTTGGCCAGAATTGAAAAGCCTCAGGAACCACATAACAGATGCAATAACACTGGTAAAATGTAATTTGAGTACAAATTGGATTTCCAGTCATCTCATCCAAGTGTGATGGTCTTGACTTCTGCATCTAGAGCTCTTGTGTGGTTACCTGTAGTCACCCACAGCACAAAGAAGGTCACTGCTGCTAGGACTTGCCATAGTAAATAATTTATTACATGCCACTCCTTATGCAGGACCAGAAGTTTGTAAATGCTGTTTGAAAAGTGGAGGAGGAAAAAAGGTGTTCTTTGCAAAGCCAGTCTAAAATGTGTTAAATATTGCTTATCAGTTTCAACCACGGCCGGTACTTGGGGAAAAGCGAAATCCAAGATTATCCTAATTCATTCAGCATCAAGAAAGCAGTATGGCCTGCAGTACACAAGATACAGTGACCCATTTTTGTCATTTGTAAGCATTTTTAATCCTGGTGTTTATGATTTAAGTATAAGAAATTTCCCTTAGGGTAGTTCAGCTAAGAAGCCCATCCAAAGAGAGTTGAAAATATTTGTTCTGATTCCTACAGTTCAGATCTCCCCAAACAGCAAGTAACACACATGCCATTTTGTATTTTTACTGTTTGCTTTGAAGAAGAGAAATTGGATAGTGCTTTTAATAGCAATATTGATGCCCCAAATCTTGTTTTCTCTGGTCATCATTATTAATGCTGTCACTTGAATTTCACTGCAGAAAAAATCTCTAGACTTAGATCCTGACTCCTTCTAAGCCACTTTTAATTCCCATACCTTTTATAATCATCCTGAAACAACAATGAAGATAGACAGAACATGCTCTCTCTTAAGAGAAAGTAAATAAGCAAATGTGTCATAAAGCATTTGTGTTTTCTTCAGCAGCAGTTAGGGCTAATACGGATTAAATACTTTTCATAACCAGCATCTGCATAATTACTAGAAAAATTTGAGGGAGTGAGGGTTCTGACACAATTGCATGAAACGTTTTCACAACAGAGAATCCAGTGAAGGAGAAAAAAACAATAATTTTACCATTACGATATCCACAATTTTATATTGGTAAATCAAGCATAAAATGAGTCGTTGAAATGCTCCCAGCAAGGCTTTGTTTAGAAATTCCATTATTCATCAGTATATTATCTTGGTCACTTACTTGCTAGCTGCTGTCATTCCTGAAGATGAGCCATTGTATTTAGCACGTTACTATGACTGTATTAAAAATGTGCTGTTTTGTTATGTTTACTGGGTTGTGCAAGGAAAATAAGAGCCATAATTCATACTGAAAAACCTGTAAGAACAGACTCTTCAGAACTATTTTGCCTATTTTAATGATACAGTGTCTGAAGCAATTTTAACACTTTGTGTCTGTTTTTAATACAGGTATCATATCCACATTTCTTCACGTCCACCCTTTTGGAGCCAATATAGAGTATCTTTGGTCTTATATGCAGCAGCTGGACTCTAGGGTAAAAAAAAATTAATCAAAATCTATTTTCTCTTTAGAAATATTGTATTATTCTTTACTGCAGGTTAAACTCTTCATGCATTTCCATTAGAAAGATAATGGGATATGGGGCTTGGGGGTTTGCAGTCTTTATTCATTTGCAAATTACAGTGCACATGCTTGTGTTGAGGTCTTTGCCTCAAACTGCTTAGCTATCCTTTGTGGCACAGAAGAGCAGAGCTCTAAATGGCAAAGACTAGCAGCTGATTTTATGACACATGATTCTGAAATATAGCTGCGAAGAAAAAAAGCAGAACGAGAGGCAGGTGTGGCCATCAAACTGCAGTTTTGGAGATGGCCCTTCACTCTTTGAAAAGCAGTAAGTTGTATGTCACACTGAACCTTTATGATCACAGGAATGGACCACGTTTCATGTCCTTTGTCTCCATGTGGGAGCAGACACAACCTCATAAAGGAATTGGGTATACTAATTTCTGTTAAGCTGTGGCCAAGGCAAAAGTGAGGCCAACACAAAACAGTGTGCAAAGTGTTTAATGCATCCGTTCATACAGTCTACAGTCAATAAATACCTGCAGGATAAGATTCTTTGACTTACTTTTTTAATATCTGCTGTAGAATGAGATGAAATCAAGCCCCCAAATGGGCCTATCCCTCTGCACTGAATATTAAGCAAGTCAGAAGGTGAGAAGCTCAAGTGTGAAATGATCAGGTGAATGGCACTCCAAGTGCTAAGCAGCAGCTTAGCAGATGCAGGGGTCACCCTGTGGCCAGCCACAGCTCTGTCCCATGTGTGCCAATACTTGGGTGATGGTGCTTTCCCAGATCCTGCAACACAACTCCTTTGATCCCAGTAATGTTTTGTTCCTGAACAGCCCCTTAGCCCACAGCTAAGATCAGCTTCTCACTGCTTTGGTGAGCTGCTTCATGCTTCTGGATGATCCTGGATCCTTCCTCTGTTTCTATGAAAAAGTGTAGAGCTAAAAGCAGAGGAGATCCTGAACTAGAAGCTCACTGGAATTACAGCAGGCATTGATGAGTGAAGAAGGATGATGAATTTTTTAGGTACTGTCTTCAGGCCATGGCAACTCAGGTTTGCTAGTGCTTTACAGCCCACTGCCACCCACAATGAAAAGGGAGTAGGGGATGGGAATGGGAGAAAGAGGTGAGAAACTGGCGAATTTCAATTTTTTTTTAATATCTGGTTTTATCAAGACCTGATGAAGCCAGAGCTTCACACCTACAGCCATTCTTCTGCTTCTCTGTGCCCTGCTACTCATGCACTCTGCTTAGTCTTGTCCTGCATCACCCAGTCTGTCCAATCTCCTCAGTTATCTTTCAAGTCCTTCCTTAACACAGCATTTGTCTAAGTTTCAACTGCTTTTTCACCTGGATGACCTCTCCAGCTCTGTATCTCTTGAGTGATGACAGCAATCATTACAAAATATGGACTCTCTGGGCTCCAGCCCTGCTGCTCATTGCTTCTCCCTAGTGAGCTCTTCAGCATTCTCACCCTGCACTGCTCTGGTCCCTTCTTGCACATGGCCGTGGGCTCTGCCCTTGAGTTTTTGCTCACGTGAGTAACACGTGGGCTTGTGTGAGGCTGCCAGGGTCAAGCTCTTGACTTGCAAACAGAGCCCTCAAGGCAGGAGCATTGTCTGCCATCTCTGCAGCTACCTCTGGACCTACCTCCTGCATAATAAACACAAGCTGCAAAATTTGACCTCGTTGGTTTATTTTGGAAGCAACTGCTTGTAGAAACAAATTACTTTTTAATAGCGCGATCCAGAGATGCAATCTCAGAGATGAATTTCAATTACTTTCCATGGTTAGCCTGTCATTCCTCGCCTGAACAGGAATGATAAGGTCAGCATACCCGTGTGGGCTGAGGGCTCAGTACAGAGCTCAGATACATTGCACAAAAGTAACCAGACACCTACTGCTGCCATGTGAGTACTTAAAAGATGGATTGGATCATGCTGAGACTTTAGACTGCCTCCAGCACTGAGTTTTGGTGCCACCTTTAACAAATCATTTAATCTTTCTGCTATACTAACCTCTACAGAAAAATAAGAGGCAATAGATATTTTCTCACCCCCCTTGGGTGTAGTGAAGTATAATTAGCACATTTTATGTTTATATACTGTTTTAAAAAGGAAAGGTTTTTCCATGGAAGGTTTCTACTAGTATGAATAAGCAGAAATATCATTATTTCCAGATAAGACTTTCAAACCGTGGAGATACCTGTGGATCACAGGCAGCACCCATAGATTTCTTTGCTGTTCCTTTCATGACCACCACTTTAGAAGCAGTAGGATAAAATGGCTCATATTCCATGACTGTTCATTTCTTGACTTCCCTACTGATTATACCAGGAAGGTTGCCTTTGTGAAAGTGTTTTCTGTAATGAGAGCATCTTGCCTATTAGGAAGGTGGGCAGTCATTAAGGTTTCAAAATGATAAAAACATCCTGAGCAACGTGGAACTGGGAGCTTTACTGCTTAATTATCTGGGGCTGCTGAACTGGGTAAGACTGAGGGAAGGTGGCTCCGTGGATAGGCAGCCTTCAGTAACAACAGGGAGCTGATTAAAAACTTTTTGAAAGAGAAAAGCTGACGGAGCTGGGAGAAGCACTCAAAACCATGTAGGCTGAAAAGAGGAATAAGGTCCCATCTGCTTCCTCCTCCTCACAAAAACACCCAAGACTGTAGTTTTTTAGATGGACTTCATACCACACTGTGGCCACAGCCCCAGCATGACAGTTGTCATTGCTTTACAGGGGGATATTTTACAGGCATCTACAAGAGCAAAATCATTCCTTCAAAGAATCTGCACTTGCTTTGGAGTCTGGAAAGTCATATCAGGCTAAGAGTCAAAAAAATAATGGTTGGCTGTTTTCATATGGCCTGGATTCATCTCCCCCACACCCCTATTATATCTGTTCTTAATGTTTCCTCTTTACAAGCTACAGGGCAGCTTTCTCACTTTAATTTTACCTTTGTTTCTTTCTCAGATCTCTGCAAATGAGATAGAAATGCTTTTGATGAGACTGCCACGCATGTTTAAACAAGAATTCACTGGTGTAGGAGCAACACTGGAAAAGAGGTGGAAGTTTTGTGCCTTTGAAGGAATTAAAACTATCTGACTGTGACTAGTAATGAAGCTATGCAGAAGAAGAATTCCTAGAGCATGGCAGGGTTATAAAGTATTAAGTAAGAAATTTGGGTTTGGGCACATAGTAGTATGTTTTCAAAGTTATCCAAGCCTAATTTTAGTTACATTTGTGACGTTTTCTTGTGAGTGGAAATGTAGTTGTGCACCAGTTCCTAAAATAAAATAAAATTTTAAAAAAAGTTTCAAAATGTGACAGATTGTTTCATATGAAAACTGAAGAAAGATACCACAGTCATAATGATTTCAAAGACTACATGTCCTACATCTAAGAAAAGCTCATTGAGCAAACAGTTAAGGAGAAAGATTGCCCGGTTATGGTCGCTAAGCTACAGCGATTTATATGTGATATGTAATAGAACTCATTAAGTTTTGTTATAGAAAGCTCTTTCTGAGTAATTTTACAGTGAGGAAAAGCATACCAAAAGAAAACTTGAAGATGTGTCTGAAGTTATTGTATTTTGTAAATTAAGTTATATGCTGTACCAGGGATTTTTGCCTTATTGAAAGAGGCCTGAAAATGTGATTGGAGTCCTCAAGAATGCTTTATCAAGAATATTATTTTTCTAATGTAACTATTCTCCATTACAAGTTCTTTTAACATGGATTGCATATCAATTTTCATAAACATGTAAATAAGGAAGAAACCAGTGTTACTGTATTGTATTTGGTATGTAACATTCAGGTTTATGCATCAAAATAAATATTCAGTTGCATTACTGTTACAAATTTTATAGCAGATATATTAATTTTTATCAATAAATATGACTTCTACCATATTGTTTGCATAAGTATTTCTTCTGACATTATTGAATTTCAATTGATCCAGCAAGAGATTCCTGGAACATCTTTCCACTACCTGAACTATTAGTTGCAGATAACTTTGTTAAATGAATTATAAATCAAAAAAGAGCTTGCAATATTAGCTAACATTAAAATATTGTTAGAGGAAGTAGCACCATGGACCTTTGATTTTATCTTTCAACAAGGAGATGGGTGAAAAATGAACACATTCAAATTTCCCATTTTCATTGTTGTGTTGGGTAAGAGCTGCTGTGGGTAGAAAACAGCAGCCCCCTCTTTGCCACACCCCTGTGCAGGCAGAGCAGCCAGTCACGAGAGAGCTGGTCCTATGAAGTGGGGCACCAAGAGTGGGAAATAGAAAAAACTGAAGCAGATGCAAGGAGTCTCAAGATACGTGAGAGCGAGGTTTCACTCAGGTCCTTCAATAAACAGCAATTAGTGTCAAATGCATTTTGTAGTGAAGGAACTCTCCAACATGGCTTTTGGTGTTTGGTACTTTAAGATCTATTTCCCTTCTGGCTTCTACCTGGAATATAGAAATATTAAATGAAATGCTAATTGTGTACAAAATGGGAAAAGAAAGAGGCTTAGCAGGTCTACTATGGGAAAAAAATTATGCTTTCAGGCAGTACACACAAAATTTAAAAAATCAAGTACATATCAATTATGGTTGCTATAGAGCCTGTGATAAGCTACTCAGGTGAAACTAGTAATTATATGCCAGTTATGTTAATGAAAATTAACTAGTTTAATCCAAGTAATAACTCTTTCCTCTCTTGAGATCATACAGCTTCATGAATAATTCTGACACAAATGTGTTAGGTCTGACAGCTTGTATTTAGATACTGTAGCATAAATGTTTATGGATGCCACTAAGGCCGGGTGAGAAACCTTTCACCTCAGCATACTCCATGCCATACTTATTCAATATATTCTGTGCTTCCTTTCCTTGTCCTTCCTTCTTTTTTTCCCTTTAGATCATTGTCTCTCACAAGACAACTTCAAATCCAGACAGCCAGAAAATATTTTTTTTTTACAGAACCTTGTAACCTAATCCCTATATTTATTTTTCATTTATTTTTCTTCTTCCTATTCTTCATGGGGTTTTCTTGTCTGTCTAGACCATCAGAGCTTTAGAAGTGTACCTTTTTAGTCCTTGTATAATATCAGCTAAAAGGGAACCTCTTTAACTGGCTTTTAGATACTGCCAAAGAAGATCTAAACTTTGAGTAGCATGTAGGCATCCTGCAATATTGTAATGTATCAGTTGAGAACTTTAAATCCAGGGAGATCCTCAATGAGTATTGGGTCGGGCCCAAGAACTAGCTTTGTGTGCTTTGGGGCAAATTGGATTAAAATGTTTAGCTCCATCATTTAGGTGCTGAAATGTCCCTATGATGACTCTTGGGATATCCAGCTGGGAGTCCTGCAGTTAATACAATGAGATTAATAATGAGAAAGCTGCTTTTGATACAGGATTTGATATAGTATTTTTTTTGATACAGGAAAGCCACCTAGACTGGACATTAGAGAGCATTTTCTTTACTGAGATAGTGACCAAACACTGGAATGGCCCAAGGCTGTCAATGTTTAAGAACATTTGCACAATGCCTTTAATGACATGATTTAACTTTTTTGTCAGCCCTGATGTGGTCAGGCAATTGAATTAGATGATCTTCATAGGTCCCCACAAGACCTAAAGCAAGTTTCTGCAGCTGAGTCAGGTTGAAGGACAATGGCCATTTGGCAAAAACTAAAAGCCAGTTACAGTTAGCAGGATCTTCACAACAGTAGTGAGGGGGGAAAAGAAAGGGGCAAAGAGTTATCTCATCAGGCTAACCATGAGCTCAAGAGATGAGACTGAGCAAGAGCCTGGCATGCAACTGCATGTTATAGCAGTGCCCCTTCTTCTCAAACAGGGACTAGTGGAAGCAGGAGAAGATTTGATTTCTAACGGCCCAAACATGCTGAGGGCATTTTGCACCGAGTTGCAAGTTAGGTTGGCCTGAACTCCTGTTCTCCCAGGAGAGCTTTTCAGACCATCCTCAGCTTTGAACTGTCTTGGACTAATGTCAGGGGTCACTTTCATCAGCTTAGAGGGGCCAGCCTCTTACTGCACTCTATCTGATTCCCACTAGAAGGATTAAGAGATATACAGTGCAAAACCTCCCAGACAAATGTGCATGTAACCCTGCACATTCAAGGCAGATAAGTGTAACCTCTCTGTTAAACTGCATTTTCTGTCCACAAGAGATGTTTTATGTTTGATCATGTGTGATGAAGACTGCATTATCCCCATCACTGAAAAGGAAATTCTTAATATCGCCTCGTATATAGTGGAGTCAATTGTTTATTGAAGTGTGTGTGTTTAGGGCAAAACTTGCATGTGCAGGACTATCAGAGCATCACATTCACTTAAGGAACAGCTATACTGAGATTTAGAGAAAATCCTGTATCAAGCTATGCTACATTTAGCTACACATGATGTGCAGCAAATGCTATGGAATCTAAAGCGAGAAAATTGGTTGTAAGAGCATTCTGGGTGCTTTGTTTAAGAAAAAATTCTGGTCTTGCAAACATTGTTTTATTTAAAATCAGAATGGCTTTGACAGTCAGTGTTAGTATGACAAAAAAGTTCTGGGATGATATGAGCTGATTTGGGGAAGGAGATTTTTGTGAGAGGAGGGAGAGAGTCAGATTTGGATATTCTTTTGGTCCCTCTAGCACCAGTAATTAGCCAGGTCTGAGGTAGAAATGATGTCCATTTTTTCCACTTAAATTCATCTCAGTGTTCAGCATAAAAAGTGTGAGGCTTTTATATTATTTTTTTTCTTTTTTGTGAAAAGGTACAAGTTGTCCCTTGACTTGTCACTCTGGTTATCCTGCCAAGTTCTGCAGCTCTTTTGCTCTAACTTTTCCCTCAAAAAGAAAGTAGAAACAGCATCCATTTCTTTCTGGTTCTGCGTGTGACTTCTTGGACAGCAAAAACTGACTATGTATTTACTGAGTTAAAACTGAATGTTTCAAACCAAGTAAGTCAACTGAAAAAGCAGCCAGATCAGGAAATTATGCTCGCAAGGTATAGACACTCTGACTTTATAAACCCATTACATTGAATTTGTAAGCAAAATCAAATAGATACGGTCAGGAGTACCTTTGATTAAGTGTTCTGCCTCACACTGGGTAACACTGTGCCTGTTCAGATTTAATAAGCTGACTCCAATGTCAGATGCCCTTTCAACGGGGATATTTGTGGGACAGCAAGAGGAAAAAGGATATGTTCCTTTAAACCTAGCAGACAGCATTCCTGTAGCCATATCACAGACATATTACAACCATTTGCTCAGACTTCTGGTTGGTAAGTACTTCTTGCCAATTTACGTACTTTTATACACATAACATTGAAGCCTAAAAAAAACATTGCCTTGAACTGCTCATGCCTTAGTCATGTCACTGTTAATTCTGTAGCGAACCCAACAGCATAAAGTGGATTAAAATACACCTGCCATAAAAGCATCCAGCCATAATCAAGGTTATCAACTGATTAAAAAGATATTTTTTGCCTGATAGTTTCTTAGAAGAGATTAGTGCTGTCAAAATTGGATCCTAACTTCCTAACTTCATTCCTTCTGGCTTCTTCTAGGCAGGTTTGCTTTTCTCTGCAGGAATAAATACTCCTTTAGTACTGCATATTTTCTCCCTGTGAAGATATTTATATATTGTAGTCTATTTACTTCTCGGTGTTCTTTCTCATAAGCTAAACAGATTGAGTTTTTAAGTGTTTTGCAATAAAGCATTTATCTTCCCTTCCTCGAATCATTGCATCCTTTTTTTTTTAATATCCTTTCCAATATTTGAAAACTTGTTTTAAAATGTGTGGAGAAAAACTGTTACTTGAATTAAACTGATCAGTTTACAGCATACAGACACACAGCCATATCTCTGCTCCAATTCAACACTCTGCCTCCTATTCCTGCCAGACTATGAGCGGATCACCAATGTCGAAGCAGTAACACAAGCGAAATGCTGTTGGGTCGTTTTCTTCATCCTGGTGTAATAGATTCCTCTGCATAGCTGTGTTTCTGTCTGCTAAAGCCTGTCGTTTTTATCCCCACTGACAGGCTTGCTTGTGCAAGGCCAAAGGTCTCACCCCATGAGGATACTTTGAGGCTAAGATCCCACACACAGCCCTGTTCTTCGCTATGGGGTAGGTTTGGATAACTCTCAGATGTTTATAGCCTTCCATGATTAAAATGGGGTAATCAGATTTGCTGTCAGGGTGTTCGGATCGCATCAAGCATTCAGAGGGCAATCGCACAGGCTTTGTCTAGACTAGGGTTTAAATGTGTGTCATTAGCACATATTAGCTGATACATTTTAAAAGTCTGATGCAGACGAGGCATAATGCCTTTAATGTGAAAAGCTGGCTGAGTTAGGCCCTTGGGCATTGGCATTGACAGTGGTTTGTCTATTTTAGAATTTTAGAATAAGGTAGCTGAGGGCTTGCCTGCAAAGACCAGTTAATTTGGAAGAATATAAGCTATGAATTTAAAGGGCTGCTCCAGGACTTAAGGCCAGAAAATCTCAAGTAGTTGTTCTGAAATAGCTCAATATAACATAATATACACTTAACTACGTAAGTTTTCCCTCACTTTTTCTTTTTTTTAACCTTCCGCAGTAAAAAACAGTTCCCATATTAGAGTTGTTGTATTTAAAAATTAACCCTCTGGTGCATTTCTGTTTTTATCACTGCTCCTTACTGAATCCAGCTGATTAGCCTGGTTGTGTCTGGGGAGGAGGCTGGAAAACTTGTACACTCTGCAGATCTGATTGCTGACGTTAAAAGCTGACTTGCATTTCACAGGGGGAAGACATGGTACGCTTGTGAGAGGAAATGTGAGTGAAGCAACAGAAGACCATAAAATAGGATTAAAAATAGAGACTGGAGGGATTTTGTTAGAACCTGGCGTTCCATCAAAAAAACCCACGCAAATCCCAGGGCATCCCAGAAGCCTGTTATAAACTAAGGGGGGGAACAAGGAAGAAGAAGAGATAAAATTTCATAGTAAAAATCATTGTAAACTATGGTGGTATTGAATTTATGAGAGTTTGTGCATTTCCTCAGCTGGTTTTGCCTGTGGAGTCAGCTGCCTCAGGTGTTGTGACTGAGACTCTGTAAAGAGGAACCATGCAAAATAACTCTGTAGTTGGCTTTATCCCAGAGATAAGCTCAGATAATACTAACTTCCAATTGCAGAGGAGCCCCTCCCTGCAAGAAAAATCTGCATCTCTAGCTCTACCAGTTCACTGGTTGATGGTGATGTTAGCAAAAACATTTTCCTTGTCCTTGAAGGTTAGTAAGAATATATGTTACAATGGAAAGTAAGTATTTGCCAGGTAATCAGAACTCGTTCCAGGGTGTCATTTCCACCCCTTCACTCTGACTGGCTGTCACCTTGGTTGAACTTGTTACCCTGGTTAGATGGAGACAAAAAAAGCTAAAGTCTCATCACGGTAGAAAATACACTTTTTTTCTTGAGAAGAAGAACAGCCACGGGTAAGCATCATGCCACCTGTTCAAGGCTGATTTGTCTAATAAAGAATTGCAAGGCAGGAGCTGCTTTGCAGGGCGGTACCGAAGCCGGTTTTGCACAGTAAGGCATACTGACAGAGAAAGAAGCCAGATGGTGTCTCAACAGCCCAAGTTTTCTAAAACACATTTCCTACCCTGAGAAGTTCTTGACTGACAGCTCTGGAAACAGGTGTTTTATTTGTCCACAGGGCAGCACAGGGAAGGCATCTATTATTGTCCCAGCAGAGGTCTACAGAAATCACCTGCCATTTCATTTCCATCCCTATGAAGTCCTTACTTCATCTGTCCAAACTGCAGAGGGAGGGGACATCTGCAGAATGCACATTTGACCCTTATTTGAGTCCACAGAACTTCTGCTAATTAAAACTTTAGTTTCAGGGCTGGATTTGAATCTCTGATATGTAAAATGGATAAACCACTGTTTTAAGGAAATTATCCAATGTCAGAGGAGGGGAAGGCAGGCTTTCTTGAAGCACTAATATATCTTGGTGACCCCATTCTTCTCTCTCAATCTTCACCATGAGCAAGAAGATTTGGAAGTACATAGCTGGCAAAGAGATTCTTCCTATTAGAAAAGACAGAGAAGAGCTCATGTTATATTTACACAGAATATTTTGAGATAGGATTTTTAAGTCTAAAGAAAACACCTCCCAGTTTATAGCCATGAGATGCTCTTAAAAAAGAGTTACTATAGGAAAATGGAGAAGCAATGAAAAAAAGAGTATTATCTTTTGTGAGTGCTTTATTAGTCTTCCCCTTTGAAGCGATTTCAGTGTGGAGGCTGAAATCCCTACTGTTTCAAAGTTTTACAGTCAAGAGCAGGAACAATGCAGGATTTGCAGCCTTTGTTTGATTTTTGTGGTCTGTGCAGTTCAAATGTGCAAAGAAAAGTATGAAAGTGTGTGCCCAGGTGAAATTGAACTGGGCAGTCACACAGAACTGTTGCTTTTCTGCAGTGCAGAGCTTTTTTTTTTACAGGAATAAATCCTGGGCAGATGGTCAGAAGTTCAGTGACGTACATTGGTCATGCAATCAGGAAATCTGTATATGTTTAGGATTGGGACTTTAAATTTTTGTCTTTCTTTCAAAAATGCTGAGATTTCTGTCATATGCAGCATTGAGAAAGACACCAGAGGGTGATCTGGATGAATCTGGGGAAAGAGGCCTAATCAACAGGCAGCTAAGGATGTGACTGTCACACAGTACACATCCCCACAAGCAGTGAGCAGGCTAATTTGGCCACAGGAGGCATCACAGCTGTGACTGTACAGCCTCTGCCCAGTTCAATCCACTCTACTTGCTGCTTCCAGGTTAAGCAATATGATACAATCTGGGCTGCCTTCTTCCGAAAAGTTAATTTAGAGGTAGTTCAAGCCTTTTTTCAGGCAGTTAACAAGCTGTACGGTCAACAGGAAACTATGGACAATCTGCAGCAATAGTGGGTGGATCCAAATTGGAGAAAGAACTTGGACAACTTCCTAAATTTGCTACAAGCCTTGAAATTACTTTATTTACAGTTTCCAAAATAGAAGGAGAAGCAAAAACGTTTCCAGAAATAACCAGAATAAGGTTTCATCTCCCAGACCCATTTAGCCCACACCTGTCTCATGTTCCTCAAACCACACATGCAACAATGTTCAGAAGAAAGCAAAAGGTGTTCCAGAGTCATGTGAGGAATTCACAGCTTTGGGAAGGTTATAGAAAGGTCCTTGCAGGCAAGCCCACGATCAATGCTACTGTTCTTCTGTGTAATAATCTAAAGTAAGGTTTTCATTAGCTCTTTTTATTTGATGCATTGTGAAACAAACTGAATGAGAATGTTTGGGCTGGCAAAAAAAGCAACATAAAATCCCACAAGAGCGCAGTGTAACAGCTCACATCAAGAGCTAAGTAACAAAGAAAATTGGCCTGGGTACACAAAGTCTCAGTTTTGCAGCTAGGCAGGAGGTGCACAAGTTTAAAGCTATGCAGGGGTACCAAGGCTCTTCTCCCAGTAGAGGTGTTGAGAAATCACCACTTTGTGCCACGACATAGAGCATAACTCACTGCTAAAAAGTTCTCTAAAATCACAGTTGTATTACATGGCAACATACTGACTTGGGCTAAGACCCAAGTCTTCAGGGTATTTTTTGGACTAGTGGGTGTCTGAGAGATGTCACCAAGCAAACAGAGAGAAAGGGAATCTTGTGACCAAACCCAATACTAAAGCTACTCAGCAACACTCCAAAACCCAGCCACACAATGCTTGCTTTCTACAAAGAATTTGCTTTTGAAAGCCACCAATACCATGATTTTCACTGTCATGTGGACATAGAGCCAAAGATGTGAGGGATGACAGCCACTCAACTAACTTTGCAGAATATCCTGTCTCTGGAAGCACTCATCACTTTGTACTATGGTCCAGAGTGCAGAGCCTAATTTTTCCTTGTCCAGCTGAGTACTTCAGGCGCTGAACTATTGGATAGGCAAAATGTCCCACTGTCCCGGTTGCCATCACTTCATGCAAGGTTGCATCCATCCAATGTGTTCCAAGGACACCTACCTGACTGATCCCCTTCCTGCAGCTGTAGGTGCACACCTGGCTTCTCAGCACTCTTCACTCTGGGGTTTCAGATGGTCCCCAGACCTTTGTGTAGAATTCATTGAGAGCCATGGTCCTCTGAATTCAAAGCCTGAGAGTCACTCACATTCTGAGTAACATAAGGAAACAGAAGAAACACAGGTCTTGAAGTGTAGTACATGGGTGGGTAGGACATTCTTCTTGGGATTCTAAGGAGACCTTTCTTAAGGTCTACTCAATCCAGCCTTTATCCCTTCTCTTTGTGTCTGCAGATTGACATGGGCTTGCATACGTGTGTGTGAGGTCTCCAGACCATTTGAGTGGACGATGGCTTCTTGTTTCCTCAGTGCACCAGGTCCTTCAGTTTGTTCATTATGTGATTTATGTTTATTTTAGTGCAAGTCATACAGGCAGGGGTGAATTGAAAAGGAATATGTCTACCAAGCCACAAAGTAAAATACATCTAACAATAATCTCATATGTAGGGGAAAATCTACATGTAAATGACAACCTGCTCAGTTTACAAAAAAGAAAGGAATGAGCAATTGCAATTGAGAACCCATAAAGATTAATATAAATGGATATTCACTAGCCTTGAAAGATGAAAGGCTGCCTAATCAGAGTAATTTTATCCTGATGGACCAAAAGCTACCACTTACTTAATTTTTTATTCAAGTATAAGAAACAGGAAGTCCAAACTGTAGTGTTGAATTGAGACTATGGATTACCAGTACCTAGATTCAGGAACTGACACTACTCCTACAGTATCTAAATTCAGGAGAGCAACTGTGACTCAAGGCTTGTGCCATATGACTGGAAAAGCATCTATAAGGCATCCATCTGACATCTGGCAGGTAGGGGCAGAATCCAGCCTTCAGCCATCAAGTCCCATATAAACAGGACTGGACCTTTCTTTCTCAGCCCAGTTATGCTGGTAAACAAGAACCAGCTTCCAGCTATCACCAGGGACACTGCTTTTCAGGCATCATGACACGAGATGTGAGACTACAGTCAGCTGAGGAGAAAGAAACATGGGGAAAGTGCACTTGGTCCTTGCTGCAGGTAGCTGCTGGAAAACCAAGGGTTACAACATCCAGCCAGTGATGACTTTATTCACAGCACAGAGAGCTGGAGAATGTTTGTTGGCAGTGACTTTATCTCATCCCAGTTTAGCTCTCAAGCAGACACATCTAGTGCTCATCCACAATCCTGCACTGCCACCTCGTTAAGGGGGTGCTGAGTTTATGGATCCATCTTCAGCTGTGGTTCACTGGAAATGCTGGACCTCTCTGGAAAGGCTAGCCTCCCACCAGCTTTCTGATTTCAGTGCAACAAGGAAACACCTGGTACATGTTGCCGCTTGAGGAGGGTTTTCAGTGGTAGGGACTGTGATTGCTGTTTCCTGGGGCGCTCCTAAACCTGCAGAGCACCTCCTTGGTGTTGCTACCCTCAAAAACAACACCACTCCTTGAAGATATCAGTCAGCAGAGAACACTGCCGGTGCTGGCACGCACAGGCAGTGACTTATTCACATCATCAACAAAGGAGGCAAGTCACACAAAGGTCATGGTGCTGCAGACAAATTAAATAGCTTATTATAATGTATGTGGTGAATAATAATGCCAAGCATTAGAACACCATCATAGAACAGAGGAGAGGATGGGGAGATGTGTGTTCCTCTTGCTTAAGATTTCTTGAATGATCAGAATCAGGGGAAAATGAAGTTGAGAGGATGTGGGTAGTGGAGCTCCCTGAATCAACTTTTTTCTCCTTCCATATCCCAGCCTTATATACAAAATGCAACATGTATGATCTGTGTATAAATGAGCAAAACTTGTAGTGCATACCAAATCTGCAATCCAATAATTTGTATTTTAATGTTTTAGCAAAAACTGACTGTGACTACAAACACTTCACAGACTAATTTTCAGATTCATGAGTTTCTTGCTTGGTTTTCCTACATGTTCTCTGAGCTCTCTGCCAAAAAATATTTCCTTTCTTGCACTGAAACGTAGCACTGACATGTGTCAGACTACTTCTTTTTTATGGGCTTTAGCACACTTCTGCCTCTTTCTGCTTTTTGTAGATTCATACATATTAGACACACATCTTTGGGTTTTAATTATAAAATTAATGTAGACAGCCACCAGAAATAAAGCTGACAAATCCAATTTCCCAAGTAACTCAATATCATCTCAGGATCTCTGAGGAAAACAAAAAAAATTATGTCCAGGGGGTTAAAAGAATGTTTCTAAATGGACAAACTTTAAAAAAAGAAAAATGCTGATCAGATTAATAGAGGAGCATATCCCTAACATCAAAATCCATATTTATCACCAGCTAGGAGAATGTGATGGTGTTTTAAACATTACATAACTTCTCATACTTCTTCTAATCCCAGACATTTAGGGGGAAAAAAGTATCTATCTGTCTATCATCTATCTATCTATCTATCTATCTATCTATCTATCTATCTATCTATCTACCTATCCATACTCATTGTAAATGCATCTTAAAAGAAAAATAATTTCTAAAATAGTTGTTTAATGATCCTGTACAAGATGTTTGGAATATTTCCTTTTTAAAGTACCAATATAGATCCAATTGTAAAACAAACAGCTCTGTAAAGATTCAGTACATCCACATATGAGACTCAGACCTTAGAGCCCAGAGAAGGTGGTATTCTTCTCCACTGACATCAATAGAGAAGCCAATTTCTCAATTAAGCAATGGAATTTGAAAGAGTGGGCTGAGAGACCTATGGAAGAAATTCATGAAGCCCTTCCCAGGGCCACAGAGAAGCTCAGAACTGTGTTCATTTCATGGTGCTCTCCAAAGTCCTTAGCTCTCTCCTGAAGGACTGAATTGGAACTCCATGGCATGCCCCTTGGTCCAGCTCAGCAACATGCACCAAGCAGCTTGTCATGCCTAAACCAAACTGCAACAGAAACACAGAGAGCCTTGAGATGAAAGCTGGAGGCTTGCAGGTCTGCATGTTCCCTCCTCCTTGGAAAGGAATCTGGGGACCTGAACCTCCATGTCCAGTGCTCCCTAGTGCGGAAGCAGCCAGGCCATGGGAACCGAATGGCACAGCATCCAGCTTTTCTCACACTGCAATATCTTTCAGGTGATGTCCAAACACACAATGTCTACAAGGAGGGAGTCATAGAGACACAACAGAAGCCTTTGCCTGCCTAGCTCAGAGACATGTAGGTTCTGCAAAGGACGAGGCCCTAGTTTATGCTCCCGATGGCTGATGTGTGAGCAGAGTGCTTATGTTCCCTTTACAGGCAGTGGAAAAACATGCCATTAAGCTAGGCTGAGAGGGTTTGCGGCACTATTAGGCTTCCCAGATGTAGGTGCCTGTTTTAGAGGGAGGTACTTTTGTATCCAGCCAGCTGGGGTGCTCCCCAAACTCCACTGACTGCATGTATGATAGCAGACATGGAGACACCTACAAGTTCATCTGTGTGGGATATAGCTTAGGCTGACATGGACCATATCTGCCTGCCAGAGCCAAGGTGAACATTGAGACCTACAATTTCCACTTAACTTTCCAGTCTACTCAAAAAAACCTAATTCCATCCACAGCCAAAAACCTACTCTGAGGGACCTGAAGCTTTTGGCCTATGGGTCTTGCTGACTTTTCCACCACTATTTTATTTTATAGAGTCTCACTCTGAGCTGTGCACGAATGTATTTGGATTATAGCATGCAAAACTTTTCAGAATCTCTTAAAAGGTTTTATTTGGAAGTGGAATTTATGCAAGTGTTTATTAATGATTTGGCATCTTAAAGGGGTTATTTGGAGTGCTATCTTTAACTTCATTACCATTAAATTATTCTCTAAATTATTCCAAAGAGATTGTGGCCTAATGTTTTGAACCAATTTAAAAACTCATATGGAGAGTTTGTCATAGTTGACAGTCAAGAGTACATTTAAACAGTGGAAACCAGTTAAGCAGCTTCTGGGAGACTAAGAGTAGTTTACCTCAGTTATGCAATATTGACACTTATCTGTATTTTTTCTTCATAGAGTGATTTTGTAATCAAAACTTGAACAGGTGGAAATTAATCACAAATACCTAAATCATTTGGTAAAACACAATCCACACAGCCTTTATTTTGCAAGTAATTATTGCCACATGCATGCAGTAAAGCTGAAAACCTTCTAGAAATCAAGCTCAATTTGAACAGTCAATCCCAGGTGGTTTCTGCTCCTAAAGAGGAACATAATAGAAAACAGCATCTTGAGAGAAACATTCATCTCCAATAATTTGGCTGTGCCCTGTAAGGTCAGCATGCAGACAGCCCAAATCTCAGGATTGTAATCTATTTCCATTATAGATGTAACACTAAAGACAAAATAAAGGAATAATGGGCTTTCTTAATCCTTTATGTGATCCTAGGACTGGCCGTAGGAACTACTGGTGCTAGAAGTTTTTAAGTGTGGAAAGTGTGAAGAATGTAGCTAATTCATCTAAAGTGTTCTAATGAATGTTGTTTATCCTCAGCCAATGCTGCACTGAATCACTGCAAAGGAAAAGGAAATACAACTAAATGTACACTTACATTCATACTTAGGTTAATGTGGTCAGAGCAAAATCTTTTAGATTCTAACCAAGAGATCAATTACTTATTATGATCAATGACCACTGAGAATATCTCTGAAATATTTTTTCAAGGTGAAATCCTTGCCTTGTGAGGTGTTTTCTTAATTAGAAGAAACTTCAGTTATGTGAACATGACTTTTGGGGTTTAAGGGATAAGTAAGGGACAATTCTGTTACTTACATGAACACTTTATTTTCCTGTCATGCATTTCTACACCTCCTGAGGTTTTGCTAAGTACTTTAAAGTTACTGTGGGATAGGGGACAATTGGTATTACCACTATAAAATCATCCCCTCAGTCCACCACAGCATGAATCAGAAGTATAAATTGCTGTGCCTAAGTGGGTGAAGTAAGAAATAGACTGTTCCCACTGGAAGGATAAGTGACTGGAAATGAGCCCAAAAATTTGTGCTTAGGAGTCTCAAAGCTGGAATACTGCTAGAGTGGATTACCAGGGAAACCAGCAATGAGTAGGAACCAGAGTCTAAACATCTGACTCTGTTTTCCTGGCATACATTTTGGAAAGATGCAGTGTGCATCTTTTTAGAGAACTTGGATATACTTCACTGCCCATCTCAATAAAGGGATATTTTTTATGAAGTTGCTGTTGAAAAGAATTTCTCACTGGTTTAACCTTTGATTTCTAGGTGTTCTCTCTACATCCAATGACCCTGGGTAACAGAAAACAGCATCTTCTTTTTGCCTACATGAAGGCACTCTGCAATTAAACTCCTGCTCCTTATTGTCAGTGGCACAGAACCCTCTACATGTTCTCCTTTGCCTAGAGATGGAGGTGGAATGCCCACCCACCCTGCATTTCCTCTTTTGATAAACACTGCCAACATCTTTCCAAGAGACAATTACAACAACAGTCCTTCCTTGCCATCTCCCCTTCTCCATCTTTCCACTTTCTGAAAAAAGAGTCTTGCTGCTTTTATATATTTTCCAAATCACTGGTACATCTTCTAAGTTTGGCATTTTCAGCTGACTTTCAATTCCACCTTCAAGATTTTGTTGTTTTTTTTTTTTCCCCTACACTTGCAAGAACTGGAAATATATTCTGGAAAAATGTCTTAAAAAACACTAATGACCCTAAGATGGCCAAGCTCAAACCTGTATATGTGTTTACACATGCACACAGGCAGCTTCTCTGCAAGGCCTACTATGAATGCAAAATTTGCCCTAATTTTGAGAAACTCACTCCTCCACACTCACACATACTCTAATGCACTCCTTCTTGTACCAGTCCACCCTCTCCCACGCTGACATATATATTCTCTCTCTCCTTCACCACTCTCTTTGCCTCTGAGCTAAATTACTCTACTGTAGAAATTGCCACCAGCAATTTTCACCCTTTGCTGCTCTTTCAAGGAGTTTATGCAGTGGTGCAGTCATGATGTTCAATTAATTACTTGATATCTTTTGAGCTATTTCCCAACTATTTGCACTTATGTGTTACAGAACAGCAATGTCTCTCTTAGCACCTCCATGTGCTTAGGGCATGGGCTGAGCTGGATGAGGTTGAATCTTTGTGTTGATTTCTTAATCAGAATCAAATGGGTGTTTTTGGCATGATGCTGCTCATGTTACAAGGTCTCTGCCCAGCTACAAGGCACCTGCATATTAACAGTATTTTACAGGAAGAAGGTTAGTTCAGAGGCTGAAGCAGTGTCCTAGGAGCTGGAGTTAGCTCTCAGACCCTGGAGCTGTCACTAAAGGGATTGATGTCCTGGTCTCTTGCTCAAGTGTGTAGCACCACCCAGCTGCTTGTTCCCATCCTCACAGCTCATGGTGAAGACTGTGATGAACAGGCTGAACATTCTGAGGCTGTTTCAGAGTACAGACAGGTTGTTTTAGATCCAGATGTACCCCGTGAGGACACTGTACTATTCCCAGGTCAGAGATGGGAGAGTGGCTGTGAACCATTTTTCTTACATGCAGGCTTGAAAGGAAGGGAGAAGGTCCCAGCTGAATTCAAAGCTTGAGCTCTTGACCCCTTTTGACTTTCCCAGGTGGCCATGGGAAAAGTCTTCTAACTTTTCTGCACTTCAGTTTCTCAGTTATTACAAAACAGCACTTTCTACCTCACAAAGAAATTTTGAGGACGAAACTGTGAAAGACTAGGGGCACTATCACTCTAGAGCAACAAAGGATACAAGTGCTCAAGAAAATTTTTGCTCTCATATGTTAGAATAAAAAACCAAATAAACCAGGTTAAAATGTTTACATTTGGGATGGATGGAGGAGTGTTATAAAGCTTGCTTATTACTTGTCTACAGAGCCCTATGATGCTGCAGAACCAGTTGGTGTTAGAATTATACCATAACACAGTTTGATGGGCTGAAAATTTTACTTCGTCCATGCAAGTCTGTTTGGCCTAGAGTCCAGAGCAAGCCGGGTCGGACTAATATAAGGCTCAGAAACCAAGCGGATTACAGCAGGTGGTGTCCAGCGTGTTTTTCTACCACGATGGCCATGAAGTACCTGGTAATTTCACAC
>JAYDZK010000001.1:55167173-55253814 GCA_034509185.1 Euphonia xanthogaster
ATGGGCTGAAAATTTTACTTCGTCCATGCAAGTCTGTTTGGCCTAGAGTCCAGATCAAGCTGGGTTGGACTAATATAAGGCTCAGAAACCAAACGGATTACTGCAGGAGATGATTTTTTTTTTAACTAGTCCTTTAGATTTATTCTTTGAAAAATCAAAAAATATAATCAAATACATGTTTATGAGTGGGCTTAAAGGAGTCTAAGTGGAGTGACAAAGTAGATTAATCTTTATCTCACATTAAAAAGGTGGGTTCTTAATATTGATTATTCTCAGGCAATAATCTAGGTTGTTATATCTAAAAAGCTGGGCTGAAGCACTCAGTTGCTGAAGGAGGAATAGTAGGAACTCATTTCTCACCCAAGGGCATGTCAAAGAGGTGGGAATTTAGGAAAATTGTAGCTTCTTGAAAATCTAGGTTAATGTCTAGTGATCTCCTTGGAAAAAGTTTTCATTGACAGTACCTGCCCCTGTGAAAATCTCAGGCTGTCGAGAGCAGCTTTTTGTTCAAGAGAAATGCTGACTTTGTGGGAAGTGAAGGGAACCTTTACTGAGCTATTCTGATCTTTTAAGTAAATATTTATTTATTTTCTGCATGAAGTTATAAAGTTTCTTGGGAATATAGATAATGTAGCAGGAGGAAAAGTAATTACTGTAATTTTGCCTGTGCTTTCAGAAAATAATCCATCTGATAAGCACCCCATTTACATTTTGTGAATTGCACAGTTCAGCATAGAGGCATCTCAACTAGATGCATGCAGTCCATGTTTACAAAATACTATGATTCTCCTGCTAACAGAAGTATTTGTCTTGTCCTTTTCGCTTTTCAAAGACCAGATGATTAAGATGTCATTGACATTAAGCGTGCTTTGCATCCATTTCTCGAGGAATGAAGCGGTGCCTGAGGGTTAGAAATCCTTTGAAACGAGAAAGGAGAGCCACAGCTCGTGAGGATAGTCAGACACCAAACAGTTGTTCCTTCTTTTCACAGACCCAAAGTAGGTCCAAGCTCCTTCTGCATCCCTGGGACAGGGATGCTACAAGCATCCAGCCACCTCTTTTCTGTCATCTTCTTGGAGGTTTACTTTCAAGTGGAGAAAAACATCTGTCCCTTTGATTTTCTGGGGATAAATGAGAAGTCTCTGAAAGAAAAGCTCATTAATTCCCTGTGCTACAGATGACATCAAATAAGACATTCTTTAGGAAGTGAAGTGACAGGCTGGAGGGGAGAGGGGAATAAGAACTGACCTAGCAGCCATCCCTGCCAGGTAGCATGAGGACAGTCAGCTCCTATCAACACGAATGAGGACTGAAGGCACTCAGCACCTTGCATGATTAAGCCCAAACCAAAAGCAGCCTTTCTCATCAAAATTGCACTGCCTTCCTCTTTCCCAAAAGGCATGCTAATTTGTAAGAATCTGCTATCCTTGGCAGTTGTTTCCAACTGAGCTCTTTTGACCTCCCCTCCCATCATTCTATGGGAGAGTGAGATGTGTGCACACCAGCTGAGAAATTCAGGGCACTTCAGGGGCAGCCCAGTCTCCTTCCAGTGGCCACACCACATTTTCTTTCCTATCATCCCACCCCATTTAAACCTCAGCTATATCTCCTTTTTCCAAGCAAAGCCTGGGAAAGGGACAGGCAGGTGCACGTCCATCACCACTTGGTGCAGTGTTCAAGTGTGGGCTCAGGGTTTGCAGAGATACCTGTGGGATATCTGTGTCACACACTGTCCAAGAATGAGAAGGAGAAAGGAAGGATGCCACCTGCTTGGAAGGGTCTGAGGGCTCCTCTCTTCCTCCCCTTCTCCTGAACTTTTCCTACCAAGCTTCAAGCCAAGTGGAAACTGAGCCATGTCTTCTTATGTAGGTTTCCAGAGGAGAGGTGTTCATTACATTTTATTATTTTTTGTTCAGGAACTTGTAGCTCTCAAACAGCATTCAGGTGACATACAGTAATACATTTTTTTCCACAGAATACTTTTCCCTGTTTTTTTACACTTTCTATCCTCTGCAGAGGAACACACAAAATATTTCTAAGGCATCAGGCTTGTTACACAGATTTTTCCTCACTGCCTATGTGCCAAAGCATTTCACGGTAAGACTTATGAGGCTGCGTACAGTGAAATGCAAGGAAAGCTGTTGCAGGATGACGCCACACAGTGTGAGTGGGAGAGGGAAGGAGGAATCAGCCATGAGACCAACAACTGAAGGAGAAATAAATTAAGAGTCATAAAACAAACTGCCATTCAAAACTCCCTTTCCACAGCAAGGCCATTACTGAGGTTTCTGTTGGCTTCAAAAAATAAGAATAATTGGGAAATGGTCCTGAGTATATATTTCAGTTCCTGTCTTGTGTGTCACCGTCACCCTCTTTCATTGTCTAGCTGCAAATATAGAGGAAAATATACTTGGCTCAGCAGCTCCACCTTTGAACATCTACCTCCTTCAAAGTGTATGGAGAAATAAGGGTCAGAAAAATGCTGTCATGCTAACACCTGTCCAGGGCTTCCTCACAGAGAGTCCCCTCTTCCTACTGCCTGAAATACTGCAGGGCAAAATAACTCCCCCCTTCCTACTGCAGGGCAAAATAACTCTGTAAAAACTGCTTTTTTTTTTGTGATTTTGGGTTTTTGTCTTGATTGCACTTGCACATAAAGAAACACACAACCCAAATCATTATTGCTTTGAATGAATAAAATATCAGTGTAAAATATAAAAAACCCAGTCACTGGATAATATAAATATATTTGCCATTAAGTCATTTCCAAACAAATGGAGCCTGAATTTGTTTAGTGGCCTTTAATCTTAGTCTCAGAACAGCTCTTGAGATACTGAGTAAACCCAAAGCTCACTTCTTTTGCTAGATTTCACAATGAATCTCTGCTCTGCCATGCTCAGCAAAAAGAAAAACACCAGAAGGAAAACTCTGTAATAAAGGATAGATAATCTTCTTGTGTAAAGAAAGCATAAAGCTGTCTTAGTGTGTACTCACAACTTCACTATCTTTGCAAGATAGTGTATCTAGAAGTCATGCCACACAAGGTAATTAGAAGTTTACAACAGGAATTTCATCCTGTTTCTAATCCAAGACTGTCTGTAGTACTTCAGTCTCTAAAAAGAAAACATCCCTTTTTTACCTTTGTCTTTAGCTTGTCAAGTAGAGCAAGCATTTGAATTCAGAAAGCCTCTGCCTTTCCCCCTCACGCATGGCTTCTCTGGATTCCTAAACCTTGCAAATAAAAAGCTACAGTTTTCTTACTTCATTTGAACAGTTCTGTAGGAAAGGATAAGGATGTTAAAATTCACAAGATAACCATTTCATATTTGAGGCCTTGAAAAAAATTCAACATGGGATCTGGAGAGCATGGAAAAGAAGGCCCTGGAGAAGGATATTTCCTAAAGATTCATCTTAGCAGTTGCAATTAACTTCCTCAATACCTTTTGGATAAAAGTTATCAGATAAGAGATCAAGAGAGAGAACATGATTTAGCTCTGGCAAGTCTCGATTTACAATCTGTCTTCCCTGATCTGAGCTCATTTTGTGCAACTCCTGTGTCATGTTCCTCTCTTGCAGAAATGGAAGAAAGAGTTTAAGTCAAAATAGATAAGTGTAGAGCCCCCAGAAGGCAAAATGAAATGTCTCTTAATGGCATTTTTATGGCACTCCCAGGATATCACTGTATCCTACAGGGCTATTATGAGGGGAATTTCATCTCCTTTACTCGAAAAAGCTTTGGTGACATTCCGAAAAAATGCATAATGCAGCAATTTAAAATAGCTAAAATATTTGGTACAAGTTTCCTGGATTTCAACCCTGCCCAAGAAAAAAAGTATGCAGGAAGGGAAGCTCAGAAGTAAAAAGGAGAGAAATAGAAATAACCCTCCCTCCCCTCCTCCTTTTGCTCTCTTCTCCCACCTCTCCTGACTGATTTGAAATCAACATGTGGGTGGAGGGGGAGGATGCTGCTGCTGAAGAGTGCTCTGTGCTAGGCTTCTCTGTGGAGAGGTCTGATTTTCATGAGCATGAACAGGAGACCTCTCCCTGATCATGTTTCCAGGACTGGATTATTAATGGCTGTATTTCCATCCCTTTAATTACTTCCTCTTCTGTCGATGTCTTTTTAAGTCTTAGAGCAGCTAATGCACACCCAGCACATACTAAGTAATGAAAATGCACAATGAAGGCACACATACCTTGCAACTGCTGTTTATATCCAAGGATTTAAAACTAGTAACAAGGGAGGTTAATAGTATGCTTAGGAGATAACACTCGTTGCTATGGTGAAGATCTGTCACTCACTCTTGGGAAGATGGCACCTGAGCTATGAATGTTTGATGGCATTTTTGCTTTTGAGATGAGCAGTAGTAATTACTCCAAAGCAGATACTAACCCCTCTGGTTCTGAGCAGACATCTCATGTAGGTGCTTTGTATTTGAACAGGCTCCTTTCTGCCTTCTCGGTGGGCTCAGAGTGCTGGCATTGATTGGGTTTTTCAACACTTAAAGAAACAATGGAAAACTGCCAGAGCTGGTGTCAGAAGATAAAAATAGCCTCACACAAAAATCCCAAAATTACCAGGAGACTGGATTTTTTTTCTTGTTTAGTGGGTGTTACAATTTGCATCAAATTCTGAGGATCCTTCAGCTTTTAAAAATATATACAATTTCATTAGGCCTGATCTGCTGATCACAACTTCATGATCTGTGCTTCCTACTAAAATTTATTCAGGCAATAATCTACAAGAAATTGGTTGTTTTCAGCAGTTTATGACTTGTTATTTAACATTTAACAGAATGGCAATTTATTTTGGTAACAACCAATACTGAGAGGTTTATTGCCATTGTAAACCATAATCAACTGTTTGTATCATTACCAGTTTTTCAAGATATAAAAATGGCCAGCTGCCTTAGAAAATTGCTTAGCAGCTATAAAAATTTGCACTGAAGATTATGGATGAGGTTATTTCACCTTAAAGGTCAAAAGTCTTTAGAGAAACCTCTTACTTCAGTGGACATTTTCAGCAGACTGGAACCCAACTCCAGAAGGACAATAATGAAACAATTCCTAGCAATTTTTTGAATAATGAATATGAAAAGGAAACTGTAGGAGATGGACAATCCAGAAGATTGCACCTTCATTATCACAGCATCAGGCCTAAAACTAAATCTTGTTGTCTTTACATTGCAACTGTTTTGCTGAATTGTACAATTGTACTGTACTCATGCAATAGCTTAATCATCAAGGCTTCCCATTGATCTCTTACTATCAGGCAACTGGACACAGATTTCATAAGTGACATGTTTAGAAAGATTCAAAATACTTCCATTTTGATTAAGTTACAAATGACAATATAAGTTTTACAATGGTGTTATCAGTCCTTCATCTTAAACCATTTTAGTGGGACAAATCTCAGTGAGTAGTTAACAGTGAATAATTGAAGTCCACAAATTACTTTCTATTAGTGCTCTCAAAGATATACTTACAAACAGCATGCAAATTCCTTTTTTTTCCTACTTATTTTGCTAATATTTCTTCTTACTTCTTAGTTGCTGTAGCACTTACTGCAGAATACTTGAGCTGGCCTCTTCTATTTCCACTGTGTCAGAGATTATGCACATTTGCACAGTTCATGCAAAAGTTCACATGGGAATAAAACCAATTCTTTCCTCTTAACACTTGTGCCTAGCTCAAAAGTTCATTCTTCTAATCTACTTGTGCTACTAAAACTCTCACTAAGCAAAGGCACTCACAGAGAAGAAAAATGGATGAAAAACATCCATTTAAGCCTTTGAGCAGGTAAGAGCACGTTTGGGTTTGGTTTTTTAAATTTATGTTTAGTAGTATACATTCAACTCTTTAATGTTGATTGGAATTTCTGGTAGAAAGCTTTAATTCATTTTTCCTCCAGTTTTCAAATATCATGAAGAAAATTAATCCCTACTATAACTCCAGGGAATTTGAGGGTATTATGGCAGAGATTACTTTGGCACAGCATTTCTTGTTTAAAATGCTTACCTGCTCACATACACTTTTTAAACATGAAGAGTGATGGCTGCTGAATTTCATTACTCAGATTCAAATGATGTGAAATATAGGAAATGCCATGGCTTCAATTCTCTGATAACTTTTTGGGCTCCACTTCCTGTAACTTGGAGCAGGTTATTAGGATTGCCAGATAAATGCAGCTGTTGCTACTCCACTTTGCTGGAAACAGAAGTGTTCTGAACCTCACAAACATGTCCAACAGGCTGCTAAAGAAAAGAAAACTGAAGAGACATTTTCCTTGGAAGCAGAGACCACCATGTCAATCAGCTTAGAAGCAGGAAGATAATTTCTCTTTAAAAGAAAAATCAAAATAACAACAAACACTTATTTTTTAGTTATTCAAAAGCCTAGAAATAATAAATGACATGAAAGAAACTGAAACAAAGTCCTCAGGAAAAAACTCCACAAACTCATATCCACTGCCTCATCATATTCAGCCTGTCTTTCATGCTGTTAAAAATTCTCTGCAGCCCTGGGCATGGTAGCAAAACTGCAGCAATGAGGATCAGGCAATCTTGCCTGCCAGTCAGCAGCATTAGCAATTTGCTGGTTGCAGAAAAACTAAAAATAAAAGGGGAGTATTTCATAAAGCAACAAAAGTGAGGCAGCCTCATTTCTACCAGGCTGCCTCGGTATAGCTACAGGCTACCAGGTATCAGATATGAAGAGCATTTATACCTGTTCAATGCTTTTCCACAAGTGGAAGCAGGGATACAAAAGCAGGCACAAAGGTCAGTGGAAAAAGCCCTGTATTCTTGAGTTTACCTTTACTGACTGAAATAACTTGCTATCAGAATCATTAGCAACCTCTGCTGGATGGACACAGCAGAGGAAAATGTGAATCAGAGGGTGGCTTTTCCAGGCATGGATGAGTTATTTAATTGTAACAGTGCCTTTGTCTTTTATGAAATAATTTTCCCCTCCACATTTTTCTGAAACACCGAGTCATTCAAAAATTTGAAAGCATTTATGTTCATTCATTTTTGCTGCATTTTGGGAAATGGTATCATGTCCCCCAGCCCCTCAACTCCAGCCCTTTAGTAAGGTGTAAGTCACTACTTACTATGGCTTTTCTTCTTTGGTCTGGAATCACAGAGTAGCCATTGGTATCATTAATAGCTTTAGTGTTGTCATGTTTTCAATTTTTCAAACTGGGCAGTAAAAGACTACACTTGCACATTTAATAAACTCTACTGGTAATACAAGCTTGCAGGAGTAGACTCACTTTCAGGGCTGTAATGTCATTTATGAGTTTAATGTCACTTATGAGTTCAGCATCCTCACCCAGGGACATCCAAACCAGAAGCTCACCAGGCATCAAGGACATCTTGACTCTGCTTTTTCTTCAGGCTTTTGAAAGAGGACTTTTCACAATGTAGAACCAGCTTACAAGTGCTTCCCACCTGCACTCTCAATCCAACAAAACCTGGGTCTTTTTTCAACTAAGCTTCAAGCCAACCTGAGTAAAGAGGTCAACTTTCCCATGCACTGGCTGCTCAGCAGCTAATGCTGAAGCAGCACAAGCTGATTTATATTCTGTAGGGTCACCTCAAGTGTTAAGCTAAAGTGTCAGACAGGTACCCATGGGGCAAATCTCTGCAGCTCTTGGAGCACTGTTGGGGGAGAGCTCTCCTCTTGGGAGGAGAGTTCTCTCCCTCATTAGAATTTGTTTTGTATTACGGATTTCTTCCTTCCTCACAGAACTGGAAGGACTATTTAGAAATAGTTATCACTGCTGGCATTCAAAGCATTATTAGAATGGCAGCCCACTGAAAAAAAAAATCGCTCCATTGTAGGAGATCCTGATAATTCAGGTGTTGTTAGACTCCAATGGTTGCTTTTAAAGCTTTTCTCAGCTTCAGGTCCAGCAACATGGCTTTCATGGCAAACCAGTGAGACTGGAGTACAACTGATGCCCTCAACCTCTGGGCTGGCTGCTTTTGGGGTTTGTTTTGGGTTGTTTATTTTGGTTGGGGTGGTTTTTTTTGGCAGGGGGAGGGGGAGGAAGAGGGGGAAGCTCTTTAAATGAGTAGAAAAGGCCCAGGCAAGCTTCTGTGTTTCAGAACTTAAGCCTTCATTTGCTGCTGCGTTCATGTCTGCAAAGGTTTTTCATTTGCTTTGGCTATATGGATTCTGTAAGGTGCTACCTCTAGTTTTGTCACAGAATTTCAGCTTATTTATAGGCATAAATAAATCCATTCATCTGGTGAGGAGAGGAGACAAGGGGAGAAGAGCTGGACTCATTGATCCTTGTGGGTCCTTTCCAGCTCAGGATAGTCTACAGTTCCCTTCTATGAACCTGCAGGCCAGCCAAACCTGAAGCACATGGAGAATGCTTGTGTATGCCTGGCCTTAAGCAGGTCTAAAAGTGCCATTGCCAAAGGCAGCTCCACTCCAGCACGTCCATGTGCACCTATGAATTCGCATCAGGGCAAGCCAGAGACTGTGCTGTGCAGCTGATGCTATTTCAATTCAGTGCAATTACAGCCCCATCACATGCAAGCCACAGGGGCCTCCCGTGGCTACATGCTTTAAAGTTGATATAAGCAGGTCACGCTGCTGCTACCTACACCCACAATCTAGTAGAGACTCTCAGTCATTTAGGAAGATGTGTGGCATTTTCATTCTGTCTTCAGATTTTGATAGAGCCAAAATAGTCTAGCTTCACACCTTTTAAACCATGTCCTTTTGGGGGTGGGAGAATATGTGCTGCTGAGGGGAAGAAACTCTTTCATATGTATGTATTTAATTCTCAGCAGCTGAAAGTTCATGCAGCTTGCTAACCAGCTTCACATATGTAACTTCAATGCTTAGCACTGAAGATGATAGACTCACAAGTTTGAGGAAGGGGACAAGAAACCCCAACCCTAAATCACATTTAGAGATTCCAAGCAGATTCCAGGATCAAAATGGAAACAGGAAGAAAGTTTCCAGAAGTTTAGGAAAGAAAAAAAAAATTCCTCTGTGTGTTGCTGAAAAAGGTTTGTAATGTTTGTAAAAAGGTTTGTAAAGCCTTCACTGCAGTGTAATCCTTCCTTCCATCCCCCCAAACAGTTTTCAGTTATCTTCTCTGCTCATGATTGCCTGTATATTGTCATTGACATTGTGTTGCATTAAGTCAGTCTCTCATATTAGATGCAATTATGATACGTGACATTGAAATAGCACTTAAAGTAAGATTCCTTTTGAAGGAGTCACCTTAGATCTATGTCTTTGTGAGGCTGTTTATTGCTTTTGTGATTGTGCTATCAAGTATTCTTTGTATACAAGTACCAAGGTGCTAACAGCAAGATCCCAAACAGATAAAAGGAGCCAAACATTTCAGTAACTTGAATTATGATATCTGCAGTCAGACTTGTACTCTAGAAACACCTCCCCAGCTGTTTCTTCAGCACAGTTTTGGGAAGTACTGCAATTACATTTTTTTCTTGATTTAACCTCTGGCTCCTCAGGACTATGTTGTGCCTCTGCACAGTGCTAGAATTAAGTCTATTAGTGCTAATAGCCCCTATGACCAGACATCAAGAAACTAGGAAATTAGATTACCCATGGATACTGTTGGAGCCAAAGTGACTCTTGATCCCCCACTGGACATACTGGCACACTGTCAGGACTAGTGAAAATTAAGAGTTTGAAACATTTTGTGGATTTACCTCAGTATTGTCTAATTTTTTTACCCCAGACTTAGAAAACTGGACCCCAACCTGATCTTTTTATCTCAAACTTAATATTCCAAAAGTTTCTGTGTCACATTGTGCCATGGGTCACACTGACTTGTGCCTTCTGTCTTGTAAGAATGCCTGCAACAGCAGCTCATCAGTAGCAACACGTAAGTGTAACTCACTGGCAATAATTCCACTAGGAGTAAGATCCAGCAACTTCACAGTTAAAATCATGACAGCAATAGAGTTGACAGCAATAGAGTTAACACCAAAAATAAAATTTAGAAGGAGAAGAAAAAAAATCAACAAAAATAAGATGTGACAAGTGCTTATTTACGTAGCCATTTTTCAGGAGCTGAGCTGCACTTCAATACATAAAAGCATTGTACCTTTAGTAAAACCTTCCTCCTGAATAGCTAATAAGTTATATTTAAGTGCTTTCACCAATGAACTGACTTACTTTAGTTACTGTGAAATCATTTTTATTATCCTTCTGCCCAAAAAAGTTGGAGGTAGCTAAAATCATTTTGGTGCACCTCCTGCAAGATCATGAATTATTGAAGACAGGAGGTAGAGTGGTTGCATGAAGAAAAAGACAGATAGTGAGGCCACTTTCACAGTTATTGAGAAGATGGCTTGAAGGGAAGGCAGTGGAAATATCTGCAGGATTGTCTCATTTATAGCAATGGTAGAAAAGACCAAAGCCACCCAACATTGAAATATCTAATTGTGTAATAACAATGTAGGGAGATGCCAGCTGAGAACATAAGGACGTTGCAGATGTTGCTTTGTGGCACAGCTCCTGGATCCCAGCTTGCTCTGGGATTGCCAGGTATTTAAGCCCCTGATGAAAGGGTACCCATGTGCCATTGAGAGTGATGGGGACTGGTGGTTAAATAACACATCAGGATCAGAAGAAACATAACAAATCAGAGCTTGCAAAGGACTTTTTTATCTCAAATGGGAATCACTCTGCTTCTCTCCCAGCTGTGAGTAAAATAAACCTAACCGGCAATCTGGCAGTCCTCTACTTAATTCAAGAAACCTGACCTGCTGTCAGTAACTTAGCACTCAGATCTTTAAGCCTCTCTTAGGTGATCAATTTATCCCCTGCAGCAGTTCCTTCCACAAAAATTCCCACTGATGCCACTGCGGGAAGCATGAAACAATTAGGAGCCGGCCCACTGCTGAATGTGGTAACCAGGTGTGGATGATCTCGGGAGGTATTTCTGTCTGTTCACACCACTGGCAGTTTTACAAGGCAGAACATCTTTGTTCTTGGCCCAGTAGAGACTAGAAGGCTTCCCACCAACCAGTATTAAGAACAAAGGACTGATTGAACCAGCAGCACCAAGACTGGACCCAGAGTCCCCTGAAGCATTGGCTCCAGGACGCCAACACAGAGTGGTATTAAAATACTTATATTTTGTATTGTGCAGCTCTCAATACTATTTTAAATATGATTCTAAGTTCAGCTGTACTTCAGACTTTATAAAAAGCAAGCAAACAAAAGCCATGCATAGAACTACCGCAGGATATTTCCCTGAATGTGGCTCCTTTGTTATTATAGCCCTGACATCTATCCTCCCCACTGGATCTCGTTGCATAGGACAACTCAGGTTGGGAGGGCCTTCAGGAGGTCCTTGGTCTTACGTGCTGCTCAAAGCAAGGCCACATGCAGGGTCAGAACCGTGGATCTTGAAAAACTCCCAAGGAAGGAGAATGCACAACCTCTCTGGGCAACCTGTGGCACTGCCGGATTGTGGGGTAAAACAGTATTATTTATGTCCAACCTCTCTTTTCAACTTGTGCCGCTTTTTTCTCAACCTCCCACCATGCATGACTGTGAAGAGCCTGGACCCATGTCCTTTATGACCTTATGATGCTGAAGGGCTGCTGTGAGGTCCCCCAGCAGCACTTTCCTTCTTCAGGGTGAACAAGGGCTATGGCCTCAGCCCCTCTTCACAGGGCAAGTGCTCCAGCCCCCAAACACTGGGGTGGCCTTTGCTGGACCTGCTGTGGCTGGCCAATGTCCATCCCGTTCAGAGGTCTCCCGACTGGATGCCACAGCACAGTATGGCTGGCTGAGGTGTTTCTGCTGATCTGGTGACCAAGCTCCCATTCACATGGCTGGGAGGCTGCTGCCCCTCTCTGCTGCCAGGACATGCCACCAGCTCTTGTTCTTGCTGTGCTCTAGGCCCCTTTCAGCACAATTGCTCCCCAGCCTGGCATTCCCCAATCCCTAGAACTTCAAGGGGCACTTCCTTCCCAGGCACCTGGCTCTGCACCCACCCTGGTGGAATTTCATGAAGGGTTCCTGCCACCCTTTTCCTGCAGCCTCTCCCAGTCCCCCTGAAAGTCAGCTCTTCCCTCCAGTGTAAAGAGTGGTTCACATAATTTGGCATCAGTGGTAAACTTGATGAGACAGAGCTCAGTCTCCTTCTCCAGGTCACTAACAAGTTTGCTGAACAGGAAATGAGCCAGGACAAACCAGCCTTTCCACAGAGTAAAGCCCCTTAACCATTTCCATCTGCTCCCAGTCATGCCAACAACTTCTTATCTATTGAGTTGTTCACTAAAATTTTGTTTATGCTTCTTTCATTATACTACAGAATCACAGAATGGTTTAGGTTGAAAGGGACACTAAAGATCCTCTAGTCCAACTCCCCTACCACGGTCTAGGCCTGGTTCCACTAGACCAGGTTGCTCAGGCCCCAGTCTAGCCCAGCCTTGAACAATTCCAGGGACGGAGCATCCACAACTACTCTCAACAACATGTACCAGTACCTCACTACCCCCATAGCAAAGAATTTCTTCCTAACATTCTATTACTCAAATTGTATTCACTGGAATGTTTAGGACCTCTACTGTTCTTTGCACCACAAACTGTTCACTCATCTGCCAGATGTAAGGAACACCCAATTTGCCCAGAACAAATCCAACATTCAGGAGGAATCACTGTATTCAGAACCATGCTTTATGTAATATTTACATCATACAGTAATTTTGGAGAACTTTGCCACTATTTTAAATTACAGTTTATTAGATGCAATATTTGCTGTATTAAACAAAATCCAGCTAATGAACCTCTCCTTGTATAAGCTAGTATATAAATAAGGAAATTGCAATAGCACGTTTTAATGTCATATGAAGCTGTAGAGCAATTACTCTGTTCCATAACTACCTCTTGAAAAATCTTAAGAATGGTATTCTGATTATGTTACCATTGTCAAAATGGTATTTCTCATTCTGAGTATAGTTTTGTGATTTCCTAATAAAAGTAGGTGCATTGCTAACTAGGCTGACAATTCAAGTATTCACGAGTACCCATGGTTCATTGACCATTAATAATCAGTAAGACATCAAATGATGATTTAGAATTCCCTCCTTCCTATTCAATGCCCCTAGAGTAAAATACAAAAGCATATTTTAAATGTAGCTTAAATTTTAATCATTTGCAAACAGAAAATTTTACTTGGGCAACATCCCAAAAAGCTGTCATTTTTTATTTTTGCCTCATTTAAAAAAAGTTGGGTACAAAGATCTTAGGCAAATACAGTATGATGACAGAAGAACACTATTTCTTTAAAAGACTCATAACTACATGAGAGAACAAAAAGCAACACTGAGAATAAACTCAATAAAATGCAAAAATTGGAGACATTTGGGTGGTGTGTATTGATTTTTTTTAATTGGCTTCCTATTGATGCACATAATTAAGTTAAGACCTCTAATTTACTTTGGCATTATTTTTGCTATCTTGATCTGATTTGGAAAATTTAGTAAGCAAAAAAAAAAAAAAATCAAGAAAAGTATTCTTTTTTAAAAGTGCGCCCCAGTACAGATGGAAAATTCCACACAGGATCCAGAAAAGCTCTGTGTATGTGTATAAACATGTGTGCACTTATACATACACGTACATACGACCTGTTGCTTGATTGCTGAAATGACAAACTTTAAAAGTCCCAAGATTGTGCTGGTGATGATCCAAATTCATTAACATGGCTTTGCAATCTACACACACAAAAACCTGCTCCTTATGACCTATGTAAATCATTTGTTTTGTCATAATTCAATTAAAAGTTCAGGAAAGTTTAGCGGGGCATTTAGTGCCAGTCTACCGTGCTGCTTGCCAAAGTCAGACTAGCATACAGATGCTCATAGAAGAGTCAGAATTAAAGGAAAAACCCTAAAGACCAACCTGTGGGAAGTGAGTCTCCTAAGAAGTCAGTAATACCTCAGCTGGTGAATTTCCTTAAGTTGTTCAGGCATCGATTCACAGTTTGAAGCTGACCTGAGCTCAGTACTCAGGCCCAGGAATCTCACAGGCTTTATGAACCTTACATTTTGCAGCAGGAAGCAGAGCAAGTGCTGTCACCTCCTCAGCCCAGCTTCATCACCAGTCTCACCTGAGTAGCAGGTCAGACATTGTGATTTTCACACCTAGGCTGATGAGGCACCCTACAACCACAGACAACAGACCAGGCTTTTTAGGGAACTGAAGACACCAGACACCCAATCTGTTGGTTTAAGGATGAGGAAAGTGTTGAACTGAGCAAAGACCTTGCAAGAGGAAAGTAATTTTACACCTATACAGAAGCAAAAATCCAAGCACACAGGACAGGAAATTTTTACCTTTAAAACTACCTAGAAAATCTGGCAAAGGTTTTGTGAACTGTGTCTACATTTTATCCCAGTCCCATCCTAAGCCAGGAAAAGTTTTCCAAGTGGCACTCATGCAAAGGCAGATAATCTTTCTGCCCAGATTTCACTGGGTGTTTTTGTAGACCTATCCCTAACTCTGCTGTATGAATGGCAAAGAATGAAATATTAGGTAAAACTTCCACCAACTAAAGAGCAAAAACCGGGCAGATGAGCAAGTCCCGCTTCATTAAATAAACTGGGAATCACCCACAGCAATGCCATATAAATGCACTCAGTCCTGCCTGACTTCTGAAGCTGTAGAGGATATCTGGGACTGGTTATCATCCAAGTAGAAAAACACCTGAGAATTCCCAAGCTAAGAAGTTACAGATGAACATTTTCTGAACATTAAAGCAACACATGAAAAATGAGTCTGCTTGTATTACAGATGGACAGAAATTGCACCAGAATAAATCAACCTCTATGCACTTTCCTTACACAAAAACACTTACCCATTTGACAAGTAAAGAAAATAGTCTCAAGAGGCTGAATATTTTTAAGATTAAATTACCAGGCTATGCTTTTAAAAATAGTAGCATCCCGTTCTTCCTAGCTCAGCTGAGCATCAATCCAGGTGCTGTTTTCAAGGCAGTATCCAAAGACATTCCTCAGCCTGCCATGTTGACTATCAACAACAACAAATCGAGCAGCACTTCCATGATTTGCCTTTCCCTGTCCTACATTCATCCTTCTAAACATCACTTAGTAGGTAAAGCAAGCTGTGCAGGTAAACAGACAAGAAAAAATATGCTATTGTATGTGTGATGCTTTCACAACTGCTTCTCATTAGCTTCATTCATTTTACAGCATTTTCCAGAGATAGGATGAGCCAGTTAATCTGCTGAATTTTTTAATTTGTTAATTTATCAAATTTGTTAAGCAGTCAGTAGTCTGTTCTGAAAAAAAAATGGAGAAAGCAGAACCAGAACTCAGTTTTATTTCTTTTTGTTAAGGACAATCTCTCTCATAACTGAAAAAAGTGTTTCATCCAAAATAATCAGATATAAATAATTATATCAGGAAGGAAATTATCAACAATAGAATCTCACAGAAAAAAACAAACCCTCTACTTCTTACAAAGACATGGGAAGTTCATTCTTAAGAACAGAGCAAGAAGCCATCTTAATGCCTCTATTTTAACTGATACTTTAGAACAGCTCTCTGCAACACATTTTATTCAGGAAAAATAAGGTAGCTATATGAAAACAACAGCCAGTCAGTTCAAAATCATTAAGCAGAATGTTTTTACCACCTACCATTCACATCAATTTTGATTTTGCACAATGACTCATATCACTCACAGATTCCACTTCAGAAAATTAGGAACACCATTTCACTTGTCTCCTTCCAACATGAGAACTGTCATGGTTCTATTTTTTGCCAATACATACTGATACACCAGTGAAAAGAATGACTAACCCTAAATGTGCATTAATTGATGGCTACTCCTTTAACCAGAACCAATTAAAGCTACTGCATAGGAATAAACTATTTTCATTCAAGATTCTTGTATCAGAGCACTAGTTATATGATGCAACTGTAGTACTTGTATAGCATATGCTATTCCCAGGCAGGTTTCTCCTGGCAGTCTTTTTTGCTTTATCCAGTGAAATTGTGCCATATCTTGCCACTATAATTGCAAAAAAGTCTCTAAAGTACTTATAATTATTCTTTTCTTTTAGAGTCGACTTAAAATTTTTCATCTCCCTTTAATGAAAGTAAGGGAATTGTGACAAAGTGTGATGAACCTGATAAAAAAAAAATGTACTTTTTCTTCCTTTCAAGGAAAAATCCACATAATCTGAACATCCACCACTGGATGAACTACAAATGCATGTTCTGGTGAATAAATAATTAAAGCATCCAACCTCATATTAACTGCTCTTAGCCACCTACCTCTGGCTAAATAACCTAGAAAATGGAGTATCTAAATTTTGTATTTGTAGCACTTCAGTCAGCTGCTTGTTGTACCTCTAATGATATAGTTTGAATGGACACTAGAGGTTTTTCAGTCTTGCACTGAATGCACTAGACTGTCTGTGCTTAGGAGATTTAACTCAACTGCAGACAACTTAGTGGTAGTTATCTGCAGCAGCCAAGTGCCCCAAGTAGTACCAACCCTGAGCTGTCAATTAAAACTTGCTCTCTCTGAAGTCTGAGATCCATGGCTTCAGGATTCCCCAAAGCCAGCACAAGATTGCTAGGATGCTACATAAGGAGGGAGGTATGTATGCTCTGGGATATGAAGCATAATGTAGAAATGTAAGCATTACTAAAGAACTAACCCAGGAAGTGCTCCTGGAGCCATGTGCAAAGCAGGTACTCCTGTTCCCTACTGCTATCAGTCCTACACCAGGCTCACATGACTCGGCTAACCTAGACAAGCAGCAGCCTGGAAAATCCACCTAAACCATGCCACATGGACCTACCTCCTTCAATCCCACTGCCATGAAAACCCTTGCAGAAAACCCCATGTTTACCCCAGCTGCTAGAGATTAAACATACTCTGACTTGAAGTAACAGCATGTCTAAATAATTACTTGACAATTTCAGAGATCCTTTAATATGTAAAAGAAGTAACCAAACCCAAGAATCCTCCTTCATAGCTCCAAGGCCCAAAATCACACCTAGTGGAAGCTGCTGTCTGTAGTCCCACCAGTCATTTTGTCCTGAGCTGCAGCTCTCAAACTGCACCCATGAACAAACCCCACTACTTCACAAATGAGCAGACTCAAACGTAAGGTGGTGCTGAAAATTTGCCAAATGGGGTCTTGTCATATTTCCTGTGACTCAATGCACTGTCACAGATTTTATGGTGACCATAAAGACAGGGTTGTTTCTTTACTAATGAAGAAACAACCCTATATTAAAGATTGTTTTTAAATTTTTATTTTAAAAGATCCAAAATTTAACAAAAGAAACAAAAAAGTACTTCTGAAAAAAACACCATTAAAAGAACTTTTTTCAAGCTTATAAGGGATTATAATTCAGTAAGAATACACTAAAATTGGGACAGAATCACAGAACATCTTGAGTTGGAAGGAATCTGTACAGGTCATCATTCTAACTCCCTGCTCCTTGCAGGGGCATAACTGTAGATAACTTTACATAACTGTAAAAGATTTCAGTTTCCTTTTAAATAATCTTAACATTTTAATTATGACAATAAATATGAACAACCAGTGTTAAGAAACTCTGCAGAACAAGCAGACATGAAAGTTACTGCACAATATATCTGCTGAATCTCCTATGACCCAAGGCTTCGGGTTTCAGTTTTTGGCACTGGATTCCAACAAGTCTTTTGCTTCATTTATTTTTGTTGCTAAGTAAGGTGATCCACCTGAGAAGAGAAAGGAGAAAGGAATACTGTTTACACATTAGTATTAAGTACCAAACTACCTCACTTGCAGCATCTCTTTATTACTCATTTTTATTAGCTCTTTCCTACACAGATCCTTTTGATACAAATGACATTGATAAGAAGTAAACTAATGGATAAAGAAACATGAGAAATGTAATCAAAACTGAAATCACTGTAGAATAACACAGAACAACTTGTCTCAGAGAGAGGACTGAAATCACTTTCCATCCTCTGATTTAGATCTGCAGTGGGATGCTACTGCAAATGTATGCAAGGTCAGCTGTCCTAAACATTCATTCAAACCTAATAGCAATTACTTCCACTCATACTAAAAACTGAGAAGTAAAATTTTAAAATAACTTTGACAAAGAATTATTGTGCAGGCATCTCCTGGTGTGAGATGCCCAGAGTTACCAGCCAGAAACCATCCCATTAAAGCTATTTAAACATGGTACACCTTCTAACTCCTAGTGCTGAACACTGCCATTGCTCTACGCTCCATCTAACCATCTAATTACAGTTCAGCAGGCTTTTCGTGTCTGGGCTTTTTTCAGTCTCCCCTTGAGTGCCAGCCATCTGCCCACAGTCACCAAAAACAACACTGCAAGGTCTATATCAGTAACTTACCATTTACTATAATACACCTATATTTTAATGTGAAAATGTGATTCCAGCAGTACTGTGCACTGCACGGCCTTTTCCAAGGCATTTGTTCAACCTTATTTTTTTTCATCAATCAGAAAAATAATTAGAGAAGAAACATGCAGAGCTAGTTATAGACACATACAAATAAAAAGGTGAGGCTCGCTTAAAGACTTCTTTAGGTCATTGCTGCAGGAATCCAAATCAGTGTAATTTCATAGTGTAGTATAACAACCAGAAAAAAAAAAAATGAAGTTCTTTTCCATTGTTTGGTTTTGTTGAGTGTTTTAGTTCTAATAAGGAAGCCATACCGGAGGAAAGTGAGGCAGGGCAAGGGATGAGTGATGAACTGACTACTGAAAAAAGAATTTTTTTTCTTTTCTTAAATCAAGTAGCTTTGTAGCAAGGAATAAGATTACTATGTTGACTACTGCTTCTTTCACAGAGTAGATAAGAGGATCAAACAAACAGTAAAGACTAAAACTGCAATAAACAATGTATTTCAAGTCATTTTTAAATGTGCATTGATTTTCTACACGTCTAGAATACAGCATCTTAAAGTAAATTCAAATCTGTTGGAAGTGTTTTCACTACATTTACATCCTTAAGTGCCATATTAATTTTGTAGCCCTCCAATGAGAGGAAATTCAATCTCATGATTGCCTAAGTGTTTGTTTATAATTAGGGCAAGTCCAAAAGGTTTCTCTCTTCTTTTTTTTTTTCTGTGAGGAATGTTCTTTCATAAAATTTGTAACTGATAACTTAACATACAATGTATCAATATAAAAACACTTTAAAACTGAACTGTAAAGATTAACAAGCAACCATTTCAGTAGTACTCTCTGGGGATGTTTTTATGCAGATTTCTATACATTTCTTATTTATTTCTAATATTTCTCTCTCCAACAGTTTGGATCTCAGAACACATGTAACTTAAAATCTTCAATTACTGCTCTTTCTTCTATCATGTCCAGGTGGTAAAATATTATTTCAAAAGTACATTATACCATTGAATATTATTTTTAAATGAACATCTGTGCTACCCACAGCCAGAACTGATCTATACACAAGCAAACAAGCCTCTCTGGGATGCCACATGTTCAAGATTACTCCAGGCCCTCACTGTGCAGCTGAAGATATTAAGGTTTTTTTCTACAGCCATGCCAGAAGAGCTTCAGGGACATCGAGAAGCACATATCCCTACAACTGGTGCTCCCACTGAGAAAACGCTCGGCGTCTCACTAGCACGCTCACTACATCCATCCAAACCTACACTGTGCCCAGCTGCAGGGGCATTAAAACTCTCAGAGTGCAGCATTAAAATCTTTGTTAGGGTCATTAGGATCTTCCGAACAGGAAGCATCTCTTCACATACTCTCAATATCCACATGGAGATTCACAATTCTCTTTGGCTCATGTGTCCACATACTGTGACAACAAATATAGAAGTTATTAATAAAACTTGACTTAATAGAGACTCTGGTGGTTAAGAGACTTTTGACCACTGTGATATATTAGACATGAAGATGAGAACTTCCTTTCTAGGTCTGTGCAACTTATACATTACAAAAAGAGTAAAAATAAAAGTTTGAAATCAAACAAGCAGGACAGCTTTTAAACTAAACTGAGTGAGGAAGAGGAAAAAGTATCAACTAAACACTTCCCATGGCCAGTGGACACAATTTTTCATTTTCTTAAAATGGGGTGCTGGTAGGGAGCCTATAATTCTGTCAAAAAGATATAAAAACCCTCTGATTTCCCCTTTTGACTTCTGAAATACAGTGCAACTCTTCACCATCTGTTATTTTAAAGCAGAGACAGCAATGAACATATGGGCTTTCTTTCTCAACCAGCTGTAGTGTAGTTAAAGTTATAATAATAGCCTTTCTCTAAGATAAATTTACATTAAAAACCCGGCCAGTAAAGCAACAGTGCCCAGCTTTACATTCTTTCCAAGTGAATTCCATAAAGTCTGAAATTCATCAATGATGTACTTAGTAACTGCAAAACATTTCCCCACAGAAAATTACTTTCATCCATGAAACTGGTCCATCACAGTTCAAAACAGGAATTTTAATTTAATGTAAAATTTTTATAGCTTATTTTCCCCTATTTTTCAAGAAGTTTTTGCCAAGTGTGGAAAACTGGTCCCTGAGCTCATAGACTTAACTGAAGCAGCACAAGTACAGAAAACAACTTTAAATAAAAATGAGTAAAACTGGTTCATAAAGCTCAGTTTATCTGAGAGGACACACAGAAGCTCAAGTCAATAAACAACAAACATTAGCACTTGATGTGGTTATTTACACAGTCAGAAAACTTATATGGATTTCATTTAAGCCTCTTTCTTCCCAGTCCTAGTTAAGAAAAGTAATAATTATTTACCTTTATCAGGATGATTCAAAATCATGATTTTCCTATGCGCTGTTCTGATTTTGTCCTTGCCAGCAGATGGACTGCAAAAACAAATTGAAGTGCTTACAAGAAATGCGAGAGCACTCAGGCTAAAAATTAACAGTTTATACTGGCTCCAAAAATAATTGAAACTTGAGATTTTCACCATCTTGTGGACAAAACATAAAACTGCACCTCTGAGGAAGCAACAACAACAAAGGCATGTAAGGCAAAGAGAATGACATTTTTCAAAAGCCTGTATATGTGACATATATGAGTATCTTTCAGGTTTTTGTAGAATGTAATACATCCACTCATTTAAAATAAAAAAATTGAAGGGGGGAAACAGGATAGCCCCAGCAGTTCTAGAGTATATCTGGTTGGTTATTGTAGCATTAAATGCAGAAAACACAATTTTTCCTCCAAGAAAATAAATATCTTTATGACCAGTGACAAAACAACAAATATTTAATATTATCACATTTTGTTCTACTGTAAATATTTTTATAGCAGCTATAAATATTTTTTCTTTCTGCTGGGGCCTGAAAACAATGCCCGTATGTGTTATTTTTGCAAAGCTGTCCAACGTGTTACATTCAGGGACACATTGATTTACAGGTGCTACCTCCATAATATTGTTTACTTCAATGACATACATAAAATATGTATTTGGCCTAAATTAAATACAAAATATGTACCTTACCAGACAAATAACCACTTATGGATGCAGTATGCCAAAACAGTAAAACTCTTGTATGCAAAAGGACAGTTTGAATGGTTCAGTTTTTTATAGGTTTTTAGGATGCAGAAATGAATCAATGTTTTCCACTTCAGGTGACTTCTTAATCAGTGATGATTCAATTAATTAATCTTTTTGTAGATACAGCTTGTATGCAAGGTATCAGCCCAACTAAATTCCCGAGGTAAACAACTTCTCTAGTTATTATTCTGTCACAGTGAAATTAGGGTATGTTGCAAAAATAGTTCACAGAACTGCATAAGAAAGAATACTCCAATTGAACAGAAAGTGACTTAGAACGTAAGAAACAAACAGAGGGTGAAGGGTCTTGGATTATATAGATACAAAACCAAAATGATTTATCACATAACCATAAATAACAATCATCTATATTTTGATTTGTAAAGCTGTTTTTAATACTAAAAAGGAAAGCTGTTATACCACATTTAGAACCTCAGATGGTTCTAAACCATAACTGGGGAAAAGTGGCAATTGCACATTACAGAAGATCATGCAGGTCTGCTCAAAGAAGCAATTGTGAAATGAGGGGTTTACTTCAAATTTGCTTAGTTTATGAGATATTGTTTATCCCACAATGGGCTCTAAAGATTCCTTATCACTAGGAGAAAAATATATAATGTCAAAATCATATTTTTCTTGACTCTCAATGTGACTCACACCAACATCATGCTGCCTTCTAACATCACCCAGTGGCCAAGAAGTCTATCAATGTGGTGGGAACAGCTGATATGCTGGAGGGCAGAGCTGACATTCAGAGGCACCTCCAGAGGCTGCATGAAGGGGCTGACAGGAACCCTTCACAAAATTCCACAAAGAATGGGTGTAGAGCCTGGTACTTGGGATGAAGTCTCCCTTGCAATACTAGAGGCTGAGAAATGCCTGAGTGGGGAGTGGCTCTGCTGAAAGGGACCCAGGGCACAGCAAGAACAATTCTCCACTGCAGTATGTTACCATGCCTTCAATCCAAACAAAAGTCACATTTTTTCTGAGCATGTTATTGTTTGGTTTTTTGTTTAAGCAGAGTACTAGAATAATTTATAAGGCATTAGAAGTCTTCTACAAAGAAGTTATGGTTTCTGCAAGATTATTCCACATTCTTGCAACATGCATCTGCTTCATTCAATACTTGCTGAAGTAAAAAACATACTGATGCAACACACCTACCTTACACCTAAAATAAGACTTGCTTCTCGCCTACTCATTTTCTGTTCAAATCCTCCCTTATAGTATGATGAAAGACTCTAGGAAGAAGAAAGGGGGAAAAGCAATAATTAGTTCATGTAAAAGGTGCCAGGAACTAAACGGTAGTTATATGACCTCACTCAGAGCATTACATTCATCTATAATTTATTTTGAAGGCACGGAATGACTGGAAACCAGATAATATGAATGGACTTCTCCTGAGTGATAACACATACAAAAAAAAAACTTTAAAAAACCTGCCTATGTTTTCACAATCTTCCACTGGTACTAAGAGATATTATTAGCTACAACCATTGAAATCCTGCTTTCAGGAAAAAAGTCCCGAATCAAAGTACATACTAGCATACAATGGTACAGTGTATATGTTGGGGAGGGCATGGGAGGGAAAGTAGGATAATTGTTGAGAACAGCACTGGTACCATCACAATGACAAATGCTAAAAGTGACAATATTTTGGCATCCATGGTTGTCAGGGACAATCACTCCAGATACTTGTAGGAAGCAAGTTGGTAAAAAACCCCAATAGATATAAGAACAGATTTGATGTGAAGGAATGTTACTTCAAAAAAGTGTACAATGAGGTCTTTGAAAGAATCCTGAGAAAGAAACAAGAAAAAAAAAAGAAAAATAAGAAACAAGAAAAATAAACAGAAAGAAACAAGGAAAAAAAAAAAGAAGGCTTAGGCTAAAGCTACAACCTCTGTTTTAGGAAACCACTGAGCTGGAGAACACTGGAAAATAGTGAAGTATATGGGGAAATCCTAAGCCTTTACATCCTTCCTTCAAAACCAATGACTGCCAACTACTAGAAACAGGATCTGGGGTTGATTTTGGTAAACTCACTGGTGTATGAAACTTTATCCACTGTTTTAAGAAAGGAAGAAAAAACAGTGGGAAAAGAACATTAAAAAAGAAGATGAAGATAAGAACAAATTGTTACAGCTACTGTCATAGAGAATGGGTTGAAAGCATATTTGTCAACCATAAATCTACTTTAAATTATGAAAAAGACTGTGGAACCATCACTGATGGTTAGCAGTGATCACAATGTGAATGTTTCTGTAAGTCCCAGAGGTAGCAGATGTAGCTCCAAGCCTTGGCGAACTGGCACACAGAAATCACTCAACAAGACTAAAGTCTTTTCCTCAATGCAAAACCTATCAACTGGGGGAAAATAAGCTTCTTTTGTTGCTATCAAAGGGGAGTCTGGCCTGAGAGCTGAGACTATTTTTAAGTATTCTCTTTACCCCCAAGTAAAATGTGCCTGGCCCTTGAAAAAACACTCTTCTCACTAAATAAAGCCATTCATATTCAGTGAGAATTTTGCCATATGTCTACACAAGCTCTCTTATATAATTTCAAAACCATTATATAGCATTTAAAGGGCTCTGTCTATGATATCTAAGAAAAGCCTTTAAACTTAGGAGAGATATTCACCCAAAAGCATGGTTCAGAAATACTTCACCTACTGCTACCATAAAGTCACATGCAACCACAGAAGAGATTTTTTTAGCATGTTGTTATCATCCAAAATCCATTTTATCTTCCTTCTTCCCACCCCAAACCATGAACAAAGTAACCACTACTGTAATACTACAGGTATCAAAGCTGAAGGATCTGTGGACATACCATGCCAACAATGAGAATCTGTGGAGAAGCCACTTCTGTAACTATAGGGTAACACAAACCAGGTCTGGAACAATGCACATGGACATGACAGGTTAGAGGGTGCAACACTAAGGGAACACACAACACTTCTCTGGTTCTCTGAAGGGAAATGATGTCAATAATTTAATGGCCAACAGGTAACATCCTTGAAGAGCAGAACTGCACAGAAATTTGCAACAACGCTAACAATTACTACAAGCAAAAGAGAAAAACATACTTTATGCTCTCCGAATTTTTTTCCGGAAACATTTGCTCCCAAAGCAGTCTAGGTGCAGATGGTTTCCTGAATTCTTCTCTGCCCTTCAACTCTGACATACAACTCCAATGCAGAACACTAGCTTGCTAGTAATGTAGAGAAGAGCAACATTTGAATTTAACACAGCTTGTCTCTGTTCCTGGTAGAACTCATCTAAAACATAATTTAAAATGAGAGACTAGGGAGGGATGGCTGCAAGCTTACATTCAGAAATATTTTTTCATGTTTTTAAAGCGTACTTCTTTGACACTGTTCTAACCTTAGGAAGCCTCGGTTCACCTCCAAAAGAAATGAAAAAAGAAATTCTGTACCCTGTGTCCTTTCACACACAAACAGTTTGTTGAATTGGTCTCCACAAAAAATATTTTTTTCTCATAAGTGAAGGATGTAGAAACAATAATCAATTCTTAAATTAAGATCTCCATCCTAAGCAGAATTTAAAGCAAAAGGAAATTACACATAAAAGCATTTTTCCCGTTGGTTAGAGAAAAAGAGGAAAAAACACTAAGACTTCATTTTAGGCAACATGTAGGGAAATTTCTAGTTCCCTAATGAAAGCACTTTTGCATGCTACTCAAACTAAAACACTTTTTTCCTTGTTGTAAATTCTAAGTAATGGCTGGAAAGATATTTTTCTGTTATGAGAACTCCTTGATGAGCAGGCAGCTCTAGACACTTGATTATTTATTAGCTCCAGCAATTGCAAAGAAAATTTTGTACTGGAAAAATCATTGAAATGAGCTCTTCATTCCTTTGTACTTTTTGGGGGAAGGGAGGAGGTATCATTTAATTTACTTAATTTCCTTGCATATTATTACTGTTTAGCAATTTATGTAAGTCCTCCTTTCTGAACAAATGCTATTAATAGGTTTGGGGCATAGGGAGGGACAGAAAATGGCTGCACTTGCTTTGCAAATGTCTATTGAGTCTTGCAAATCTTCACAAAAGCAACCAGAAAAGAAAATCCAATGCACAGGGACCATGACATCTTCAAGATACTTTTTCTTTTGTAGCACAGGGAAAGCATAATCACTGTTTCCATGCCAGTTAAGAGAGTGAAAACACCCAAACTGAGACCATACATTACATTACATGGAGTAGCGAATTTTTCTGAAAACTGTATGCTCCTGTTCCAGGACCAATAGAGTCCTTGACGAAAAAGGGAGCAAACACTGGAGGGAAAAAACCAAACACAAAAAACAAACTACAACTACAAACTATAAGAAGCTGTGATATAGTATACAATTCTGCTAATATCAACTTTAACTTCCTTAACTTCAGTTAGAAAATAAATCTTATTAAATGGACTGCATTGTTCTCTAGAAACTTTATTTTCAATTAAGGACAAGAGAGACAGTTGCTACCCTTACCTCTCAGTTCAGAGCTCCATGAGTCTGAGCAGAATCAGATCCAATAAAGGAAATACAGTGAGAAAACCTAATGATGTGCTACAGAAGACATCATTTTCTTATAGAACACAGAGTTTCATGATTGTGGGATTTGAGTATTTTGATAGTTCATTTGGCCTAGAATTTCTGCATCTGTCTTCAATATCTTCTGTCTGTCTTTCAATCCTCAATATCATTGATGCCACAAAGAAAGCTAATGAATGCTATTGAAATACTTGCTTCTTTATCTCAAACTTTAAGGAAATATTAATAGTAAAACTAATGGCACTAACCCTGAGGAAGAAAACCCAAATGACTACTTAGAGCTATGCACCGTCTACTGGCAACACTCTTCTCACTCCACACAGAAACAAAACAGCGTCACTGACACCACCGACAAAACTACACCCACACTGAAAAACCACTTCTGTGGGAGCAAGCATTATGACTTGCCATAGAGTGGTAATGACAATGTTTCCTCTAGTGTCTTTCTCCACTGAAAGAAAGATGGTAGAAAATTTCAAGACTAAATTACATAAGCATTTACAACTACATATTCTTAAATATGAAGTGACTGTCTTAAATGAGATGTAAAAATTCAGAATAAAGCTTTTACTTGCTTCTGCTTACTGTTTCTGACTAAAAGATGAGGGCAGTTGTTGACTGCATGTACTTATTTATGTAAGTAAATAGGAAGTGTAAAATCCTCAAGATACAGCAAGCAGCATTTTAAATTATCACTTTGTAATTCCTCAGCTTGACTTTTCCCACATCATTTATTAGTGAGCAGACAGAAAGAATAAACTGCATCTCTGTTACATTGTGTGATTGGGAGGGACCAACATCAATTGTGATTTCTACGGCACACAGAGCAGGAGACGCTTTGTAAATGGGGGAGGAAGAGTGGGGGCTTACAGAGGGAGGCAGCTAGCTTTTCAACAGTCAACTCTTCACAGACTCTCAAGGAAAAGAAGGGCATGAGAGACAAGGTTTCATTCTAGAAAGCTAGAATAAGCACTGAAAATTATAGGGACCAACGTAGGTGCCTTCACCATAGAAACCCAGCAAAATAACACTGAGCCCACACACTGAAGGTCATGAGATTTTTTTTTTCAATAAGCACAGGTAGAAGTACCAACTTCTTGGTAACCTTTGTCAGTACAGTGTAAAGGGCAATAAGCTGTCAAGAAGCGTGATGAAACTACTAATTCACAAATTATACTGAGCAGGTTCATATTCCACAAAGTCATGTGAAACTACTAAAATAAGCAGTTTGGAGAATAAGCACTTATATAGGACCTTTGCATTTAATCTTTTCGCTATTGTTTCAAAGAAAATAATCCATTGTTAAGGAGAGAAGGAAAAAAATTAAAATATAAACTGAGAAAGTAGTAGCTGTAGAGTAGCAAAAGTCAAATAATCTTGGCCAAGAATTGTATAAGGATCTTCAATTTGGACCATGGTTGTAGAAGAAAAATATTATCACTATCCTCTCACAAATATAAAGCCAGAAAATACCACAGTAAATGGCACACAGGAAGAGATTTTTTTACTGTCTCCAGCAGATCTCATCTTAGACTGAAAACTTGTACTTTCAAGTTCAGAAATAGAACAGCAGAAGAGATATCCTACTGGAAATCAACACACAATTCTATGCAGAAAGGCAGGATGTGAAAGAAGACATAGGATACTGCTCCAGGAACTAGGAACTCTTAGAATGCAGAAGATCCTGGTTTGCTCTTTATGGTTTTTCATGAATTCTGCAGGACTCAAAAGTCACTGAGGTAAAAATGAGATAGGTCTGTAAAGAGCTTGGCTCAGTCACTATTGAGGGGTGCAGTTTCCTAGGAACAGACACCTCTCCATGCAGTAGCATGTCACATTTCAATGTGTTAAAAAGAGTCACTGCATGCTTTCTTATGTGAGTGTATCTGAATTTAGATTCTCCAGCCTGTATCTACAAATGGATAGAAAAAGAATGGCTGGAGTAAAACAGCTAGGGAGGGAGGGAGGGTGAAGACTGAAGCACTCCATACTCTGAAGCCACATGTACTGCCAGCTACATCTAGCAAGTCTGCAAGTCAGCCTGTATCTGTATCATGTGAAAGCAATTTAATTCACAGTACCTAAAGCCCCCTCTGTTGTTTTGGCAGGCAATATGGGACTATCTCAAATTTTTTTTTGGAATAGGAAAAAAAAAAATTTACATTGGTCTCACAACAGCAATGCAATAAGAGCAAGAGAGCAAAAAAAGTTTTCCAAGAGCACTGTTTCTGCCTGAAACAAATGGCAAGCGAGCACAAATGTGGACCAGCCCCAAGAGGACAGCTGAATCTCCTCCCCAGGAAGCTTGCCTTGATCAAGCTTGCACCTTCAGCACACAGGAACACCAAGTACAGATGGCAAATGAATTTGGACTGCAGTGTCTGTCTAGACAGGCTCTGTGCTGCAACTGGCCTAACATTACTAGGTACAATGCTAATAGCATATTTTTTAAAAACCTACCTTTAGTATATTTTTCAGGAAATAATAATCTGCAACAACTACTCCTTGAATGTGCTCACCCATCAGCATCATGAAGGGAATAGCATTCTTTTGCTGTGGGCAAGTGTACACAGACTATGAACTCTGAAGGAACATACTGCAACAAGCAGACATCTAGCTCATTGGGAATTACTTCAATCAAACAGGGATGGAACACGTGCATTTATTTACCAGAGGAAAACAGCCACTGAAGCAGTAAGTAAATGCTCTCAAATATTCCCTGCATAAGCATCCCACACAACACTCCTTGATTTTTTACCTCATTATTGTATTTTTTTAACCAGTAGGAAAAAAACAAAGAACAAAAACCTGGTTATAAGTTCAAATTAGCTGAGGAAGAAGAAAAAGACAAATCATATGTTAACTAGCACACAAGCTCTCCCATCTCCTTGGCAACCCATCCTAGAAGTTCATCAATTTGTCTTCTTGATTTTTAACACTATCTAAAAGACTAAATTCTTTCACTTTCAGCTGCTGGAAATGAAACTGCGTGTCATCACTTTGCAATATTTAGGAATTAGTGACTTTCTCACTGCGAACATGAACAATTTATCTTTACACTTACTAGTAAAGGGTTCCAAAACAATGAACATCAGTATAAAAAACTGCAACTGTTTATCAAACTCATAAACATCTTTTGATGCAGCTTTATCCATAGGGATTTAAAATATAGAAGACAACATGCCAGAACTTACACAGCAGGGAGCAGCCCTACCCTGGGAAAAAAAATATCTACCTGTCACTTAACTGTATTTAACATAAAATGTCTCCTTTCTGAATACTTGAAATACAAAATCATAAATTTAGCATAAAGAAGTATCTAAACTTACAGAAGTTGAAATCCTCCTCGCAGCTTCTGTAATTGCCTGCTCCAACGGTTTCCAAACCTGGAAAGCGTAACGACCTAAGAAAGATAGAGGTTAAATGAAATATTCACTAAAATGCAAAAAAACACCCCACAAACAAGCTCCAATTTATGTTCATCAGTTTACAGTGGAAAGAATTTTGTTTTTAAAAAACCCCAAACTATTGGGAGAGGGAGAAGAGGGTTAGTACACTGCATCTAAAAACCTAGTCATGGACTGCAAAGACCCATTGTGTTTACTCACTATTTAACTCACTAAATAAATAGATTTAAATACATTTCAATATGATAAATGAAGATGTCTGCCTTGTGAACTTTAAAAAAAAGGGCAGTTTGAAACATTGGCTTTGGGTATACATTATTTATTAAATACTCTTCAAAGGTTTGCTCTTCAAAGGTTATGTCTTCAAAAAAAGAAATCCATGTACTACACGTTTCTTGCTGTGATGCTGTATGCTTAATTACACACCTTGTAAATACTGCATTTTTAATTTCGTTAGAAAAATATGATCTTCTGGGATTCAGAGCCATTCAACTCCCCACTAGCACTGAGTGTCTATACCCAGGAGAGGCTAGAGGAATTCCTGTAAGGCTGTGTTCCCAGAAGAACAAAGCAGCTCTATCAACACCAGAATCAAGATTTATGCCATGTTACTGGAGGATTTTCCATGTAAATCCTCTCTTCCCAGTTATTGTTTTAACTATTCTTTAGCAATGTAACTTAATATTACACACAATGGAAAAACTATTTATAAAATGTGGCTCTGCTTCATTCAAATAGCATCTCTCATTTATTCTTACAACACATATCCTGTCTGTAAGTTTTAGTGATCTAAGCTTGTGCCTATGGTAACACAGAAGTCAAAACCACATTAGACTATCTCTGCTGAAATGTTGTGATGTACCATTACCTCACTGTCTTCTTAATGCTCTCTGTTAACCATTATTTAATGTTAAACTCATGCCCTGTCTTCAAACTAGAAGACTATTTTTCAGAATAACAAACAGTCCAGATGCAAAGAGTTCAGGTAATAAAGAATGTAGTATGGAAACAGTTAGTGTGATAAATCACTAGTCACTAAAACCTTTTATTTTCCTCTATTTCAATTTGTCGAGCATCACCTTCACATCACAGCATCTTCTTGCAATCTTCTGTACTAAAGGGCCTCTAAACTGCAATATGTTATTAAGTAAATAAAATTTTCACCTTTCATTTTGCAGACAAAAAGCAGTGGAGCATTTTAGCTGCTGTTCATGAAATTACATTGTCCAGCTTTCTCCACCGTTTGCAAAAAGTATTTTGGAATTTATTACTTTGAAGGTGGACACAATTCTTATGACTTCTATAGGTGGACACAATTTTCCATAGTACTCTCGAGCAACCTTTCCACTTTCCACTATTTATATTCATAAAAACTTCATTAACCCTTCCAGAAACTGCAGCTCACAAAGTGAGTTCTGCCGGTAATTTACCTTACCTGCAAATGCAACAGTTGCAACGCCAAGTCCGAGTGCTATCATAGTCCTGGCCTAAAGCAGAAAAACAGGAATTAGAGTAACACGTGAATTCTAATTTGATATATACACACCTTTTACCTTAACAAAGACCATTTCTGATGTGGACATTTCATTTATAAGCTATGAAAGTGATGAAAGTAAGTTCTGTATTCCACAGGCTGTCAAATTTTATAGTTCAGTCCCATTAACCCTCACCATTGTATCAGGTTTAACTTGAACTACCCATGAGCAAATCAGTGAACACACACTGAAATCAGCTCATAGCATGCAGTGATAAAAACACAAGACACATAGCTATACAGGATTATTTGAAATTACTTGTGCAGTCTAGTTCTACATAACAAAGTATCAGTTTACTACAAAATCATGAAGAACTAACTCATAACTCTCATATCAGGTGTATGTATTCTACTACACATGCTTGAAAAAGTCGGGCACTTCAAGAAGGGTAAGACGTATTCCTGTGTTGATCAAGAAGCTGAAGAATGATATGAAGTAAGCCTTGAAGAAAGGACTGCCTTCTCACATGTTTGCAGAATTCAGGAAGGGTAACAAGCTCTCCACTTCTAAAAAGCCTCCATGCAATCTTTGAAACAAAGGAAACAGTCATCTGTGGTATTACCTGTCTTATCCTACAGCAGTTCAATAATGCCTTGAATTTCCCCCTGGGAAACCTGAGAAATCAGATTAGGTTTATCTTGAATTGAAAACATAATGACAGTGAAAATGCTTTTATCACCAGACTGTCTCTTCTATATATGACTTACTCCCACAATTATCCCATAACTGGTTTTATACAAGCAATTCTGACAGAAGGACTTAAAGCTCCAATGTCAAAGTGAATGCCCTAGTAACTGGATCTGGATCTGGTGCCCTCACCACTAAGATTTCTGGGGCTAGAATACTTTGTTTTCAATTGTACCCAACATCTCTTCTAGACTGTGGGAGCAGGGGAAGAGTTCAGAAAAACTGTTTTCAAAGCCTTCCTCGAGCTGGCTTAGTAGGACCTAGATCATGGGTTGGCGACTTGCCCAGAAAAAGACAGCTGTACAAGATGCCCTCATGCCCGGTGGCTCCTACAGTTTTGGCTCTGAAGGCGAGTGGCTGTGACTGCTGCCTGTAGCACCGAGCTTAGGACAGAAGAAGTCCCAGCCTCCTCTGAGGTCACCGGAAGACGAAGCTGTATTCCTCTGGATGCTGCAGATTTTAACTAAAAACCTACCTCCCACCTACCTGAGGGGGAATTCTTGCCTTAGATATTTGCCTGTATATTACATTTTAGTAATTTAACTCTTCCATTTCAGTGTAGTCTTCAGTCTCAATATTAGCATTCATTTCTGAATGTAAAAATAATGTAGTAGCTTTATGTCTGTTGTTCCTTTCAGTTCCACAAAATTTCCTCTCATCTTTTCCCCATGAAAATGTTTAAGCATGTTATCTTAAATAGTAAATTATGTAAAATTGTGAAGCATACAGTTCCTCTCACTAAACTAAAACTCTCACTAAACTAAAACTCTCACTAAACTAAAACTCTCACTAAACTAAAACTCTTCTTACTTCTCACAAATCAGTTTTCCCAGGCTCTCAATATTCAAATATTCAAAAAAAAATTCCTCCACTTAAGACACAAACCACAAACAGCCACCTTTCTGAAAATATCCTAACCCTATAGGAATTCTATATTATTCTGTCTTGTGGTTTGTGACCATGGATTAATATTCAAGAGTTTCCTTGACTTACTCAGACTGACAGCAAGAATCTTCTACTAAGTGGTTACAGTCAATTAAGAGCTCAACAATGTGTGAAACAGATCATGCTGGCAAAAAAAAATTATTAGCCTTTGATTGTCCAAATTAAGTTATACTTGCTTTGTCACCAAAAAAGTGGTTTAAATCAGCAGTTTACAAGACATCCAGGTTCCAACAAAGCATTAGCAGCAGACACCTCATCACAGGCAAGACCAAGCACAGAGACCAGACTAATAACACCAGGATTCTGTCAGTTCAGTGCAGAAGTAGCTCAAGTGTTTTTGCACAGTAATCTGGGAGAACAATGCAGAGACCCCTGAGGGCCTTTGACAGAGTCAGCCATGTCCGCTGGAATGCACGAGTCCAACATCAGTGGAAAGCACCAGCAGTCAGTGGAAAGCTACTATTGCCCAGAGTACAGCAGGTAAAAACAAACCATGGCAGCAGCCCTTGAATAGGAGAGGATACAAGATCAAGTGGAAAATAAAGACAAGACAGAAAACTTGGTAAAACCGGTACAAAGCTCAAGCCAGAGAGGAATGAAAGACTGTCCACACATTTATGTGAGGTACGGGCAACAGAAAATCTGAAAAATACTGGTTTATGGTAACTCACCTTATTTGCATTATGAGCACATTAGAGAAGACTCACTTGCCACATATTAGCAAAGAAGTGATAACTTGACACACCAAAGCATCTTGAATGTTATGGTGTGAATGTATCCTAAATAATACACATGTGATAAAGACGGAATTTGAATCAGTGTGAGATTGCAAGTTTGGCCTTTTTCTTGACACGGACTATCATAAAAGCAGTGGCAATTCCAAGTATTAACCAGTAAATTCTTCAAGTCCAACTTGACTCAGTTTCCTTTTCCATGCTCTCTCAACTCAGTTGAATATTTAAAAGAATAAGTCAAGGTTAGCCTGGTGCTTTGAAATGTAAAGTCCAAAGCTTTAATTAAATGCAGTCCTTTCACGTCAATATTAAATGAAAGCAGCTCACTCTCTCTGTGGAAGGCAGCAGTTCATTTACAGCATGCTAATACAGCTACCACCATGACCATTTTTGTCTCCTATTGCTTGAAATTGCATTGCAGAAGGGATAAATAAATAAATACATACACACTGACTTTCAATTATGACAGAATTGACCTTCCTCCCCCCCCCAAATGCTGTTAAGAAACTTCCAAGATGTGGATTTTAAATGAAATCATTATGTTACAATCCAAGAGGGAAAAATAAAGAAATACAATATTAAAAACTAACATCTGTCCCTTTCTTTATTTAATGAATGAGCTCCCAAAGGTTAGTCATCAACCCCATGCTATTCTGCTGATCTCAGTATTTTAATTTCACTATGTAATTCAGTCCTCAGTAACAAACCCTGCTAAAGGAAACTAATGAAAAAGTTAAGCTAAATCTGTAAAACCAGAATTTTCTTAATCCTTTGCAGAAATAAGTATAAGAAAACACAAGCATTAGAAAGGCAACTGCCAGGACCTGACTTACCTAAGCATTTGGCAAACAAAAGATCATAAAGCATATTAATTAACACACAGTATGTTAGAAAACCGAGAATTTCTGCCTATTCCTTTAATATTTAATTCTCCAGTAGCCTTAATTTTTTAGCAGAAGAAACAGGGGAGGATGAGATATTTTTGCAAATCCCCAATCCATGGTGCCCTTTTAACTTAAACATACTCAAAAAATAAAATTAGATATGGAGTTCTTAGCATTAGAGCGTCTTCTTCTATGAAGTAGAAAAAAGTTAAATTTATAAACAAAAGGAAAATTTCAAATGCACCATTTTAAAGCTTCAGCACAACACTCTGACATCTGACAATGGGCTGCAAATGCTAATGCTTTCCAAATGTTAAAACCTATCTGCCTGCACATGATTTGGATTTTATACTAGTTCTTCTACTACAACTAGTGGAACACCCTTCTCAGTCAAATGAAAAATATTTTGCTCTCCTCACTACTAAGTTTCACACACACAGCAGGAGTCCTACAGTCTTTTGCCTCAGAAACCTACAGTGAGCAGAACAGAATAAAAAGCACAGAGAAAATAATAATTTGTTTTCATGGGTTGAATGGTATTTTGCAATTAATTCATGCTTAATCATGGACCAGCAAAATAGGAAGTAGGTACCCACATTCAAATACACACAAGTATAAATTGCTTAACTAAAAATGTTTAAGGTTTGGTTTGGTTGTTGTGGGGGTTTTTTAGATCTGTACGCTGCTAAGAAGTAGAATACAAAAGTATATTAACTAAGTGTACAAAAATATTTCTGAAAATAGACATTCCCTTAAATAAAAATTCTTGACTGGAAATATAAATGATTGTTTGGTATGGAAGATAGAATAGGGCTTCTATTTCTCAGAAGAGCAGCTACAGTTTATTGGAATACTGCTCTAGAGCAAACTACCTTACTAACACTATATGGAGGCAGAACCATTGTGAAGTGGGATTATATTATAAACCCTATGCAACTGATTTGATTTCATCATCTCGTGTTTCCCCTCTAGTCTTAACCTTCCTATGAAATTTAATTTGTTTTGCTACAGTGAATTAAAAGTAATTTCACCTAAATACTGTTTTCCATACGGACACAACTCTCACGTCATTTTGCATCCTTTAATTTCCAGCAACCTTTTTGGTTTGTATATAAAGCTACAACTTCAGTTCTGGATGGTTTTTCATAGGAAATTGAACCAGAGCAAGATTCACTAATAGAACAATTACCATAAGGTATTTAAATCAATTTTCTTGAGTTTGCACTAATTAACAAAGGCTCCTGTGGGTGATCTTTGAGAACAGACTCCTCACGCTTCCACTGCTGCTCTTCCATTACTCCAAATGCTTTTGTAAAACAACTATGAGAGTAAATGTGACCATGATCAGGCGACTTTCAGCTAATACCCTAGACTAAAGAATAAATTCCAATAGAAAACTGCACACATCCAGATTTCAGTCCTCTTCAGGCCCACTTCAGTCTCCAGACCTCAGTAAGAATGTGACAATATTCACGACAACAAAGCAAACCATAACTCCAAATGCAACTTTTATCCCAGATGGGTAAGAAGGCCTAAAGATTCAACAAAATTCTAGGATTTCCCTGCCAGCATTCTGCAAGGACAATGGTCATGACAATAATGAGTTTCAGAGCCAGCTTCTTAAGATTCCACACTTGCTGTTAAACACACAAGACTCTTCTGTGGGGAAAAAAAAAAAGAAGTCCTAGACTGTAGTAACAATGAATAAATAACTTAGAGAACTGTGATTTTTAAACTGTATTTTAAAAAAAGTAGAAATATTGTAGAAACAACTTCACATACACAATTAGGTTAGGCAAGTAAGACTTTTAAGCCATTTAAAAAATGTGAAAACTTCACCATCTGGGGCTTAAAGCCATGTGTTTTTCCCAATTCTCTTTTCCAATGGGAACTCGCTGTTCCCTGAACTAGTTGAAGTGACAGGAATGAAAAAGAGGGATAAAATCCCAGCATCCTTTCCTCTAGAGCACGATACAGCAGAGGAAATTTTAGAGACACTGCCTCCACCCAGCCTTTCCCACAGCACAAAGTACCAGATACTTTCCTGAAACAGAGCTCTACAAAACCTTCAACACTCAAACCTGTCTGTGGTAATAACACTGGCACAGTGGGTGAAAACACGTCAGGTATCACCTTTTCAGGGCAGGGAACAAAATTTCTGGCTTCGTTTGTGAGTGCTGGGGCTAAAGCGTTCCCATGTACCCTGCTGTGGAATCCCAGCAGATAAGGGACTAATGTGTATGTTCCAAACACACACCGGCTGTGGAGCCAACCACGGACTCTCCAAGAACTGCTGGGAAGACCCAAGGATCGCTGCCATTAACACACCTTGGGAAAGAACAAGATGTGGCTGGAGAAGGGGCTGTGCAGAGGCAGGGCAGAGCTTTTCCCCTGCTCGAGCTCCTGGAAGTAAACACAGTACAGTGCAAGGATGAGGCCAAGCACTGGGCACGGACTGGGGGGGAGGGGGGGGGGCGGAATCAAGACCACCAAAGACCCCCCAAGCCCTCCAGCCTGGTTCCAGAATTGCACAGAAAGAGAGAAACCTGTCTTCTTGGCAGGGAAAACCTATCCACAGGAAAGTATCCCCAGGCCCCCCCAGGACATTTCATCAGCTGGACTGAGGCTGGAACCAGGACTGGTGATCTCCTTCACTCTCTCACTTTCCTTATCTTTCTTTTTCTCTTTCTGTTCTCCTTTAATTCACATCTTCTTTTCTCTCTTGCCTTCCACCTTACTCCTGTATCCAAAACTCGCTGCCGTGTGTTTACACAGGAAGTCAGAGCCAACGCTTCCACACAACCGTGTAACGCACTAATAAAACTTTCCGACTGAGGACCCTCTGCCTTCCGCCGTTCCCTGGGACCACGAGCACTCACGAACCCCGGCTGTGCCCTCCCCTCAGGGGTGGGACGCCACGGCCGCTGCCCACGGTGCAGCGGCACCCGCGGCACCGGCCAAAGACCCTCTGCCCTCAGCCTTCACCCCCGCCCCGCTCACACACGTCACCCTTCACACGAGTGAAGGCCCGGGGTGCGGACGGGGCAGTAGCGGCCTCACGGGCCCGGGGGTGGGGGTCCCGCCATGCGCTCACCAGCCCCCGGTCCAGCTCGGCTTGGCCCTTGCCGGCGCCCGTAGGGGCCCGGGCGTACTCGGCGTAGCGCAAGCCCTCGGCGGAGGCCGCGGCGCCCTCCATGATGGCGCGAGGAGGAGCGAACACTACGGGTCGGCCGGAGGGACAAACAGCGCGGCAGGACGGAGCGCGAAGAGCTTCCTCCCGCGCGGCCAAGCCGGGCAGGCGCGCCGCAGCCCGGGAGAAGCGGGAAACGGAGCGATAAGGGATAATCAGCGCAGGCATTAGGGATAATCAGCGCATTAACAAATGGGATCAGGAGGAGGAAAAACATTCAAGAAAATTACTTCAAGGAAATTATTCGTGCCCATCTTCAGAATACAGGATTTTAGAAAGAGGGGGCGGGGGTAATATATGGAAAGGAAAGTATAAAGCGTAATTAATCTGGGGAAAAAAAACGCGAAAATGCGTTTTAAAATTTACATGCTTGCTTGCACCTCAGTTGATGTCTGTGTATGTTTCACTGTGTTTCTACTTTGATTCCCTGCAAATGCTGCCACTTTGGATCGTAGTTCACCCTTCTGGAGTGCCGTTCATCTGATGCCTCCCTGTGCAGTAGTTGTCCACCGCCTTTCGTCCCACACCACAATCAGTAAAATGCTCAGCCCCGTGTCCGTACAGCAGTGAAGCGGCTCTTCCCTTGTGCTGCTTTTCCTTCCCCCCTGCCTGGTAGTGCTGGCGATGGAATGGGATCATCTGCGGGCTGCTAAGCGGTGTGACTGGACAAAAAGAATTACTCTCCTTACCTCCTATTTCAAACGACGATTGCTCTTCTGAGCATCTCTTAAGTATCTTTTTAGAGTACCGCAGCGGAGAGCTGACCACATACAGCATTTCATTAACCTTAGAAAGACATATAAATTTAACTTTCTACTGAAAGAAGTCATTGGAAGTTGCATGATGATCCATTAATCAAGAAATGCATTCATTTTTACTTCTTCATTGGACATATAACATACAATCATGTATGATTAATTCTTTAAACCTTCAGTGGAATTGGATTTCTTAGAAACTTAAAACTTATCTTAGAATCAATAAAAATGTCCCCAACTAATCTTTTTTAATTCATTTATTTGCATAGAACTGATGCAGAATAGTGTGTCACTACTTTCTTGATTAGCAAACTCATCTTAAAAAACAATAAATCCAAAGTTTTAGAGTTTAGGGTCTCTTCCTTAGTTTTCCAAGATGATCTCTGAGACTTCTTCACAGGGCAGATTCTGTTCTCATTAATCCAAAGCTATTTTGCCCAAATACTACTGTCTCCTGGACACAGCAGCGAAATTCTTCCTCCTTTGTAAGTATCAACTCCAGAAAAGCATCTGCCCCTGTCAGGTGCTTGATCACCTTTGTACAGAAATTATAATCTATGAACTCAAGAAATATTTTATGTCAGTGTGAGGGTCCAAGCAAAATTGGACTCTTAAAGACACTAGGTTATAATATGGTCCATACAAATACATCCGAGCACACTCTGAGGTGGAGAACAGTGCTCAAAACATCTTTTTCATATCATCAGCCACACCACTGCTGCTGCTTTCTGGACAGAGAGCCGCAGGAAGCGTATCGATTACACGGAGCAAACCAGATAATCAACACGAGGAAAATGTATCTTCTGCCAGGGCTGAAACAGTGCAGTTTGTGTTCCTTGGAAGCCAGGAGGGGAAGAATGAAAGCAGCTGGGTCTGGTTAGGGTTCTCTCCCGAAGCTGCTCTCAGTGTGGCACAGCTGTGTGCTACTTTATGCACAGGATGGTGCTGGTAGAGACAATCTGTCCATTACTATTTAATTCAATCCTAAACACTGGTGTGTTCCAGCATATTGTCACTATTAATGTGTAGCAATATTGTCCAGATTTGTTATGCCATTGAAGTTAATTGTCTGCATACTTTTCCTATAAATTATTTCCCTAACCAGTCTGTGCTACAGTATTCCATGTTGCAGTTAGGATCCATACTGGAAAGAGTCTCTGTCGGGAATGAAGGAGAATCTAGAAATGGTTAAACCAGGTTAAATATTGTGAAATTGATTAACAAGGATCCTGTGTGTGTTTGGGATTTTTACCATTGAGAATTTCCAAAGAACCTGTAAATGTAGCACCCGATCAGTGAAATTAGAATGGCTGTGACCAAAGTTTCATCCTAAAGATTAAAGTTTCTGAGGTCAGGCAGAGAAGAGAGTATAATTGAAAGTTATCAAGGAAGTCATGAGGCATATCATATAAAACTGGAAAAGTCAGTACTTGAGCCTTGCTGAATTGTCATGTGCATACAAATGAATGAAGAATAAATCCTCCCAGCCAGGATTAGAAGTTGTGAGAGTTAATTCTCCTACAAGCATTTGTATATTTAATTACCACAATATTCTATAAAAGTTAAAAAAAGCATGAGCTGTGGACTTCTACTAATTTCTTTAGGTAATGTATTTGGAAACATAACACAATAACGAATGTTCTTTCTAGACACTATAATTGTCTGTATGACACCTTTGGTTGACTAGGTACCACAAGATAGTATATTATATAAAATCCTAAGCTGGAACTAATCATGGCCTTTAGGAATTCAAACAGTATCATTATTCCCTGTAGAAGATGGTATATATGCCAAAAAGCTCATGTATCTTTTGTGAATAAGTAAATCTATGCTTTAAAAGCTGTTAAGAAAAAAGATCTATTCAAGAATATAGCAAATGCTATTTTAATACTGTCAGACTTCTCAAGGACTTTTTCCTTCTGGACATAGAGCTGGAGCAATCGCTCCTAGAGATCTTTGTTTCTGATATTTGTGTAGTTTGCCATTTGTGTAGTTTACCAGTTAATTTTGCCTTTTCCAATAGATTTTTGCAGGCATTTTTAATGATATAAATCATTCATTTGTGGTCCTGATTGTTTTTATAACGTCAGACCTTTAAAACAGCCCTGCTTTGTTATTTAGTGTTATTTATATAGCAATATATATATGCATAGCACCCTCCAGGCTGAAGAGCTGTTCCTAAAATGTAGCAATAATCTTCAGGCACGGGACCTCAATACAGCAAATTCTGGACACCAGGTTAATTATATTTTCAATGCCCACTTCCATTTGCTAAAGCAGTATTAGCTAAAGGAGAGGTGGACCTGCTGTAATGCTGTAATACTGTAGAGAAAGCAAGGGTCAGTTTTCTTTCAGAGGGTGGAAGATGATAGTTTTTGACAGGTACCGTCAATTTCAGCTTTTTGCAATAAAATGGGAAGTGTGTGCAGCATTTTACATCTCCTAAACAGATTACCCAACACATCCACACACACGTACTTGTCAAAGCTAATGGCATTCTTTCTGCTGAACCTGACAAATTCCAGTCCTCAATTTAAACAAGAATAAATCTTAACCAAATGTTGACATTTTACCCTCCTCCTGGGGCTCCTCTCCAGAGATCATAGAAATTTCTCTTCTCCAGCATCTTCAGCTGTAACAATTAGTTCTATCAACCCTGCAGAAAGCAATCAACCTAATTGTACAGGAAAATAGAGTACTCAGCCTGAAAAAACACTGGTAAAGTAAAATGCACCTCTAAAAATTCAATTCTTATTTTGCCATCATGGTATAACAACTCACTAAGCATTTCTAATTATAGATATTCCTCTGGGGATATTTGCCATCATTTGCCATTGCTCTAAAATATAGAGATGTGTTCCCAATGATCAATTACTCAATATGCTCTGTAGTATATTCAGCTGTGTGTCTTACCTACTTAGCCAAAATATCCAGGGAAAAAAGCTTTGTATGTGAACCCTTAAGCATCATATTCAGCTGTTGGACTAAGTGTTTTAATGCTGATTACAAAGGAAGAAAACATTTCTCCAGCAATTAAGGCCTTCTGACAACATTTCCTGGCTTCTGAGAAAAATAGAGAATGGGCAGTATAAAAGTTTGCTTGTCCTGGCTGTCCTTTCAAAGGTCTCCTTCATTTTGATGCTTTTCTTCAGGCTTTAGGCTTCTAGTATCCTTGGATTGAAAAAAAAAAATCCTAGTTTTTAATGGAACATGTCTGTGGTTGTGGAAAAAAAAAAAAAAAAAACACCTTAAAAATTCAAAACCTTAAAATGCCATAAACCAACAGTAAAATAATGAAGAATGAACAGCTGTCTTCAGGGAAGGAAAGATAGGGAACAGTACATTGGTTTAATTTTATGGGTGTTTTAATACTATTTCTTTCAAAGAAGAGAGTTTTATCCTACCTAACATTCCCAAAGAAATTATGACTTGGCTGACCCAGATCCTTTATAGTGAGAAAAGGTCTCTGATACCTCTCATTTTTGGTATAGTTCATGATGCTGCGGAGTTGGAAATAAAGGTTCAGTACAAAATGTTCCTCCAGAGAAGTTATTTTGTTTTATTATTGCAATTTCATGAGAAACACAGGTGGGGGAGGGAATATGACGATTCTTAATATTTCACATGTCCACTGAGGAATTTTCTCAGAGCAAAAGAAAGATCATTTCTGTCTTTCTGTCTCCCAAAAAATAAAATAAAAAATTTGTTTTTAATTGCTGGAGGCAACAGAGCTTTACAGACAAAAAAAGCTTTATTTTGTCAAATGGATTTTCTCACTCCTTTTCCTCTTTTCTCCCCTGTCCTACTGGTGGGGAGGGAGAGAGCCACCAACTGTGTGAGTGCTCACTTGATAGCAAGGGCCAGTGCATCGCTGCCAGTCAGGGATGTGCAGCAACTATAAATATAGCTCCTCAGGTAGAATTGGCAGTCAGTGTTTGGTGGGTCTAGAAGAATATAAGTACTGAATTGAAATCCTTAGGGAGGGTTTGGGAAGGTTGAGGTTTGGTGGTGTTTTAGGAGACTGAATACATTGGCATTCTGATGTTTTAGCATCTGTTTAACATCTATGACACCCAAAAAAAACAGGGCTGGAGGCTGATCCTCTTTCTTAAACACAGCTAGTACAGACTCATATATATGCTGCCCAAGACTAGCCTCCACTAAGCTAGAAGTAGCTAAGTGGCTGGGAGGATCCTAGTGGAGGCAATATGCGTGTCCTTACCAAACTCCAAACATCCTGAGAGCCTTAGGTTGTACTGCCATGATGCTGGAGCTTGAGTATTATTTTGGGGATTTTTCAGCTCAATGCGTCTGAAGCAGTGCAAGAGCTGGGTTGCAGCCTGTGAAATGTTGTGGTTTAGCAGCATGAAACTGAAGGGGTGATGAATGATACATTGGAATATCACACAGAGGCTGTGGGGTGAGTTTGAGATTGCTGGGATAGTGATGAAGAGATGTTTAGGGTGGACAAGGTGAATTTGGTACACTAGTCAATACTGACTTTCTGGGGGTCATGTCTGACATGAACCATCCTTAGAGCCAGACCTGGATGTTGTCCTGGATAGAGTTAGTTTGGATTGTCCACAACAGAGCTATGAAATAAATAAGCATGGAAGCATCAAAAGTGATCAAGCTTCTAGTGCTTGGGTTCATTTCACATCCCTCTTTTTTGAGCAATATAGATATAAATATTTAGATTCTACAGTTACTGTTTTCAGCCAAAAGTTTCTAAATTTCAACAGGAAAACGACACAAGATCTGAATTTTACATAACATTATAGGATTGAAGACACAGCAGCAGTGGCCACATTAATTATAATCAATTTTTGTCATTAAATATGGGTTATTAAGACATCAATCTGCGTGGATAAGAACACTCCAGATGTCAAAGTTGGATTATTACCAGATAGGGTGTCTGTAGGCACAGCTGTTATCCCACAAATCTTTGCAGTCCTCAGACATGATTTTGGCTATATTTTCTGTGCTACTTCTAGTGCTTCTGCATCTCCTGTATCGACCCTCCAGTTCTATGGAAAGGAGTAAGCTTTGTGCTTGCTTTCATTTCCCAGCACCTTGACATTAAATACGTATATATATTTGTGAAGGGAAGTGATGCAAGGGACTATGCACCAGTTCATCCCTTTACAACACACTGCCCTTGCACTCCAAAGTCTGCAAAATGATTTGTGTACAAATGAAGATCATCTCTGCTGCAGAGCATGTTAGGAGGGATGGGGGGAGGAGAGACCATTGGTGCTGCCTTCCTGGGGCAGCCTTAAGAGATGCATCCTTGTGGATATGGAGGCTCTGGGAGGTGAGCTGCTGGTGGCAGGGTCCCAAGGATCATTACAACCACCAGGCAGCCTGTGGCTTTCCATATGGCATTTTACTTTACTCCTTCCCCTGCATGTGTGGAGAGTGTTGTAAGACCTAGGTGGTCCAGGCAGTCAGGAAACCTGGCCAGTGGTGTGTTTCTAGTGTAGCTTGATCATCTGAGGACAAAGAGGGATGAGATCTGCATGACTGGAGCTGGATCTCCTTAGTTCTGCTGTATTAACCTGGAGTAGCATTGCTAGTTCTTTTTTGCTTGGCTTAGACGTTGACAAACATCTTTTATTTACTAATGATATTAAGAATGTTGCTGGTTATCTCCAGCCCTGCAGATCCCATAGATACACTACCACTGGTTAGATGTGATCACTCAAAGGATCTCCATTTTCAGTAAGTGGATCATGTATTTGTCCTCTATTCAGATAGAATTAGGAAAGTCAAAGAAGTTTTCTGATTGAGCAGAATTGAAAAGCCGAATTGGAATTTTTCAGGACCATTGCCTTAAGATTTATCTGAAGGTTAGTTTTTAGTTTCATCTTTCCTTGTACACTCATGCAAAAATAGAAACCAAAAACCCTCTTGTGAGAGACTGGACTATGACTCAAAGCAATTGCGCATTTGTGAAGGTACCAGGGTGCTTTGCTGAGACCAGGTTTGCAGCTCACCAAGAATAAGATGAGGTTTTGGGTGTGTAATGACAAACCTCCGGTCTGCAAAAGACAGAAGGGATGAACTTATGACTGCCAGAGTCTACAAGCTGGGCTTTTGAGGCTGATAAGAGGCAGATCTTGTGGAAACAGGGTGGTGTTTCCACCATGCCAAATTGCCTGCTTTTACATACATCCCCCGCAGACAGATCAAGACCTTCAATCATCACTTCGACCAACAGCAACACTCAAGTCTCATTGTAAATCCAGGGGTGGTAGTTATGTGTCTTCCTACTCTTATAATTTCTTTCTCTTTCTTCTTTTTTTTTCCCCTTGCACATTTTGTGATATCTTTATCCTTTCATATTGGCATATTACTATAGATAATAATAACCAAAATGGCTATATAGCTGCTTTCCACTGCAACCAAATTGTTCATATATATATATATATATAAATAAATATACACACACATATTTGCAAACACTGATCATTCAGTGTTTTTTCACTCTAATCCACCCCAAGAGATTTATTAACAAAAACCCACACTACTTTCACCTTCAGGGGTAGGTAATAACACCCCCAAGAGTTATTCCCGCTATCATAGGGAAGTGCTGGGTTAAAAAAATGTCAGAAATATATCAGAAATATATGTCAGAAATATATCAGAAAAATGTCAGACCTCCCCATACTTCTGCACAAACTGTTGTCACCTGGTTTATTAGCGCAGATCAGCTTTGCTGTCACCCTGTGACCCGTCTGCCTGGGTGCTGTGATTGAGATGATGAAACTTGAGCTTCAGCGGGTGGATGCCTCAGAAACCAGGACATGTATTGGCAGCCTGCCAGCCCAAAGTTCAGGAAGGGGAGGAGTTTACCAGGAATTGAAACTGATTTCTGGCAACTCCAAAGTTTTGAGTGTTCCCCTAGCTGTAGCAGCAATACTGGTTCCTGTCAAGGCAAGGTACTTGCAAAACCATGTCTGGGGTTGGAGGATGGAGGGAAGGCAGCAGATACAGAACAGCTACTGCTTTCCATACTCCATCTTCCTCTCAGGGTAACCCTCATGGCAACAATGAAACCGAGAAGGGTGAAAACACCCAGAAGCTGACAGCATCTGAAGAGAAACAAGGAGGCCAAGCATCAGCACACCAACGACAGCAAAAGCAGTAGTAAGTAACATGGAGCCTGTCTAAGATGATTTACCTGCATTGGGAGCCTGTTCTCCAGCTTACCTTAAAGGCGAAAATACAGAGAGCCTGAATGTGGCTAAGCACACAAGCAGCATGCTGTCATATCCTTGGAGCTTCCTACATGGGACCCGAGTTGTTCTGGCAGGCTTCTTGACAGCATGGCTTACCCCCTGTGCCATAGCAGTGGCCAGTTCTGTACCTTGGATACTGGCATACATGGTGTCTGGCATCTTTTTTCAAAGTGAAATTTCAAATCTGGTTCTAGCTCCCTGTTTTCTGTGTCTCCTAATATTTCATCCTGGAAAGTCTAAAAATACTTACTTTGGCTTAAGAGATGGATATAGGCTGCATTCCAACACTGCTCTAAATGCAGTCAAGGACACAGAACAGCTTCCAGGAACTTCATGCTCACAAAACTAAAACCAAAGATTCAGCATTTGGTGCTTTATTGGAATCTATGCTTAGTCCCTCTCTTGCTTTCCAGTGACAATCCTGAGACAGCTTGTATAAGCTCTGTCTTGCAGATATAATACAGAATAGAAATGGAAAGCTCTGTGTGTGTGTGTTTTATATAAATATACTTAGATGACCATAGCTACGTGTTTATTCCTTTTCACGATTATTCTTTCTTCTGAGTTCTTAGTAACAATGCATGTAATACTAAGTTTATTATTGTTGTTGTGCGCTGATTTTGCTTAGCTTGCTTCTTTTTCTTCCGTCTTTCAAAGGGCAGCTGGCAAAACTGCAAACTGTTTCAGTTTCCTTTCCCTTCTTTCTGGGTGAAGAAGGTGGAGCCAACCTCTGGAGGAGGTGGCAGGCAGCTGATGGTGAGCAGAGATCAGCAGCTTTCCATTGAAACCCATGAATGCTTCCCTATTGGGTAGTAATGATACAGGGACTATTAAGAGCTGAGTCCCTTTAAAATCCATCAGCACTTTAATGACTGACTTTCAGGAGAGCAAACAACAATTCCTCAGCTGCTGTCTATTTTCTGCCACTTCCAAATATGAAAAATTCTCTGTCTTGCCTGCTCTCACAGTGCCATGTATCCACAGTAGAGCAAGGACAGCCCCAGTTTGTTTATGTAGCTGTCATGTGTGCATTTTGTTGCTGTTTGGGTTTTTTTTCAGGGGGAGGAGGGTGCAGGAGGACTAGTGGGAGTTTTCCCATTGGCATGACCGTGTTTACCCAGTTTGTCTGGCATACAAACCCCCTGGTAAAGGTTAGGTGAATAATTAATCAATTGGCTTGCCAGAGCTCCCTGCAGAATTTAAGGCCAGAGCACATATAATCACACAAATCCCTGTTCCCTCTTTCATCTCACATGATTCTTGCAGACATAAAGCTGTTGTGCATCCACTGCAAAGACTGAGCACTATTTTCTGCTATGTGAAAATATTCTATCTCTGTCTTCATAAAGTACTAACAAAGAATTAGTTCCTAAATCTCAGCTCTACAAATTAAAGTCTGCATTAGTATTCAGCAAATGAGAAGAGGGATGAGGGAAAGGCAGGTTGGAATAGAAACTATGTAATATGAGTGGGAAACTAATACTCTAATAAAAAATGAACTGAATGAGAGTGGGGTTTGCATCTTTCCCTTTAGAAGGGGGATGCTACCTGGCAGTTTGAATGGGATGAAGACACTTAAACTGCAATTTCCTTAACACAGTTTAAAGGAGAAGGTAGCATCTGAAATACTGAAACAGAACAGTGGAGATATTTATTCTTTAAAAAAATTGTTTCATGAATTATTACTTTGTTCATTTTCTCAAGCTACATTTCAAGAAAGATTTCAGATTAAAATATAATTTTAGCAGTGATAAAGCTGACTCAGCTTCTTACCTTCCAACCCCTTTTAATATGACCTTTAAAACTAAAATACCGGGACACCCTCTGGTTCAGGTTTTCAGGTTCTGAGCTAACAAGAGCAGTTGGAGAGCTGCAGTTGGAGGGTGACAGTAGGAGAAAAAAAGCACAGACTAGCATTACTAAAGGATTTCTGGAATATGCATAGCAGAGGGAACATGAGGGGCCCAAACAGGATACCTCTGTGCCAAATAGTGTCGCAATTCCATCTTCCGCTTGCTAATTTTTCGAAACAGGCAGGGGTATGGTTTTGCTGCCAGCAAAGCAGGAGATGGAGTCTCTTTTGAAGGCTCTGTGTGAATTGTTTCAGTGCAAACTCTCTGTCTCAGGCTGTGAGAAAAATTGGGAGTGGAAAAACATCTCAGGAACATCTTAGGGTCAGATCAGATGACCTTTTGTTTAGATTGGGCATATGAAATATGTGTGGGATGTAGCATGTTGCAGTCCTGTTCAGTACTCAATATTCAAACTGGACTATTAAAAATAAGCAGCTGGTATTAGACTTTAGATAATTGTGCTTTGGAAAAGCCCTTATATGATATGTCAAGGGCAAGAAGTGACAATAAAGTGGTCCTAATTAAGAAAAGTACTTGTTCAAATGCAAAATTGAAGTCACACTTTGCACATCTCCATCCAGTTATACAAAGAATGTGGTTTCAGGCCATGGAGAAAAAAGTCACCAGGATGACAAGAGCTTGAAACTGCTTATAATAATAAGCTTGCATTTAAGTGGCTTCACTTCGTCTGCTAAGTGCCATGAAATTAACTTGTAGAAAGCAAATTCCCAAATTGCCCCTGTTCATACCTATTCAGAAACAAAAGTCTGTACAGAAGAAAGGTGGAGAAAAGTGGAGAAATTAGAGGGTGAACTATAGCTAGTGCCTGAAAAAGAAACTGCTGCCCCCATTCAGCAGTCTGCCTTTAGCGCCTTTAAAGCTGCCAAGAATAATGCTGGTTTTGGTAAAATCCATTAAAAAATGAATTTCAAAATAATAAAGCCTGAAGATATATTGCTGCACAGCTGGTAACAGTCTCTCATCATTTTGTTTGAAAGGAGAGCAGACTTGCTAGAATGCTTGACTCAAGAAATTGCATTCTTTGACCGCTGGAGCCAAATCTATCAGAGCTTTCTTTCCTTCCTTTTCCAGTCTTAATCCTGAATTAAAACAAACAAAACCCAAACCAAAATATCTATGGTTTTATTAGACCCATCATCCTGCTGACAGATTATACTTAGCAGTTCTGATTTTTTTTTTCTTTCATTAGCTTAAGTTTCTTTAAAATAAAAAAAAAAAAGTCTGTGTTCTGGTTTGAAAGCAAAACCAGTAAGAGACTCCAAGTCAGAAATACAATTTATTAGGAAAAGGGAAAAAAAAAAAAACCCAAACCAAAATACATCCAATAATACAAAAGAAAAAACACTGACAGAGGCAGAATACAACCTGACACCCTGTTGGTCAGGGAGTTGGTAGCAGTCCAGTTGGATTGGTGGCTGCAGTCCTCCTGGAGTGGCAAATGTGGTTCTGTTGGAGCAGTGATCCTGTAGAAGGGTGTAGTCTTCCTCTGAAGATCCAGTGGAAAAGGCAGCTATTCCTCTGGGAATCCAGTGGAAAGACTGCTTGTTCTGTCCCAAATCCCAGATTATATCCAGGTGGGGATGCTTAGCTCCTCCCCCCTGGGCAGAACATCCCACAATGGGCGGTTGTCATTCTCTGAGTCATGTGGTGGGTCCATTAAACAGAAATGGCTCCTGGAGGGAGTTGTCTCTGTGTCATGCAGAAAGGCATTGATGGGCCCATTAACAGGAGATAAGGGAAAAACAATGTCCCTCCTGGTTTCAACAGCTCTTGAGGATGGGAATGGAATACATCTTTATATTGTAACCTAGGACACTCTACAAAACTGTAGGTGGATTTTTAGCAAAATACTTATTTTGCCCACTGCCCAGCCACTGGTGGGAGTGCAAGACAGGTAATTTGAATTATGGAAAATCTGTTCAGACTTTAGCTCTCCACTTGCTGCACAGGAGAATTCTCCCAGCTCTCTGTCTTTCAGGCTGATGTACTGATGTTTACAGCCCAGTGGAGTGCTTCAGAGATGCCCAGCTCCACCACAACCAGCCTTTTCTCCAGGCACAGGATTGGTGACAGGGTCTATTCAAGACAACAACTATACTGTCAGTCTGGATGGGGGGTGGTTACTGTGCCATATAATGCTTCCTATGTCTGTATTAGAAGCTTCTTTGGAAGAGCTTGCTTTGCACAAGCCCTGACATGTTCTCTTGGTGCATAGCTTGATGAGGAGTTGTGGTGGGGTGATGAACAAGGAGTGTATGGGAGGATGCTGCGTTTGGGCAGGGGCAATGAAAGGACAAATTCTCTGATGCAGAGAAAGCGGAGGAGGAAATACATTGTTGAAAAGAAAAGAGGCAGGGAAGCAGAGATGAACATGCCACTAGCTCAAATCAAAATGTTCATGAGGTACAGCATCTGACCTGCTGAGCTCTTCAGGCATGCTGGCAAGCCTGACATGCTACACATGCACGCCTCTGCAGGGCAGAGCTGGGCTCAGCACTTGGTGCTGCCAAGCCCAGCACCTGGCCTGCCCACATATGATGCTCCATGCTCCTCAGGGCTAGTGATTACCAGGTGCTCCAGCTGGCTCTGGCATGCTCCCTACATGCCTACATCCCTCTCCCTACATCTCTGACGCTGTGCTGCACTGAGAGAACTGAGCTGCTCCAGCATGTGGGGACAGCACGAGCATGGCCATGTCTGACTTTTCTAGACTTTGCTGGGTCTGATGCTGATCTACAGCCCTGCCACAGTGAGCTCTGCCCCTTTGGTGTTATCTGCCCACAAGCACAGGCTGACTAATGACATGTTAGTGTTTTCAGAGGAGAGAAAGCTGTGCTGCAAGCCAAGTTTGGGCTGAGAGCTACGCCTTGGCTCCCTGATTTGATCTGTCAGGGTGGCAATTTCCTTGGATCTTCAGAAGTTGGTTGAGATTGTCTAAAACAGAGTACAGCTGCAGCACCTACCCTTCTTTCTGATATGCTAAGACCACAACAAGCTGCTGAGGCTGAGCCTCATCTAAACTGTTGGAAATTCAGTCCCAAATTTCAGTTTTAGTCTTTTGAGCAAATTTTAACTTCAGGAATTTCTCTACAAGCATGTGGGTAAAAAAAAAGCAGAACCTCAGTTCTGTCTCTTTCCTGCAGTTTTCTGACTCTGTTTCTCCTGTGCTGCTCTCTGCTGCCCTCTCCCTTCTCACTCTTCCCCCTTGCAAGTTCACTTCTTCAGGATTTAACTCTTTGCTTTAATCCTCACAAGGCCAAAAATATTGTCTGTTCTTAATGAAAGGGACCAGAAACAGAAGTGAGTTACCGTGATTTAATAATCTTCCAGACATCTTTTGAACTGTGTTAATTAAGTGCATTCCTGGCCTGTGGCAAACCCAGGACAAAATCCATGGAGGTAGACTTCTGGTGATAAACATTGCCTCCTAATGTAATTCATTTTCTGCCTCTTGTGTTAAAAGCACATGTGCAGTGAGGATAAATCAGTCAGTGTGTAATGCTAAGCCTCAGTAAATCACTTTTGTCTCTGAGCTGCAAACTGGTAAGATGATGCCACTGATAAAGATGGAAAGCCAGAGCCCCAGGCCTGCATGTAAGGTTTGTACACTCTCCTAGAGATCTGCTTATGGCACTGCTGGGACACAGAGCATATTGCTCAGCTGAGGTCTAGAATTGTGGCTGTCAATTATCATTAGCATCTGGCTCTGTGTGCATTGCAAAATAGGGATACCTACAGGACAGTTATCTGCTTGCTGGGATTTGGCATCTTGTAGCCCTTTAATTTGGCAGCTTCTGTGCTGCTCAGCAGCATGTGGCTGTTCCATCAGGCATGGGAGCTTTGGTGAAAACAATACTTTGTGGTGGTGTGGACTTGACAGCTCTTGAAACAATTCCCGATAAATGAATCCAAAGTTCAGCTTAGTGTATCTTTGAAGGAAATTCAAGAGTTGGCTTTGGCAGTTTGATCTCTTTTAAATTCAGTCTTAACATACTATCTAATGCAGTATCTCACCCTGGGTCCCTCCTCTGACTGAATCTGCCCATGCCTCCTTCCCAAGCTTTAGTCATTTTGTTGCTCTCCAACTTCATTCTCCTTAGTTTCTGTCTGTTATGCAGAGTACTCTGCCCAGCAGAGCAAGATATTTGGCTTTCAGCTCTGTGACATTCATGTACCAATGCACCCACGGTATAAAACCCAGTGGAACTGGAAATAGTTTATAACACCCATTCCTTTTGTAACTCTTTAAGCTATTTCACACTTCATTTGAATATTTCTCCTGTGGTAGATGGCTGGAGTGGACCTGAGGAAAAACTGAAGAGCACAGCTCTGCAAAAACTATTACCAGTGAGCAGCAGTCCTCTGGGTTTTTTTCAACTTTAGAAATAAGCTATTTTATACAAACCTGAAAGAAAGTAGAATAAAAATTGCTATCATCAATGCCTTTAAAGCACTGAAGAGGCATCCTTGAGCTAGTTAGGAGAGTAGACTTACACATATGATTAAAAATTTAAGTTTTCAGACATGGTGCTCCTAATGTTACTGATCACTCAAAGTGTAAACTATCATTACAGATTATCTATGAGGTTATTGCATATTTCTCCTGACTGAAATGTTTCCTATCTCTCTCTGTATGTGCTGGTTTTGGCTGGAATAGGGCTTATTTTCTTCACAGTAGCTGCTGTGGAGCTATGGTTTAGGTTTGTGGCCAAAAGTGTGTTGATACCACAGACATGTTTTGTTATTGCTGAGCAGGGCTGACACTGAGTTAGGGCCTTTTCTGCCTCCCACCCCACCCCACCAGAGAGAGGGCTGGGGGTGCACAGGGAGTTGTGAGAGCTGTGGGAGAGCTGACCCCAGCTGGCAGAGGTGTATCCCATAACATATGGCATCATGCTCAGCATACATAGCTGGGGGGAGGAGAAGGAGAGATGTACAGAGTCTTGGAGTTTGTCTTCCCAAGTCACCATTACATGTGGTGGAGCCCTGCTTTCCTGGGGATGGCTGAACCATAGGAAGTGGTGAATCCATTCCTGCTTTGCTTGTGTGTGCAGCTTTTGCTTTACCTGTTAAACTGTCTTTATCTCAACCCATAAATTTTCTCACTTTAACCCTTCTAATTCTCCATCCCATCCCATGGAGGGCAGAGTGAGCAAGCAGCCATGTGATACCTACTTACTGACTGGGGTTAAACCACAATGATATATTGTTACATAGGCATTTATAATCCCACAACTGTAGTATATTATGTGTATCTGCTTGAAAAGTAATAGGAGGTTCCTTTTTTTTTAATTTCAATATAGATACATTCTCTTATTGGGTTATAACTTTCTTACGCTCATTAATATCTGTTCAGTCTGTGTAATGAGTCAATACATTCCCATTTTCTGCAGAGAAAATAAAACAAAAAACACTCATCAAGATTAATATGATCCATAAAGGGAGAAGATGATTTTTCTTTTTTGAAGGGCTATAGCTGGAGTAAGATGTTCTTTCTCCCCCTTCCAGTGACTACCGTATTTGTATTTATAAAACAGCCCTACCTCAAAGATAGGCTTAAGTCTTATAACAATTAGAATCATTATTAGGGAAACTGTAAAGTTAAATTCTTTATAATCTTTTCTGTCTGTGGATTTTTAAGCACTTCATATATTGGTATAAAGCACAAAATTCTGCATACCACTGATAGCTTAAAATCTTCACATTTCCTTAATTGCTCCCCAGGTAAGTAGGATAATTTGCTCCAGACTTATGGCTACTGTGGCAACCTAGAAACTGACTGGAATATTAAATTGACAGGCTGTAGCAGGCTTTATAGGCTTAACTGGATCAGAGGTTTTGCCTGAACAAAGAAATGACATAAAATATCCTGCAAACTGGATAAAAACCCAAGGTAGAAGGTGGTAGTGGGTTTTTGCATTAACTTTCTTTCCTTCAAAAAAAAAAAAATCTCAAGAAAATAAGGAATATTAGGTGCAGATTTTCAAACTGGTAGGGCAGGTGGAGTTTCTCAGGCAACAGCTCATTTGGCTTCCACTCCTGTAGGGTTAAAAGGCAGGAACCAGTTTGGACCCTGACTTTCACCCCTCACACAAGAAATTTACCATGTACTTACTCCTCCTTCTCCCTGATCAGAGAATCATGGAATGATTCTCTAAGAGACCTTAAAGGTCATCTAGTTCCAACCCCCCTGCCATGGGCAGGAATCCTTCCACTAGACCAGGCTATTCAGAGCCCCATCCAGCCTGGTCTTAAGCACCTTAAGGATAGAGAATCCACAACATCTCTGGGCAACTTGTTCCAGTGCCTCACCACCCTGCCAGTAAAGAATTTCTTCCTAGTATCTAACCTAAACCTGCCTTCCTTCAGCTTAAGGCCATTCCTGATCCCAGGACCCAAACTCACACTCTGACATATCTTTCCAGAGACCAAGGTGAATACTATAAAGTTAGATAAGCTCAATAATGCTTCCCCCTGCCTTTTTTTTTCTTATTATTTCTAATAATAAGTAAAACAAAGCATTAGATAAAAGACAAAGGAAAGTTGGTGTCCTGTTCTCCCCTTCCCTCCCCCACTGAAGACTTGGCATCCTCACTTTCTTTGCCTTTATTTCAATAAAATGGAAATTATGGAAACATAACAACTCTTAATCTGCTCTCTGGAAAACAGATGATGAATGTACTGTCACCTCTACCTCTTTGGTAAAGTGATCTTTGCTGTATTTCATGTGCAGTCCTTCTGAGGTGCTGAAGATGAGGCCACGGTCAGGTACCAGAATAGTTGGCCCCACCTGGCTTCCTGGGGTGTGAGACTTCCAGCCAAAAAGCAGAAGCAGATAAAGGAAATGATTCATGGCAAAAGGGCTAGATTTGATACCGTGATTTCTCATACGTGTTCAGACAAGCCAAGGTCTTTAAAAAAAAAATTGATTATAACTTAAAACAAATCAGCCATACAAATGCTGTTTGAAGTCATCAAAGTACATGGTATAAAAATTCTTCTGCCCTCTAGTGCTGTGAAGCAGTGTGATATCTTAGATGCACTGATCGATTTTTGGGAGAGGAAGATATGTAGCATTGCAACCCACAATTTCAGCCACTTTTATCTCTGTCAAAGGGAAGGGAGGGGAGTTTAAAAGGTACTTAATAATTTTTGTGTATGAACTTGAGAGAAATATGATCTTAATATCTGAAACAAAAACAAAAGCTGTAGAAAAGTCTTGAAACAGATACATTATGTAGCAGCTTGTTAAAGGCACTTTGGGATAAATAGGAAATGCTGCCACTCAATCAAACAGAGAAAAATCTGAAACAACATCATTGATTGGGAGTGTTATGCCATAAGCAAGATGTGTTGTCAAAGCTTCTTTTAAGTAATATTTGCAGTTGTGTGGTGAATGCCACTGGGGCGTTGCTGCACTCTGCATTCCAGCCTTGGGGGGTCTGGGATTCGGTGGAGGCATACAGAACGGTCTTACCATCTCGGGGGCACCAGAGTATGCCAGCAGAAAGGGAAAAGATCATCTTAAATGGCACCATTAAAGCTCATGGCTCTATCTTTACTGGTTTAATCTCATAAATTAATCCACATCCTCCTAGAATAAGTCTTCAAAGAGAAAGAGGTAATTGGATATAAATACTCTCTTACCAAATCCTGAATTACTGTGATACAGCAGCAGGCAGCTTTGCGCACTTTGATCTCTTTGCATGATTTTTATTCCCCTTTTAAGCCTTAGTCTTGGGCCTTATTGTTTCATTACTTTTCCACTGCCAGCTTCTCTCTCTGCTTACTAGTTTGTCCTTTAGCCACTCCCTGTGGCCCTTCCTGAAGAGGCTCAGCCTTCACCCCTAATTATTCTTTGCTAGCTGTTCTCCTTGTGCTTTCCCTGCAATGAAGCCACATGGAAATTTGTGCCCACACATGCATATAAAACCCTGCCAAGACTCTCATGTCTGGGGCCAACTGCTGCTTAGTGCATTTCTGGTAAACCTGCACCCCCATAGCACAGCCTCTGATAAGTGGGAGCTGTGTAAACTCCTACTCACACAATACGCCATGGAGATAAAACCCTTTGTCTTCTCCAAGTGGAACTGACAAGTTTTCATCACTCTTTTGATCACCTTGAGTTTCTTAACACACTCTGAACCCTGGCTTGCCTCTTTGCTGTCACATTAGATTGATAGCTCCTTGAGACAGCAACTACATTTTGAATTAAGTCTGGCAAAACAGGCCCCTTGTCCTGATTCAGTGAGTCGCACCTTAGGCATGACAGCAAGATGAATATGCTCAAAGAATTCCTGGTGCCTGAAAATGAAAGGCTGACAAGGAAACTGAGGCTCAGGCTGAGAGTACGTCATCTGGGTCCATCACAAGCAGGGTGACTTTGCACACTCCTTGGACAGCTTTTGGGCAGACTGCTTAAGCCCACAAGGCGCTTGGTGCCCACAAGGTAACGGGTGGGACTGCCAGCACCAGTGCTCTTCCCACTAGACAGTGGTCTTCCACATGGAACATTGTGATTCAAGGAAGTGATTTGATTTGAAATGCATGAAATTTAAGGTCAGCAGTCTAGAGTAAGACTTGAATAAGAACAGCAAAGGCTATGCTAAAAGTTCCTGAAAATATTATTCTCGGTGTCTGCTGCCAATTCCAAATGTAACAGGTATTCCTAGAGTACTTACCAAAAATTCCTAAAGAACTGAATCAGCTGAATAAATGCTAGTTTTTCTATGAAATTGTTTACTACAACAGCAGAAAACTGACTTTGCTGATGAAGGAACTCTTTCTAGTTCTGATTTTGTGTAAACAGGAAATATAAGAGCGTATTCTTTCATTTTAGTGTCGGCCCATATGTCTTGGTAACTCCAAATGAAACCAGAAGAAAACAGTTACAGCAAAGTAAGTTGAGTTGTCTAATATAATACATTATTTCTACTTGAATAACTTTGGGATTTTAGCATTTTATCGCTCTTGAATTTTTTCCCTTATTTTTGCTTTTATAGGTACAGCTATGACAGTAATGCCAATGCTATGAGCATTCTCCATGATCATGTCGCTTTTCTTAAGAGTGACTCATCATCTGGCTTCACTTCATGCAGAATAAATCTTGTTTGGAAGGGTTTTGATAATTTCAGTGCAGGAGTTGTTCAAGATGGCTTCTGCAGAATTATGCTGGAATTAGCTCTATCCAACTTTTTACAGGATTGAATTCATACTGGGAAACCTTGAACAGTCTCAAGGTTAGGAGGAGGAAGAACAAAAATATAAATAAGAAATATTTTTGAAAATACTCCCATATGGAAACAAAAGCAACTGCAGATACTGTTGGTTCTTGTACATGCATTTGAGTGTAGGTGGTTCTTCTACTGAAGCTGGTAAACGTAATTTTAGGTGGAAAGTATTTGTAGATATATGTTCACTTTTGCTTAGCTTTGAGTCTTGCTGGTGAAAGTAGCTAAGCAGGAGCACCCTGAATCTCTACCAGAAAGATCAGGCATATGTTGAAATCTTTTATTGGCAAAGTTACAGCCAGAGTCAGATGTGAAATAAATTCTGTATACAGAGGTGACTGACTGAGCACAGCAGTCCTACGCACCTGGGCATTGATTTATGCAAGACATGAGAGCTGAAGGAGTGTGAGTCAGCACTTCTCATGTCTTGAGTCCTCGAGGAAACAGTGCAACCAAATCCTTTCGTCTTAAACATTGTGAATTTGGCTGAAATGCTTTACCAGCAGGCTGGTATGGGTTGGGTTTCCTTTGGTTGCGAGAAAGAAAATGGACTTTTCATGAACCAAACTATAATCTTTTCAAAGGAAAAATAGCAGCATATCATATTAGACCTGACTATGATGTTAACAGCAAAGGTGCTGCTGCTCTAATAAAAATCTGTTTTCATTTTGTGGTGCCAGTGTGAAAGGTCGGAAGCATGTCAGGTATTTCTGTCTTGGACTCTGGTAGAAATAGGACCTCACTGGATGCAGTCTCTACTTAAATGCTTGTTTTAAAGCTAAAATAAAAAGCTGTTCTCTGTCTTTTGGGTCTCTCTAGAGGTTTACCCAAATACTGGCTTTATCCTCTTAGAGAAGGTCTGGTGTTAGCCTCCAATAGCCTTAGCCAGCCGTTAGGATGCACCGTTAGTAAGAGTGAAATAAACTCCTAGAGCAACTGAAGTGCTAGTAGTGTAAAACACAGCTTCTCTTTCCATAGGTTTTGGTGGCCTTGCTATTTAAAGGAATTGTGTTTTTTCCCTCTGTCAGTCGACAAAGAGAGGAGTTAAATCAGCCATCCTGGAGCATATGGCTGCACCCCGGCTGTATTGGCTTCCACTGACTACACTGGGAGCTTGCTGCCCATCTCACATGTGGGTGCCTATGCTGAAGTGTCTTAATTTGAAGCTGATTCATGCATTACTTCTGTTTTTATTTAGGGAGCATGTGGTTGGGAGGGAAAATTACTTTTCATTTCCCTTCTGGGGAGCATTACACCACAAGGATTTCCCACTATGCAGTAATAACATCTTCATTGTAACAACTTCTGCTTTACCTGCAGGAGTAAATACTGTGGCGCTTGCCATAGGTTCCCAGGGGTTAAAAAGCAGTCTATTAGCTGTCTCCTAGCTGGTTTTGGCTTTACTTTTGGGGTTGAGTCCTAGGGTTGTTCACCATTACAGTCTCAAGTTAGGGAAAATGTTTGCCGTATTAGCTAATTATTGCAGTGACTGCATGGCCTCTTGTGGGGGTGTCTGCATCTCTTGAGAACCAAGCTGGTTCCTGGATGGTCTTCAGGATTACATGCAATTAGCAGTAATGGCTGCTTGTTAGTATTCCTCTAACTTCCATATATTTATTTCTTTTTATGCCCGCTCAGTTGCTAAGAAAGAGCTCGATGACCTGGAGCAATGGAAGAAAGAACACAGGCCAGGGCCAATTACATTGGTGCCACAGAGACTGGGTAAGACATGTAAATCAGCAGTTGAGAATTGCAAAATTTAATTTTCCATGACATAAGACATTTTTAACTTTTTCTCACTACTTATTAAAGAGATTCAGTTTCAATAAGGGCTGACATGAGTTTATTGTGTGTTCTCTGTGCTTCTTGATGATCGTGGCAAGGAAGATGTTTCTGAAACAAAACAGCACAGATTGTCACTCAAGAAATCTGTCAAGGGCAGGGTAGAAAATCTGTACCAACATTTGGGGAAAACAGGTGGATTAACCCTCCTGTTGTTTACACTGTCTGTGGTTGATGTCTCTGAGGGGGCGCACATTAGTGTGCAGATGGACAGCATGTTGGAGACCCTCCAGTTACCCACAGGAAAACTCCTCTGTGTCTGTGTGTTGCTTTCCTGGCTGTTGGCTCTTGACGAGGCAAAAGTGATCCCTGCAGCTTCAGCATTTTCAGGCTAAATGTGTGAAATCCTCTATTACCAATTTTTTAAAGACAACAGACAAGTAAATGAAAAACAGGGTAAAAAGCTGCAAGAACTTAAGACACCCTGAACATAACTGATGTGTTTGGTAAGATAAGTAAGATGTTTTCTAGGTGTGTGAGGGAAAGTGTAGGAGATATCTTGAATTGTAACCACTATAAAGTACTGAATTTAGTGATATTTCAGGCTTAGTTTAAAAAAGTTTTAGAAAAGAAGAGCTTCTATTCCTTACCTTGGCTTTTGTAGGAGAATTTGGGGTGCACAGGATGTGGTCTGCTTTGACCTGCACAATAAGTTCTTTCTCTGCTAGGCTACACAGGATAAGTTCTTGGTGGCGTACAGTCTATAAAAATAGACAGCAGGTGGGAGATAGAGGAATTTGACTCCAACCCAGAGCTGATTTTTAGCTCAAGGTGATCCTGGTCCCACATGTTCTGCCCTGCAGCTGAGTCACAGTTGTTTGCAGTGGTGGCAATGCCCTGTATTCAAATCATGTGCAGTTGTTTGGCCAGACACAGTCTTTGTGAGTTCACGTGTAACATCTGCTTCTTGCTTGTGGGTAGTTTCTAGAAGACATACTTCTGTCACAAGAATACCATAGAGCTTTCTGCTGAAGAAAGTAAAATCTGGAAAAAGAAATTTGGCATATTTGGTGTGTGAGGGCTGGCTGTGTTACTGAGGGTGTCCTTAAAGCTGTAGGGACTGCGTGTCAGGAGTCTTAACTTCTACCCCACTGCATTTAAAATCCTTCTGGGCAAAGAAGAAACTTAAGAGGAAAAAAAAATAAAATAAGAAAATATTATGTCATTAGTCACTCTCTAGCTGCCACTTAGACTCCTGGAGGCTGAGACACAGGTAGTGTGTTAAGTGCCTCTGAAAAGAACTGAGGTGCAAAGATTATTAGAACATATCATTCCCACAGGAACAAATTTGGAGCTGAAATGGCATCTCTAATTTCACCCCTGTAGGTACTCATTAGGAGAAAAAAGTATCATGTGTTATTTTCTCTGAGTGATTTTAAGGCACTACACATCTAGTCCAAATCACTAAATAAAATCGCTAAATAAAGTTGAAGTTTTTTAAAGTTTTTTAACACTAGTGGTTTCCACAGGGAAATAAGTATTCTGGATTTCAACTCTGTAATATTTGACTGGCAAACTTTCAGGCGTCATGGAGAGATGAGAGCAATGAAGGATGCAAGTTCTACTCTCCTCCGTAAGCAACAAGTGGAGCAACAAATCATGCCTGATAAATGCAGTCTCTTTTCTGGTATTATTACCCTCTGCCTTCAGTGAAGCATTTGACACATTACAGCCAAGGCAACTTGAATGAATTAAACCTGGCTGAAGGGCTATAGGCAATTTCTAATAATGATCAGAAAAATGTTTGTTCTGAGACAACATCCACCCATACTGGCAAAAAACTACAGTGCACAAAAGAAATTTTGCTATTAAAAGGCTAAAAAAGAGAGAAAGATTAGGCATCTAAGACATTTCAAAGCCTGTTGAGTAGCAGTTTTATTTTCTAAACCTGGAGATGAGACACTACAATGCATACAGCTGTATGCTTATTGCTACTCTAAGCTTATTGCTTGTGTACTGTATGGCCATCCTCTCTGGAGAACTTATCTTAGGGATTTATTTGTGTCCATAGAAATGTTGCCATGCTTAAGGTATTGATCTTCCATTCACTGAATGTCACAAAAGCTCCTAAAATTAGTTACCTTCAATTAGTAAATGGAGAGAGCTACCTTTAGGCAAGAGTGATCCCTCCTAGTATTTCTTACATTTCTGAAAGGTCTTGCAATTCATAGAATGGTTTGGGTCTGAAGGCAACTTAAATATCTTTTAGTTTTAACTTCCCTGCTGTGGGCAGGGACACCTTCTTCTAGACCAGGTTGCTCAATGTGCAATCCATCCTGACCTTGAACACTGCCAGAGATGGGCATCCACAGCTTCTCTGGGCAATCTGTGCCAGTGCCTCAGCACCTCACAGTGAAACATGTATTTATTATATTCAATCTAAACCTCTCCTCTTTCAGTTTAAAGCCATTCCTCCTTGTCCTACCACTATATGCTCTTGCAAAAACTCCCTCTCCAACTGTCTTCTAGGCCCTTTCAGGTGCTGAAAGGCTTGCTAGGAGGTCTCCCTGGAGCCTTCTCCTCACCTGGGGGAACAATCCTGGCTCTCAGTCTTTCTTCACAGCAGAGGTGCTCTAGCCCTCTGATAATTTTTGAGGCCTTCCCCTGGACTCAATCCAGCAGGTCCATGTCCTTCTTCTTTTGGGGGCTCCAGAGCTGGATGCAGCACTGCAGGTGGGGTCTCACCAGAGCAGAGCAGAGGGGCAGAATCACATTCTCTCGACTGGCTGCCCATGCTGCTTTCGATACAGCCCAGGATATCAGGCACCTAAGGTAGCACAGATTGGTCCAGCTACTTCTATAGAATTAGGAGGCACATAGAGGGGAATTTCTCATGAAAATAATAAATTGGTTAAATACAGCCCCCATCCTCAGAATGGAGTGAGGGCTGTCATTATTTTTTGCAACAATTGAAGAGAATAAATGATTTCCTTTTCTACAGCAAGAAAATACTTTGGAAAATAAAACAGAGTAACAGAATCAAAATCACTCCCTCAATGCCTTGAAACCTAGTATTGCTTTCTTTGTGTGGTTGTTTTTTTTGTTTGTTTGGTTTTTTTTTGTTTTTTTTTGGTTTTTTTGGGTTTTTTTTGTTTGTTTGTTTTTGGTGTATTTTTTTTTCTTTTTACTGAAGGGTGAACATTATGGCCAGAGCTTTAGATGTTCACGAAAGAGAATCCATGATTTTGGAAAAGGACACTTTCTACTACCTGGATATGAATGTGAGATCTGTGGGAAAGGCTTTTACTTCCATTTCAGAAAGGGCATTCTTCCTTCAGCCCCAAGACATTACATAGAAAATATTAAAATGATAGCATTCCACTGAAGCTGGCAGAGTCCAAGATCCTAAATTTGATAAAAGATAAACTTTTTAACAATAGAATTTCTGACTGTATATGTGTGAGCAAAGGTGGGGATAGCTGGATGTGAAAATGAAAACTCACCTGCAAAGCATGACTGATTTTCTGAAAATGGAATAGCTCCTCAGTAAACTGATCATATATTGTAGGGACATATTTGTTGGTAGAGTGGATGATACAGTGGGTGCTCTGTAAATAATAGGCAAGTGCTTTTGATGGATGAAAAAAATGATCAAAAAGGTCTCCTCTCTGTTCTCTTTAAAGTCAGACAGCTACTGTAATTATGAAAAATTTCCTGTATATGCATACATCCAATCTGTTATATTGCTGTATTCTGAAATGACTGGCATTTGCAGTTAAAATGCTCATACAAAGTGCCATTTATATTTTTGGGATTTTTTTTAAGGTGGAAACGAATCAGAGGCTCGAGTAAGACAAAACCAACAAATGATTCTCATGCAATCTAAATACCAGAAAAAGGTCAGTAAGAATAAATGTTTGTTAATTTTTAGAATTCAAAAGAAAGCTTTTCCTGTAGTGTTTTGTACGACTATAAAATGAACTCACAGCCGCTTGACAGGAGAAAGTCATGAAACCTGAAGGAAGCAGCAGAAAATCAGAAACTAATGTTCTGCACCAAAGAAAATGAGAAATCTTTCCATAAATATGTAGCAATCTGTATCACAGATGATATCTCAAATAACAACCAGAACAGTTGTAAAGCCACTTAAATGCCTTGCTGTATCTTCCAGCATGCTGCTTATGCTTGGACTAATTGATCAATGTACCACCCTGTCCTGTGCTTATGTGGAAATGTTCCTGTTACAAGAGGTATAAATGCTTGCAAGTTATCAATCAGCTGTGTGAGTCCTTGCATGGATGCCCATTTATCAGTCCTAGATTTTTCAGTCTTTTTAAAGCCAATATTGCAGTAGCTGTTGCACAGCCTGCATTATTCAGTGTCTTATTTTAAGTGAAAAAAAATCCAGAAACTTTCCCCTAACACATTTTAGATTTGAAAATGCGCACTATAGGAGTCAAGTTACCTTATATGTTCCTTGTATACATAAATATGTAAAATAACTTCCTATGTTTATGTCACACAGCACAAGAGAGAAGAGTATATAAAAGCAAAAAAGGCAGCTGAAGAAGCTGAAATCCTGAAAAAGAAAGCAATTCAGAGAGAAAAGGTAAATCCGGTTACTGCAGACTTGAGGCCATATAACAGTTCATGTCTTGATGCTTGATTTTGCTGAACTACATAAAGCTGGCTAATTAAATTAAGTGATAGCCCTGGATGGTATCAAGAAATTAGGAAATGTCGTCTTCCTCTTCTTTGTAGCTGACTGAAGGATGCCTGCCCGGGGTTTTTGGGGGCTTGAGTGTTCCTTTGGCTTGTCAGAAATTCCAGCCTTTCAGTTGCATCTATCTGGCAGAGTTAGCAGAAAGGGAGAACGCGGAGGTCAGGAGTAAATTGTGTGCAGGTTATATGGTTCACTTTGGCATGAGATCCCTCTCTGAGATTGGATTGTAGCAGCTGGCACAAAGACTTTATAGAAATCCATAATTGCCTGTGCACATGGGAAGAATTCTAGAAAATCCAGCCTCTCAGGATGGAAGATATTCAAGCATGTCAAGGTCAGTGTAGTCTACCTGCATTGGGATGAGAGCACCCTGAAATTCAGCTGCCCCTCCAGCCCTTCTACGGCCGGCACCCACAAGTGTCTTGCTAATAGGTCAGATCACTCTTCCTTCTAATATTCTTCATATATTGACACCAATGATAGCTCACTTGCAAATTTTCTTTTATTATTTTTAATTTTTTTGCTTTCTCTAGTTATTCTCACAAAGCATCTCCTTCTTTGTGCTGCACAACCCTTTGTAAAAGTTCATTTGTGTCTCCTTGGTGGCAACCAAGTAGTACTTGCTTGAGAATGCAGTGTGGAATTTAAATGAAAAATGAAAGGGGAGGGAGCATGATACTGATGTGCTCATTAACAAGGAGAGAAAGGGAGATTTCAGGTTTGCAAGTCTTGTCTCCACAACAGTAAAAATGATTTTCAGTGCAGAAACTGAATGTTGAGAGTTAATTAAAAAGTCGTTGATACTGGTTGGCGTGCAAGGGCATGCATAAACAAAAATAACTGTATTTGCTTCTAGGTGTGGGTTAGTCTGTTCCTGATCTCTCAGTGGTTAGTATTATAGTTTGGGCATAAGCCTATACACAATAGCTTACAGGGAAGATAAATACTGAAAATGTTGTTAGCTGTTGCCATCTCATGTACAGCTCCAGACACAGTGATGATAGCAGTGGAAGAGAGTGGATTAATTATTTAATATATGTTGCTTGCCCATGGGCATTGGACAAGAAAAATGTTACAAGACTGCTATAATTTCTAGTTACACCTGGAAAATATATTGATGTATCAGGTTTGTTTTCATGCTCTTTAATTTCCTTACCTTCACTCCCACAGATTATAAAATCTTTATAGATGTTGTAGATAGTAAAACTGTAAGTATTCATTTTTGCTGAAGGAGGATGCAACATTGCAGCAAGCATCTTTGCCAAACAGACTAATTTGACTAAATAAACATATACCCACAAAGCAATCACACAAAACAGAGATGCGTGAAAGGGAAGTCTTAGTTTGAATTACTTTATTCAGATTGTCTTCCACAGTACTGATTGAGCTGATGGAGATTTCTTCTTGGAAGATGATTAGGTATTAAACATTCAACCTTGTGTTTAAGAAGAGTGTGCTGAAAACCCACTGGAAAGTACCAATTTGGCTATCTCACCCTGTCTACAGATGAAAGGCTCCCAAGACCTGAGAATGACACGGATCCTGCTGGTGCTGTACAACCAGCATTGGGCTCTGTTTACTAAAGGAAAGGAGCTTTTTATTCAAAGTGATAGATTTGTATTCAACTGCACCTGTAGGGCATTGGATGAGAGCCTGTCTTTCTGCAAGTTCACAGGCTGTCTTTTCTTGCTGGCCAGCCCTTCTTTTGCTCAAGGTTATTATTCATTCAATAAAAACCAAATTGTGTGACAATCTGAGAGGAGATAATAGCTAGCCAGCTTTATCAGCAGGAGCCCTGGAACTTTCACAGCTGGAAAGCTTCTTTGCCAACAGACATGAATGGTGAAGCCCTACAGACTAATGTGCGATGACTAGAACGGGTGCTGGTACTCAGCTCAGTTCTTTCTTGATTGTAAGGATGATGTACTGTAAGCCAGTGCTGCTTGTGAACTCAGGATCTGTTTATGTTAGTGTTTTAATGCTGTTTTTGCAGAGAAAAGCAGCATCCCCTTTCCCATTATCTTTGTCAACAAGCGAAAACTGTGAGTCTCCCAAAGCAGCACCCAAATACGGAAGGTTTGCCTTACTATCTGTACGAGTTCACCTGCCTGTCTCTGTCATTCTTTAATTAACCATGGGGTTATTAGCTGCTGGAAAACCATTTGGCACCTACCTTGTCTCTGTAGTTTCCAGAGAGAGGAAAGAGTCTTCATTCTATGCTCCACAGGGCCACCTTTTGTGACCAAATACTCAGGTCTCCTGTGCACTTCAAGACAGGCAGCTTGTCCTGGGACTGTTGGGGTTTGTTCATGGGGTAACTGAGGGCTGCCTGAGTTTGGGTATTTGAAGCTAATGATGAGTGCTCAGTGAAATAATTTGGAAAAGACTTTGTAACATGAGCAGGGAATTCCCCTTTTCTGTATTTTTCCAAGATGCTGAGATGTGTGTCTAATTGTCTAATCCACAGAAAGTGTTTAAGTACATGAAAGGTAGGTTTTTTTTATTATTTGCTTATTAGTAGTAGATGTCTGGAGTTGGTATTTTTTGTGCAGCCCTTCACATCACAGTGTTTGACCGGACTAGATCATAATTTCCTTTGTGTCTATTGGGTGAAAGGACTGTCAAAGTTCCCCAAAAAATAAGCAAGCAGCTGATACTTGGCTTCTTGTTTTTTAAACTTTTCTCATTTGTGTTGCATGTAAAGTTGGATTACTTCAGCGCAATGGATATTTCTTTTTCCTGTGACTGAATCTCTGTTGCTGTTACCCTGCCTTTAGCATTTCCTTTAATAGTTTAGGTCTTGACTAAGACTAGTAGAAGATTCAAACAATTTGAAATTATAACGCTCAGTGTAATTATACTGAAGGCAACGTTTTTTTCTCTTACATTATGTAGTAAACAGTCCTGCCATCTTCAGAAACTGTCTTATTTAGGATAAGCTGTAATTTTGTTTTATTCTTTATCAAATCATGTGCTTTGTAATTTGACTGTGTTAATCAGCATGAGCGGCCTTTTTTCAGGAATTTGTTAAAACTGGGCACTTTACAGACCTTCTGCTAACATTTTTCAATGTGTTTACCTTCAATATCACAGCTGTTCCACTCTTGGCTTTTTGAACACGGTGCCAAATGTGGAGTGCTTTGGCAATGTCTATTGATAGACTATCATTAGTTGGAGAATGTGCCTGTCCTGTTGCCTGTCGCTTGTATGCATCCTTAAGCAGGTGTCCTAGGGTAAACTTCCAGAGTAAAAAATAGTCACACCAGCCACAAGTGAGTAATTTCAAGATGCTGGAGTTTTCTTCAGGTACCATTCTGGTGGTAGAATAGCTGTAGGATATTCCTTTATTTTTTCATCTAGTGGGAGACAGGGTTGGTACTGTAGGTTTGTATTTTTCAAAGTTAATATCACTGTTCTCTAGATGTCACTAGCTAGGAGCTAGACCACAACAAGTCCTGTGAGATTTGGATTTTTTTTTTAACTTTTTCAATTTCTCCTTTTGAACTTTCAGGAGCTTTGCAATATGATGGTGGATCCCACATCCAATGCTTTTTGAGAGGTGAAGGCATCAGCCTTGTGGTATCGGGCAGTGTTGGGGAAAAGCCTAGGAGCTATGGCTGGTGTCTCAAGGGTATCAGCATCACCTTTCACAATAACACAAGCCATAAGATTTCTTTTCTGCCTCTTTCTTTTCCTGTAAACTGTGAAGATGCACAAATGAGTGGGAGTTTTTTGCCTAACACATCATCTGTGTCTAGGTTAGGAGCAAGCAATATATCCCCTGAACACTAAAATCATCAATACTGTGTAGTGATGTTCCTTACTACAGTTTGGTTAAATTTTTCAGTTGCATCAGTATGTCATACATTCTATCACTGTCTCTGCATGTCAAATGCAACAGGACATCTTATTCAGAGATTCCCCTTCCTCCTTTTGTTTATTTCTCACTGCCTTTTTCCAAATAACAGCTTTTAAGTCTTTTGCCTTCCAGCAGTTTTTATCATCACACAACATAGTGGCTCTTTTCCTATCTGCAGACATCTGAAAGGATTTTTTTCTTAATCCTGTGCATGCAAAAGAGGAATTTGCACTTGTTTTGGAAATCTCTTTCAGACAGTCATTCTTTATCCAATTAAAAAATATGCATCCTGAAATTGCCAAAGGCTACACAATTGAGTATCTGCCAGCAGAATTGTAATTTTTCTGAAATGTTTTTCATTGCAGGACAGAAAGAAGATTATGGAACTGGGGATTTAAGCCCCCTGTTCTTAGCACCCCTTAGCCACTTACATGTTTCCCCTTCCTTGTTCTCCCTGTCCTTGCACAGTACCTCTGCTCAGGCACTGTTCTATCCCTGATTTGGGGCTCTGGCCACAGAGGCCATTTTCACCTACATCCCCTTTCTCATCTATGCAAGGTGTTGTCTGAAATTTCCAGGGCACTTTGTTCAGAGCAATGTCTGGTTGCTGGGTTACTGAGAAATTACCTTTTTTCCTTTTGAAGGAAAAGGAAATGAGCAGAGTGACATCCAAGACTGTATTTTGCTCCACATGAGGGTTGTTGTGATCATTTCTTGGGAGCTCTTACTGGAGCATCCCCCCACCAACTTCAGTGTGGGAGTTCAAAATACAGCAGGCTGAAATCTCAGGCTGGATCTTCTAATTTGTGCTTTTCATACACCGAACTGCCTTTTAACTGCTCTTCCCACTGGACCTAACTGCATCTTGTGAGCCAAAACAAAAATTTGGCTGGCCTCCTTTTCATTGGAATTTAGTTTGAATTGCATGTTGCTGCTGTTGCAGCAAGTTCCCTAGTTTTTGCTTTATTTTACTGTATTATTCTGCTTGAATTTGGGATTTGGGCAGCTTAGATGATACTTCCACTGGAAATTATATGCAATTTTATATTAAAGGACTTAATCATTTGTGCAGTACCCAGATTTACACAGGAGTTTTACGTGTCAAGCATTTGTTGGCTCTTGCACCAGATATGGTATCTCAGGAAGAAGAATGCTGGTTAAGTACAAATGTCTCCTGCTTCCATTCATCTTAGCATGCATTCAGCTGGCCAGTCCCTAAGGCTCCTGCAGGACAGCTCTGTGAGCTGCATGTGTTCACATCGCTGCGCTGTCAGTGCCGCGGCACTCTCGTCTGCTTTGGTGCAGCGGTTTAGGTCTTCTGCCTTCTAGCAAGGACCAAGGTTGCATCACCCCGAGATGTTCCCCCAGCAGGGCTGTGACATGATAGCTGTGAAGGCTCTCAAGGCCTTTTAGGTAGATGGGTACTAGGAGCACCATGTCATTTTCTAATTTAAACAGGTCTCTTAACTACGAGATGTTTGTTCATGAGTGAATACCTTTAAATCTGAGATTGGGTCACTTCTGTACCCAACTGCTATAGATCTTTTGAAAACAAAAATATTGAAATATTGGAATAGAAATAATTAATTGATGTTTGGTTTTGTTTTTTTGAAACCTAGAGTATTTTTTCCTGGTTTTAATGCTCTAGGCAGAGAGACTTGAAGTTAAAAAAAGACGAGAAGAAATGCAAAGAAGAGAGATGCTTTTTGAAGATCAAAAGTAGTAAGTAAAATTTGAAACCTATTACCTAAAATTCCTTATCTACTTGTCCTTTTGTTTTGCTTGTTTGGGTTTTTAATTATTATTTAATATTATCTTATTTGTTTGCATTTTTTCCCTGGTTTGGGGCTCAGGAAGGGTTTGGCTTCTGGACCACAGGAGGTTCCTACTGAACCCTTTTTTTACTCTGAGAGTGGCTGAACATGAGCACCAGTTATCCAGGCAGGTTGTGGATTCTCCATCCTTGAACATATTCAAAAGTTCTGGGCAGCTGTCTCAAGGTGGCCCCACTTGAGCAGAGGGTAGGACAAGATGACATCCAGCAACCTCAATGATTTTATGATTCTGTGAAATATTCAAGCCTCCTCCACACCTTATTCTGTGGGAAGTTTTGTCCTGTAGACCTCTCTTAACTTCCTAAAACATACACTTTGAAATGAAAGTTGTGATTTATAAAATGACTTTGTGCTTTTGTTCTCTAACTGAATCAATATGTAATCATTCAATCCAAGACTAATTATCAAAACAGAATCCAACTTACATCTCCACTCATTTATTTTGTTGATTAGTAAAGAAGTCTAACCCACATGTAAATAATGAGGGCTTCCTCTATTTAGCATAGTCCTACTTAAATGTGGAGACATGTTGTAAAGACCTATTTCCCAAGAATGCCTCCTTAATATCAGATTTAGATAGAGCCTAAGTCCTGATATAATTAGTTCCACTGGCAGTGAAGTTACTGCCTTGCCCATTCACTCCACCCCATTTATTTGTTTTTAACTGATCCAAACTGATTCTATCACATAATTAACACACAATGCTGTTTAGTCACCTTTACCTTTTTTATCTTTGGCTTCTGAAATTACTCCCCTGTATTCTTAGCCTGATTGATTGCTTTTTCCTCCTCTGTGACCTTTAAAGAAGTCATTTCTGTCCCATGCTAGTGGCTCCAGTTCCTTCATCATTTGCCCAGACTCTGTTCTCTGAGGTACAGACATTTTAGTGCTTTGTCACTGACTCCAGCTTTTCTTGTATTTTTCCTTTTGTTTTTTTTCCCATTTGGCTTTAGGCATAGTTCTTTCCCTTAATATGTTGCCAGTATTTGTCTCTAGATATTGGTATTTGGCTTGCTGTTTATTCTGTTATGGATGCCTACACACACACACCTTGATTCCTCAGGAATTCTGAGGACTGCATACCTTTAGATCTCTGTCTGTTTCTGACAGACTAGACACTTTGATTCTCTTTGAGCCTAAATCAACAGCAGACACATCAGATCTTTGCAGTGCAAGGTCCTCAGTTATGGGTCTTGCTTTTCCTCAGGGGATTGTCAGGGTTCTTGTCTTCCCATTTAATCTGATTTTTTATCTTAAGGCATATTCAGTTATGAATGACACATATCTCTTCCCTTCCTTCCCTTTCCCTGCCTGTACCTTTTTTTTGCTTAGGGTGAAATGAATTCTGCTGTTGAGTGCTCTTTTCCATTAAAAGTAAATTTGGTTTTGCAAAAGCAGGCCCAAACCCTCTGAAACAAAGGAAAACAGGAAACAGCCACAAGTGAAAAATTCCTTCACCAATAGGGTGGCCAAGTATCGGAACATGCAGCCCAGGGAAATGGTTGAGTCACCATCCCTGGTGGTATTTAAAAGCTTGTACTCAGGGATTGGTTGCTTAGGGAAATGGTTGCGTGCTGGACTTGGCAGTGCTGTGTTAATGGCTGGACTTGATGATCGTCGAGGTCTTTTCCAACACAAATGATTCTGTGTGGGCAGCCAGGCAATCCGCAGGTGGTGCAGGAGCTCTGGCTGCCTGGGCACTTTCTGGCAGCCATTCTGCCCACTGATTAAGGAAAGCCTTGTGAGCATTCAGCTGGTGTCATCTCTGATGCAACTGAAAGTGAGGATGGACTCACCACTACAGTGTCTCAAGCTCCATTGCTTGAGTTTAACTATTAGAACATTATTTGTGTGTACTGTGTATTGAACATACACCAGGAGGGCCCTGTCGATCCTTCACCTGGAGGAAGTGAGCTGAAAATGAATGCAATTTTGGTAAAGCAAAGCCCTCCAGTGAATGCAATTTTGGTAAAGCAAAGCTCTCACATGCTGCAGTATTAAGAAAACTTTCCTGTCAGACCATCCAGGAGTCACTCTGTCAGTCACTCCACCTGAGCTGGTACTGAGGCCCCTTTGCAGCCACACCCCCTGCGCTCACAGCCCCACACCATGTTCAAACCAGGTTTCCCTACCAGTTCAACTCCATATTTCCCACTGCAGACTCTCAGATGCCAAAATACTTAATTTAATTGTGGTGCAATAACTAAATAATAAAAGAGCACGTTGAGCTGGTGCTTCCAAGGAGGCACCCTAAACAAAGGAATCCCTGGGCTTTTATCCCCTCAAAGGCTAAGCACAGGGAAGCCTGGGGGTTGTCGGATCCTGTCGTTTTTCCCACTGTCCATTCCCCTGGCCAAGTGACAAGTCCCCAGGCCCTTTGTTATGCAAAGAGTCGGCAGTTCATGGCCCTTAGCCTGGGACTCAGGCTCCAGCCCCCAAGGGCTCAACCTGCAGCTGGACACTGAGCTAGCTGCACAGAATGTATTCCTCTGCAGACACAGTGACTCTAGTGCCTTCCCTGGCCTGAAGGAATTCTCTGGTGGGCACAGGAGGAGGAGGGTGTACCACTGGAGGCTGTTGAGGATGCATTGCTAAGAGATGTTGGCATTAAGGAGCACAGCATCCAAAAGTAATGAAAAGCTGTGTGACATTTCAGATTTGTGAAGTAACTCCATTGAAGTACTGCTGGTTATTAGTGACATGTTCACACAGAAGGGCTTGGTATTTAGAGATGTGCTTTTGCCTGCCATGCAAAAATGAGTGACTCATTACTTCCCTCCTCTAAGGCCCTTTGTCTAGAGGCAAAGAGAACAAATATGAGGTTGTGCCCCTTTCCTCACTGTCTCTGCTAGGGTATTTTGATCTCCTCTGCTTGCTGGGAATGGAGGGAAGGAAGGTCATGTGTTGCATATAAAGCAGTGACCTCTGCAAAGTCGTGGCCTATAGAGCCATTTCAAAAGATAAGCTCCCTTGTTAGTCTGTCCTCTATAAGATCTGTAGCTGCAACATCACAATTTTCCTGAGGACATCAATGCCTACCAGCAGTCTCATTAACTGGGAAACCTTTTAAAATTGATCACCACCCCCAGCTGTATCAGCCTCCAAGGGGTACAGCCCAATCAGTACCTCTCCTGCATGAAGTGCCGCTTCTATTTGATAAGGAAAGGCACTTAAGATTCTCATGTCATTAACATGCTCTAACAATAAATATGATGCTGCCCAGAATTTTGTTTTTCTGATTAAATTCCTGTCACTATTAAAAACAAGAACTTCTCGCTGAAGTCCCCTTTCAAAGGGTCTAACATGAAGTGAGTGCTAAAAAGAAAGATTGTCTGTAACCGTGTGTGCTGTCTACAAAATATAGTAATTTCCCATCTCTTGAAAGCCTTGATAGCTTCTTTGTGTGCAATAGGTCCTTGAAAGTCAGCTGTATCTGTTACCACAGTTGCTTGAATATGTGTTTGTGTCTTGTGAGAATGTAGTCTAGACAGGCATGCAGACTGCCATGAAAAAGTCTGCAAGCCTCACAATTTTGGAATCAGCCCCTCCTTTGACCCCAGTGGACTCAGGCTTTGTTCAGTGACTAAAACAGAAAAAACTCACAAGGTGTCTCCTGAAATAGCTGTGTATTAAAAGTCTTAAGAGCACACAGGAGCAGACTTTGGGGTGGAGAAGTTGCTGCATAGCATGATTACTGTAGGTTGTGCTAACAGAAGAGAGGCACATGAGACATTTGTTGGTGACAGTGTTGTGGGGGTTCTGTCCCTGCAGATACCAGATTTAGAAAATGGGGAGTATGTGTTGACTTTTTACCAGAAACTACGTACACATGAAATGGACTCTTTCCTTCTGAGTCAGGGTAACCTGGATGTGTTGGGCATTGTTGGCCTGATTGTGTTTTTGTCAGAGTGCATTCAAAGCTAGTGGAGGCTCATGTAGTCCGTACTTTGCAATTGCTAATCCATGAGAGGAAAAAACCGAGTGCACATCTTTCCAAAAGGACACAAGGAACAGAATTTTTCAGGACATTCCCTCTTTAGTTAGTATACCACATTTGTTATTTAAATAGTAACGAGGATGGATATGTAATGACTGGCTGTTTCAGAGGCTTGCTGTGCAGACTGTGTGGATCTGTGTCTGAGCTGTAGGGTGTCTCACCATGCTGTTTTGGCCCAGATTTCTAGTTAGATGCCTTTATTATATTTGTATTTGACTTCCCAGAAATTGTAGTGTTGGATGGGATACACTGTTTTTCTAATAGCCATCTACCTATTTATGTAACGGAAAAAGTAGTCTAAAAAATAAGGTTACTTTCTAATAGTACATGATGACTGTTGTGTCACTTCATCTTTTCCTTTGCCACATATTCATGCCTCTGTTTTTGTGAAGGTTGTATTCCTGTAAAAATTCCTGGCACAGCGGCACTCGGGTACATGTGCGCACTCAATATATTCTGCTCAGAATTTGGAGCTGGAAACAGAATTTGCCAGAGTGTCTCTGAGTGCATATTCCATACACAATGCAGGAGGTTCACCAAACCAAGCTGATATACACTTGCCTGCCAAAGCAGCTTTCTCAAAAGTCATAAAATGCATGAGAATAAAACCTGAATCAAAACAGAATTTTTATTTATTTATCAATTTTTACAGGATAAATGCTAGTGTCCTTGCCAGTTTTCAGTCCCCTATGATGTGTGGTTCAAACAGCAGGCTGGCAACAAATTTTCCCCACAGAAGTGCAAGTGTAAACCTGACCAGACTTTTAATACAGGTTGCTAAAGAGAATGAAAGAGGGCTCGCACAAAAAGCATTTGCAGCCTTGAGAATCCTTTGTTTGCTTCTTTTTGCCACAATTGTCTTCGTTTTGTTCATTTGCTCCTGATTATTTTAAGCGTTGTCAATTATTTAGCTAACAGGCAGAAAACTAGGCTTTTATAGACATCCAAAGGGGCTCTCTTGAGTGTAATAATGAAAGCAGTTTATTGAACGCCTGTGAGGTTGCTTTCTAATTGTGTGCATTAATCTGCCCATGCAAGCTGGCTGAAAATATAGAAGCAGATTGCACATGCAGATGGAGCACACAGAATGGAATGCAATAGACTTATACGAAAAATGCATTTTCCTTAAAACTGGATTTATGCTTATTACTTCAGATAATAAATGAAGCTTACATCTAAAATAACATCCAGGAATAGTGGATGACTTGGTGGGAGGAATGAATAGCTGAGCTGTGTTATTTCATCCAGTCACGGAAACAAAAAAAGCAGGTGGGTTGAGAGGATAGATTAGTTTTGAGTGTGGGTAGAAAATGATGAAAATAATTCTGCTGAGAAAGTTGCTTTTTATTTTTCTTTAAACAACCTGGTTTTATACTTTCTTGAAGCCTTATACCTAAGATGAACTAGTGCCACTTCTTTTGTTCTTATCCTCAAACTCAGGAACAGAAGCTCAAGAGCTTGCAGACAAGAAATCCTCCTAGCCAAGGATAGCAGTGTTTGATAACTATCATTAGGTTTGTCCGAGTAATCTGTACTAAGATCTTGCATTACTTCCAGTGAAGTCTGTGAATACTGTATTAAGCTTGGTATGTGGCTACTGAGAGGATTTCTGTTGGAAAACAGGTGGACTAAATATCTAGAGAATGGCCTTTCTTCATAGTAAATGGCATTGCAGAAAAGCCATCAACATCATACATGAATTTGATGTGTTAACAATTTCATGTAATTTTTTACCATATAGCCTCTGACAAAAGGTGAGTCCCCCACCTACACACACTCCAGAAATGAGCATTAATTCATGCTGGCAGTTTTGGACATGGCTGATGTTTGTTTATTATTCTTACCCAAAAAGTGTACTCGCTCAAGCAGCTCAGGGTAAGAATTGAGGTACAGGAGAACCATGACTGTGGAGTTGAAGGCATGTTTGTTGCTGACAAACAGAAATGTTTTTATTACCTTGCCCCTTATCATGGTCCAGCTGTGGGAAACAAGGCAGTTGCTTGTAACCTTCTGAATTTATTTAAACTGAGTAAACTGGCTGTGGCACATCTCTGCAAAGAGGAGGGGATGTGAGAGAAAGCATGTGTAACTGTGTACTAGCAAAAGCCACGTATCTTTGGTGGGATTATTTTCACAAACAGTATTATTGGCCCCCCAGCTTCATTCCCACTTTACCAAATTATTTTCAGTAGCGAAAGTCCCAACTACACCTCCCTTTGGAGTCTCTTTCTCCATCTTCCAAACCAAGAAAGTGTTGGAGAGCTTCTCCTATTTTAACATTTGGTTTTGTTAGGCCAGTAGCCCCAGTACCAGCCAGCCTATCCTGTGGGTCACAGCAAATGTCTGACAAGATGCACATGGCAATGCACAAGGCAGAGTTCTTGCTGAGGAAGGAGCAAGGGCATCAGTGAAAACACACCCACCATGGACCTTCCTGAAATGAAGGGCAGCATTTCTTCTGGGTAGGCCTTTGCAGGATTATGCAACTGATCTTAATTTCTGAAAAAGTTGAGGAAGTTGTTATGCTTAGCCAATTAAGTTTGTTGGAATGAGAAGAAGTTGTAGATATAATTGCTGGTACTGCAAAAAGATGTCTTGAATTAAATTTGTGGTTGAGTTTTTGTTGTTGGATTGTTTTTTTTCTTTTCAGACAGGGCGAGTCCTGCTATTTTTAAAAATTATCATGAAAATTCTGGGTAGACATGTGAAACTGACATTATATAGGCAGTATGCTTCTTAGTTTTCTAGATGAGTTGGAAGAAAATGGTGAAAAGTCACTTCAGCATTGCTTACAGGCAATTAATTTGGAAGCTGATGAGTCCAAGTCATTCAGCACTAAATGCTTCTTCTGTGGTCTTAGTGGCCACTCAAGTTGTCTACTCTTTGCAATGACTATGATGATTTACCTGCTTTGGAGTTCTTTATTTTAATTTTTTATTACTATTTTTGAATGCTCTTAGCATACTTGTGGATGTTCATTAGAGCAGAATTGTAGTGGTGGAGATCCTGCAGCTTGAAAAAACAAGAAGTTCATGAGCTGCCTTGTTTTCAGTAGTAGTAAGAATTGGCCATTATATTTTACAAATTGTCAAGAGAAATAAATAGATTTATGATACATACAAAAGTATTGTGCTGCCTTTTTTTTTTTTTCCCAAATGTACTGGCATAAATGCCAGTATATTTTTTGGTATACTGGCATTTCAATATCCATCAATTAAAGCAAAAGAATTAACTGCCACTGGTTCCATTGGGGAGAACTAATGAACATTACAAGAATCATTTTAATTAATGCATTTTTAATGTTAGTCTGTAAAACAGATTTAAAGCTGAGAACTTTATTTGTAGGCAGAAAAATTATTTTCTCTCTGTCGTTGTTCTGAGAGGAATACAGTCTCAAATGAAAAGCTTAGTAAGTGGTGCTGTGTGACTCCTGGATGGAGGAAAATACTGGGTCCTGAGTCCATATCCTCATTCATGTCCCTCAGGATGAATCCTTTTCAAGACTTTTGTTATCCTCGTAGATGTGACAGTAGTTAAAAGCAATTGACACACAAAATTGAAGACCTTATTCTGCAGAGGAATTTTGAACCTTGGATCTTGCAATGGAATCATTGTGGGTCCTCAGATCTTTTGCAGTTGCATTCTGGAGTCGACTGTGGAGCTGTCTGCTTCTCAGCTGTCAGGGCTGGTGATCATGTGAACCCCTACCCAGGCCAGAGGAACTTGGCCCACTCTAACTTTTATAACCATCCCCTCATCTCACCCTAGTGGGAATGTGGGCGGAAATTAGTCCCAAACAGTACGAAATGCATGCGGGCTCGCAAGTAGCTTGTGAGTGCAGGCTGCCTGAATTACACCTTTTGCAGTGGAACACCCAGCATACTCATGGTTCTGCACTTTACACGTACTGGTTGAGCTTCAAATAAAGGGTTTTGCTTAGCAGCTTTTTTTTTTTTTTTTAAAAAAGGCCTCTGCCTGAAGAGTAGCTGTGGAATGTAAAGCTATATCTGTATATCTGAGGACCCGCATAGAGCATCTGCACCATGGACTGATTTCCAGTGTCATGCACCAGCCCCTTCTAGCACATTACTCAATGACCCTGGCAGCAGAGTTAGTATTTTCCCCTGACAGCTCTTAAGTTATTCAGACCTCAAATCCAGTATTGTGCTTCACTCCCCTGCCTGTGCATCTGTACTGATAAATTTAATGCTGTCAATCACTATAATTTCTGAGGCTGACTGGCCTGAAAAGTGCATGCTTCCATTGCTAGAAAAGTTTACCTCCCAAAATGGTGTGGTAGCATCTAAAATGCCTGTTGGGAGCTGCAGTTGATATTCATTCCTGGACAGAAGCCAGGAGTTATTTGCAAAAGTGCTGTTTGGGACAGGTCAAAACTATGCCAGGAATGGTTACCGCACTATAGATGCTGAGTTGCCATGCTAAGCATAGTGCTTGGTGCTGTTAAGCACACCAGCATGGGAGGGAGGAAGCTGTTTAAATTAGTGCAGCAAAAGGGTTTTTCCCAGTGCTGTAATGGGAGATGGGGCTACCAAGACAAAATACCCTCATAAGATTACTCCAACTTAACCAGAGTGTCAGTGGTTCTCTTCAGACTGATGATTAGCAGTAGTCAGAACTCAGGCTAGCAGCCTATAAGGATGGTGCCTTCTTGGTTAGTCTAAATTTTGTATCTCCTTCTGCCTAGCTGTGTTTGGAAGGTATCAGGTTTCAATTTCTTCATCTCATGCTCTTCTTTCCTTAATGTTACTAAGTTTAGAGGAATTTTTGATAAGCCCTCGAAGTTTCAGCAAGTGAATGAGATGTTGCTCCAGCTGTCTGACTGCGTACTGATATGCTGGTTTCCTTCTGGAGATACTACTTTCCTTTCCAACACATTAATTGAACAGTCATCTTCCTGAATTCTCTCTTTCCGTGTAGCCTGGTTTAAGCTATGCTCTGCATTGTTATGACTGCAGGTTTAGTGTTATGAAAAACCATTCAGACATTGTCTGGCAACCCTAGGTGCATTGCTAGGTTTCCACAGAGATGACACACAATAGATCAACATATATAAGACCTGACTTGTCTTCCATCAGAAAACTCAGAAATCTGAGTCCCTTTCTTGTGACAGGAACACTTCATTAATGTATTACTTAATTTGGTGAAGTCAGGTGTTTCTCCATTCAAAGGCAGTACACAGTCTTGTTGAGGAACTTTATTTGCTTCCACTCTTGTAATCATCTTTTCTGATACTAAAACTAAGCTTTTCACCTATCAGTGTGCTGATATGCAAAATTCAATGGCCTCCATCACATTTTAATGCAAATAATGACAAATTCCACATACTTCATTTGATTCTCTTGCCATGAATAAGGAATTAGAGCAACTAGGTATAGCACCAAGTTGCCACATATTTTTTCGCAGAGCTTCAACCTTCTCAAATTTACTTCAGATTTTCTGTAGGAGTTCTTGGTCTTCCTGGTGTAGAAATAAATTGTTATTTGATCAGTTTTAGCATAGGTAGAGAAACACAAAATCTGCAATTTAAATCTTCACTTTCCCAAAATTACTCTGTGTAGTCTTACCACTTAATAACTCATCTTTTGTGGAAAAATTGGAGTGCTTAACACTTTTATAAGAAGATTATTAATTTGTTCAACCTTTATGTGTAAGTACTTTGTAGATCAGGGCAAACTGTTTCATCTGGTTCTTTCTTTATTGTGCATTGTCTGAGGTCTGTTAACTACCCAGGTAATGGAGGAAAGGGAGTGAACTGGGAGTGGTGAGACTCTAAAAGCCTGACTTGCTAGAATTTGAGCAAGTATTTTGTACCTAAAGTGGTAATATCGTTTTGTATTGTGTAGAGTAGCAGGGAAGAACTTGAGGTTTCTTGTTCCTTTTCCCATCTTCTCAATATATATTACTTTATTGGTAAAATGTCCTGCTGGCCCTCACTGGCCAGCAGGACATTTTACCAATAAAGTAATTACTCACAGTTTTAGATCATGGAGTGAAATATAAAGCACACTTAATAGTCTGTTTCAGCTGTTAATCAAAATCAGTCTTCAGCAGCCAATGCTTTTTCTCTAAGTTTAAGTCTTTGGTAGTGGCATCTTCCTCTACACAGAGCTAGTTGGGTGCCCTGTGAGAAGAGTAAATCTTTGCGTTCAATATCTCTTGAAGCACTTTTTCTGCTTCCACTTCAGTGCTTTCATGTTTTCCAAAGCTGTACACAGAAATAAAATTGCCTCTTTACTCTAACTCTGTTCCTTTGAGTGAGAAAAGACTTCAATATATGTGCCTGGGAGTGCAGGTTAAGAAACTGATTCCTCACCACAGCACACAAACTCCCATCCTTTGTTTTTGTTTGTGACCTATTTTAATTGTACTTGGTCGAAACTGTGAGCAAAGTGACGCTACATTGAAATTCTGGGTTCGTTAGGCATGCAGCTGGAAAAAGAAAATTACCCTTGCCAGAATAAGAAATGAAAATGTTGTGCGTTAACTAAAGACAAGCTTTTTTTCCTTGTTACAAAATGCTTGAAAGCCTTTGTGCTTGATAAAGTAGTCTGTTGTAAGGCTGCATCGTATTAACTGTGAAGGAAAATTCCTGAAAATAATCTTTTAAAGTACTTAAAGTACTCTCGTAGAAGGATTTGCAACAATTCTGTGAAGCGGTTGGCATCCTCATGAAGTCCAGTGATACGTGAGTCTGTTGTACAGGAGCTTTACAATGAGGAAAGCATAGCTACTCTGCACCCCAAATATGCAAATGACCATAATTGTTTGCTTAAAAAATCATCCCAGCAAATGTCTTATCCACAGTGTGCGTTCTGTATCCTCTGTCCCATTTGTCTGTTTCCATAACCTTTTTTTTTTCTACCTGTGATGTTTTTCAGCAGAGACATGATAAAATGTCTAGGCTAGATTCCAAGGGTGGAATAAAAAGCTGTGTTTATTTTTATGGAAGCACTAACAATTCTATTTGGATTGAATTTCTTCATAGCAAAACCAATGAATTACTGAGCAGATTGGATGTGGGTTTGCCAAAGAGTGATTCCTGTCAGATTGCTAATCCTGGCCCAGAATCTACAGCATGGGTAAGCAAAACCATAGCGTGTGCTGTATTTTCTATCAGCTTTCCAGGTGCTGTCAATGGTGTAATGTTAGAATATCCTAATTGGGCTTAATTGCCAAGACGTAACTCAGTGAGTACCAAGGAGCCTTTCTTGGTGAATGAGACTGCCTACCTTGTCTCTTGCACATTGGCAGGGTATTTGACATAGTAGAGGACTGCTCACAGATCTCTTTCTGATAAATGAGAACCAGATTTATATTCTAAGGTTAGTTGAGAATCTTAAGCATGCCCTGTGCCCATCCACTGGTGGTAAGCTTTTATGAAATCTCAATAAATTAATGTCAGCAGATGCTTTACTACATTAAAAATCCAGTCAAAAGAGCAGCTTGTTTCTCACTGCATCCTAAAAGTGATTCCATACACTGCCTGGGGTTTTGTCCCAGTTTGAAGTAGTCTGGTAAGTATCAGTGTAATTGGGAAATAGATAAAGTGTTGCTTCGATTTCATTATTCTTATTGGCTCTAAGAGGCTTTTCCACATACAATTAGTCTCTTCAAGTCTAAACCAAGCTTTCCTACTAATGTAGAAAGTTTCAGTGAGGAGTATTAACCCTAAAAGAGAAATATTTCTCCTGTAGGGAGGTTTGTAACTGGGGAAGGACAGAGAACAGGGAGCCAAGAAGGCAGAAATTAACATTAGAAGCAATTGAGCAGAAGTATGGAAGTATCTGATCTGGGCAGCCCTCTGCTGTATACAGCCTTGAGCACCAACTGTTGGGAAGGGAAGATTTGCCTCCATATTTCCTTGGATGCCTTAAAAATGGAAAAAAATCCTCCCTTTATAGAAATTGCTGCAAACAGGATATATGACACATCTGTCTTGCCTCTAGCATCTCTTCCTGGTTTTCATTTCATGAAAAGGGAAGCTTTTCATGATATTGAAAATAGGTCCCATTCCCCTTTAATTCTTCGGGATATCTTGTATCTCTGAAAACCCTAAAGGCATTTTAGCAAGTGTGGGCAGATATGTAGCTAGAAAGTGCCAATTTCTGCCCAGTACTGCTGGACAGAAGGTCAGTCGTAGGAGAGTAGCTTTCAGAATGTATTTTGTAGTCTTGGGTGAACAAACAAGATGAAGGGATATAGAAAGGGACAAAAGATGTCCTGAAACCACTTCTACCTCCCTCTTGAAGCATCCAACACTTCAAACAGTGGGAGTTTGCTCTTTGGTGGGGAAGGCCTAGCTCTGCAGCTTTTGTAAAATGTGAGCACTGAACTGTGAAGATGAGTGACCTCATGTCCGCACGACTGGCTTGGATTTCAGCATTTTGTTGTGCTGTCTTCATATCCATACCAAAGTGGGTGAATTGCTGAAGGAGCACTGAACTATTTCAGTTGTACAGGTCCTACTTTTAGCCTTGGCCCTCTGCTTTGCTTACCTATATGTGGCTTTCTCATTCCATGTTCTGACAGGTTTCTCAAAGAGTTGTGTCAAATTACATCCCATAGTTCATCTTTCACTCCACTAGTGTCCTAGCAGATAAAATACATCATTTATCTGTAGTGTTCTTTGGTACTAGCTGACATTATACTTGTCTTTTGTGTGGCTGCATTTCTGTAGCTTTGTGAATCAAATAATCGCTTGTTTGTAATGCAGCAATGCAGTTAGTAAAGTCTTCCCAACCAGCTTGGATGAGGTCCAGTCTATAGGCATAGACACAGCCTCTAAGCCAGGAATCCAAAGGACATAACTAGTGAGTTCTTATCTAAATAAACTTGGCATAGCACCAAAATGCTAAACCAGTAGGAAAACTAGGACTCTAATTTGTACATTACCTTGAATGTGTCCTTTGTCTGGAGTAATTAAAAGATTGAGGAACAATGTATTTGAAATACTGAAGTGTGATAAGCTTACAACGTGCCTAACATGCATGCTAAAAGGGGCAATATACATATATGTATGTGATTTTTTTTTAATTTGAAAAACTTGTTCTGAAAACAGTCTGGGACAATGTGATGCAGATCATTTCTCCCCTCACATCATTTCTTGGATAGTGATATTAATTTAGCCCACCTAGCTCAACTATCCTTGCCAAATGTTACTTCACATCCATGAACAAATTTGACTTCTTTTGAGTGACTCTGTCATTGATGACTTTTTGGGCCTGCTTATTTAATCAAGCTCATAATTAATTTTAATCCTGTCTTTCAAAGTGTGACCAATCCTGTGTAGATTTTTATTGTCTTCCAACTTGATTAACATATTCTCCATACAATTCTCCAAGCCATTACGGAGAGTAATGAATAATATCGGACCCAGAATGAGTCTCTCTGGAACCATGTAGCAACTTCTCCCAGCTCAAAATTGAGCTATTAATAATTGCTTTCTCTATTCAGTCTTTTTAGCAAATTATGTGCCTGTTGTTTTAATGGTGTCGTTCTGCATGCATATATCAAATTTTGGAAATAGTCTGTAGACCTGTAACAAATCCCTCACTTAAGTCAAACCTGCACAATTCTTGTATTAAATTATCCTGGCTCATTTTTTAGTGTGCTACCCTACATGTCTGCTAAAACACCTTACAGAGAAATTTCAGTGTATAATATCCTAAGGATCCTCTATGACCGTAATTGTAGGTTGGCTTTTTGCAAACAATTACAACTTGTGAAAGACCAGGGCTAGTTATTGTAATGAAAACCTATTGCAGTTATTACATTATTCATGATGTGTAGTTCACATTTTCAATTTTCTTGATGCCTCACAAATAAGAGCAGATTTGATCTCCCCTGTTGCCCTACCTCCACAAAAAAATCCTGTGTTCCCTCTGTTACAAGGCTTCCATTCTGCTTTTTAAACTTGGTAGTGTTTTCATTACTTTTCTTTCTTCCCAGAATACTCCATCTCATATCATATATCCCGACTCTGTTTTCTGACTGCTCAGGATATCTTTATGGTTGTCACTGGGACACAGAATAGCACTTGCTGTGACTACTTGGGTGTGATGCACAGGTGGACATTCAACCAAACCGAATGACTGAGAGGCTCTAGGCCACTTCTTGTTTAAATTCTAGTCTTGAGACTAATCTATTTCTTAAGTCACTGGAATCATTCAACCATTTGTGTTTGTTAATTACCCATATAAAAATTTGAGAATAAGGTTTGGGAGTTTGGCCCTGCTCTCACCACACTAATATATTTTTATTTTCTGCTGAGCAATAGAAAAGAAGCCATGCTTATAAGCAAGCTCTTCGAGAGGATGAAAACAGAAGATTAGAGGAAATGAGGCAAGAACAACAGAGGAAGGTAATTATACATTAACAGTTTACATATTGTATCATTTTTGCATGCTGTGAAACCAATTAAATACACTGATTACTTGTAGCCTACGCACAGAGCTTCTCTTTAGCAAAACTGATTCAGTCACTGTTTTCAAATATTGTGAAAGAGATGAGTCAAGCTGTAAAATTTGAACAGGGACAGGACAATTATCTTCTAAGTTCAAGGCTGTTTGCATCTGGAAAATTAGCTCCTTTTCACCTCTTCCCTTGAATAATTGTGCAGAGGGCTTTTTGACCATGGCAACCGATTTCATAGTCTAAGGAAACCAGTTTACTCTCTTGCAGGCAGAAGTCGTCTTACTGAGGAATTAAGGATGATCTTTCTGAATTGTCTCTTTCTAGAGAATTGAGGGCCATGGGCCCTGCTTTTTCAAATGGGGATATGGAAATGCTCAGATTTCCTGTTAATTATAGCATGCCTCTCTGTGCCCTTGCTGACTACCTAACTAAAGAGTTTTGAATTGTCTAAAAAGCAGGCATACCATAAATGCAACTTTGAACTCCATATTCTGCGTATGCATCATGCATTGCCTGAAATGTGTAGTCCCTCTGGTATAGATTTGGGTACCATATCCACGTAAAGTCCATCTACCAAAGGTGTTGGCTCTCTGCAAAGTTACCTGTCTTGGCTCCAGGTTTGACTGTGAAAGTACAGGGAGGGCAACACGTGAAAATCTAGCAAATCATTTGAAAATATGTGAGCAAGTGCTGAGCCACTTGCTGTGCCTCTGCTGTTACTAACATCCAAATTAATGTTAAGCTACTTCCCCAGTGGGAGAATTTTAGCACAACAAATTCCATGCACTGAGTTTCTTCTACAACTGGAGAAGTTACTCATTCCCTGTCACTGATATCTTTCTTTACATGTTGGGGATGTGTCCTCATTTCATAGTCTTCTATGTATATTACTGGGGAAAAAAGGTGAGGCAAAAGGGAGTCTCTTCATTGCTATCCCATCAGGTATATGCTTATTCCCAGAACCTAGACAGAGGAAAAATTTTTGAAAGCCAGCCTGGATGGGTGTAAGGCTGGTTCCTGTTGTAGTCTGTACACAGATCCTTCCAAAGAGAAAATAACTACAAGTGTAAATTAGCACACCCCTAATTCATGGGTTTGTTTTAAGGGACTTGTGTAGAGCTGTAGATTCTTTAGCAATTTCCATGGGTTGGTAAGGAGGTGTTGGCTGCTTCTAAGGCTGCTCTTGTTTGCTATGTAGTTCGAAGATCTCCTTGCCTTCACAGTTGCTGCTACCTATTGTGCAGAGTAATGCATTACTTACAAACCCACTGTATATAATATGGATTTCAAGGGCTCCAGTAATTGTCCCTCAGATATATGTTGGCTCGTTTCTACTTCAAACTAATATTTATTAAAGTAATTGTGAATTCTGTCTTGTGTGTACCTCCTAGCACAGTGTAGCTATAAAATGTGTAGGTATTGTCAGTTCCCTTTTTTTCTTCAGAACAGGTTTTAGTATGTATTGCTTGATTTAGAAATTTTCAGTACACTTTGAACACTGCATCATATACACACAATATATTTCAGAACATTACTCCGAGAGAGGAGTCGGCATATTGGAAAGTCAGATACTGAGTTTTAATTTTCAGGTTGAATAGTTATTTAAAATAGTGAAAATTGAGGTTGGCTTTTTTATTTCTTAATCCTGTTTCTTCTTTTAGGGCTAGACAAATATTGATACACAACACATTCTCAGTTATTGATTTTCTCCATACATTTATTGCATAGTTTTTACTTAATGTTCCACTTAAATTGATTTTAAAAAAAACCCAGTCATGTGGTTCCATTCAGTTATTGAAGCTTTTATCTAAGCACATCATTTTATTTTACTTTCTATTCCTACTGCTGTGCAGTTGCTATGGAAAATATGAAAGATGGGTATGTTCCTATGCTTTCCCCCTTGCCCTACAAGCCCAAATCTCCTTTGCAGAAAGATCTGCAACTTCTTGGGTGCATTGCAGGCAGAAGGAGCTGGACAAACAAGCACACATAGAGACCAGAGTCATACCAACTGTGTTTGCTTCACAGCCTTGGCTAAAATTGCATGAGAAAACTCTCCTCGGAAAAGAATTCCCTTTGACACTGTTTATACACCTTAATACTACATAAGGCAGATAGTCTGCTGCAATGCTGGGGGCTTGTGTATGTTCCCAGCACACCATTTTCAACAAGTGCCTTTTTTCCTCCTCACCCTGAAGGGAGGAGCCCCAGGGAGCTGGAGGTGACACACCACATCACATAGCCCAGATCTCATCTTCTGCTTGTGCTCTGCAGAGGCAGGAGGCAAAGCACATATCTCCTTCTTATTCTGTGGGCATGAAAGCTGTGTCTGCTCCTCACTTTGGCTTTTGTCTCCCTCTGACCCACCAGGAAATTCAGGAATTGTGTTTTGGGACACGGGGAAGCAGACGGGTGTCTGGCATACCCCCTTAAATGTAGGACTATAAATGTCTGAATCCTGTAACTTCCCACTTTTTAAGGCAGAAATGAAAAATTATCCACATGTTGAACAGAAAAACCAGCTCAGTTTTTAACATAGTGGTGTCACATAAGGAAAATGCTACTGAGAGAAGTTCTGACTTTAACTGAGGCTAACATCATGTGGAATTAATAGGGTTTGCAGCATAAGTATGTAATTAAAAGTAAGTTAATTTATCTGTTTATTTGTTTGTTTTTCACTTTTATCATTGCCAGGCTGAATTATTGGAATTTAAACAAAAGCAGGAAGAGGAAACCAGGACAAGAGCACTTAAAAATGAACAGAGGAGGTAAGATGCACAATAAATGCAGAATGCACTCAAATTGAATTTCCACCTGGAAAGGGTCTCAAAATTGTAGGCACTTATGTTTAGAAGACTATTGCAATGAGGATCCCTGACCTCAGCTCTGGTTTAGCTTTGCTTTCAAATGAGCCACTAATAGCCATGATTACAGCTGCTCACTGCATGCAGTATGACCCAGAGTGCCTTTCTCACTTTATTTATCCTACCAGCATAGGACACAGCATAGAGTAGGAAATTTTTAGTAGTTTTATGGATGACTACTAATACAGTAGTTTCAGCTGGGACACACTTTATCTGTGTATCTTTATATGAACCTAGATAAGTATATATTTTTATTTTTATATCTATATTTTTATTTCTTTTAGAACGGTCTACTTTGTCCATGCTGCATCTTGTGGTTGACTGTCTCTGAGGTCAGCAGGCAGGGCTGAACCTGAGACTTGGTGTTGATTCAGATGGAACCTGCAGTGCAGCAAGGCTTTCTGCAGCTGCATTTCTTTGTGCCCCGGGCTGTGCCCCACTGCTGTGACCTCCCTGTGCTCAACAGTTCTCATCTTCCACTTCTGTCGCTTAACTGACTTTTCATTATCCTGAAGCACAGCTTTATTCTCAGCT
>JAYDZK010000001.1:55257789-55327480 GCA_034509185.1 Euphonia xanthogaster
ATTTAAAAAAAAAGAGCTGAACTCCAGGCAGGGCTTACAAGTCATGTAGTCTGCAGCCTGGCATTTTACATTACAAGGAAGCTAACTGAAACAGGTCAGACTATATACTAAGATTAAAAGAAGGTAAAAAAGTTCACAAACTAAAGACCTGAAGGTAATTTTTGAGCCTATTCCATCTGTGCAGTGGCACCAAAGAGGAAATATTTGTTCTTTTTCCCTCTTGTATTTTTTTTCCTGTTTGAACTCTTTACAGTCACAACAACTTTACACTTAACAGAAACAGAATGTTGTGCTCTATTGTTGATGTAGCTACTCTATTTTTCACTGTTACTTCTATTAGCTTGGTTTCCTAAAGAAATGAAGTTTGTACGATCATGCTGCCTGTCTGCATGTAATAAGGTTTCCCAGCTGCTGGCCAATCTTAGCCAAATTTGAAAGGGATTATAAGTCTCAGAGATAATTAAATTTCTGTGTGTTTTGTGAAAAGCAGTGACTAGCATAAGAGACAGCCTAAAACAGTGCCCACTCTGAGGGGTGGTGCATTCTCTGCACTGTTTGACTGCAGCCCTCTGGTGGGTCAGTGTGGGCACAGCTCCAGAGCAGCTGCAGCTCTGCCCTGATTTCCTGGGGGCTAGGGGATTCAGAAAGGGACATGGATATCACAAATTACATGGAGAAAAGGGCAGGAGGCTGAATATATTGTGTATGTCTGGGAAGAGGGCAGTTATATTGTCCAATTGTCCCTTAAGCAATAGGAAATGAGCTTTCATTAATTCAAATCCCCTCCAGACATTTTCTGTTTTATTAGGAATATTTATAAGTTGTTATATCAAGAAGGATCTTCATTACTGTAATTTTTCCTGCCTTTTTCATTATAAATGCCAGGGCACTCTCTGGGTGGCTATGTTGTTTCCCTTTTTAATGGGAAAACAACGTAATGAAGTTCCACTTCTATCTCTGAGGTACTGCACCCTTGAGAAAGCCCTGAGTCTTGCTGTATGCTATCAAGCAAGTTTTAATGCCTTTTGCACTGCCTTTGACATAATGATAAACCTATCAGGATAGGGGGATAAGAAAATTACCATTGTCCTTTCAATACCCAAGTTTAATAAATAAGATCCTATAATGGAATCAGAATGGTTTGGGTTGGAATGGACCTTAAAGATCATCTAGTTCTAACCCTCCTGCCATGGGCAGGGACACCTTCCACGAGATCAGGTTGCTCAGAGCTCCAGCCTAGTTGGCTTCAGCACTTCCAGGGATAGGGCATCCACAGCTTCTCTGGGCAGCCTGCTCCAGTGCTTCATCACCCACACAGTAAAGAATTTCTTCGTAATTTAATCATGATTCATCTGGGACTTAGAACTGAGACAGTATTTGTTCACTGTTTTGGCACAAATGATCAGTAAAACACTTTTGTTGTTACAAAAGAATAATTTTAAAACAGTTGCACATTTTGTTATTCTACGCCTCATGAGATTTGCCCATATCCAAGTATGCAAGGATTTGCAGAGACCTAAAGCTGATGCATGGCAAGCCTGGAACAGAGACCCTGTTAATTTTTTGCAAGAAAATGGGGCACTGTCAAGTACCCTTTTGTTTATTCTGTAAGTGGGGGGAGGTCACATTGTGAACATATGAAATTTATAGGTCTCCTCTTCTTTAATTAAATACTCGTTGTCTTGCTGAAACTCTCTGAGCCATAGCAAACCCAGAATCTAGAAGGCAAGGTGACATATTACATCTTCCTGTCTCATGTCTCCATTATATCCAGTGTGATGCATAAGAATGAGAAATGCTCCCTCGAGTGCTGACTCTGCTCTTTCTGTGGATGCATAATTCTAGATATTTGCTGTGCAAAGCAGCTATGCCCTGAATACACAGGTGTAGTGGGACAGGAAACCCCATTCTCTTCCTTTCCCATGTGCAGAACAGGAACTCAATAAGATGCTGGATAAATTTGTTTTGAGGAAATATGATTTACGGATAAAACTATTTTGAATAAACATGGTTTGTGGGTTTGTACTTTGTTCAGTTCTTGCAGCATGACCCATGGGAAAGTTTCTTTGAAGTCTCAACCAGCACTTGATTTATGCTGTTTGTGACCAGTTGAAAAGGGAACAAGTCATGAAGTTTACTCTTGCACAGCAAAAAGAGCCACAGCTCAAAGGCCCCTGAAGTCACAAGGCCAGCATGCATGTCACAGGTTTTTGTAAACAATCCGTCTTTAATATACTTTCAGAAGGATCAAGTTGCATTAAAAGTGTTGCTTTCCCAGAACAAAGAAAAGGCTTTTACTCAACATGAGCATATTGAGAAAAGAATATTTGTATTAGAAGGTTCCAGAACGCAATCCACAGTGGTTACATTTGTTTAAATTAATAATGTGATTTGCTAACTTAGCTTTAACTTGGTTAGTCTATGTACAATCTGAGTTGAAATGGTTATTAATTTGTTTCCTATAACTGGTTGTTTTCTTGTTTGTTGGGTTTTTTCTTTTTACTGAAAGTAACATGCTTGTCTTTCCTGGCAGAAAATATAGAAACTACTTAGCAGAAGTATCAGCATCAATAACGGGACCTCAGATGAGTAGGTCCAGGCAGGCTACAGCTCAGTTTAGTGGCTTAGCTCTGGCAAGGCTGTCAAATGTCATATGCAGATATGTTTCCCCTGCCTTGATCTTGAGCTCAATTATTCTTTGCTTTGAGAATCTCATCCTAAATGAGAATAGTGGCAGTCTGGGCGGGAAGAGAAGAAACTTCTCACTCTTTCAAATTGTGTGAGGTTAAGGATTGAAGAATCTGAAGCTATTTGAAATCCTTCTAGGTTATTTTTTTTTCTCAGCAGAAGCAAGATATGTTTATCTCTTGAGTCAATACATCCTGCTATTTATTTGGAGTTCAAATCAAAGATGTTTCTTGCTAGGACTGGAATCTTGAAGAAGGGTTTGCTTGTTATTTTAAGAGAAGTTTCAAAACTACTTCAAATAATCAAGAAAGTGCCACACAACTAGATAACCATAATTCCTTGCATAAATATGTGATTGTATTGCACATTGTACATTGTATTGTACTAATGCATTTTTTATTTTTATACAGGAGTCAAACTACTTGGAATAAAGGAGGAGCAAGGTAAGAATAATGGATTTGTTCTTTTTAGGACAAATATGGATTTGTTCTTTAATGTCAGTATTAATTTAGTTTTGAATTTGACATTTCCTCATGACAACTTATGTAGTTTAATTTTGAAACAGTATGAGAAGGAATCTTAAAATAAATACCTTCCAACTCTCTGTTTGGGGGCCGTGCAATGGCACATACCTAATCTGAAACATGATTTTTGTAAAGAATCACAGAACATGTATTGCAGGTAAGAAGAGCTGATGATGGCATTGAAGGCATCTTCTGGGAGTGCCTTGTTATCCAGGCTGAAACTTCACTACAGCCACATTCTCTGTGTCATAGACTGTACCTAGATAAAGCTGAACAGCTGAGGAATGTGGCTGGGAGTTCAGCAGGTGACTTAGTAAACTTTCCGTGTTCTTAAGTGAGAGGGATACTGTCGTGGGCTGTGTTCTTCCAACTATTTTTCATGAACAAAAAGGGAGACTATGCATATCAGTAGAGGCTGTCAGTAAAACACCACTACAGAATCAGAGAAATCAGGCTCTCTGCTTTAAAATGTCCTTTTCTTAAGGCTCACTACATCTGTATTCCTTTCTGAAAGGGGTTCCCTACTCCAATTCTCAATTCTGGTACAAGTATGTCTGCAGAGCCATTACTTCTAGGGTTGGAAACTTTTGAAGCAAGTTCAGGAACTGACAAAGATTATTTGTTCCTTAGGAGATGTGTTTGACATAACTCTATTTTTTTTTTTTTTTTGTGACCTGGCATTTTATGAAAAGGAATTTAAAATAGTCAAACTTTTAAAAGCCCCTTGCTTCCAACCCTTCTCCCACAAATCTAGATATGAGACTTTCTTCATAATTTGCTATTCCAACATTTATGTTAATATTTTTACAGCAGGGCTTTATTCTGAAGACAGTATCTTAATAATATTGTTGGCTTCCCATGAGTTGTCTTTTCAGTTTTATGAGAAGTAAAATTTTTATTAAAAATTTACTCAAATTCACTAAAGAAATGACAATGTGTAGATAAAGGCAATTCCCTGGAGGAGCAGAAATGGCTATTTTTTGCAGTCCACAGTTCTCCTGGGTTTTATAAGCTGTGGACAGCTGAAAGACTTCAACACATTGGATCCTTTGTTATTGGTATTTTATAATACCTATAATGTACTTACATATGAGCTGTACAAGAAATATGGATGGGTGTATTTTTAAGCCTTGTTTTTCTGTTGTTCTGAAAACACATTTCAGCCTTCTACATTAATATAATGTTCAAAGAGTTATTAATATGTCTGCAGATAATTAGGACATTTTGTGAATTAAATTTACAAAAAGATAGAAATCCCTTCATGAAGGCTTTACATAATTAAAAGCTAAAACCTGTTGGAAGAAAGGGAAGACTATTTTCCAGTGGACTTAATCCCTGAGAATTTGACTTTGAATTTTGTTTTTGTTGTAAAAGATAAATTTTAATTCTGTTTTCTCCCTCTTGTTACAGGGTATTGCAGAAATATTCACTTTTATCTGGCCTAGGCCAAACGACCTCATAAAAGCTCCTGCTCTTTATTGTGATTCTTTTCTTACCCTGACTTCAGCTGCACACCCTTTTCATGAGCAATCTGAAGAGACTGGTTTCTAGCTGTCATTATTCATGCATACATATTTGAAACAGCTGATTAGGAAAGTCCTATTTAATTTTTAATAAGAATATGTGTAATTTTTTTTTCATAAATTGTTTTGCCTCGTGGAGAATGTAATTATCTCAGTCTTCATGATCTCTGGAAAAGAAGACATAAGTGACTGCAGAAACTTCAGTAATATCTGTGTTTACTTGCTGCTCTTTACCCAGGGAAAAAAAAAACATTTCAGAGACACTCTAAAAAAGCAGGTAGAGAGGGTTTTTTTGGGAAGAGAAGGAGAAATGTTGCTGGGGTTTTGTTTGTTTCTTTGTTTTCTGTTTGTTTTTGTGGAAGTTTTGTGAAATTATTTTACTCTTGTACTCAATAGCAGACACTCAAGAAGAAAAATGTGCATTGTAGACAGTATCTTTTAAGTAAGTTCTTAGAAAAATACATAGCATGAAAGAAAGAAAGCTTGAAATAAAACTTAAATGTATCTGATCTCTTCACATCTTTTGTGATACAATGTAGTGTCTTTTCTCTTTGTCTGTTTTACCATGGTAACTTCTGTTGCAGGAGTGGGGAGCACTACTCCAACATTAGCTTTAGTTTCCCGCTTTTCTTTGTCCCTCTAGTCCAGTGGAATTTATTTTGTGTCTCCCTGTCTCTGAGACAGATGACAACCTTTTAATCCTTTCTAAAGGCCATCATATATGACCAAGGTACTTCTAATGTAGAAGAAGGGTTCACAGTGCATATTACATAAACCATGCAGAGAAGAAAAAGTATCTGTGGCATTTGCAAGTATGTCTTAGGCCACTGTTAAAAGTCTCCAGAGCAATATTGTTCAGCATGCAGGCATACCATGATAATTTTCCATCACCCTTGCAATACGGAAACTTCATAATAAGTCCCCTGAAGGTTTTTTTGAACCATGGATGTTGTGATGTTTGCTGTCCCTTGTGGGACACTCTGTAGCTGTCTTTGGCTCAAACAATTACTCAAATCTCTCATACTGCTGGCTAGCTGATGTTCATAGGGAATGCTGGAGATTTGGCAATATTTTCTGGTTTAGCCTTTTTTAAGGTAAAAATTCCTGGGAAGATTCCTTGGGAAAACTTTTCCTTACCTACACAGTGGTATTGTACAGCAAGTGGTATTTGACTGTGTCATTGGACTTCTTCTTTGGAAATTAAATTTACCTCTCCCCCCAAAGAAATCCCTCACCTGCCCTCCTTTGGTAGATATTAGGGCTGAGGCCAAACGTCTGCAGAGTGGGCAATATAAGCATGCATATACATATATTTCACAGGAAATGTCTTTGCTGTAGTCAGACCCTGGTATTGTACTCTAATGGGACTCACACTTCTGGGTGGTCTTTTTGAAGCAGTGCATCCGAAGGCTGAGTGGGAGGGGAAGTCAGCATTGTCCCCAGCAAGCTGAAATTCAGTCTGTGTTGCTATGTTTCTGTATCCAATGAAAAAGAACTTTTTATAAACCTGCTACTTTCACATTCAGGAACAGTGATGGCAGGTCACCTTGAATAACCCCTTCCATTAAGCTTTTTTTCTTTCTTTTAGCTGTCTTCAAAGTGCTTCCCCTTATCCAGCATTTCAATCTCCTTTTTGAAATGCTATCTACAAATTATTTCAGACATTAACTATTCCAGCCCTTTTAGTGGAGAAATATCAGATTTTTTCCTCCCCTATCTTTTGGAACAGAACAAACAAATCTATGTCAACAGTGGCCCAGGAAGTGTCTTTGACAGCCATGCCCTGCAATGGAGATGATAAGAAGTTACATCCATCCACAAATTGATGTTAGCAGGATGTCTGGAAAAAGCAGTTCTTATCCTGTTGGAAAGCTTCCAGTATCTCACAATCACCACCTCGATACACACATACCCTGCCCAAACTGTAAGTTTGAGAGCAAAGGGATGTTATGACATCTCTTTAAGGGCACTATAATTAAATATGATGGTGGTAGACTGGGAAAACAGATTCAGATTTGTCAAGAGTTAGGAACTGATAGCTGGGCATCTTTTCTATCTACTTGTTAGAGTAAACATTTGATGAAGGTTTTCAAACTCAAATAATTTCTCTAGTTACAACTTACACAAACCAAACTAATTATCTTTGTGCTGTTGCATAAAACCAGATTTTATTACTACATAACAGTAAATGGAGAGTTTGGGGTTTTTGTTTTGTTTTGTTTTTAAATTGTTGTTGTTACAATATAATCTGCACTAGTTTATTTAAGAAGAAAACCTTCCAGCAGGGAGTTGCGTGCATCTGGAAGCTGCAAGAGGAAACACCCTTGCTTTTTCATTGCTGAGTCAAATTCATTTTAACAAACTGACTGAACCATTATGATCAGCTATTCTGAATTCCAATATAACTTGACAGCTAGAGTCCTATGTTCAGATTTTATGGTCTGCCTAAATCAGAAACTACCTTTCTATGAAGAAATGTGGTATTTATTTAGGACTTACAGGACTGGTTCTCTGTTATGTAACCAAAAGTTGTTCCAATGGTTTATCTATTCCTACTTTTAAAAATATCTTCCTGACTCCTAGTATAAACGTACCAAGTTTCATAAAACTGTTCATTAATTTTCTTAAGCATTTACTTGGTACATTAGAGTTCCCTACTCTTAAGACTCTTCTTTTTCTTAATGTGCAGAATTTGGACTGCTTCATTCAGTTTACAGGTTTTGTTTAGCTTTTATTTTAAAAATATTCCATACTTCAAGAAAGCCTTTGATGCAATGGATTTGGTGTAACTGTATCTTCTTTTTGGGATGTGCCCCACTACTCAGATACTAAGGCAGAATATTATAAGCTACTAGAAAGGGAGTTAATCCACAGCTTACATTTTATGGTATTCATCCATGTTCAGTTCATGCCTCTGCATCAAGAAATTCAAATCTCTGTCTCCTGTCTTGGAGAACATTTTAACCACTGGGTTCTTTAGAGCAGTTCTCAGCACTCAGACTATGTTGATTCTTCTGGTTTATGCAAAATAATAGAAATTCATGTGAAATGAGAAGGCAATGTGGCTTTATCTCTTCCAGGAGCTGGATGTCACTGCTCTGGCCCATGCCATGACTCTTCTCCCCATCATAGTCTTTGGAGCTCTGGGTAACCTAGTCTAATGAAAGGTGTCCCTCCCCATGGCAGGTGTTTGGAACTGATGATCTTTAGGGTCCCTTCCAACCCAAACCATTCCATGATTCTAAGATTCTAGTGGCTCACTCGCATTGACTCCTTCACACCTCCAGATATTTGTTTTCTCTACTTTTGCTCCTGGAATCCAAACTGTCTGGCAGAAATCCCTTCAGATCCCTCTCTAAGTATTACTCCTCATTGCCTCCAGTCATTCCCCTTTTCTTGTAATCTATGGCTTCTTCCTTAGTACCCTTGACTGCTTCCACAAACTTTTTCTCCTATGTCTTCTGGAATTAAAAATGCTATTAAATTGCTATATTAAAAATAGCAATACTATTGTTATTTGCTGCTTCAATGTAACATTTATTCTTTTGCAATCATTTCTCTTTCCTTTCTGACAGACCGGTATGTTTTCTTGGCTCCTGTCTATGTCCCCTATTTATCCCATCCTTTTCCATACTGGCATGGGGCTGCATTTGGAAGAGCATGGCCAGTGGTTCAAGGGATGTGATAATTCCCTTCTGGTCGGCACAGTGAGACACATCAGGAGTGCTGGGTCCAGTGCTTGGCTCCCCAGGATGAGAAAGACCTGGAGACACTGGAGTGAGTCCAGCAAAGTACCATGAAGATGGTGAGGGGACAGGAGCATCTCTGATACGAGAGCACTCCAAGAGAGCTGTGACTGTTTGGCCTGTAGAATATAAGGCTCAGAGGGGTCTCATACATGTGAGTAAATACTGGGAAGAGGGGGAGTGAAGGACATTAATTCAGGTGCCCAACAACAGGACAATGGGCACAAGTTAAAATACAGAAACATTTAAACACACAAGCCTTTTAAAATTTTTTTTATTTTTTTAAATACCTTATCAGGCAGTGTCACAGCTTGCCCAGAGAGGCTGCAGAGTTCCCATCCCTGGACTGTCCTGAGCAACCTGCCATCAGTGACCCTGCTCTGAGCAGGACTGGATGCTGTAGCAGCCATGGGCAGGCACTCAGCTGATGCTGACACTGTTAGTAGAGGTGAGAGCTTTCACTGTGACTGTCACTGGGTAGGAATGGAAGCTTGAAATGAGAAAATTCACCTGAGGTTCTTCGGTCTCTCATTAAAGACTTCCAAATTTCAAACCATTCTAGGGATTTCATCTGAACTCTCTCTGATCTGCTCTCATTAAAAAGAGTGGGTTTATTTCTTGCCAACATTAATTCATTTTTTTATTTCACTTTGAGCCCCCATTCCCTGTTCCTAGCTGTTTGATCTTTGCACTTAGCTCCTAGAGAGAGGTCTGGGCAGCAGGAAAAGCTGGCTTGCCTTCTTTTAATTAAGGAGCTATCTTTATCTCTCATTCAGTTAGTGCCAACCACAGTCTTTACCACCAATTTCTCTTTCCTTCCCTCCCAATCCATGAACTCCCTTGAACTATATTTGGGTAAGAAACTCTAACAGAAATGTTATTTTTGAAAGATGATTCCCATTTAGTATTTTCTTTTAAAGTCTCTCTAGTAAATTATCAATTTTCTTACCTAGACTTTGAAGTTTGAGTAGTTCTTTATTTTTATATGAGAAAGTCATATGGCCTTGTATAACTCTGCTCTTTTAACAAATGCACACTTTGTCAGACTGGAAAGCCCACTATAAATGCATCTCCTACCTATTCAAACTTTAATCATTCATTAAGCCTTGTTGTCTGGTATTAATTATGCTGTTCACCCTTAATTCTTTATTGAGCACATCCTCTTTCACTTTCCGAAGATTTTGCCCTGGGTAAGCATTAAATTGACAGACCTAAAGTTAGTTTTTCAGCACATTATCCTTTGGATAAATTGACAGACCTAAAGTTAGTTTTTCAGCACAACATCCTTTGAAAAAAATATTTCCTGTCTTCTCTGTTCAGTCTTTTGGACAGTCACCATATCTCAGAGGATTTATTCAGTATCCTGCTTTGAAAACAGTGTTTTTACAGTCTCATCAGTTGATACACCTGCAGCCAGTGGTCCAAGTTCTCTTTGTTGATATTTAGTAACTCACTCCTTTACTAAAGGAATAAAAAATATATAGTTCCCTATTCCCATCTGAAATAATCATCTGTCTGTTTCCCAGAAATAAATATGTGTGTACATTACTATCAGAAGTGAGGATTTTGCATTTTTGCCTCTTCCCTGGCACAGTGATGGCTGTGGAGCTAATCTGTGGGGGTGGCAGAGTTTCTGTGCTGGTTGATGTTCCTTTGATCTCTGCCTGGAGTGGGGTATTTTCACAGCCATGGTACATGACTGGTGGCCACTGGAAAAGCAGGGTATTTCATAATTGTAAAATTTCATCCTCACAGAAGATAAGCTTTCAGTAGCCACCTTCCATGTTTACTCCCCCAAGGAAAAAGTTAAGTCTTGGGTTACAAAGGCAAAAATAAAGTTATAAAAAGAAGAAAGTAACAAATGCAGTCTTGGCATAGCTTTGATAACAAAGGTCTTATCCAACTACCTTCAAAGGTGTGAGTAATACTACAGCTCAGCAGCCAAGAGCAGAACAGCCAGGTTGAATCTTTACAGCCAATTTCTTAGTTGGTTGGTTCAATTGAATATGGTCAATAAAAAACCTAGGGAAAAAAAGTGTTTCTCACCTTAAGAATCTAAAATTTCCTCCTTAATGTAAACTATCCTGTACTATTTCTTGCTCTGCTTTTGTGGAGAGACTCCACTGCTATTGACACTCTCTCCTTTCCCTTTTTTTTTTTTTTTTTTTTTTTTTAAGGTGCAGAAAACTTGTTGGCACGCTTGATTTGTATTTGGTTTGTTGATCTACACAACTGAAATGCTTCCTCCATCTTCATGGAGCTTGGTAAACAGATGCTGTGCTGTTTTAGCACATCTTGAAGGTCAGCAATTGCTAGCACAGCAGAGACCAGAGCCTTCAATCCTAGAAATTGGCCTGCTTGTCATTATTCACATACCTGATCCAACCACATTTGAATAAAACAAAGACCCCTGTTACAATGAACTAATCTGGACCTTTTACTGGAGGTTAATATAAGTGCAAATTTTGCAAAGGTAAAACCTGTACTGCACAAGGAAGTTTCTCAGGTACATTTCATCCAGTGTGCCCAACTTCTTTTTAACCTGAATAAAATGGAAAACAAATAAACAACAAAAGAAAAAAAAATCAGGAAAAAAAAAAAAAACCCAGACTACAAAACAAAATCAATTAAAAAACCCCAACCAAACTCCTTTTTTAATTTTTTTTCCATTTCTTGCAGAGGCAGGAAATGGTTTAGTTTGGCAGGCTAAATTTTTTTGGATTAACCTTTATTTTACATGGCTTTTCAGAAGTTCTGCTATACTTTTTCACTCTGGATCAATTCTGATTAATATTCTGTTCTCTTGAACTTATTTTTCCTGTGTGTGAAATCAAAACTCAAAGTGCCAATTACTTAACTCTTTAAATCAATGTGTCTCTTGGCTCTCCTTCAAAAAAAAAAAAATAAAGACTGTTTGAAGCAGTGATTCATTCTGCTTTCTCTGTTTAATCTGAGAAAATGCATTGCTTGCTCTTTGCACACTGATAATTGTCTCCAGGAGAAGGCAATAAAAAATATTTTAACTGGAATAGGCTAAACTCATAATAAAAAATCACAGCCATAAAGATAATTTAATATACAGATTCAATATGATTACTCTCTTACAGTTTCAGCTCCTTTTGACTTCAAGTAGGATAGCCAGCACTTGGGTATCCTGCAGGTTACCACAAAATGGACCTGCAGAAAGGACAACTTTTAGGACTTGAGAGTGGGTCTGTGGGCTAACAAACAAGTACTGAAAACAAATGCTACTGTGTTAGCATTTTTCGAAATCTACGATTCGTAGCGGACGTCTCTCTTACTGGTTTTATTTCAATTCTAACACCAGTAGCAGTAATCTTTACAGCAGTCTTCCGATGGTGTGAGACAGAATAAAGTGTGAAGGAATGTGGACAGATATGGATACATACATAAAACACAGATATGGAGGTGATACAAGCAGACCTCATATAGGTTTGTAGGAATAGAGAACACAAGTTGCTCCTGAAACAGTTGTTAATTTTCTCTTCCAAGGAGTGTTTTTACTGAGGAAAGGATTCAGTTTCCTGAACTGTCTGGAGAGCAGATCTGTGTAGCCACCTGTTAGGGGATCTTTGACACCTAAGATGAATCAGCCTCTGAGAATGTCTGTCTGTCTTTGCTTTCTATGGAGAGAATGCAAATGATGGCCACAGACTATGTTCCTAATTTTGTTGATTATGTGAATTCTAACTAGAATAGCTAAGAGAAGTTATTTACTTGCAGCATATTCCCTTAGTTGCAACCATGTGTGTAGTCCTGGAGCCTTTCTAAAAAATTGCATTTACAAATAAACACAAGGGTTTTCCAGGAGGTTACAGCACTCCACACTTCAATCTGTCTGCTATCACAAATTGGTCTTTCAGGCAAGTACAGGGTTCAGAGTTAAAAATTGAGGCCTTGGCACTAATTGATATCTATTAGCTGAAGTCCTATGTTGATACTTGTGGCGGTTTAAGTTTAAGGGCCATCTGAGATTAGAAATCTATTGTGTGAGCACACAGCATGGTGCATGGGTGTTTGCTGAGAGCCCTGGACCCAACACGGCTGTGGGCAGGGGAATGGAAAGCAGAATATAGTGACACTTGCTCATATATATATTTATATATATATATATATATATATATATATGTGTGTGTGTATATGTACATATACACATTAAATAAATTCTATCATCCTACATTTGGCACCACTGAGTACCCCTGGAGGGATTGTGAGGAAGAAGTTCTGACTATGGCTAACTGGCATTTTCTCCTTTCTCGCCTTCCTACAGCCTGCAGAGGCACCTCTGCCATTGATAGGCTTTCATTCACATCCCAACTTGAAGACACCTAGGCAGGGTGAGACCTTGAGAAGATGATGTGTTACAATTTTATAGTTGCTGAAAACTTTTTCATCCCTGAGCCACCTTGCTTCACTCGCCAGACATCCATTTGAGGGAGAAAACACCTCACATAAATACCGTGTACCAGTAGTGAGGTTTGTGTCACTTGATACACTATTTCATCCTAAAGGCAATATGGGCCACACAGACATATAAGATACCTTGAATCTGACAGCATTTTAAATAAATATGTATGGTCAGATCATAAAGAGGGATAAATCGGTATAACCTTGATGAAATTGGGTCCCTTAAGCCACACCAGTTACATATCTCAGTGCCAGTAACTCTGTGCAGCTGAGTTTCATGCATGCAAGGAGTCACACAATTGCCTCCAGGCACACTGGGGGGAATTGAAGACACCTCCTCTGCTAGATTGGGCTGGCAACAGACTTAATAGTGGCAATCCTTTCAGCAACCTACAGCCTATTGTTACCACACCTGCTCACACCTCCTAAACACATCAACTGTGACACACTGTGGGTGCTAAAGCAGTGGGATCATGCAGAACAGTAAAGAGATACTGGAGATGCCCACAAGGTCAGTGAAATGCCAAGGCACGGCCTGATCTCAGTGACAGCTAAAGCCCACAAACAATGGCAGAATCAGCCCTTGTGTTTCATTGCAAAAACCATCAACTACAGAGCTGTAAGGCCAAGGATTTGGCTATAAAGTTCAACCCTTCCACATGTCAGAGGAAAAGGCCAGTAGGGTTATGTGCTAATAGCTCCCAATAGTGAGGAGCTGTCTTTTCCATGAACACTTCCTTGCTAATGGATCTATGAAGTGTTTTCCTACTTTAATAAGGTACAGTTTCCCTGCCAGAGATGGTCCTCTGCACCAAAGCCTACTCATGCAGGTTCTACAAATAATTTGTTCCATTTCCCCAAGCTCCCAGCAAATGGTTAATCATTCATTGAATAAAGGTTGCATTTCTCAAGCATTAAGGGGCCACTAAAAGTCTGCCATAAACTTTTGCAATGAGCTTTTTCACTCAGCATCCAGCACTGCCACTTTCTCTATTATCTGGCCTTGTGTATGTATTGATCAGATACAGCTGGTTCTGGAGAGACCATGTCTGTTGCTAGGAATAGATCATGCTGGAATTTATTAACACACTTTGCTGAGCTCTGCCACCCCAGTCAGCACTGCAGCATAAGTTGTGTTCACTCAGGACTTCCACTCCTTATTGAATGAGCATTACATCTGAACAGCAGGGACTGGTGAGTCATCAAAGGGCATAAATTCCAGCCTCTGTTTAAATGTTAAAAAGGTGGTAAATAGATGATATATGAACAGTTAAAGTCTTCTACAGTTGGGAAAGCAGAGTGCTATAAACACGATTTATTTTCAATATATCAAAAATTTCTTGAGAATTCTGCTGTTAAATATCACAAGGGGCTTCATTCTTATTGTGCTGTAATTAAAATGAATGTTCCAAAAATGCCTGCCTCAAGGCTGACAGTCATGACAGTGGAAACAGGTGAAGAAAATAAAAGTTAATGAAACTGGACCAGAGTTAAGAGATGTCACAAAACTGACTTTGTTCCATATGTGCACGTTCCATTTAAGAATATTTAATAGTAAGCATATAACTATTATTACACTTATAAATTAATCTTTGGTGACAGCAAATGGTTCCTTTTTGGTTACTCAGAGTCAGAGTTTAACACTGAGCACAGAGCTTGCCAAAACCTTCCAGCTTAAGGACAAAAATCTACAAAAGATGACAACAACAAGTATGCCACACATTTAATCTTTTGGATACTTCTCCGCAATCTTCTGGGGGGCACCTCAAGACAGCTTTTTGTTGGAAGTGCTGACCTGGGTACCCCACAGGGCTCCCCCCATAGCAGAGGGGAGTCTGTGCATTCAAGCATACCTATGGCATTGGCACTAAGTCTGTTCCCTGCCCACTCTGCCATTGGGGTGGCTGGAAGGCATCCATATGTCTGAGGACTGAGCAAGTCAGGGAGCACCATGTGTTCCCCTCTGCTCTTTAAAAAAAACCAACCAAAATCACCCTCAACAACAAAATGTTGGCTCGGTCTTTGGCCATAGATTAGCCTTTACTATTACTTCCTAGTTTGGCCATCACCAAAAGAAAAGAAACAGTTGTCTTTGTTGTAGGACCCCACAAAAAATGCAAGAATGCAGCAGAATGCAGAATACAGAATTCTTCACCTAAGCTAGCACAAGGAGCAAATCTGTCTTAAAACTGTGGAGTCACTGGATGCATGGCCAAAGAAACCTCTCTCAAAATCATAGTCTTTTTGAAATAAAATGCCAGCTTGGAACAATATCAGATGGGATATGAAAAATATTTTTTAAAAACTTGTAACCAAGCATAAAAACTCATTTTCTTAATTACAGTAATCAGAACGTAAAAACATCTGAAACAATGAAATAAGAAGATTTTTATGTTCTATGGTCTAAATAAAATGGTTGTAAGAAAGAAATGTTCTTCTAACTTGATAATATCATGAGAAGTAGGTCATGAAGAAATACATTAAATTTAGGAAGGAAGTCCTGAAAAGAAACAAAGGACTGAAAGTCATAAGAAATAAAGGAAAGAGAAAGGAGCCAAGGGGAACAGCTAGATAGAGATGGAAATTAAGTGTCAGTCAAGCCTTTAATAGCAAGATGTATGAGCAGGATTTAGGTGTGATGCACAGCTCAGAGCTATTACAAGCCTTTCTTCCACATGCCCGGGAGATAAAACTTCATTCTGAGGCCCATCTTTGGAAGAAGTCTTGTAAAAACAATTGCATTAAAAAGAGGTTGGTCAAAAAGCCTATATACTTTCTTCCACAAGGCCTTTATCCATCTTGTTTTAGTGATCCATAGCACCAACCAGCAAAAGCACAGTTTTTTGCTAAGTGCAATGGTATGGTTTTAAAGTGCCATAGGCAGCTGTACAAACTCTACTGATTTCTATATGACTTACAGGAAGACAAAAGTCAAAGAATCAAGGAAGAAGGAAATATGTGGGAGAGAGTGACCTACAATTTATACTGGTTGCAAAAGACTGATACCTAAGTACAGTATGGAAAGCATATCACTAAGCTGGGACAATAAAGCAGAGGGATGTTTCTTTATGGAGAAAATTTAAATGTTCTCATCTAACTTCGGGTGTCACTTCATATACCAACTGTATTGCAGAATAATGGGGAGCAAGTGACAGGACTTAGCAATTTTAATTAATTATAATGACATCCACAAATCCCAGTCCACTGACATGAATTATCCTCATTTCTTTTCTTCATCATGGAAATAAATGAATAAAAGGAAGGGGATAGAGGTAATTTTCTATTGCTAAGTAAGGCAGTAATGCAGGCAAAAGTAAGAACTATAAGGTGTGGAACAGGTGATATTCCACCGTGAAAACTAATGACAAATGCCTTATCCTCACCGTGAAAGGGAAAAGAAAAAATGGTAGAAGAATTCACTAATATTACGTGACTCCACCAAGGTGAAACTTAGCTTAAGACAATGATGCTGAGCAGCAGAGCTATATAAATTTTTTCTACAAAAAGCCTGGAGAGTGGAGCTCTTAGCTGATAATTGTTTATTGCATGCATATTATTCTGACTATGGACAATACTTTTATCTCAGTTAAATTCTTCCATGTAACAGAAAATTTTGTCCCTGTCCTGTCCCTTGAGGAAATTTTCATAATTGTGGGCATTTTTATTTTGTTATGCTTCAGTAGAAAATGTAATTTTCAATTTTCTACTTAAAAATCTTCATTTTCCATCTCTCTCTAAGCAGTTCACAAATGGGATTCATCTGCATCTAAAACCAAAATTAATAAATCCAACATAGTTACCTTTGAGTCTTTTTTGTGTAGTAAAAAAGATATCTCTGTCGGGGGACATCTCCTATCCTGAGTTTTTAATGTCTCATTTAAAATGATTTTTGGAGGCCCATCTCTCTCCATTGGCTACAGAAGGAGCCTCCTGGGAATAGTTCAGCTTTAGATGCCCACTGCTAGATAATGAAAGCAGGCTGATTTGGATCCCTTGAAAATAATGAGACCTTTGTACTCCTCTGTGGGTTGTGAATCAATGGAGCATAATGAAACTGCATCAGAAATCAGTGAGCAACATCTAGGAGTCCAGATTCTTCAAGTTCTATCAGGTCCTCTGCTTTGTTCTTAGAGACCCCAAGCTGATGACTCTAAATTGATATCTATAAAGGTCAGATCAGACTGCAGGGAATCTGCCTTTGTGAAAACTAAGAATCCTGCCTGGGGCTGGTAACAGAATTGATGGAAAAAAGTTTATATAGTAAGTAATTGTCATGAAGGCTAGCAAGAATGTTGCTTGAGAAATAGTGTGCATTTAAACATGCACTTTTGTTAGGTTGGCTGGAGTGCACCAGCTATGCCATATTGTAAAGCCTTTTGTTCAATATGATCAGGTTTGTAGAGCAAAACTGGTGTTGCTGATGTACCCAGAGCCATACTATCCTTATTTTTAGTGCTTTGACTATGGACTAACTGCAGATTTAAGGCCCATTAGTGACTGGAGCACCACAAGAGTCCTTCCAATACTTTAGCTTTGTCAATGAAGAACATGATCCAAGACTATTTTGAAATAAGAGTCCAAGTGTGGTAACTGGCACATCAAGGAAATTTGCTTCAAATGTGTGCTGTTGATCTGAATTGAAATCCTGATGTAGTCACACAAAAAATTTCAATTCCACTGAATATCTCAAGACTTTGAGAGAAACATTCATGCAGAGTCCAAATGAACCAAATGAGCCAAAGCATTTCTTTCCTTTTTGCCTTTCTGAAGTATTTTCTTTCAGAAACAACTGGGAACAACTATTTCTTCTTATAATGATGTATGAGTTCCCTGTATCTATGAGATTATAAAAGCAAGGCTTGTCTGCCTACAATGCACAGAGGACTTCTTATGAGAGTATGAGAGCTCTTAAGGCAACTTGCCTGGGAATACAGACAAGATGTCAGACAAGTCTCAGGTGTCAGTTTCATCGTGTGTAATATGTGCATCCCCATCATGTCCCTCTGAATTTATTGAATCAGCATTTTTCGTGTATGTGCTGAAAGTTCTCAAATTGTTTATTGAGGCCAAACGTAAAGTCATCCCTCTAGAAATAAAGAACATGGACCAAATGGACTAGACGATTGTCCTGCAAGGCAATGACTTGGAGAAGACCTTGGATATCTGATCAGATGAACAACTAATCTTTATCTCTCAGCAGTTACTCCCAACTCCTGTGGGGCTGTCTGCTTGTGGGGACACTGATACATTTCTTACATCTATGTGTAGGAAGCTTCCCCTTTCTCTAGCATTGGGAAGAAATGTCATGGCTATCTGGTCTAATCTTGTTGTTTCTGTTTGTGAAAAAAGTGATGAAAAAAAAAGTCAGAGTTTAGAGAAAACCATGATCAATATGAAGCCTGGAAAAAAGGCATTTCAGCAGGACAGGCTGAAGGTGTGCCATCTCTGTGTTTGTTGAGAAGTTTGTAGACTTACTCAAATTCAGTGAGCTATATTGCAAGAAGAAAGTATGGAAGAGCCATCTAGTTAAGTGTAGAAAGGAACCAAGGACTGAATGTTGAGTATATGGCATAAAAGCACACTGGAGGCTAACTTCAGAACCAAGAAAGGGATATCCATCTGGAAAAAATGAGAAAGAGGCACCAAATTTTGCAAGTGAAGAAGTATTACTCTGTTTCTAAGATAGGAAGAAGGGGACACATCCTCTCAGGGAAGTGATTTCTCTGTGTACTCTTCCTCCAAGGTTTTAGGCGTTGCGTCTCTAAATCACTGTCTCAGAGTGACATCTATTTCAGTAATGCTGAAGAAGCAAATGACCAGACAAAACAGTTATTTCTCCATCATTCCAAATCATCAAGCAAATCTAGATGTCTTTCTAAAAATACGCATTTCGATTCCCACAAATAAGACAAGTTTGACTTAACAGTCACAAAAAGATTACAGGACTAATGTTAACAATTTCCTGTCTTCAGTGACCATGTACTTGAAATTATGACACCACAAGTTTAAAAATGTAGCCCCTAGTTCAACAACAAATGTGCAATACTGATGTGAGAGCATGTTATTCAATGTAATTCTATCGTCTTTGTTGGTATGTAGGAACTCACATAATCAATCCTGGGTCCCTTCAAATTAGTGATTTTTCCAGTAAATTGTATGGAGAACTGAGCCATGTTTTCCATGTTTCTGAATGAGTGCTAATGTGGAAAAGAATAGCTTATGAATTGGAAAAGGGCAAGTGAACTAAACCATAGCTATTGTTTGATCTATGCTGCTCAGCTTCCAAATCTCTGCCTTCCTTTAACATAACGATGGAATGGAGATGCTGAAGTGATCCAAAATTCAGGTTATTTTAATGTATTCCTGATTATTGGCTTGAGGACTGGGGATACCTCTCCTTTTCTGCTGAAGTTAGCACAGGCATATGCACAGTGCAATAGGAATAATAAACAACATTAATAAGCTCTGAAGACAGATATTTTACTGTTTTCAGTCTTGTTAAAAGATATGGCAATCCTGCACTGGTACAGTGCAACTAAGTAACATTAATGTGTGCAATCTGTATCTAAAAATTAATTTGGTCTCAGGTTTGAACTCCCACATTTTCAAATCCCAATACATGACTAAAAGACTTGGCAATGTAATTTTCTTTCTAAGCTTTTTTCTTTTAAATTGAATTCATTTCTCTTCCTCATTTTGTGAGTGTACAGATCAATCCCACCTGCTCTCCACAAGTCAGTAAATCTATTGACACAATGAGACCACTTTTGAGAGAGAGCATGGCCTGCCCTGGGATTCCTGGTGCACAGCAAAGCAAATTTGACACAGTTTCTAGAATTTTATGGCATTACAGCTGCTTTCCTCCATGCTGCTTTTGTGTGCCCACAAGCTCGTGTCTCCCTTTCTCAATTATCCTCTCTGGAGAGATGACTGCCATCTAGTGATCCCTGAACCTCTTTGTTCCCCCTTGTCGCTTTACAATATGCTTGTCTTCCAGCTCCAATCTCTTAGTTTATAGCCTGCCCTCCTTCTCCTTTCCCCTAGTGTTATGAGCAATATCAATTATAAAGCTTTGAAACACAGCCTACCAATCCGAGCAAAGGACAGACTAAATGTGATATGAAGTAATAATTTTAGTCCACATAATTTTTTTCTCCATCTGTATTTTATAGAAGGGATATTGGATTTCTGTGTTTCGCTATAACCTTGCTGTCAAATAAAATCCTTCAGCAATGAGGTGGGTTGTTTAACCCACCAGCAGTGAACCATTGATTATGGCTGAATGTATTTACCACGTTGATGTGCCCATCTACCCTGGTACACGCTGCCTGTGCTTTTTGGCTGTTCCTCTGAGTGACTTGGTGCAGCTGCCTGTGTGTTGAAGGGGAGACAGAAATCAACTGTTTCCAGCACCATGGCAAGAAAACACACTCGGAGCAAACCCTAGCGACTCCATGCTGCAAAAGTGAGCATCCTCACTGCACACGTCCTTAAACCTCAGCCATCCCCCAGCAGTGACAAAATGAGACACTATATATAGAAACGCTTTTTCTTGAGTTGTTTAGTCACCTAATCCAAATTAGATACAAACTGTCCTTAATTCATTAACATCTGAGCAAGGCTCAGAGGAGGTAAAGCTGTCTCTAACTGCTGATAATTAATTTCCACATCCAATCCAATTAAAATGAACTTCAAAGGGATTTTAAGCAGGAAATCCAAAATATGAAATATTACACCCTTTTCCCATACAGTCCTACGTATTTCCACTTTAGCAAGTGAAGGTCTTCCTGCCTATTTGTCTGTGTGTCCATTTGGAAATGGAGAAAGGAGAAGGAAGATAGCAAATTAAATATTTCACGGTGGCAGGGAAACAGCATGCTCTCCAGATTGACATGTAGCCAGTCTGATTTAAAAGGAAAAAAGCAACAACCGTGAGGCTAATGTTGAGCTGGCAGATTTTTCCATGCATCAGAATAGCAATCGCATTAAAAAGACAGGTGCTCAAAAACACTGGAGAAATCAGTGTGATTTATTCAGGGCATTCAGGGAATCCCAGACACATGTTGATCCTGGGAGGAGGACTAAAGGCTTCATTTTTCAGCAAGCAGAGAAGGAAGGGGCAGTTTGCTTGAAGACCATGAGGACCCTAGAAAATGCGATATATCAAAGCGTTACAAATACAGTTGCTACAGGCAGGAGAACCACTTACGTCGTAGGACAAACCAGCCAAAAGCTGAGGTGCAACATAGCTGGGGTAGCCACACTGATCACTGAGCTCCATAGGCCTAGAGTTAGTGTAAACAACATAACTAGCTTTGAAAATTATTCAGGTGAGATCTGTCATTTCTATTCTCTTCACGAAAATCACTTTCCAGAAGAAATGAAGAAGAAAGCATGCACAGATACTAGGGGAAAGTGCATGCAGGAGGGATTTTTGCAAATGAGCTGTGTCTGTTTTCAGCCTCTACTACTACAAAAGTAGCTGCTAATGTGTCCCTGCCTCAGCCTCTCCATCTGGAAAAGGTGATAATTGTGGCAGTTTTTTTCAAGCATCTCATAACCTATAGAGGTAAACACTACTCAAAAACAGTTTTCTGCAACACATCATACTGCACGTATGTATACATAAGAAGGTCAGTGCTGGCACTGCAGGTCAAAGTCATGTCTCCAGCTCAGTTTCAAACAGCTTTCAAAACTCCTTCCTAAGAGCCAGGCAAATGGGGTGACCTGTACACCTCCTACCCTACTAGCAGCAGCTGGGCTGATGGTTTGGGGCCAGTTTATATACAAAAGCCCAAGTCGTGGGATATGCTATGGAGAAGGCACCCTTTTGTGCCAGGCATTTGCATTGCTGGCAGAAAGCCTTCACACCTAGCAATCGGCTAAAGTTAGCGGTGAACAGTGGGGATGTTCCAATTTGGCTGTAGTGGCAGGTGGCTTAGCAATAATTAGTCACATTCTTCTCTCCTCACAGGCATCAATGAAGTTCCACATTGTGTCTCTGTGTCTGTCTTCTTGATTAGTGGTACATGGCGCAACCTAGGGAAGCCATTACTGGTCAAACAAAACTCTTGACTAACATGCTGTGAAAATTGTCTACCCAAGCAAAGTACTCAATAAAACCGAAAACAAAGTCCTCAGGAGACAACCTGTGTTGTCTGTGACCCTGTCCACTCATAATATGCTATAGCCAAACTGCAAACCTAAGTGCTGCAGGCATCTTGCATCTTCCCAAGGAAAGCATTCGTAAGGGAGGTACAAGCCCCAGAAACCCATAGGATTTTGTCCCCATGAGCTGTGATCTCTGGCTTGTGAGGCTCAGTCTTCACTGAAAGAGAGATCTTGTCCCAAGGCATCCTGAAAAGTTGGAGTGTTTCCACAAAAAACAAGCTGTCCTTGAGAGATGAAACCTGGCTCAGCACATGTCATTAGCAGCATTGACTTCAGCACGAGCAATGCTTCCCATGGCAGCAAACAGTGGCACAGAGCACCATCCACCTTGCAGGTTGGACTAATTAAAGGGCAGCTACTCTGCCAGCTGGACAATCAGTGTCTTTTGTACTCTGATTACGGAAAGTATTCATTTGCTGGATACTTTTATGAAGTAAAATAGCTCTCAAGGCCCTTTGATTAAGAAGAGGACAAACACAACCACCTTTGATGGACGCAGAGAAAATTTTCTCTTTTCCTGGGTTTGTACAGCATCAGAATTTGAGGAGTCTTGAAAATGCTGGTTTTCATACTCTCAAAGGAAGGAATTCCTTCCTTCCAAACAATACCCAATATTCCACTGGACTGCTGGGAAAGCACCAGGAATCGAATTGTAACATTGTTATTTCATGTTGCTTCCAGTGATAATGGAGCACTTTTTCCTATTATAAAAGAGCATTTTGCAGCTCATTCTGTTATTTGGGCTGTAAAAGGTTTGCTTTGAGATGTTTATTATTTACTCAATACTTAATTGTCATGCTAGAATGCATTCACAGAACTGCACATACTGATTTTTATTTTCAATTGGGTGGTTCTGTTTTTCGTTAAGAAGGAAACAAAATATTTCCTGCTGTGTTTCAGTTATCCATTGATCCTTAGGCAAAAACAGCAAAAATTCAGAATAATATGGCTGTGATATAATACACAAACAGTTTTATTGTGGAATTGGTTTTGTCCATTTATGCTTCTGATTGGCTGCTTGAAGGAAATTAGGCCATAAAGAATAAGTTGTTGTACATGATATTTCAATTTTGAAGGAATGGCACTACAAATGAGAATGCTGGGGCCCCACATACATTCATCTCTCTTGGTATCCAGAAGTAAAATGAGATGTCACATAGAGCTGCCCTAGCTCTTCACAGCTTTTTTCACTGTAACATTTCAGTAAAAAACAGCATTAAAAGGAAACCCAAATCCTCAACCGATGTAGCTGTAAACAGCTTGAATGTGACTCTCTTTTTACTACTTTACCTCTCCAGCCATTCCTTTTAAGTCTGTCTGACTATCATAACATTTCACCCAGCACCAAATGGGCAGCAGTGTGGATGTAGTCGTTTTGCTTATAAACAGGTCTGAAAGGCTCCCCTCGGCCAGTGTAGGTTTGAATAGTTTTTGCATGCCTTTGGGCAGGTGGATAACTAACCACAGTGTGACCGTGCTGTGAGAAATCAAATCTGTTCTCTGATCAGCACTTCTCCTTTCTTTTGCTTAATTTTCCTTTTTTTTCTTTTGGTACCTGAACAACCAATTAGCAAGAGAGAGTAAAAGTAAAATAAGTCCCTTAAAATACCCCATCACATTAAAAGTACAGATTTAAAATGCAGTTTGATAAGTAGATCATTTATTCTTTTGCAGACACCTTTGCTTTTTTTTGCAGTGAAAGAGAACACTTTCTTTTCATGGCCACTGGCATGCCAGCAGGGGGTTGACTTCAATGGAAGGTACACCTAGCCATAAATTTGGATGTGGTGTCAAGCTGACATGATTAAGGAATTACATTACGTTAGGTTGTGAAAAGTGAACAGAAATATTATAAAGAAAAAATGGCATCACACTACCTAGCAAGGCAAAATGTCCTCACATGTATTTAAGCAGACAGTTCAATCAGTTTTTCTTAAGTATAAATTTTTCTCACGTAATGGGTTCATTTTGTGGCTTGTCCATTGATGGTGTCCTGCACAGGACCAGTCCAAAGGCTCCTGTAGTCCCCAGGACTCCATCACTTCTCATCAACAGGTTCTGGACAGGAGCTCTCCCATGGTTCCCAAGCCAAGAAATCAGCAGAAATGGTGACTGCTGAAGAGCAAAACCTGCTGATAGAAACAGGGAAAGATGTTTTCCACCCTCGATGGTCAAAAAAACAATTTTAAAGCATCTTCTTTTTTTTTTTTTTTCCCCAGGAGAATGCATGTATATATATAGAAAAACAGATTTAATAAAACTTTGATTTTTTAACAAAGAAATAAACAATAATTCTCCATCAAATTTCAGGAGTCTCTCAACTTTTTGTTAATATAGACTTAAAGTTCAAATTAATCTCAGTTTTAATATAGAAAGTCAGTCTGTCAGAGATACAGACTGGATGGCTGAGCAGCAGTATATTAACCCATAAAGTAGATGGCTTAATCTTTTGATAGTTTATGATTTGTTATATTGTATCTAGTATATATGCATAGTACATATGGATCAGATAATTTTTATGTGCAATATTTCAAATTTGTATATAAAATTTATGTATAAAATGCTAATATGTAATAAACCATGCTAATATATAATAGAAATCACTATATATACATAAATACTTTCAAAGACACCCTTGTGTTCAAGTATACATACAAAAATGTATCTATATATATTTGAAATTATATGAGATAAATAAATAAACAAATAAATAAATAAATAAATATGGTTTACTGAAATGTATGGAAAGTGGGTAGGGTTTATCCTACCATGTGTCTGTCTTTGTTTTCTGAATCCAGAATCTGTTTTAGTGTTGTCATTATCCTTACTATTATCATCTCTGATTTACTTTGGGTACCACTGACAACCCTGACAACCCAGATGCAGTATGGGCATTTACTATGGGCAGGAAAGCCTTACTTTGGGGAATCATACTTTAGGTAATGTCTTGCCAATCAACAAAAAATCCACTAACTTCTCTGGGTATTAATTAAAAGAAGATATAAGTTAGTTTTTTAAACTGTACAGAAACATCTCTCTCCCCTCTTCCCCACCACATTGCCACCTACAGTCACAGTCCTTCTAGATGTTCGTGTCCCAGTATGGGTTGCTCATGGCTGCAGTCCCTCAGGGCTGTCCCTGCCTCAGCACTGATCATCCACAGCCACATTCCTCATGGATGTCACTACCCTTTTTGGCATCAGTTGTCTTCTCACTTCTTTTATTGTGGAAATGGTTTTAATGATTCCTTAATGTGGAATCTTTAAGATTGGAAATTACCTCCATGATCATCAAGTCCAACACTTAACCCCAAAAGATGGCCACTGCCAGTTTCTTTCTTAAATTTTTCTCAGCAAGGGCACTGTGTTTTTCACTGACTGGATAATGGTGGAGATTAGTCACGCTGTAGTTTCTCCATCACTGCTTTCACATATCCTAGGGCAGTGTGCTGCTGATTTCAGCAGGCACACAGTGGCCTGTGACCCTCTCCAGCACAGTCCCCTTGATCAGAAAGCCTGTAGCATGGGGCCCAGTCTGTCAGGTGCGACCCTGAAAAGCTCCACCCATCACCCCTTAAAAACAGATATTTGGAGATCATTTTCTGAGTGTTACAAGTTAACCTGAACAGTCAAACCGAACAACAGGCATTGCTCCCATGCCCCCAGCCCGGGCCATGTGCCATTCATGGAGGCTGAGGAACCCCGACCTGCACTTGGCTGTGAAGACACCCATGCACAGACTGCTTTGTGTGAAGCACATGAAGTGAGGCAGTGGCTGAAGTTTTCCTATGGGATCAAAGTATTTGCCTTAAATCTTCAATTACTCAGTAAACTATCAAGCAATGTCCTTTATGAGGCTGGCAGTGAACTTACTGAACTGGAAGGAGTGCAGGAGTCTGTGTAACCAGTTCTGGCCCGGTACCCATGAGAAGTGGGAAGGGTCTTGTCTGTGTCCATGTAGAATAAATGTAGGAAATGCTGCCCCTGGGTCACAGTGTACCTCTTACCATGAAGACTTAGGACAGAAGACCTTAGCAGGGCCTATAGCAGGCCAGTGCTGCTCCTCACCTAACTACAAAATTGAAGGAAATCTGACAGAGCAGAGCACTGGGGACAGGATGGAAATGACCTTTTCATCCACACTGCACACTACGTGGAGATCTCTTGAGTGAAAGATGACTCAGTGCTTTGAATAGTATACATTGTGCTCCAGCATATATTTGTTTCCATGGGCACTAACATAGAAATTCATGTATGCTAAGCTGCTATATTGCTTACCTTGCTGTGACTGCCACACATTTTTATTAAAGGTTCCAGTGACTTTGCTCCTCTGCCATAACAATGTTCTGCTTGTGAAATGAATTGAATTTCTTTCCTGCAAATTCCAGACCGCTGAACTACTCACTCAGGGTGAAGCAGATATCATAAAATCATAGAATGGTTCAGGTTGGAAAAGACCTTAAAGGTCATCTAGATCCAAACCCCTGCCACGTGCAGGGACATCTCTCAACAGACCAGGCTGCTCAATGCTCCGTTCAACCTTGCCTTTAACACTTAGTGTGTTGGGGCATCCACAGCTAGAGATAGGAAATTCACAGCTATGCACAGCTCCTTAAGAAAGGAAAATAGAAAAACAATGTGCTGACATGGTATTTCCTGAGGTTTCTAGGTTTTCTGATGACACAGGATAGGAACCTATGCTGTGTTCAAGCCAGGGTCTCACTGCAAGTGCCCACCAGAGTAGAAGGCACTGAACTGGACTCTTCAGGTCTTTACCCACCATGTTGTTTTTACTGTTTTCCAGCTGAAAATGCTCCTTTCTTATCATAGGTCCTGTCTAAATATGGTCCCAATAGTCTGTGAAAGTAAAGCAGGTTTTCTCATTTGGTGTGTGAGTGGCAACAATCTGTTGAGACTGCACTCACTGTGCTTCTGACATTCCTTTCTGCTGTCTGTGTACCCCTTGCACTATTTCTTGCCCACTCACAACAGTAATTTGTGCCATATACTTCTGCCTTGTTTCAGTACCAGTCTGTTTCATGACAGCAGGAATAGCTGCACTGAACTACATCCTTTCTTACACACAGGTGTGATGACAGGAGACATTGCCTATCCTTTACCTGGCAATATCTCCTGTCATTACACTTTTGAAAACTGGCCAGTCCTGGACAAAAATGGTTTCTCTGCCTTCATGCTGCTTCAAGCTTCCTTTGACTGCATGGAGCCATTTGCAAGCAACATACACTTTGAGGAACTTTTTCCCATTTATGGCAAAAGTCCTGGGAAGTCTTCAGCCCATGGCCCACTGATGACACAGCTCTTAGAAGCACTTGGCAATGGCTTCTTCGTCATCTTTTCTGGTGGCTGGTGATCAGACTGTGTGTCCCCCTCACGCCTGGAACTGTCATATTGGCGTCATTCTTTCCCAAGGAGCAAAGCCATCAACTTTTTTTTTTTTTTTTTTTCCTAAGGAAATTATTTGCATGTGCCTCCTGGGAGTCTTTTGGCAAATGTGGTTATCAGTGGTTTTGCATCACTGATGTTTTGCAGTGGAGTTCCAGACTTCAGCTGGAGCTGATCCACAGAACTGTAATACTGCAGAAATGGTGTTGACTTGGAACTGCCTTTAATCTTACACAAGCTGCTCCTTTGGTCCTCCCCACTCATTATGTGGTGACTGTATTAATAGCTCTTGGCCTTCTGACACAATGTGCTCATCCATGGATGGCAAATCTTTTAGATATTGGCAGCAAATTTAGCTTAAAAAGCACCCCAACTCTCTCATTACTGATGGTGCCAAGACTAATCTCAGTCAATGTCAAATCTGGTAACAGGGCCAAGGACTTAGCATTGCTTCCCTAATTTGAATTTCAGATCTATTCTCTTCCTTTCAATCCAATCTTGTCTGTTTAGTCCTTTTCCCTTGGTGTTTAACCATATGCTGAGGAATCCAATTCTTTTTATGGCTCTGAATCAAGATGGGGAGACCTATTGTCTCTATAAATCCTGATGTTAGGTTGGTTAAATTTCTTCTTTTCAAACTGAACCTGATGATGTGAACTTCTCAGCTCTCTATTTCCTGTTGAGAATTTGCATTTGCTTATGTGCTGCCAAGGATGCATGGTTTCTGCTGCTGTACAGTGGTCCTCATGCATGTGCAGGGACCTATACAGAATTCCAGGAAAATGAGTCTTTGGGTAATACACACTCCTGAACTCCTTTTATTGTAGATAAGTGATTTTCTTCTTTTTGCTCTGTGCTACAGATTTTTTACTGTTATTTCCTGCCTATCTTGCAATAATTATATGACAATGAATCAGTAAATGTTTACAAAATACTCCAGACATAAAACTGCTAGATAAGTACTAAGTATTATTTTAATTAGAATTAATAGCAATAATAGAACTAGATTGAGAGCCTTTCCAAGACTGTAATATTCGTTTTCAGAGAGAGACCTTAAACTGACCTGATTATTTAGCAAGCTACAGCTACATAGTGTAGATAATTAAAAATAAATTATTATCAGGGTTCTAAAAGTAATTGAAAATCATGTTAATAAATTTAGATGGGAGAGAAAAAAGAGCCCAAGGCAAAAAATAAACCAGCTCATCTAGACATCCCAGGGGTTTCTGAACAAATGCAAAGGATTGAAGCCTACAGGATATAGAACAAACCTATAAATCTCTGGACACCTCTGGCAATTATTAGTGCTTGCCTAAAGACCTGACCTCTTAAGAAGTGGAGCAGAATCAACATGGCAGAGGGTGTCTAGCAGGGAGCTAGATGTAACCATCCCTTGAGGCAAAACAGAGTGCAGAATATGACAACAATGCTTTGCAGGTAGATCAGGTCATGCTGTTTGGATTAAGTGCTGTTGGAAGCTGAAAAGGGCCTTGGCTGTCTAATTTATCACAGAATCAAAAGCACTTCAGTGGCTGACTGCATCAACTTCCCCATGTGATGTGCACAGACAGTGGCTCTCCAGCTCCAGATAGGACCTTCCCTCTGGAAACGGCATTTTAAGCCCACTTGGGCTTAAAATAGACATAGCTGACAAAGTATATGCAGTAGGTATATGCACTATGCACAAATGGATCGTGCAGGCAGACCCAGAGGGCTGTGACCGGGAGCACGCACTCCTGCTGGAGGCCAGACACTAGCGGTGTGTCCAAGGGATTGGTGCACAGCCAAGTGCTGCTCAACATCTTCCTTAGGGACCAGATGATGGGAGAGAGTGCACCCTCAGCAAGTTCATAGATGCTACTTGGAGAAGTGGCTGACACAGCAGAGGTTCATGCTTCCATCCAGAGGGACCTTGACAGGCTGGAGAAATGGGCTGACAGGAACCTCATGGAGTTCAGCAAGGGAAAATGTCAAGGCAATTGAACAATAAGAAATAATCCCAGGCATCAGTACACACTGGTGACCAGCTGACTGGAAAGCAGCTCTGCAGAGGAGGACTTTGGGGTCTTGGTGGAGGGTAAGACAACTATGAGCTAGATGTCATGTGCCCTCACAGCGAAGAAAGCCAACAAACTCCTTGCATGAGCAAAAACATTGCCAGAAAGTCAAGGAAGGTGACCTCTGCCCCACTGCACAGCCCTGGTGAGGCCACATCTGGAGTACTGCGTCCAGTGCTGGGCTCCTCGGTAGAAGAGAGACATGGACATGCTGGAGAGACTCCAAGAAGAGGCTGTGAAGATGGTTTAGCAGCTGGAGCATTTTGAGACAAGGAGAGCCTGAGAATGCTCGGACTGTTAATTCTCTGGAGAAGAAAAGGCTGAGGAGAATTTTATCCAAGTCAATAAATGCCTGATGGGGAGAGTAAAGAAGATGGATCCAGGCTTTAGGGGTATTTTTTGAGCAAGGGGAAAGAGTTTGCCACAGTTTAACACCTTTCCCAAGACCTGCGCTACACTCACTGTTAGGTAAAGGAGCAGAAGTGCTGTCCCTGAAGAGCTCAGATTCAGTCCACAATTTGCAAGTAAGGAACAGCAAATTTTCAGGGTGAGTGGGATGCAGCATTTTACAATTCAAAAGCCTACTCAGTCAGGTGCTGCTGACTGCCCTTAGGGAAATCCCTCCTCATAGTCAGCAGGAACCTTATCATTCAGGAAGAAGGAATACAGAACAATAAGAATTCAACCCTATGCACTGTCTTCGGATATTCAGTGGCTTTGTTGGGTCAAATTTCTGTGTTCACATGGTAGAATAGGAAGTAGGAAAGATTGAGTGATAACTCTTTTAACAGCTTAGGCACTTCAGCTTATAGAGCCAAGCAGTCATTACACTGTCCCTGGATTAAGATCCCAAGGAAAGTGTCTAGATTTTGTTAAAAGAGAAGCAAGGAAAAAGAAAGAATCCTGTAACGAGAAAAAAAAAAAAAAAAAAAAAAAAAAAGAGAGAGAAATTGGAGACAAAACTTAGAGTCCCCCAAAAAACCAACCGTGTCAAAAAAAAAAAAAAAAAAAGAAGCCAACATGATAGGAAAGAAAGTCTGTTACTTTGGACTAGGTTCTGAGGGAGAAAAACAAAATCAAAACATCACTTTCTGATAAGGCAGAGCTGCCTGTACCTCTGTAGATGTGCTTCAGCCACTACAGAGATGAGAAAGAGAGTTGCAGTAAGAAGGAGTAAAAGGAGATGTTGCAGAGATCCATTACTCACTTACAAGGAGTTTGTGACACTTGTGTACATGTGCTGCTACCAGTGCTGCCATAGAATTTTTTTATTCTCTGATTTTAGTATCTGTAAAAATGGCCTCAGCAGTGCATTAGTTAGTATGAATAATGATGGTATGGTTGGACTTTGTCTGCATATACTTTGTTATCCAGCTCTTTCTAATTCCTGCTAGGTTGCTCGCTCCCTAAACTTGGCAGCCAAGAGCTGCTGCACTAAACGTGAGTGAAATGAGAGTCTTGACTGTTCATGGTTTAATCAATAATAGATTTAGGAGATGAAGTCACCCGTGCTCTTCATTTTTGAATCTCAAGCCCCATCTGCTGCTCACTCACTGATTTGGTCTCATCCTGTGAATGCCTCTCTGATGATCTTGTTTACTACAAGTAAAATACTTGCCACTCAAGAGTTCAGTCAAGTACATACTTTTGCAGTCTTACCAATTATGGAAAATAATGGTATTGTCAAAATACAGTCTCTTTTGCATCATAAATGCTGCCTGATACCATATGAATGTTTATTTTTGAGCATTTTCTCACCTGACAAAATCTCTATAAAGACTGCAATATCAGACAGAGAAGATCTGGATGAGGACATCCTTCCTCCATCTTGTGTTCAACTTCCTGCTGATGAATAAGATATAAGCTAATCTGTACTTCCAGAAAGCACATTTGCATAACAGGCCCACATACATTTTGTTCACTCTCTTTTGCTACTTCAGTGCCACAGTTGCACATACAGAGCAGGTAAAAATATGTAAGGCAACTCTCATGGATTTTCTTAGGAACAGCTGGCAGCAGGCTATTAATATGGATGCTCCCGTGCTGACAATTAGGAATAGGGAGGGACACACACCGGTTGCACTAAGCACCCCATCAGCAGAACATCTGCCTCCTGCCTCTCTCCAAGGCCAGCTGGAACTGGCCCAGCAGCACCAGTTGCTCCCTGCTGACTGCCCCTCGTGTAAACAAGCCTCAACCCTTCCGCACACAGAGTATTTCCACACACACAACAATACTGTAGGAACTGTGCAAGCAGAAGTGGCAGCACTCCGTTCCTAGGCACCACTTCCTGGTGTCCACTGACCCCTGGTTCCTGCTCAAGCGATGCATCCCAGCAAATCCAAATGACAAAATTAACTTCTATGGGCAAGGCTCAAAGATTTGAGGATTTAGGTCCCAGGAGTTTTACCACAACCTTCCAGTAATGTTTCAGTGTTATTATCTTCAGGACACAGCAGACAGAATCTGCAAAATCTGTTGTGTTACTGAATCAATAAACTCTCTCCCAAAATCAGATGAGTAAACAAAGAAAACTTCCTACCAGACTTGAATTCGGAAAATAACTTTGGCTCAGTTGTAATGTAATTGGGTGCAAATCCCTCAAAGTGTGTGAAATTTCACCCTTTTACACCAAGATTAAGTGCTTCTTAGAACAACCAACTCTTTTCTACAAGACCACTCACACTGAAATACTGAAAATCTCCATGGGAAGTGGAGGTGGGTCACCTGCATTTTACAGACTTAGCATGCATGGTCCCTTCATGTCACTCACGACAGGTGTGGGTGCATCATTTGATTTCTAATGGCATTCATGTGAGATGACAGACATAATAGGTTTATTTGTGACTCACCAATAACCATGGGAAAGCACCGTATTTCAATCCCCAGAGAAAGACACAAATGCATTTCCATGTGTAGCTATAGAGAACGTAGGTAATAGAGTAACTGCAGAGTGATATTTTTAAAGCAATTATACTGGTTCATCTTGTAATGCATAGGACAATCTATTATCTCAAAAGCTGCCCATTTCAGCTATGTTAATCCTGGAGAAGGTTTGTTTTGCTTAAGCAATATCGGTCCTCTCAAGAGAAAACAACATCTGCCTGTGTACTTGAAAATTTAACTTCGTATCCTAATTGAAATTGATGCACTCACGAGAAGACCTGCTTGTTGCAATTGTGAAGGGAAGTTTTCTGCAGAAGTGTCGGCAGTTTTTTCCTCCCTTAATACTGCCTGTGTATTGCTACTTAGTCATGTCTCTAATTGCAGAATATTGACATGAATATTGGATGATGATTTGGAGATGCCTGGTACCTCAGGAAAAATAATTGCAGCATGACCTCAGGTTTAACCCATCACTTTATTCTTATGCATGGCAGCTACTTTACTCTGTATTTTTAATAGGGTTAACTCCTAATTTCCTGCATCTTATTTATTGGAGACTGCTTTAAGAATGAGATTTGGGCATTTTTTTTCCCCAAAGCTGAGTAGATTGCTCATCCACCGCTTCAAAAACTCACATCCTCCTTTTAAAGCATTTTAGATTCTACCAAACTTGATTATCTGGGGAAAGTGTTAAGTAAGCTTTGCTCCCATTAACAGGTTTAAGTTTCCCATGACAAGATAGACAAGGAATTGACATTCCATTCTACTGCATCTTAATTTTGTGGCACCTGTTGGTGTAAGAGGACAGTGGGAGTCAGGCCCTCAGCTTTGCATTCCCCAGTCACCTCTTTTCAGCTTGCAGAATCACGGACACAGCAGCTGCTGGGTGTGTGCAGAATTACACACTATCACTTTTCTTTTGGTTTAACTGTTGTGTCGTATTGTCAGACACTTGACACAGTGTGGACTTTCAAAAAGCCAACAGAAGTGCAAAACAGCACAGTACAGTAATGGCACAAGAACAGGCAAGTACAGAGCATAAAAAACAATAAAGAGACATTTGCCATTGGCTGGTACATGCCCCCACCACACAAAAGGTGAAGTAGAAGCATTTGAACTAAATTTGAGTATAATATGAACTTCTAGAATAATTTCCTGTGAGAGGTCTGCCCTTATTTCTTTATGTTTTCTTTATGTATTAGATGCATTGTAAATTGAAAGCAAACACATTTTTATTTATAATGCAAACCTGAAATAGAAGATGTGATTAGAATGAGACATATTTTGTCATTTGCATCATTTATTCACTAAGGAAAAACATGATTTGGACTAACAACACTTGAATTCTTTTGGCAAAATGCACAAATATTTACAGATGAAAACAAATAGATTTTGTGTGTGTGTGTAATGAAATTCTAATATATTATTTTCTCATACTGGAACAATCAAAATATTTCAAAATTTGGAAGCATGTATTATGCTATATATAATATAAGTAGTATTCTTCTAATAGTATTTCAAGACTAACTTTAGCTACATTTTATTTTTTAAAGCATGAGGGAAATGCACAAAACTAAACCAAAATATCTCACTTGGGATTGAACTAAAAGAATGTCTGTCAGTTGAAATGCATTTTTTTTCATTATATTTTTGTTTCAGTTGTAGATTAAATCATACTCAATCCACAGCATTACTGGAACAGGCTGGCACATAGAGCCAGGATGCTTTATACTACATATTGTCAAAGACAAGTGAAACACTGGAGAGAGGAAAGCCATCTTAGCCCAGATAATGCTACTGGGAAGAAGGACTTTGTGTCACTCTTGAAAGCACCTCTTACCTACTAGAAAGCAATGCATACACACTCTGTAACTCACCCTCCTGGAGAAAATTTTCTGCCACTGCAATCAGCCAAGTTGATGAGAAGAAAAGGAGGTAGACAGAGGATTCTAATAGCAATCCCTGTGCTGGCACAAAGGAGAGAGTCAGATTAAATATGTGATGGGTTACCGCCAATATACCTGCCAGTAATTTCACACAAAATGAGAAGGGTCCCCAGATCTCTGAACTCTGTGTCTGGTCCCTAGGAGATAAGGTGGAGGCTGAAGAAGGTGGTAGCAGTGACAAAACAGAGCAATCTTAAAGATGCTGTGGTAATTTTAGCCTGCGAGCCCCCTGGTAGCTATTAGACATGACAGTAGCAGAAGTCTGTAGGAGAGTATTCACCTCCTTGAGATTGCAGGTCCTTATTACAGCATTTCCAGGAAAATACTAGGATACCCTAATGACTGTTCTACACATGGATATCATTTGCTGCCAAGCCAGGGCTGCAATGTCCACTGCTGCTGTTATGGTAAAGGGAGAGGAAATTAAGGAAATTATTTAAGAACTTAGTGTTGGATTTGGCCTGGGTACAAGGATCCAAAAGATTTACACTGCAGAAAGATGCAGAGACTAGGGTTTGGGGTTTTTTTTCATTATACTTCCACTTTATTTGCACAATATCCTTCTAGCCTTTTCAAGGAAATAGTTAACCTACAGAGATTACTGAAAGGGTGTTCTTAAAGCACAGCAGGACAGCACCACTGGGTGGATATGTGATTTCCAGACTAAACAGTTCGCCCTTCTGTACGGTTAGCTTTCTTATTTGTTGATGCTTTGGCCAGTGCAGGTAATACAGAGACTTTATAGTTCACTGAAGATGAGTGATATATCATTTAAAATATTCCTTTGCTAGGCAAGAACTACATACAGATTCTGTGCTGTCAGCCCTTAAATCTCCAAGACTATGGCAGCAGTCCCCTTGGATGTAGATGATGGCACACATATTTGTTTGAATGCTCTTCTCTAAATCGTGGAGATCACGCGCTGCAGATTGGCAGGCCCTGGAGAACTTGGTGCTTCTTCTCTGCCATAGCAACTGACTAGGCCCAGAGTTAACACCCATACTCCAGTTCTCTATAACCACAATATGCTTTTTTTCTTGCCTTTTTCCTTTTTTTTCTGTTATTTTTTCTTGTCTTTTATTTTCCTTTTTTTTTTTTTTTTAACAGTTGTGCACTCTGTTGACCTTAAAATTCTTTTCAAATAAATTGGGAAAGAAAGCCTTTCTTAAAGAAAAACCAGACAGCCATTTCTGAGCACTGCTTCCAATTATCTTCTCCATTTGCTACTGATCATTTCTCGGAGAGCCAGTTCTGGCCAGGGTCTGAATGTCACCTGCTGTTTCTCTCCTTTCAACTCCGTGCCTGACCTAACATGACATCAGTTTGTCCAAAAGGTGGCAGTGCATCTTTGAGCATTTTGTGGACTGGTGCAGAAGAGGTCTTCCATGTAAATAAGTAGAGCTTCTTTGCAGGTGTGCTAAATATTTTCCACTAGCTTTCCAACCATGGATCCTTTCTAAAGTGTGTCCTTAAAGTTTTTAATAATTTATAGCTTAGATAAAAACAAAAGCTTGTCCTTGAGTTATCTAACTTCTAATTTTAATGCTGTGGCTAAAAGCAAGCTGTCCAGCTGAGCACATCAGGGTAAAAAATAGCTCCTCTTTGTGAGGCTCTTCTGAGAGAGTTGTGATTCTGAGCTTCTAGAAAAGCCCAACATCTTCCACCAGTACAGGGAAATTGTTGTCCTTTTTGATCACTTGCTCTCTCCCTCTCAATTTTTTTTTTTTTTTTGTCATGCAAAAACTACAGTTTTAATATAAAAGGTTTATATAGTTTTAATATTAAAACTCTTACTTAAGACACCTCTTTCTCCCCAGATCACCAGGCACAAGTCACAGTCACAGTTTTTCAGGCCCTGGATGGTCTTCGGAGTATACAGTTTGGTAAAGGAAATATGAAGCTGTTCTTTCCACAACACTCCCTACAAAGCAACTGGATTCACATCGTGATGGTATGTCCCAAATTAGATCCTCTGCTGGGCTGCAGTGTCTTTCTCACAGCTTTCTGGTACCACACAGGTGTTAGGCCCACCACTAATCCCTCTACCTGATTTTTGCCAGGTTTCCCACAAAGATTTTTTTGACCCCTCCCTCCTTGCCTCTTGTGTTTCTGGCTCTTGCTGAGCCCTGGCTCAAGGCACCTGTTTTCTGATTCTCAAAGCTGCTGCAGAGATGCCAGACTCCCGCTCTTACTGCCTTCTCCTCTCAAGTCTATCTCTACTCACTTTTTATCTTCCTTGTCTTTAGAAATCCAATTACTTGTCCCTTTTCTATCTTTTGGTGAGTTTGACTTCTTTCTTCCTGAATTCCCACTCCCCTCCTTCAATTCCCTTCTTTGGGAGATCAGACTTCAGTTTTCATGTTGACACTCAGCCTTTCTCTAGTCTTTCACTCCTTGAATTAAAATTCCTGGATTGCTGGCAGCTTTCAACTTTCCTGTTGATTGGTAGAATTGCTCACTGCAGTTTCTACTCAGCCTTTTCATACCATTTAGTCACATCCTGCTTTTCTTCCCTATAATCTAGTCTTTCCTGTGTTTTACAAGCCCTCTGATGAGTTTCAGTCTCCTAGCACATCCCTTAACCTGTCTTTTCCTCTCCCAAACAGCATTCCACCCCGCTTCCCCTGATTCCTTTCCTGTGATGTTTTCCATTGATTTACGTTGGACTGTAATCAGCAGGCATCCTTCAAATTTTTTACTTCTCTTTTCTGGCCTTTCTGCTATAGTCGTGTTGCCCTGATTTACACTCAGAGTCCAGTTGAGCAAGGAACACCATGCAGGGCCGGTTCAGTTCCAGAAATCTGTGCTCTGCAACTGGGAAGGAAAAGAAGCTTGAAGAAGCTCTGTTTTGGTGTCTGAGGTTGATCAATGCCACAAAGCCTTAATGAGAATTTACCATCAAACTCTTGCCTAACTTTTAAAAACTGCACACCATTATATAGTGCTGGTGTGTGAGATTTGCTTCAATAGCACTTACGAGCTATAGGACACATGTTGTAGCTATCCACGTCTTTGTGAATGTTTTATAATGATCTCATGCTCCTTTCAGGGTGGCTAAACGAATAATGTAAAGTGCTACAATGATGAGAACTGCCTAACTACTTACAGAGATGTGGGAGCTATCCATAGGGTAATTAGCAGGCATTACCAATAAACGCTTAATTCTTAAGAATCTATTGTAGCCAGAAAGTCTTTTTTCAATTTTTTTTTCTCATTAATCCAATCATCTTCATGTTTAATTCACTTGTTCTCCAGTGAGAGCTAGCAGTACTGCATAAAAATATCTTTTGCAGTAAAATGCATCTTTAACAACTTGGACAGGATACAAAACCAGATTCCCACCAGAAAAGATTTTTTATCTCCAAGCATATTGCAGCCAGTTTCCTTCCTAATTAATACCATATCCACCCCCAATTTCCATTTCAGTTCCCAAATGAAAATTGATGAGGCAGTCAACCGCAAATAAGCGCAATATACCACCAATAGTTCTGTCAGCGCCGTTTCCAGCGTAGCATGTTGCTAAAGCACAGCCAGCTTTTATGGTTTATGTCCCTTGGACATTCCCTGCATCTACCATGCTTCTATGATAGCTTCAAGTTACACTTACAGAGGTTTTTTAACATGAAGTTTGGTAAAATGGTCACCTGTGTAGATGTCACAATGAAACAGGATGGGTGAAGCTCCTCTTTTCCGAGGAGCAAAGGCAGGGCCTGAGTGGCAGCACTCTTGAATGGGAGACAACAGGGTGTGGAGCAAAGTAGGGGTGCATGGACCACATAAGCTCCACTGAACAGTTTGCAGTACCATTCCCATGGCATGGTATGCAGCTGCAAGGCAACAAAGCTGCAAACAGCCCTGCAGAAGAGGAGTCAAAATGACTTTTCTCAAGGTGAATGGTGTCCCTTATCAGCTGTGGTATGGATTTATCTCACCCCAGTGCTACCAGTCAGTGCAATCAATGCTGATGATGGTGCCAGTAAATCTAATGTGTTCAGCTTCCTTGAGAAGAAAATAATGGCTTGTTCTTGCTGGCCTCCTTGTCAGAATCTTCTTGGGAACCGACATCAGGGAATGAAGTGAAAATCAATGATTAAATGTGATGGCTATGATCTTCCAAAATATATACAAAGCTTAAATGTCTACAGTGCAATCATTCTCCTTCCTCAGCAAAACCTATGTGAAATTCCATACTGCCTTCCAGGAAAACAAATGTGTTTAGCAAAAGAACTCAGACCACCAAAGTCTTTGAGTTTCGAATAAGAGGACACTCCACATTCATACAAATGAAAAAGTTTCTGGTTTAGAGAGCCCCTTGTTTGCTCACCTTGCCTCTGTACAGAAAATTAGGGAGGAAATCCTGAAAGGTTTGTTTTGCAGTTCAGAGGATATTTACAAAAGAAATAATTTTATTTTGAAGTTCCAAAACACCGAGAAGAAAGTGGCAAAGCTAGGCATTGGCAATAGCCTTTTAAAATAGCTGTAACAGCCATGGACATGTTTTCTTCTGCCCAGGCTTATCCAAGAAGCACAGCTGTTGGTTGTTTAAAAAAAAAAAAAAAAAAAAAAAGTAATCTTTTCATGTAGATAAAAATGCTCTGGCTCTAATGTTTCTAAATCTATTTGCCTAGGTCTAGTAAAGGTTATTTTAAAGGGCAAGTTTTTCTTTAGGAATTTCTCAGTAAATAACATATTATGCATACTTCACTGGAGGTATTCTCAAAGATGCTGCAAAAGCTACTTTGAGGTAATACTCCAGAAATTGAAGGAGTTCCAGCCAGGGGAACTACACAACAGAATAACTGCCTTAAACATTAACTCTAGCTGTAGCCAAGCAGATTAATGAAATAACCAAACAGGTTAATAAGAACAGTAATAAGGGCAATTAATGTGATGGAGCTAGAAGACCCCATACTCCCCACAGACCTCCTTTTTCTATGCCCGAATGATAACAACTCCCTTGAAAAAGAGCAATCAGTTATTTTGTTTCAACAATTTCTTACTATAACTACCACTACAACTATGGCTGCTTCGGTTACAACTTCTGCTGCTACTGTTGCTACACCACAAATTAATGTGGTGCTTGTAAAGGACATGACCTAAAACTCTCTGGACTTATGGGCCATGCACAGCACATGGCAGGTTTTATCCTCCTCAGCAGCCTTAATCCTGACCCAGAGGAAAGAGAGTACCACTACCCTCTATCCCCTTCCAGCCCTTTGCACACCTTCAGGCTCTCCACAGAGCAGGAAGCTAATGCCAATAGTGATCTTTCTTTCTCATCATTAATATTACAAATGCCATCTGTCAGAGGGCACTGCCCAGGGACACCAGCCAAACCAGGGTAACAATGTGCTGAACAAGCATGTAGTAGCAGATGTATTATCACACTGAAGGAAATAAAACTCCAGAAATATGAATTATCTGTCTTTTTCATAGGGCTGGGATGTTAGAATGAATGCCTTGCTCTAAAGAAAGCCTTGAGCCACATTCTTCCCAGATTCTTCCCTAACATATAGCTAAAATTGAAATTCAGCTAACCATTTAGAGCAGGTGGCTGCTATACATGGAACAAAACTATCATCAACTTCAGCAAGAGCTGGATACAACCCATGGATTGTGAAAGAGCAACCTCATTCCATTACATTTTCTCTTCATTTTCATTCAAATGGAAAACAACTTTCATAAATTTTGCAAGGCTGCTGAGGCCATCTGCCATTCATGCAATGATGTCTGATCCTGTACTCTTTCTACTGATTGACTCTTCCTCTTTTAGTGATGAAGTTTCCAACTAATAAGAATTTACCCTATGGACTATTTTCATGTGTTAAGCTCTAGTAAAAAAAAAAAAAATCAGTTTGATAGGTATATCACCCACTACATAAAGATATACTGCTTCTGTGTGTTATCTCTCAGTCAATTATATTTGCAGTCCCCCATTTTTCTAGAAATCAGCATTCATTCTTGCCCCTGCATTTTTATTTTTGTTCATTCTGGTTTACAGAAGCAAAACTTTGCCTGATGGAAAACCACTGTTTTCCAGATACTTAGGGGACGTGTCCTATTTTCATGGAACGGAGGAATTTCCAGCCCCTCATGCATTGTGAGTAGATGAGTCATGCCACAGCTACAGGTTCTCAATATATTTTCCCTGGGGAGCAAATAAACTGTTCAGACCATTACAGTTGCTGGAGTTTATCCTCTAGGGACAAGCCAAACCTTGCCTTCAGCAGAAGTTGATTTCAGTCTGGCTTCGATGTATGGATCACAGAATTAAACTGCAGAGTCCTGGAGGCCAGGAGACATGGTTTCTCCATCTCTCCAGTCCATTGTATTCAGGCTCCACTAACACCTAGAGCTTCACAATTTACTTCACCGTGTATAAAAAAATTAACAGCACTGACAAAATAAAACTTGGCTGTATGTTCTCCTTGCCTATAGAGATTTTTGGCTGCTAAAAAAAAAAGGAATGTTGTAGCTTGGGAAAGCTAAATTCTCCATGTTATTGTCACCACACTGTCTAGAATGCCTAAAAAGAAATTGTTTTGGAATAGCCTCATAATGTTTTTGACACTGACTATTTGTTTCAGTGGCTACTTTGTTGGTAGGTTTTTCCAGTGTTATGTTTGTTTCCGATTTGGGGGATTTCTTGAGGGGTAAAAAAGACTGAGGGCTTCCTTTTTGGACTAATTGCTTTATAAATATTAGTCTTCCCAGAGTATGAAAAAGTCTTGAATAGTTTCTGCCTAAAAAAAATTACATTACACCACCTCTAAGCAGCAACATCAGGAATGACAAGTGATTATTTAATATTCAGGGCTTGACCTTGCTAGTCCTCCATATACACAAGTCAATGTGAATTCCATGCATGGAGGCTTTAAAGAATCAGCTTTGGAGTTTGTAGAGCACAAAAAAGCCAGTGCTCATTTTTGAAATGTCAGTGCACATCTAGTCATCAACACAGTAATACAGCACTGCTTAGGTCATTGTGTTTCTCTTGACTTAGTGCTGTCATGTTTTTCCTGAAGAGCAGCTACCCTCTGATGTGTGAGAAGTGTGGCATTCATTCTGCAAGGGGCAAAGTGCTCTGTGCTTCTAAGCATCTGCTCAAGCCCATGTCCTCCTGCAGCAGGCCTCAGAAGAGGCATCCTTTTATTGCCACTTGCACCCTATTAGAGAGGAAGGTGGAACCATGGAGATCCACAGTAACCCACATTTCCCCCTTGGAGTATGCATATACACTGGATTTGTACATAAAGATGATGCTATTTAGTACTAGATTAATCCAGATAGTATCCTGTTCTATATAAGGGCTGCAGTCAGGGGGCAGGTGCTTGTTTTGTTTGCCCTGAGGATATGCGACTGTAACTGGTGATTACGGTTACTTCCACTTTTTTTCACTCTCTCCTGTCCTTATGTTCTTCTGTTGAAGGCACTTGACAGAAGCACAGCAGCTTGAGAACAGCATATGCAGATTGCAGTCTTTACCACAATCTCCTCAACACTTCCTCAAAAGGCTCAAATAAACATGCAACAATTTTCCAAGGCACCTAAAACTCTGTTTTTGCACGTGATCTGCACTTCCATGATCTCTCCTAGCTGAGCACAACCACATTTATCTGAAATCATGATCTGACGAGAAGGAAAACATCTCTTCCATCCCATATCAGTGGCAAGAGGAGTGGGACCTCCACAGAATTCAGATGTGCAAGATGGATTCCTAGAGATGATTTTACCTTAAGAGCTCCAGACTGTAACCCAGGAAAACATCTTAAGCTGTTCTGTGAAAAAACCATTCTGCCCTTCACTGCTTGAAACAAGGACATTTGGGAAAAATAACATTCCACTAAGTCAGGAGAAGTGAGAACAGAGCCATAGAAAAACTGGATCAGGAAGGATATTCAGAAGTTGGCTTAGTCTGTCCACGTAGCCTAAGGAAGGGTCATTTATCCCTCCTCCTTGTCTTATTTCTACTGGTCATCCTTGATAAAGACTGCCATATCTCCATAGGCAATCTGTGCAAGTGCTTCCCTATGCATAGATTTGGGAGAATTTTCCTGCTATTCCCGTTTGTGCTGTCTATTATGGGAAGAAGGAACAGATTATTTTCTTCTCTCTAAAAGCATCTGTGGTCTGTTGTCATGTCCTCAGTCAGTTTTTAAGTTAAACGATCTCAAGTCCTTTAATCTTTCCCAAGAGGCCATACTTTCAGTAACACTTTCCTCTAGACTGTCTCCAGTTTCTCTTTTTGATATCCAGAATTGTACAGACAGCTTCAGCTGAGTTCTTACAAAAAATGGAACAAAACAGTATGCCTTGGAAGCTGTTCCTCTGCATGTAAAACCTGATCTGATGGCTCCTCATTTTTTAATGGAAACTATGTTTCAGTTTACGATGCCCAGCAGTATACATGTACATTAGTATTTCACTTGTTCCAAGAATACTTTTGAAGTGGTTGAACTTTATCCGCACATAACATATTTTATTTTCTATTACAGAGCAGTGTTGAGGTGCACGGCCTGCTTTCCTTTGGGATGAAACCAAACCAGGAGATGCTCCTCTAGAATGCAGTTATTGAGCATTTTCTGCTAATGGATAGTCAACTGTAGGATGGACAGTCGTGTAGATTTTTTAATGAGAAAGTTATATGAGACAGTGTGCAGATAAAAATATGTTGAATTAACTGCTTCAACTGGAAGATGTTGGTATAGACGGAAGCTTAATTGGTATGATGCAGTCTGGTTGTGATGAATCCCAGTGGACTACTATTTGTCTTCTTGATACCCTTCAGGTCCTCATACATAGTGCATTTATTTGCTCTGGATTTTTTACAGGAACTGATCTTGACTGATCTTTTCCCTGTTTAAGAAGAATAACTACAATTGTCTTTTTTTCCTGTCTTCTGGTACTTTGCTTGACCTCTATGATTTTCAAAGGCTTCATTTTGCACTACCAAATAAAACAGACTGAGGAACACACGCTGGTCCTGAGGCTAAGTGGGCAGCATAATTCATCTCCACATAGCAAACCTTTCCCCCTGCTCATCAGATGGCATGCACACATTAAGGCTCTCCCTCACCCCATCTGGGTCCAGAAAATGTCTGGGAAAATAGTAGAACAAAAAGACAAAAATATGCCAAAGAGATTTTAGCAATAGACAGTGTGGGTGGTCCTAGGACAGCATGCTAGCCTACAACCTGTGTCTGCTCTGTCATTGCAGGGGTAGCCATAACATGATCACTAAACCATTTGAGATGGCCTAAACCAATTTCACTGTCATGACGATGACAATGATGCTCAGCTCAGTGCTTATGGCACAAGGTCCTTTTATGCCCCTAAGAACTGCAGTAACAGCATGGGGAATGGGAGAAGCCTTTTCAACCCTGCAGAGAGAGAAAATTGCCTGTATGTGCCGATTTCATTTAGGAATCTAACTTGTTCCTTGCTCTGCACCCACTCCATAATGAATGTTACCTTTATTTCCATTATATCTAATTTTCTTTCCTTTAGTTGCTTACTTACTTGCCCTCATTTTCAAATGACCTTGTTATTGTGATTCTGTAATATTCTCTGCTTCCCATTTCAACCCAGGGCTTCTTTTTAGTTGTTATATAGTTACATTATGCAAGAATCATTATTTGGTCCTGTGTTAAAGACAGAACCCCTAGCTGCTACATAATGCATGTACAGATTCAATGCATTTCTAATGCTGAGAATTTCTCTTTGTTCCCATTGTTCATACAATCAGAAATATTCTGTGGAAAAACTAAAAATAAATCTTCACCCAATAGAATATGGTATGTAATGTCTCTTGATATGGGCATTACCTCAGATTTAGCTCAGCTTATTTTGTATGGGAGATGGAGTGAGATTCAGCTCTAATTTAATATCTCTGAGATTGATCTGAGCTGTTCGCAGTCTCAGTCACACGTAATAAGGTGAAAGTACAGTGTCTGGCTGTCTGACTGAACTTTTATGCTGTGCTTATCACAGTAACATATCTAAGCTGCTTTGGAAAAAAAAGGAACTCTGAAAAGGCAGCAAAATTAATAATGACCTTCCAATACCATTAACCTAACCTGATTCCTTTGTGCTTGACACCATTCATTTTAATTTCTTTAATGGTGTACCTCCCCATTCTGCAATCCTGAAAATGGCTGGAGTAAGCTCTTTTCCAAGGCTGAATGGGAAGGTGTGTCAGATGCCCTCTGAAAGAGTCATGCCTCCAGATGGAGACTGGAGCTTGGAGGGGTTGTAAGGCTCATGTGGCTGCACTATAGGTTTTGGGGCTAGAAGAGAAAACACCACAGGAGGCATTGGTAACAAAAGCAGGAGGAAGAGGTAGATGGAACCTACAACTTCAGCACTAAATCTCTCCCTCGAGAGTTCTTATCAAAGATAATTCAAAATTAATAACTTCTGAAATATCTAGGATACACAATTCAGCCTAATGTTGTGGTCCCTGAATTAGCTCCAGAAGAGCTAATATAATCGCATTGCTCTGTCAGTCAGCTCAAGTTCCTTATTCTTCTGGAGGCAGATCTAATTACTCTGGGCACAGCACCAGCCTAATGCAGCCACAGTTCTGCTGGGACTGAGCCAGGACATCTGCTGACACTGTGCTGGACTGGTCACTCTGACCAAGCCTGCTCAGTGGCGGCTCAGAATCATCCTCCCAAGCCCTTGTGACACATTTCAGGTGTGTCCTACAGCCAGCCTGTCAAAGTAGACCCCAAACACAAATGAACTCTATGGCTGTGTTAAGGAAGGCATAACCAGGGAATATGTGGTTTCTCCTTCATATCCTTGCTGCAGAGCAAGAAACAGCATCAGGTGTCAGACTGCACATGACATGCAGTCATAGGGCCATAGAATTGTATGGATTGGAAGGGACCCCACTGCAATAAGCAGGAACATCCTCAACTAGACCAGTTTGCTCAGACCCTCATCCAACCTGAGCCTGAGAGAGTTTCAGAGGAAAGAATGTAGTCTGAAGAGACTAAAAAATAATTTCCTATGATATTAATGGAAGTATCCTAAGCTAGCTTTTACTTAAATACTGCTTTTTCTTGCTGCAAACCAGCATGAGACAAACATTGTACGTGAGACAAACAGAATGCCAGCTTCATTTTTAGAATGTCTCCCAGAATAGTCTTCTGTACTGAGAGAAGGATTGTCGTTGTTTTTTTCTGTGAGTTATTTTGAAATTCAAGCTTGTTACCTCTGCTTCTTTTCATTGTAACTTCATCAGTACATGAAAAACTGTTTGGATTCCCAGATTCACATTATGGAACTTTTATTGCTAATGAAGAAGGCCACTGGGCCTATCAGCACTGTTTGTGATTATAAGCTGGTGTGACACTAGTGCTGCCTCAGTTCAGCAAGGACCTGCGGGCCACTTTCAGTATCATCAGACCCTGCAGGGTTTACAAAGGCTAATCCAGTGAACACAGTAGACATTTTTCATGACTTCAAGCAGCCACTGGATCAAGCTGATAAATGACATAAAATAGCCTGACTTATAGTGATTTTTTTTCCATCAGTGGTATAAGAGGTTGGACCCTGGCAGTTGTGGGCTGGAGGCAGCCTGAATTGCTCACCCTTCATTTGTTGTCCCACACAGTGTGAGACAGAATTAGCATTAGTTAAACTTTGCACTATACCATGACTGTACCAACAGCACTCTTTTAGAGAGCTGCCTACTGAGCAAGACCAGCCTGGATATGCTGCAATTGCTTGCATGCCCAGCAGTACCAGCAATATCACCAGGGACACTGGTGCCTGCCTTTCAGCAGCATGGTTTGGATCTACTGCACTTTTATTTCACCAGGTGCCTCAAAGAAATCAAGAGGATCAAGAGTGAAGAAAGCATGATAACATGAAAGCCTAAGAATCTAATCTGTCCTAAACAAGTTCTAAATTCTACTTTAAGTATTTCATCCCTTCCTTAGATTCTGTTCAGGCACATTTTTTAAAGCACAGTAAAAATCTGAAGGTAGACTCATGATGTCTTCAGGACAAGGTCTGTTTGTTCATTTCTATTTGTACAATGTTTGGCGCAACTGGATTCTTACTCCAAAGACTTTGGGGCACCTGGGAGTGCCCTGGGGCACCTGGGAGTGCAGAAGACTTATAGCAGACATGAAGTGTCTAAAGCCGTGGGATAGTTAGCCACGGAAGCCAATCCACACCTCTTCATTCTCCATCAAATTTGGTAAATCATGCTGAACTCAGTGGAAAGTCCTCTTGGGGAATCTTAACTCATTTGAGTGGCTGTGGTGTTCTCCATCAAGCCATGACATGTTTATGGGCTAGACGAACTTCACTGCAGCAGTTGTGCTGCACTTTCCGTTCCATAAAATGCACTGTGAGATTTACTGTTCTCTCTTCTCCTTTCCAATTTTTCTAATCTAGAATAACAGTAAGCACATACATTGCTTTTATGAGGGAAAGTTCTGAGAACCTGGCAACTTGCCTCGCCTCCTCATTTCTTTGTCTTGGGCAACAGGCAGGATATTTCATTGCAGGAAAAGATTGAGTGGACTTCTGTCCCTCTGAAATCAGCTGCAGGAGAGTACAGGACAGAGCCAGCATGTTGAGGTCTTTGGGAGAGACAGGGTATAATAAATCACCTCATTACTTCTTGTTTCTCATTACTGCCAGAATCAGGAGGAATGTGTCTAATCTTACTGTGTGGCACTGCTTTGGTGTGGGTGAGAGAAGGGTAAATAAGGTTTAGAGCCCATTCTGTCAGCTCTACTCTCAATATCTCCTACCTAGAACAGATTCTGACCTTCTTGTGGCACTGGGGTGAGAGTGTGGATTCTGGATGAATTTCAAAGGAGCAAAGAATAGAAACTGTGCCTCACAATTTGGGGGTTGGCCCATGTGTGTGTGACAAAAGACACCCTGGGACTGCCTGACCAGGCACAAAATCATTGTGCGTATCTGCTAGATCTCTGCATCTCTTGGTCGTGCCTCTAATACCACCTTATCTATTCTCTCCCTTGACACAGGAGGCTCTGTGATTGGATTTTAGTAAAGTCAGTGATTTTTTTTTTATTTACGCGTGCCTCTCCATCCTCAGCTCTCCCAGACAAGTCCTTCTACCTCTCAACCATTTGCTAGTCCTCCTTTCAGTGTGGTTCCTGCATTCAATGTAAACAGACAAGAGCAGACTAAGCAACCTTGCCTTGGTGCTTGATGTACCACTGCCATCCATACCACGAGAAAATCTGAAAGAGTCCAAGTACTCATGGCCAGAGTGGTACAAATACTTCTGGGAAGGACTCCTGTTTACCTGTTTGTTTTCAGTATGTAGTAGAATTAGGGATTTCCTTCTCACACAGGTGAGCTATTCCTTGAGTAGTCACACTGGTACTGTTTGTATCAATGTTTTATTTCTTTATAAGAAAGGAGTTCTCTGTCTGCCTCTTAATTGAGGACTGGTGGAGCTGTCTATATTAGACATTCAGGGCAGGACTGGGACAGATCTACATGGCTGTCACTGAAGATGAGCCTGTGCAATGCTGCTTTCAAGTCCAATAACATCAGCCTCTGCATCCTCATTGTCTTGTACCCTCTCCTCCAAAGAAGGTAGAGGTGGATATGGTTTGAGTAAGGGATGTGACTTCTGTGTCAATTCACAGTTAAAACTACAGGAGAATTTTCCTGTTCTTCAGACTAGGAGATAGACCACTTCCATGTTGGGTGAAGATTCAGCAGATGGAAAGTGTTAGTGGAACTGTCACTGTTTCCCTGCAGATATACCCACAGTGGCCTGGCCTTCACTTATATCCAGCATAAAGCCATGAGCAATCTTCAGAGTAAATAATTGAAGTGCCAGTAATATTGTAGCTGTGACACCATGGAGCCAAGTCTCCACCTCACCCCTCCTCAGTTAAATAATTCTGATAACTAAAAAAGGAAAGAAAATATTTCCTGCTTCATGCACTCAAGAAACAGATGTTGCCATTGATGAGCTTAACAAAATTGCAGCAACCAAAGCCTCTGAGTCATCTGGTTCATCCCCTTAGCTCAGAATTAGTTATAAGAATGCCTTCATTAGCTCTTTTGCAGTATAGCAAACATAGCCTCCTGTAAAAGGGAGCAGGTGGAATGAAAAAAAGTATCTGTCCATTAGCACAAAAAAGTAGAAATCTGCAAGGCAAGGTCATGGTTTTCTGTAAAGCCTGAGAGATGTCTTTCGTAATGTAAGTGCTACTGAAACTATCTTGACTGTGTGAGAATCTCTCGATATTTTTATAGGTGTTAATAAATACCGTAAGCTGTTAGAATGCAGACTTTGACGACCTTCTCCTGTAGATCTGACTTTTCCTCTTTTTCCTACAGGGAATATTACATCAGTCTGTGGGCTGTGTTGCATAACGGATTAGATTTTATGGGCCTGTGTTATCAGGGAGCAAGGTCAAACATTGTATCTTTGATCATCAAAATGACTCATCTGATGATTTGTCTCAGCCAGCTCTTTCCCAAGCAAGGCTGCTCTACAGGGTCCTGTGCAAGGCACTGTGGACATTGTCCACCCTATTTGGTTTGAGGTACAGCAGCTGGTCACCTGAACCTTTTCTATTTTGGCAGCATAGATATTGACCATATTCAGACCACTTGCCTTTGTACCAAAGCCAGACTGAGGTGGTGGCTGTTAAGACATCCTGCTTTGTCAGGAGAACAATGAATGACTTAGAGGGGTAGCAGACAAGGCTGCCAGACCCTTTGCAACCAGCAGAGGTAAGAACTCTGTGCATGTGAGAAAGGATGTCACAATCTGGTCATTATGCCCACAGTCAGCCACAGGCAGTCCCAGTCTATAGCTTGCTCCATTGGCTACAGAGGTAGACAGAGTCCAACAGCTGGTTACAAGTCAGACTCGTAACTTTAGAAGCTGAAGGTCTTTTAGCACACTTATCCAGCCTGTCACTACAACGTGGCCAGCACCAGGCCCTGAGCCTGCCAGGGGCGGATGTGCAGCCTCAAGCCTGTGGTCAAGATCTACAATATGCAGACGTGATTTACCAGATGTAGTAGGAGGCCACTGCTGTAGGACAGCTGTGCATGTGGCACAAAGTCTGCATCCAGATTTCGTATAACACTCACTGCTGAAACCATGGATCATCCTGGACCCCACAGCACTGTTTCTGGTTTTAAGGTAATGCCCAGATCAAATATCCAAGTCTCTGATGTATCAATCTGGTCTGAATGTTTCAGAATTACCTCTTCTTCGTTTTGTTAAGTTCACAAAACTGCAGGTAAAATTTATGATATATTAATGTGTTGCACAGCAGCAAGTTGAGTGATAACTGCTTTAATGTAGTTTTTGTCCCTGCTTTTTATTCTACCACATTTTCTTAGTCTTCTAAATTATCCCCTTTATCATCAGACTCTCTGCCAGCTTTGGTAACTTCAAGGAGGCCAAGTTTATAGGTTCTATAACTTTAATCATCCATTTTCTCATTTTCTGAGTTCTGACTAGAGTTCCCTTTACATTTACTCAAACTGTTATGAGTTTTTAAAATATTTTCTAATAGAAAAAGGAAGAGTTTTCTAAAATAAAACTGAATTATTTCCTGCTGCTTCTGCTGAAAGGAAACAGGTGTTTTGTTGAAACATATTGTTCTGTTAAATTCCTTAGTTCCAATGTATGTTATTGGTTTTCATGCAGATATGATGGATCTGGCTTATTGCTGTAATAGTGATGACAGAGAGGTGTAACTGACTATGACACAGCAGGGAGTAAGGACTTGTGGATCCAATAGATTTGCATTTGCCATCAGCTTTTAGGGGAGATTTTAATCATGAGATGCTCACTGAATTATCCTGGAAATTAGCAGCATGGATTTGTGTGAGGTCCTGGCGATGCTATGGAGAGCTGAGAGTTTCTTTCACTTTTGTACTCTGGCTCAGGTGCCCCATTTTTTTAGTTTCTTCACGTAGCAGCATCTTCCCTCATGATCAGTTGGCACCTCATCCTTATGAGATGGGAGCTACACTGAGACTTTACACTTGAGACCAAGAGACTGGGGAAGGAATTAAAAAGATGTTGCTAAGCACCTTGGGAACTCCTGTTTTACTCAGCTGGGAAGACCTCTCACCAGGGGCAAGATATTTCCTAGTCTGTGGTTGGTATATAAGAAGGGACAGAGCCATGTTCGCATCCTGCGGCACCAGGTCCAACAAGGTTTTACTCAGAGGAGTTTCCTTGGACCACACTACTACAGGTGAGTATAAACATTAGCATTCTGTGGACACTTCATTGAAATCTATAGCATGATGCCACATTGAAATCTATAGCATGATGCCAATTAATTACTACATTAATTAGTTCCATATTCTGAATAGTTATAGTTATGACTAACTGGACTCCACCAAGCAACATGTTGCAATGAAATAGCAAAATTAAATTGCAAAACTATTATTCTATGCTTGACAAAATTTCAGTTTAAGATTACAGTAATATTTCTAGTTTATATTCACTTTTATATATGCCTGTTATAGTCAGAAAGAGGGAATGTTTGTTTAAGTTACTCCTTTCTGTGAAATGCATATTTGGGTAACAGAAAAAAAAGAGAATTTAAAAAAAATATATTATTCCCTTACCAGTGTCTAGCTAATAGCTAAGACTGTACTTTCCTAAAGAGAAGACCTCTGAAGATATTTGGAGGGAAACTGGGGCTGAGTTGCTGCCTTGTACAAAGTGGACTTCTGCTTCACATAATACTTCTTACTCTCACAAATTCCTTGTCCCTAGGCATATGTTTCTCCCTCTCTGTAGTGATGCCCTGAGGGACCAAGATTGACATGTGAAGTATATTTGATATCAGTATTTCATGGGATGGCATGGTGGTGGAAAAAGACTTTAGTATTTTCAAAGCAGCTTTGAAGACTGTGTGTACAGAGTCATGGAATGCTGGTCATTGTATACAGATTAGCAGAATGCTTCTCATTGAAATGAATTTCACTGAGGAACAATTTCAAATACTATTTTGACACCTAAATATATTTATGAGATAGGAAAGGGATTAAACTACCAAATATAATCTGGTCATATCCAGATATTTTCTCTTCTGCGTACCTGATTCTACTGTAGCTCTAGGTAAATACAATATTACCTTTTGCCTTTCTTGTAGGGAACTTGGTGTAAACACATCCTGTGTTATATAAACTTTCATGCTGTATCACTGATGACAAAATCTGAATGCTGTTATTCAGTTGCCATGGCTGCCAAGAGATGGCTAGATTGCAATGATAAAGGGATTTTATTTTCATCTACCCATGCAGAATGTTGTTTGGTATCCTGGCCAAGTACACATTGGCAGAAGATGAATTTACTAAGCTTGGATTTTGTGGGTGTACTTGGCAGTGGAGAATAGAGATTGTACTCACCTCTGCATAAGCATTTGGTCCTGAATTTGAAGAGGCCTGAGACCTTCCAGGATAGAAAACCCCTCTTTCTCTACCCATGCAAGTGATTTGAGACTCAAAAGAGACGAAACCGAGCAGGTCAGCAGCAAGCACAACTTGCTTGGGAGCCAGGCATCAGGTGCAACCATACGGTCTGGGGCTGCAAACAAGGCAGCAAGGCAGACAAGGGACATGCCTTTTAAGAAGGTCTTGATCCAGGAACAAGCCCCCTGTGGCCCGGAGTGCAAAGTCCTGTCGCAAGGGAGCTCTGCCCCAGGAACAGCTGGTACAAGTCTGTCTGCACAGTCCCTGCAAGACTGGTCATCCCGTCAAGCTCTATGAAAAGGGACAACTGCGTCTTGCAGAGATGCAATTGCTGTTATCTCCTTACTGAATGGAGCTTTTGAGGAAGTTGGAAGGTGTGTTGCCAGGAGACGGGAGGCGAAAGGAGCTCTTCTAGTGCTGTGATGTCTGGGTTAATGTGCACGCTGTACCTCACTGCATGGTCATTGTAAATTTTAATTAATAGTTAGGGCATTTAAATATTTTCAGATGGGTGGTTTTAAAATTCGAATAAATGAATCAATTCAGATTTGAGGCTTGAGCTTAACACGATATTTCCAAACGCAATTGAAAGCTGGCAGGATACCTTCCATTTTTGATTAGTGATAAATCTAATTGCAAAGGAATGGCTGACTTTCAGAGACAGGACTCTATTACAAGCCATCTGAGAGTAGGAATCAGGCTAAATGAGCCAGATATAATGATTTATTTACAGCACCTCTAATACTTTTAGCAATTCATTATAATTGGATAGACAGAGACTTCATTATCCCTTCACATGTCTGTGATCCCTGCAGGGGCTGGGAGCTACAGAGCAAACCCACAGGAAGGAGAGCACACAGAAGGCTTCATCCTGCAAGGCACTGAGCAGACTGCACCCCTCACCAGGCTGAATAGGGTATTTGGTTCATCGCACGATTTCCCCCTGTGAGTTATTCAAGTTGATTGAATGAATGATTGAATTTATTGTGTTTAGTGCCTAATAAAGCAAGCTAGTTAATTTCTGCTGGATAATTAGAATAAATCTCTAATTGAATCAAAGTCAATGCAAGTAAATATTTTTATTAGGTTGTAAATACGTTACTTGAATGTATTCCTGCACATGTTCATAGCTTGAACATAGCCCTTGTTCAGGGCAAGGAAGTGGGTTTAGAAAATACAAAATTAATTAAACTTGTAAGCATTTCTTTATTCCTTTTGGAAAATATTTGTTATTCAATTTAAAAGAGATGGGTCTCTTCTTTGACTCAAGCCTACATATTTTTTGAGAGAAATAGAACAGGTGGGTTGGGAGGATAGTGGAATAATAGGATATCATAGGATATATAGAAATAAGAGGATATCAAGGATGTTTTGCCTTCAAAACTAGGATTACACTTTCCAAGTCAAAGGCTTCCCTGGGGAAACTCAATTTTCCTCTGAAAAACAGCATACATGGAACCTTCACAACTGCCTGTAGTTAGGCCAGTACAGTTTGCAGAAAAAATGCCATCTAGGGCAACCCTTATACATGTTTTTTTCATAGTTTGACAACAGCAGCGAGGAAAGGCAATAACAGTGCTGGTTTTGCATTGCTTAAGTGATGCTCTTCTGCCAAGAACATCTGTACCCCATCCTCTCCTCTCTCTATTTCTCTGGGAATTAGTCCATTGAGGGAACATCCTAAACCTGAAAGAAGGTTTAAAACCTGTCCAAAGAGTAGGGGTCCTTTGTATTTTTCAAGAGCATTAGCTAGGCTGATATGTTTTTCAAGAAGCCCATACACAGAGTCAGATCACTGATGCCCTGTCTAAGGCTGGAGAAGTTAAATGAAGAGTCTTATTTGTTCCTTGCTTGTTTCAGGTAGGAACATGGTTTCTAACTTGTTGTTAAAGAGATGAAAGTTCTCCAGAGAAGGGAGGAGCAGAATAGCCTGTTTACTCATCTATGTATCTGCCAGGCTTAAGCAGACATACTGACTCTCGTGGAAGACTCTGAAATGGGAGCAAATGAAGTACTACTTCTGAAGTACTACTGAAGTACTACTACTACAGGTAGTAGCTGATTGGGGCTATCAACAGGGAAAATTATTTGAATAAGACTTGTGTAAAAACACAGGTCTTATTCAGGTAATTTTTCTTTGAAAAGAAATAAAGCCTGTTAACAAAGCACCTAGAAAGTTAGCAGTTAAATATTTCAGATGTGGGCCACGCAGTGATGCTTTTCAACCCACATTAAAGTCTGGGAACTTGACAAAGCATTCTGGCATGAGACACCTCACTACATCAGGTGTGTCTTTAAAAATCACAGTCTAAATCATTGCCATGGACAGATGGGAACAGTTTTATGCTGTCTTTTTTAACAGCCCATTTCTGGACAGTTCCTATCACAAATCTGTCTTCTGTCCTATCACTCTTATCAACACACAGGTAAAACAACAACCTGGATTTTTTTTTGTTGGTGGTGTTTTTTAAGAAAGAACACATTTTAATGATTAACATGGAGAACACCATGTGGACCTGGAAGGACTTAATATACATTAATTCCTGGATGTTGATAGGACAAAAGGAAATAGTACAGGTTTATAACACTTTACTTTTATATCCACCAGAAATAGAGACCACCTGAAAGTGATGGCCAGAGAGGAGCTAACAGTTCTCTTTCCTTGGGATCTCTGGGATGTCTGTACAATTCATTTGATTCATACCCACCGGAACCCTTTGCACTGAGATGCTATTTCTAGCTGAGACTGTCCCAGGGGATCTCTCGTAGGCATGGTCCAGAAAAGAGAAGTAAAAAACTGACGTATTCTTAGGTAATGTGACCTGGATGACAGGTGGGGGAAATGAAAATAATTCTGCTGTGAGATGAAGACACATGCAGTCGGTTCATTGCTGCTGTCCCAGTCACAAGGCCACATACCCCCAAAAGTGCTGAAGAGCTGGTTCAGGAGAAGCATCCAGCAGCACGGGAAAGCTGGCTCAACCACAGACACAACAGCTCTGGTTAAAGCAGCAGAAGGTTGTAAATTTGGCTGGCCTTTGCCAAGAGTGAATGATGGAGTATGAAGGTACTGTTCACAGCTAAAAGCTGGAGCTGCTGAGCTTTCTGTTGGTAGTCAGAGCCCTGGCACTGTGGCCCTACTCCTGGGATCAGTGAAAGCAGCAGCATTCCCCTATGCACAGGAAGCATTGTCTGTTCCTGTGGGTGTCGGCAGTAACTCTGCTGAGAAGGGCACAGAGGGCTCATATCCATAGGCTCCCAGAGGTCCTCCTAGCCCCTGGGTCTGTGTGTGTGTGTGTGTGTGTGTGTGTGTGTGTGTGTGTGTGCACAGCCCATAAGCCTCCCCTCATCACCCGCTCCAACCCCAGCTTTATCCTCCAGGCTCCAATTCCTTTAGGTTGCTGGCTCTGATGTTGTCACCAGCAGGCACTTCCCAGTGAGCTCTGCCCCTGGAAGCTGAGCTTGGATTGGTGGCACTGTGTTTCCCTCACAGGTTTGCTGTCATAAAGCTTCATGGTGCTGTACAGATAGCACTTCTGCCCTTGCCTTATGACCTGTCACAGAAAGGCTGCACATAGCAATTTGTGAACAATAGGACTGAATTTGCATCTGGTTCAGAAGTAATTTCACATGGCTTTGAAAGGGCTTGTTCTTTTTCTTTTAATTCCTCTGTTCTCTTGCAGGGAATTTTATTTAATGAAGCATGGAATAAAAGAAAGGAAGAAAACTATTGATTGAGAGATACATGGGAACATTTTAAGCATTTAAGACCACTAAGAGCATGCTTTTATGATGCCACACTTGTTAGAGACCCCCTTTGTTACCTCCAAAAATGTTGGTGCTTTTGAGTGGCAGATGGCAACAGCCTGAAAAACAGCACCTCAAAGACTCAGTATGTTGTGACATGCCAGTGCAGCTCTTCACTTTCTGGGGACTAAGAGCCCAAGGATGGGGAAGAAAGGAAGCAGTAAAGTATTTTTGCCAAATTTTATTCATGTTAGTAAAGCTGAGGATTCCTTAAATTCAGTTGTTGTGTCCCCACTGGCAAGCACAATAATGATGGGGTCTTTGCTGCCTTACACTAGTCAGGAACAGAAGCTTGGGAAAGGCACACCAGATTTATAAATATTCTGTTAGTCTTGAACACTGAGCATAAATGGTAAACATACAAAAAGGAAGAGAAGGATACTGAACTACACCAATAAAATCCTCCAGCTGGAAAAGACCAAAGAATGTGTAGAGTTCTCTTGGAGTCAGAAATGAATTTATAAAAAGATGCACCAGAAGTACTGAGATAAGATAATGCAATGATGAGCCTGTGTCCATTTTTGCTTCCTCAAAAAAAAAGAAAAAGACAAGTGGATGAGGAAGGGAAGAAGGTCTTGGAGAAAGGGAAAAGGACACAGGCCAACCTGCATCTGCTACACTGCAGGAACACAGCCTCATTGGACACGAGGAAACAATGTCTCCATGAGATCCCCACTGGCACCTTTCCCAGTCACATCCATTGCACGGGCAAGGACCCAGAAACATGCAATCCTCTGTGTCCCCTTCCCTCAAAGCTCCTCTTTCATTGTCTGCCTTTTCTCTCCATCTTGCACTGAGCTTTTCAGCCATCTCGAGACTGACTGTGCTGCAGCCAAAAGGCTGAGCTATCAGAGCCATCCACAGCTAGCTGTCCAGACTGGGAAAAATCTGTAGAAAGGAGAGAGAGAGCTGACCAGGCCACACAGTTAACTGGGGAAGGGAGCCAGAAACCAGAGCAATAGCTGTTGTGGCTGACCTGCCAGCCCAAGGCATCCATCTGTGACTGACCATCTGCCTTGGATCCTGCAAGCATCAACAAAACACCACATTTTTCTCCAGCTCTGCTATCCTTTCTCTCCACCTTCCTCTTATGCCTTCCATGCCTGGCCACAAACCGGGAATGCAGCATCTCAGAGCAGAACAGAAGTAACCACGGCCTTCCATTTGCCAGGACATCCATACAGCAGTGTCAGAGCTGTGCAAGGTTCCTTCAGCGGCTAATCTCCTTTCCCACGGGAAATTAAAGTGCAGAGTAGCACCAGCTACTTACAACAGCATCTACTAAGGCATGTTATCAGGACATGACAGGACATAGGACACAGCTGATGAGACATAATAGAAAAGGCACTCAAAGGAAAGGTGGAGTTTACTTTTAAAACAGACAAAGCTTCTCTTTTTGATCTTTGTATTACTGAATCCTTGCATTTTAAATTGTGCTGTATTACTTTGTTTGGAAAAAAGGGCAGCATGAACATAGGAATCACTGCTGATGAGAGTTTCACTTTGAGGAGGAAGATAAATAAAATGTAAAATATAAAGACGGCTGGAAAGACAGAGACAAAGCAGAGCCCATTTAAAGCAAGGTGATACTAAATCTTTTCAGCCCAGTGTGTATTTAAACCTTCTTGTAGAACTTATCAAATACTGCCCACTGAGAAAAACTTTGATTAGAGTTTTACCCCTATTTCTTTGTTAGTGAAACTGTTTCTAATGACTACAGCAATGAACATTGCTGCTTAATGCACAAAGCCTGCTGTGTTTGCCTTCCCAAGCTGGTAGCATTAAATTCACAGCTCTGTGCCCTGAGTTACTCTCCAGAATGAAAGACTTCACATATAAAACAAACTCTACTCAGCTCTGACTCACTCTCGCTTTTCCACAGGAGATAGCATTAATATTAAATTCAATTTCTCCTTGGGAATAGTATCATTTCCATTCTGTTGACAAATATCTCAGCAACACAGGGCTAGAGGAAAAGGAGACAGAAAGTGTGACAGAAAGCTCTGGAAACTGATGTAAGTGTTTTGCACAGCCTCAGCCATGTCCCTGCTGTTTCTTTCAGATGACCACATCTTTGCTGTTTTGCAATACATCCGCCTGCTCTGATTCTCCCTATGAAACCCCTGCCCAGGCTTCAAAGTCTGTCTCTGCATGGATGTGTAGGGATGCTGAGAGCTGGAATGCACATGAGTAGCATCATGCATCCTAACATCAGGCAGACGACATGTCCATGCTATGCAAACCAGGCAGCAAACAGTTATCTTCATGTAGGTAGAAATAACAGATCCAGGAAAATCCTCTGAAATTGTTCTGTGATTCAAACAAGGCAGTTTCAACTGTGCTAATAAGGCAGAGGCGGAACATTTGATTTAAATCCTAATGAAATGGAATTACAGTGTCCCACTGACTTTCATCAGGGGGTTGTGGGTTGTGAAGTCTGTTGAAAATCTTGGAAATCTAAATATCTTTTTTTTCAAAGGTATCTCTGAACCCCTATAACGTTCTGTACCACTTTAGCACAAACATAGTTCCAAGTTAGTAAGTGAAACTGTAGCTTTCCAGTAAGTAATGTAAGGTAATAATAGAACCCAAATTTTAATTCACAATCTGAAACTCTACTGCTGAAAATTAATTGCACTGAGTCAGGAGAAAGACACATATAGCATGGCTTATGCCTCTCCATGAATATTTGGAATGGATGTTGACGAAGAGCCCACAAGACAAAAATTACTTGTCAGAAGAGTGCAGTGAATAGTACCAGATATTGGATGCATTTAGGATGGTCACACTTAATTCATAATTATTCTAGGGAAAAAAAACCACAAAAAGAAGTGATGAAATATATCAGCACAGTAGCTGCAGTGGGGAGGCTGCTGTTTAGCAAATGGCTAGCACTCAGAAATGACGTCTTTTACAAAAATGTTGTGGTGAGACTAAAGAGTGGGTAGAAAACACTGGTCACTTATTTTCCCTTGTTCTCCAGAATTAGCACAATAATCCTCATCCACTGATGTTCATTGCAGAAGACAGAACACATCGTGCACTGTATTACTTGGAAAACAAAGCAGCTTTTTGAAGCCAAGTGTAGTTTTGCAGACAGTAAATCAGGTAGCTTATCTAGAAGTTTACTGGTGTGATTTTAGATCTCATCTCCTGTGCTGTCTGTAAGAGGAATCTACCATGCTTATGCACATGCCCCAGAATGGACTGCCCCCAAAACTGCTGGACAGATCTCTATGATTGCTGAGCAAGCTCTTGAAAGTCACCCACACTGCACTTAGGAAAGATCTGGATTCCCTTCTGTGGTGTCTGTAAAAAGTATGCCGTCCCCAAAACATATCCCATCTACAATTAGGAGTCAAGGGTAATTTTAAGGAAAAGATTTCTCTGGGCCTAGTGGTGTATTTGTAGTCTGTATTTGTATAGAGGAAGGATGGAGGCAATTTCAGCCCCTTTACTAAATATTTGGCTTTTAAATAAGTACATCCCCTTTACTAAATATTTGGCTTTTAAATAAGTACATCAGTGCAAATGTGCACTGTACATGACTGCTTTTTAAGGGATCATGGAAGTTATTTGCTGTACACAAGGATGTTTGAACAGGATTAAAAATGGGCAGAGTCTATGTAAATTTAATAGAGCTTAAAAAGCTTCTCAGCTCTGTCCCATAACATTGTTTTACCAGCAGACCTCAATATTGGCATTATGTGAAAATCCTCTCCCGAAGGGACAGTTTATGCAAAATCTTTGCTTGGTGTTGCCCTCCAGCTGACACAGTGATAAGCAGGCACCTCTCCTCACCACAGTACACACACAATTACAGAAATTAAATCCCCATGTGCACATCTGCCTAGCTGCACCAAAAGGTTTTGCAGTGCTGACTGACATACTGGGCTGTGTCCCACACTGCCTCCCATTCTGAGACAAGCATTTGGCCTCCAGACCCCTATGGTTTCACCATGAATTGTTCAGCTTAAGGGCCTGATACACAAAGAGACTTGAAGCAATGTAAGAAAAGATGTTGGGAAGACCAGATCCCACCCATTTGAGGAAAAAAATCTTTGTACAACAGATTTCAAGTATAGTATTGGAAGTGAGTTTATTTTCAGGGGAAAAGAACCATGCTGGTAAAAGCTGGCATAATATAAACACCTCAAGGAGCAAGATTTTTCTCCCTACACAAAAAAAGGATGAAGGGATAAAAGGGAAGAAGAGCACACATCCACAAAACTGGCATCTATCTCCTTTTTACCCTATCATTTCTTAGATCCATCTCAGTTTATTAGTAATAGGGTGGGTTTTAACATTCTTTGCATATTTTAATACTTCCACATAGCTGTTACCCACATGTGTATGTGAGTGCATATATGTATCAATACACATCCACAAATGTATATGTAAGAACACATGCATACATTGCTGCAAGTTTCTGTCTTATAGAGGCACCACCACTTTTATTTTTGTTTCTTCCTTACGCCTTCTCTATCTCTTTAGTGGTATGGATTAAAGTTTTCCACATATCAGATTTGATTTTAACATCCTTAACAAAGTGTCAATCTACAGCCACCATAATGATTGAATTCAGATCAGTCTGTGGGATTCTCATGGCACAGTGAGGAACAGATATGGGCAAACTGAGTCTGTTTTTGTCTCCATTGCCAGCACAAACCCATTTTTCAGTTACAAAGGCAGAAGACCTGAGGAGTTTTTTCCAAATGTAAAAGCAACTTAATGTTATCTTGACCTTTTCAGAAAAGTACTGAGGGTAGAGCAGACTTCAGAAACACTCTGTGTGTGACCTTGTCCCGGCACAAGATTCCCTCTTGCAAAGCTCTTCAAACTGTCATCAGGTCCTATGATTTATCTGTCTCAATGAGATCCTGTGGTTTATCTGACACTCCCTGTCAAACCCAGAAGCCAAGCAATTTCCATGGCAGGGACGCCCTGCATGAACATGCGTTCCCTTGAGGGTCACAGGGGATTCAAGGAGAAGATGGAGACTTCTGTGCGTTGTTGAAACTGTGTGTGAGAAGAAACACAGGACAGCCATCCAAGGCTGAGCCAATTGTGGAATCAGCTTAGTTTGACTAGCCTTTGGTGGCACTATGTTGCATCAGGGTGGAGAAACCATGACCTCTGTGTTGCACCCTGGCCTCTCCTAGAGAAGAAAGGCTTTGCAACGTGCTGGCAGAGCCATGAGCAGGCCCACCCATGGCAGCACTTGGGGTGGCCTGAGATCCCAAGGCAGTCAGAGACAAATGAAGTTGCAATGTTGCAAATCTCCCTTTAGGAAGCAGAAAAGAAGGAATCGGAGCAGGAAAATGTTTATTGTACTTTCCTCCACTTTTTTTTTTTTTTTCTGGTCTTGTGTCAAGCATATCTGGCCAAAGAGAGGGGAAATGTGGTTTCCACAAGACGAAACTTTGAATGGATACAAGCAGTTTCTAAGGAGACCTGCTCTATAATTGTAGAGGAAATTACAAGCTGAATCATCTGTGGTTTGGGGAGAGAAATCAATGATATTTTGTAAGTTGAACCCAACTGTGATGTCTCTTACCAATAAGGAAAGTTGAAAGAAATCAATTCCAAGAACTTTCAACAAAAATCCATCTTAATTCAGGTCTGACAGAACAGTTTTGTTCTCCTTCCCTAAAGCAACAGTGTGCACCAGCCCAAAATCCCCAATACTATTGTAGAGACAAGCCTTTCACAGCAGAGACAGACTGATGCACTACGCTCCAGGCCTGACAAACCACTTGACACCGAGTCTTGGGAATGCACAAAGGACTGCCCACCTTTCAGGGTTGGCCTGCCGAAACTGCTCTCCTTTCTCTGGAAGGCAGATTCAAAGCAGAATCCACCAATTGTGGTGCACTGCACCACACATTGAGAAGGATTGCTGAAGCAGAACTGCACCCACTGGACCCTGTAATGACAGCAGCAAACTAATTCTGCTTATAACCTAAATGGCATCTGACTCTTAAATGAGTGCTCTTCATATGCTGATGCTTTGCACAATTTAACTTTTTTCTATAAGACAGGGAAAAAAAGTGAGATCCTGAATATCCAGTGTTTGCCCTTCATTTTGTACTTTTACTTTACTGTATATCCCTGTGAAATGCTGAACTCACTTTAATCATAAGAGATAATAGAGAGACAATATTCTATTTTCTGGTAAGATGAGTGAGACTTTGCTTTTGTGTTTATTCTACATTTTTTTTCTGGTGTTGAGAACTCCACAGTCAAAAATTGCAGTGCTTGGTTCTTAATATTTGGCAGACTTAGTCCTGCACATGGTGTAATTTCTAAACCAACTCATCAGGACTCTTCCACAAAACAGAATGACAAAATATGCATCAGAAAGACTTGATTAGTTACAAAGGCCATCGCTGCTCACTCAAAAGAGAATAACATGAACACAGGCTGAAGCACAGGCTCCTTCAAAACTTCAAAAAAATTTCATAATTTATTCTCTCCTTCACTCAGTTGTTTTTCTTGTATCTGTCTCTTTTTTCCCCTTCTTTTCTACTTCTCATTTTGTGTATCACTGTTGACCAAAAATCTTGATGTTAAGCTCAATATTGCTGGTGAGGTTAGTTGCTTTCTATGCAGCCATAGGACACACTCAGGTGTTAACAAACAAATGCCTGTCTGGAACTTCTAACTTCTGAAACTTTTATTCCTTTCTCATATCATTCAGTCAACCTCATTATGTCAAGGGTTTTGAGCACGGGGTCTGACTTTCCCATGCAGTAAAATAGGGCGCATAAAATGCATCCGTGAAGGGAAGTCAGAGAACTTCCTGGGGATCCTTTACTGTAACGGGACACAGAAAGAATGGGTTATAGTTGAGGGGTTTCTCTCTTTGCTTCCCACATGACAGAGAGCATGATGTCCACCAGCAACCTGCCTACAGCCTTTCTCAGTGATTTATCAATCCTCTTGTGAACAGTGAAGCCTGTTTCATCCTCACAGGACACAATTGCTAAAGACATTCTGACTTCACCTTTCTCTCTGCTCAGATTATATAAAACGAGCTCTGTAACTTGAAACCCTGCACCAAAACTACCTGCTCTACCTTTCAGAAGCCAAACACAAATGCTTCCATAAATGTTTGCCTTGAGGTGCCATAGCTCTCTTGAGCCATGCCTACAATAGGAAACAACATTTAAATCCCTCAGGATGGTGAAGGGTTCTCCTCTGAGCCCAAACATAAACATGATGCGTGGTCTTGCTTCAAGGCATGGATGAAAGTGTACTAAATACAAAAGCAGACTCCTGAGGACTCCTGAGTTTGTTTGGAGAGAGTCAGAGGGGAGAACTGTCCCTCTCTATTCCATTCCCAAGCTACATGGGGACATAAGGAAGAAGCACTATCCTATCCAGACAAGTTCTTCTGATCTATCAATTTCTGCTCACCTGTCTTTTTATATTTCTTTTCACTGTAACCTTCATTTTGCCCAAATTTACCTGCCAACAAGGTGATGAGACCTAGGCTATGCTGTTGAGTAGAGCCCTCAAATGACAGCAGCTTCTTCCTATGTCCCCTCAATGTCTTTATTACAGGGGTTATATGATACTTTGGATATATCTCCCATTCTTTACTGGCTGTGCAGAAAATTAATTACCACAGGCCCAATTTACAATCACCAAATAGCTGGTAAGATCCCATTGTTCAGGATTTTGCTCTTTTTTCTGAACAACAGAAAGAAACTCACTTCTGGATGGGGGGAATTTTCCAAAAGACAAGCGTTTCATGACTAGAAATGCAAACATCAGCTGAAAGAACTCTATGATTCAACTGATTAAAAAATTCTAGTATAAAAAATAGAGTTTTTTTCCAAGTGAACAGTTTCCCTCTTTAAACATGGAAATTCTTTTCAGTCTCAGCAAAATTAAGGAGTTATCAAAAATTTGTGGGTTTTAATCTTTCTGTGCTTTTGTGAGTTGAAAATGAGGGAAGATAGGAGTTTTAGGGGAAAAATAGTTGAAGTGGTAAGCTCTGATCAACATTTGATTTATATAAGGAAAAAAGGTTGAGGAAAAAAAATCAAATGAGAAGTTGAATGATGGGTAATTTGATCTGTATTTAATCTCTGGCAAAATGTCAGGTCACTTCGTGTTATATAAAGCTGTATGGATATTTTCTTCAAGATTCTTTTAATTAATTTGTTCAGAATTTCTTCCTACTGTCAAATATTCCAGCCAACGAACCTGCTATAGATATTGCTGAGATGGTGAATTCAGAATTAGCATTGCAGAATAGTAAAAGCAAGTGAATTCCAGATTTGTAAATACATGTTGGAAGTAGAACCTTGGTTCTGTATATTTTACCTGTGTAACAGGGCACAAGAATGACCTGTAGGTCCATCCTGAAAGTCTCAAATTATGAATGTCACCTACCTGAAATGAATGACTCATGAGTTCTATAATCAATTCTGAATAATAAATATATTCAAGAAAATTACAACTTATTGGAGGACAATTCACAAAGAGAGGATGAGATGAAATTAATCTAATATGGAATTAAAAATGAATTATTCATGCAATGCTAAAGGACAATTATATCCTCACAAGTAATAGCTGTATTGACATCCATGTGGAAGAGAGCCCCCATCTGGTCCTTCTTCCATCCCATCAAATATGAGTGTACCAAACTGCTTTCAGAAATTAATAGCAAATTGTTGTAAGATTCTGCATTGATTTCTTGGCCTGTAGGGGTCATTATTTTAAAAATGCATTCATGAATCTCTGACAATCTTCATCCAAAGGCCTCTGTTATTCCTTTTCAGATCTGTTGGATGACTAGTTAACATAAAACTGTTTCACATAAAACTTTGCCTGATCCTTAATATTCCAGTTAAGAGAAATTTGGGATGATTTATGGTTCACATAATTTACCTTGTTCTTGAACCTCTCCTATACCTGTGAGAAAAATATTTCCAGGATTAGACAGAGAAAACATAATCTTATTAAAATTTGCCCAAAGCTGCAATATACATACCATGGGAAGATAAATTAAAGGAAATCGGATTTCCAGAGACTAAGCTGAGACTGAATGATTTCATGTCAGGAGTGAAAGAGTTCCCTTTTTGCATCTTCTTCTTTTCCTTTTTAGTCACTCTTTCTTTCCAGGCAGGGAGGAATGGGACCAATGTCCCTTGCAGCAAGTGGCTACCATTCATCTGTGTTTACAAACCAAAACTGATGCACCCTCAACCTGTCACTGAACCACTGATGAAACCTGACTGGCTGCTGCAGGTCTTGGAATAGAGTCCAGCTGCAATTCATTAGTGCAGAAAAATTCTTTGTGTGGAAAAATCGGGAGCTTATACTTAAAAAAGCAGAGCTGTTACAGCATGACACTTTTCTGTCTGCATTATTGTAGCAATGTTCTTGTAGACTGTGTTTAAAATGATGCTATAAAAATAAATTCTGATTAGATTTGAATGCTTGATGAAATCAGCATACAATTTATTTTTTCCCACAGGGTGCTCAAGAATATTCATAAGAGCTCTTTAATTATTAAATAATTACAAATCACTCATTAAAACATTATTCATTTCACCACATAATCATGCCAAGTCATATATTTCAAACCCTAGAATTTTTCCTTTCTTAGTGCCAGACAGATCCAAGCAAAGTTAATTGAATATTTTTAATATTTATGTAGTTAAATGGCTAGTTCACTAAACTGCAGTAGAGTCATGAGATGAGGCCCAAACCACAGGGGCAGCTCATGAGTGTTTCGTGGGCTCAGCAGGTAGTGCCCCACTTGGTGAAATGCATAGGATGATACTTTGTTAAATTGGAAAAATACCCTTGCTACCACATTAGGTTTGTCCAAGTTCTCCATAGGACCCCTGAGGTAACATTTCCACTTTGCTTTCCTTAGGTCAAAGTACCCTTGTTGCTTTTGACTCCATCAGCTACTTGCCAGCTCCTGTTTCAAGGTACTTTCCCTCACTATCCGAGAGGATAAATGGAAAATCTTGGGTGAGGAAGGCTTGGTTGATTCCTCCGGATGATGACAAATCACCTCATCAGTTAGGAGGGTTGAGGACACTAGCAACAAGTGAATCCCATTTCAGCCATCCCATCATCCAGCCTGACCTCAAGGAATGATTACACCAATATCAAGAGGAGCTGCCTTTTTAACCTAAGCATTTTCTGTGAGGCAGATGTCACATTTCCCCTTTCAGGAGTAAACTGAGGGTATGAGCAAGCCAAGAGCAAGAGTGGTTCAAGGGCTGCATAAAGACCAGGCTCACCTGCTGTTAGGAGAACAAACACCTAGAATGGGCAGCACACCTTTTCACATCCCAAAATCCCCTGGGGTGTGGTCCTGCCAGGGACACCTGCCAAAGACCAGAGGACACCAGAGAAATGGCCACTCCAGAGACTCCTTGTCCTGAGCACTGGCATAGCTGTGCTCACTCAGGATCAAGGACTTTCCCTGCAATTATCACAAGGACCACTAACTTTTCCTGCCTGGCTGTTATTCCAGTATTTTAATAAGATCCACAAGGGTTTGTTCAGGGTTACAAGGAGGGATGTGGTAGAGCTGGGGACAAAGCTGCGGAAAATCTCATTCTCATTCTTTCTATCCACTAAGGAATGCAGCTTCCCAAATCAAAGTGGCAGGATGAGTTCAAAGGCAAAGCAGCAAACTTACCAGTTAATCCAAGCATTATTTCTACAAATGATACTATATCATACTGACAGGGATGAGGCCCACTCCTTGACCTTATTCTTGGCAGAATTGCTTTCTCAGAAGTGCAAAAAGCATTCTATATCCTTGAGGTAGAGTTGTGAAGAGCCTTATTAGTAATTGAATATAGTTTCTTTTCTTCCCCAGCAGGCTATTGAAGATTCAATCTCTTGGCAGAAATAGCCATGGAGAAGCCAACAAAATATCTGTTTACAAAGGCACAACACAGTGTGGCTACCAGCTTCCTACAGTAAGAGATTAAAGGCTACAACCAGGCTGTTCTACAGAAAGACAGGTCAGAAGGGTGGATGACATTGCAAATATGCAGGTGCAGCAAAACAGAGGTGTGCAACACCTAGAAATCATAGTTGTATTAGCCAGAATATAATTAATATGCCTGCCTTCATTTTAAATATGTGCAAGGATGGTGTAACTAACAACAGAATATAAGTATTTTGCAACACTCAAGGCACAGCAAGATGTCATCTATAAGCATTTTGCATAAGTATGTGAGCAACATGGCTATCAAAGATGGGTGAAGTTGCAAGTAGATGGCATTGAACTAACAAAAATTGCCAGACAGAGAGTAAGATAAGCACATGGGACTGCAAATAGCCAGGACAACCTGAATACCACGTGAGAAGGATGACTTGCAAAGCAAAGAGCACAGTAAGTGATGCTGGGAGGAGGTGAGTTCTTCCTTACTGAAGGCAGGAAACAGCATAAAACCGTCAAGCATAAGCAAATAAAAAAATAAACAGAGAAAAGAAAGATGAGAAGCCCGGTTCTGGCTTCTCTCATAAATGAACTTTTGGTCCTTATCACCAAACCTTGGCAAACAGGGACCACTGAAGACCACAACCATCAGTGCCAGCTGTGAGGCAGCAACCCCTGCAGCACAGAGTGCCCACAGCTGGCTCACAGCAGGGCTGCTAAACACAACGGTGATGTTGAAATGATCAGCTGTGAGCACAAAGGTTGTCCTTAAGGAATGGATAGTAAAAGTAAAAGTTTAAAACTTGCCTGATCTGTCAGCCATCTGAACATCTCCACGATGGCAACCCCTAATTCCCACACCATATATGCTCGTTCTGTTGGCATACCTGCAACACAAGTTTTCTGCAACAGAAGGAATTTCTTTGCAAGAGTTCCTAACTGATCCTGAGGAATGGACCCATCCTAAGAAAACCCGGGTGATATGATCATTGTTTTTCAAAATAAAAAGACTTTCCACAGATAGGGGAGAAGAACTACATCTTAGGGCGTTCATAATGTGCATATCTCCAGTATCAATATGAGCCATACTACAGGATCTGTAGCCTAATCTGCATTCAGTGGATCATTGTTAAGCTGTTTAAACTGAAGCAATTGCTTCAGTTAAGCTCCTAATGAATAGTATAGCTCCTAATGGTATTTGTTCACCCAGAGAAGCCTTATCACAGTTAGCAGTAACTCACAATTTAGCATATCTTGGGCAAGGTCAGCAGAAATAGCAAGACTTGGGCAATGAACCTGAGTCTTCCCTGGAATGAAAATAGTCCCATTTTATCATTCACTGATCCTAAAGGCCTTTCTGCAAGTGCACAAAACTGTTCCTTGTTTACAAATGGGCAGCAATGAGGTGCAGGATGGGGTGTGATTAGTTTATGGCTATTTTAACACTGCAGGACAGTATCAGTGGCTGGAAAGAGAAACCACAGCTCAGCTTCCAGCTCTGCAGCCTTTCAGCCAGTCTGCCTCCTTCCAGAGCATGACAGCCCAATTGTAGCATACCTCTGAGTGTCAAAAACAGAGAAAAAACCTTGAGGTGCAATTTTCTTGCCAGCACCTTTAGCCATCCAAATACTTTTGGAAATGCAACCCACAAGCAGCCAAGAAGACTCAATTTGATGACTTTCTCACTTCCTTTTAATGACCAAAGGCCTTCCATTTTCAGGCAATAAATCAAATATCCTCCCTGAGCTTTACATGTTTAGGAATGCTGGTCATTAACTCCTTTACAAAAACTAATTATTGAACTCCTAACTTGCATGAATGAATCTGTCTGTATGCTTGTGACCATGAACTAGAATTACTTTACCAATAATTTAAATTATGGTGATGTCTATAGGCCATAAGAAGGAAGGAAGCTTCATTATCCTAAGTGCTATCCAGGCTGCCAGGAGGACACACTTTCTTTCTCTTCCAGTTTACGCCTTAAGTTATGAAAAAGAGCATTAGGGCTGATGAAAGAGAAAGGTTCTTAGAAGCTGTGACCTAATTTGCTGTTCTGGTTTCCCATGCTCTCTTGCCACGATGATCACCCTGTTAGGAAACATCTGGGCTGTTCATGTGTGGCAAAACCCAGCATGGAAGCATGGGGAGGGAAGGACCACTCTCTGCAGAAGGCACTTTTGACTGGGTGTTCATTAAATGGTCTGCTCTCAGACAACTGGAGAGAAATGTGAGACAATACAGCTGAGAGGGCCTCGCCAAACCATCTGAGCTTTGTGGTAGCCCCATGCGAGGGTTTTATTGCCATCAGTCAATCAAGCAGCATGTTTGGCTTAACTTGTGGGTTCTTTTCCCTCAGGCAGTCAATGACATTAGATTGATGTCATGTTAACACAGCTTTCTGAGCTAAGCAAACAAGAGTTTAGGCCTGATTTGTGTAAGTGGCTACCACAACATGCAAGCAAAAGGGGTAAATGTGAGTAATTAGGCTTGCACTGGGTTTGTTCTGTGATGGAATGAGCCAGAACAGCACACAAAAACATATTCTGGGAATAAAAGAAAATTGCAATTTCTCCTGGAATGTGATTGGTGAAAATGCCCTTGGATTGGCATTCTGAATTGTCCTTTCAGGCAAAACTAACCATGTTGGGCATGTACCTTCACACTTATTCCAAGATTTAATAGTAGAACCAGGAGGCATCAAATAACAGGAAGAAAACTCAAAATAAACAAAAGAAAGTAATTCTTCACAAGCAGAATTCCTTGACAAAGGATGTTGTAGACAGAAATTGTATATAGGTTTCAAGGAAGACTAAAGAGATTAGAGAAGTCCATTGATGGTTAATAAAACTTGGTCTGGCCCAGAAAACTTAAAAGAATGAGAAAGTATCAGAGGAATGTACTTTTATTGCTCTTCTTTTCTAACAGTCCTCTCTAAATCTCCGGTTCTAATCAGCATTGGAACCAGTATGCAGGGCTAGAAGAACATTTTATTTGACCTGCCACCTTTGTATTACATTTCATGTTCTGAAATAACATACCAAGTTTATTTGGCCTTTTTTTTTATTTTGCAGTTTTTTCAGCTTTTTGTCCTCTCCCTTTGACAACCCAGGAGGCAAAAGATCG
>JAYDZK010000001.1:55327580-55346176 GCA_034509185.1 Euphonia xanthogaster
TGAAATAACATACCAAGTTTATTTGGCTTTTCTTCTTTTGCGGTTTTTTTACTTTTTGCTTTCTCCCTTTGAAAACCGAGGAGGCAAAAGCATAGCTCTTCATGTGAGTATGTAGGTGTCAGAATTTCCACACTGTCTCACATGCAGGCTAGATATCTTCTTGCAGGTACATGGATGAGATTAAAGATCATCCTTGGACCACAGGGGGAAGAAAAAAATTTGCCAGGTCAGAGCTGTGCCTTCCACTATTAAAAGTGCATATCAGTGTTAAGATAGACGCCTTAGAATTTGAATAAAAAGCCCACCAGAATCCACAAATTACATAGATGATATGCACTTAATCCTGTATCACTATGCCAAGAGGATGAAAAATTACAGCTCTCTTCACTTTGATCTGGTAGGAAATATATAAATCCTTTTTCTACAGCAAGAAATCCATTTCTGTAGCCAGGGCTGGTTGTGCTGCAGGGAAAAAAAAAAAAAAAAAAAAAAAAAAATGCACGTTAATTCAGCTTCCAAACCACTACGATGTACCACAAAGCCCTCAACTACTTTCCACACAGCCTTCACCTCAAGAGACTCTAACAATTTTCTTCTTGCTTCTAGGTGATGATTAATACACAGGCTCCAAATACACAAAGGGGTAATAAAACACCCTATGCCATGAACATATATTGGATTGAATTCATTATTTCTTGAAGGTGTTGAAAGTCCTGCTGGCAGCTCTTCCTGGGGAACAGCCCTTCTCTTTCTGAAATGTTATGTTCTGATTATGAAGGGACACCTTTTAAAAAACTAAAAAACTAAAAGGAAACACTGTTAGACAGTTTCAATAGATGTTTAAAACCCGAGAAATAAAATACTTATTGAAAGATGGTGCTCATTTTCTCTGGACAGGGCCTGTGTTTTCACGGAGAAATGTCTCTTCAAAGTGGAAAAGGAAACAGTGAAAGGAGAAGCAATAACTGCTGGTAGCTGTACTCAAGAGAGGCTTGACCTCATGCACCTGGGAACTAAACCATCAGGAACTAAACCTCTCATCTCTTTTCTTTTACTGCAAGGAAGCAGATGAGCTGCCCTAGGGTAAAAGGGTGAGAAGGATGAGAATCTTTTGAGCCACCTCTCTAGGGCATTCTTACACTAAATTATCAGAGGCATCTCCCACTCTTGCCAAACCTTCTTTAACTAATCAGCTTTACGAACCATTCTGGGAGCTTAGTGTCCCAAGCCCATCTTCACCTGCTAATAAAGAACCATCTATGGTCACAGTCAGTGAGTGCCAGTCCATGCAGGTCATGGACAGCATTAGCCATAAGAGGGTGATCTCCTCAGCACCCCACGAGCTGAGCCAGCTTTAGCAGTATCTGCAATGTTGGCAACACTAAGAACTATTACAAGTGAGAGATTGATCACTCAGTCAAAAGCATATCTCACAAATCCAGAGCTGTAGAAGACCTCCCTTTCCCTGTGTCTGCTTCTCCTAGCATCATTGTCAGAGTTGATGAGCTCCAGGCTGGCAGCGTCTTGGAGTCCAGCTGGCAAAACACAGCTCTGATGTTCCAAGGTCAGTACAAATAAAAGCACAGCCTGAGTGGGTTTCACTTAACCCTAGATATCTGCCTGTGCAGTCATCTAGGGAGACTCATGCTACTCTCCTTCTCTAAACTCTGGAAAACAATCGGCATGTTTAGGGAGCAATTTCTCTAACCACAGACAGCTATGCTAGGGTAAAGTGAATCACACACAGGAATTCCCATTTTGCTGCAAAGGCTATGAAGAGAGGGCAGACAGCTTAGATACCAACAGGTATCTAACAAGCTGTATGTAGGAAAATAGCATCATCATCTCTGTTCTTAAGAGCTTATGTTCAAAAGGGAAACAATTTACTGGCAAAAACACTGCCCACAAGATATTTTCCAGGGATTCCTGTTTAAAGTGTCCATTCAATCAAACATTATCAAGTAATCCTGCTGAGCTAAGGCTAAAGGGCCAGGTAAAGAAACAAAGTTAGACACTCTGAGGAAAAAGACAGCCTCTTTCACCCCCTTAGGTGATTGGATAATATAAAAAATCCACTGCTTAGTCCAACAGGAAGAGAGTTGTGGAGGTTAATCAGTCATCCTGCTCTAGCTGGGACACTGAAGTGCTGGGCAAAGTGCATTTCAGCCTGGTGGATAGACTGTGAAGGAGTCATGGGAACAGTTGAGCCCTGATATTGCCAGCAAGGCACAAGCCTTTTACATGAGGCAGGAGTCAAATACTTAGTCCTTATAAATCCCTGCCTTGGAAAACACCAAACTGACCCCTTTCATAAAGCCACAAGCCCCTTGCTGGGAACAAAGGCAGCTTTTTGATCTCTCCTGAGCAGCTTAATGAGCCTGAGGTTTTTGCAGAGACAAAATGTTTTCCATTTTCACTCCAAACAGCTCAGAGTATACCTGCCATCCAACACCTCCATCTCAGCCTGAGTCACTACCTGTGTTTTCTCTTTGATACCTATTTTCCTCCAAGCTCATCGCCTGCATGTTTAGCAAGTAATACAAATCACCTCGAGGACACAGCAGTTTTTCTTCCTCTGTGTAAAGTATCCCCATATTGAATAGAAAACTTTGTTCATCTGTGAAGCAAAGGAAGGTGATCACCAAGATCAGCCTTTGAGTGAAAAGAAGATGTTCTCATTATTTCAGACCTATGTTCCTGTAATCAGCAGCTCACACTTCAGGTGAGGGCAAGCAGCATCAGATAGCAGAAATACTCAGGTTCAGACTGTGTGCTTATAGATTCAGGCAAAAATATTCTTGTTAGTGTATAACTAGTCAGCTCTGTATGCACACTAATGGCAACTGAAAAGGTTTGTGCTGCTTTGAGCTTCAGGAGCCTTCACCACAGGAAACAGTATTTTATTATAATGTAGACTTCTGTATTATTTGCAAAAGTCCTCGGTGCAGGACAGATATTTTCATCACTCACTGCCATAGCTAAGAAAAAGAGATGGTAGAAAGAATTTGAGAATAAATATTTTAATAAATGAACCAAGGAGTTATTAATTCCCTGCTTCTCATGCAGAATATAAAGTATATATAATTTCCAGGAGGGTGTGATTGATGGTGCAGCTCAGGGAGAAACTTTCTTCATTAGACTGAAGCAGACACTCAAAGCATGTGGGACCACAATGGGCCATTCAGGCAGGGCAACACACTGGGCCCTGCAAAAAAAGTATGGGGAAAGAGAAGGGATGAGGGAAGGCTCAGACAATATTTTCCTTCACTCATACTGCCCAGAGAAGCTGTGGATTCTCCATCCCTGGAAGGGTTCAGGGCCAGGTTGGACAAAGCTCTGAGCAACCTGGTCTAGTGGGAGATGTTCCCCTATCCATGGCAGGAGGGTGGAAACGAGATGATCTTTAAGGTCCTTTCTAACCCAGGCCATTCTGTAATTCTATGATTCTGTGTGGATTTCAAGCCAGACACCTTCAGCAAGCAGAGTGCTCAGCATTCAGGCCTCCCTTATTCTGTACAAAGTAAGCTCTAAGAGCTCTTCTGCTCTCTAGGCTATTTTTCCCCTTCTTCACATGGGAAAATATGTCTGAAGCCTACCACTGCTTACAAACCTTTCTCTATTCCACCCATTGTATGCAATGGATTTTAATGTGTCTACAAAAAAAAAAAAAGGTAAGCTAGTAAGTAAGAATTATAGAAGTCTGGGAGGAGGTGTGGGAAAGGCATACTTTTGCCTGTGTTTAGTTATCTAGAAGGCAGCTGGTCCCACTAGAAAGGGCCAACTTGCTCCTTTTTATTATAGTCCATTCTTTGGTTTATTGAGAGAGGAGATTGTTGGTTGTTTTTCTTTGTTTTGCTTAGGGCATTTTGGAGGATTTTCTTTCATGTTACTTTGTAGCATGGTTCCGGGGCTGAAAATATCATGTAACCTGTGTTACAAGACTTGAAGTTAAACTAATACAAAGTGACAATCAAGAAAGCCTCTTTTCAAGTGTTTTGGATTAAAATGGAATGTTATCAACAAAACATGAAATGGGAAGAGCTTATTTCAGGGCAGCTTTTCTGCAGATTCTTTGCATCTGAAAGCATAAGTCAGATACAGATTTGACATGAATTAATATATCCCAAAATACATAATGAAAACAAACACTTGGGATTCTGCAGATTCATGCAAAGGATGATTGCTGCTTACAAAAGTCCTGCCACTGACATGGATTTGTTTTCACTGTCTGTTCAAAAGTTGATGTGTGTTGGTCAACCCAGCTGTTTCAGGGCAAGGAGTGGGAATCAGATGCGTGGCCTAGAATCGTGCTTGGAGATGAGGCAAGGAGTAATGTGAGGAAAAGCCTGCTGCATGCACACACTGCATCATCTCAACAAGATCTGTGCTTGGGGCTTTGGAGAAAGATAAAAAAGGGAAACCGCAAATGGAAAAATGGATCTCTGGAGTTTTTCTAAAAGGCTGTGTTAGGCCTTTCACTGTGTAATTTTGTTTTATGTTACAGAAAAAATAATGAGTCATCTTTAAAAGCTGCTAATTGATTGGGCTGGGATCATGTGACCCATCAGCACCCTTTCAATCTATTTCATAGTGAGCAAACAGAGAAAGGATGTAGTTGCAATAGAGGTAACAGGACAATCCAGAGAGACACCGTTTTTAAAGAGTCACCTTAGAATGCCCTTTTCTTTAGCGTTCCATTTTTGTACTACATGTTCAGAAGACTTCAGTATTCCTTTAAAGAGCTGCTCAGTACAGAAGGAAAGGCTAGTCTAGACAGTTAAATTGAATAAAAACAACAGAAGCACAGAGTAGATAAAGTACAGTTCAGCCTAACCTGCCATAGGATTTAATTGCCCTTTGCCAATTTTTTTTCATTTAGACTGAAATTTCCCTTTCTGTGTGTCTGCTTTAGGCCAAGATTTTTTTGTTTGTTTTATCTGGCTATCTATAGATAGATAGATACACATACACTATTTATTTGAAAAAATATCACCAGTTTCTGAGAGTGGGGTAAGGCAAACACTAATTTCTCTGTGTGCCTCTCCAAGACCCCTTTTGTGTCACTAGACTATAGGTGTTCAGATTTGACAGCAAGGCTTCATCTTGCTCAAGGACTTGCCCAGTGCTGTTAAGAAAACAAAAAATCATGTCTACATGGGGCTAGGTTATGAGGGTTTGATAAACTACCATGTGTGCAGGCTTAATAGAGGCTTGCCAGTGCTTTATGTGCTCTGCTGTGCCCCAGTCCAGGGCTCAGAGAGACTTTTCCTATAATTTTAGCCATAGCCAGAAACTGGAATGAAATTAGGGGAAGGCATTCTCTTGCATCCTTCCTACCTTTGATGCCCAGGTACTGGAGGGGAAAATGCCAGCAACAGTCTGGGTCCAGCCTGAAGGAAAAGAGCCTGGAATACTACTTGGAAGAAAAAAATTGGGGAAGATAAAGAGAGACATCAATTCATCTGAAAATAGGTTACAGAAGGAAAGTTAGGAGTAGATACAAACAAAAAGGCTTCCAGAAAGTAAAAATAAAAATATTTCCACAGGCCCATTCCCATGTTTTCCAAAATAAAAAACAAACAAACAAACACCTTTTTTTAAATCTAAACAAGATTGAAAATTAATGTGTCCTTTTTTTTCCCATATAATGAATCCTCTTAGATTAGGTGTAGCTTTCACTGTGTTGTAGTCAATTCTTCTAGAACATTTAGTGTTCCCACAGCTCTAGACCAAGAAAGGGGGTAGGGAGGGAATTGAGAAAAAAATATCCATTAACCTGGAGATTTCTCATTTGTAACATCCTGTGGCCTGGCACTTTCCTACCTTCAAAGTGCAGCTGCTGATAGTCACTTGCAGCTGTGAATGCTCAGCTCTCTCACAAATCAGATCTGAGGTTGAAGACAGACTCCTAGAAAACAAGAGCAGCGCAACAAAGCATCACTTCAGTGTCCTGCCTAGAGACATGAAGGAGGTGGAACCCTGCCTCACCCTCTGCATGGAGAGCAGGAGACAGACATTCTGTTTTGGGTGGGGTCACCCTCCTTGCTGGTGGAAGATGCAATATTTAGGGTCTCACAAGGGGTCCTGGTTGTGGTATTTCGTGGCTGGGAGGCAATAAGCACAGTTGTCCCTGTGATTAATTTCTCTGGCATGCCTGTGTGAAAGCTAGATTGGGAGCTGCCTTCCTGCTCCCTGTTTACGTGCCCAGCACTGGAGTGGTTTGAATGCACTGTGACCTAAACGTGCTTCCAGAGGCAAGGCTGACCTGGTAATATATAGAGATAGATCTCTCTGAGATTCTGGGTGACACCTTTCAGGCAGATAAACTCATTATATTACATTGCCTTGCAAAACCACCTCATCCACTAAACCAAAGAAGAAATTCTAAATTATCAAATTAAGTGTGACAGCTCTGCTAACACAAGAATACATTGTTATCTCAGGTGAATAAACTGAAAATCTAAACTATCAGCTGAGGAAAATATTTGGAAAGGCATCTTGTCTCATGATATAACCCAATTGAAAGGGTAGCCTACCCTAGCTGTAAAGTCTAGAGGAGAAAAAGACAGAAACATACAGCCAGATACAATGAAATAATTTCCTCTCTAAGGATGAACAAATTTAAATGTACAAAGTTGTTTCATTGCTGGGTCAAAAAGTGTTTTACTTGCTTTATGGGAAAGGTATTGATCCAAACACTGTTATAGCCTAACTTCTTTTTGGAACATATTAGAAGTTCAGTGCAGAGTCTTAGGCTAAGAGGTAACTGGTGCAGAGTTAGACTCTGAATACTTACTTTTGTTTTGGCCTTTTGCATTTATTATTGCTCTCTATTTTGCTCTAAACAGAAGGGAAGAGCATGTTTTCCTTCAATAGCCCTTCTACGATGCTGAGAGTATTGGATTAGGTCCTCAGATTGTTGGGATTTGAAAAAAAAACACGGTTTGCTCAGAGTAAAAATGCATGAATACAAATTCACCCTTTGATTTCAAAGTATCTTGAAAAATTGAAGAATAATTAGGATCCCTTCACTGATCAGCCTGAGAATCAGCAATGCTGAGAAGCAGTAGTCAATATTCCAGGCCTCTCTACCTAACCTGGAGAAGGGCCAGGAGGCACCTAGAAACAAGCTTGAGAGCATTTGGTTGTAAATACAGAAATATGGAACTTCAGCAATGAAACCCCAAACCAAGCAGGTAACTCAGCAGAATTTTGAATTTCTTATAGCCACCATACTTGGTCAACACACTCCAAAACATCCACCCGGGTTCAGAGACTGTCTCCCAACTTTGGGTTGTGGCTTGAGTAAAACAGGGATGAGTTTCAGTTGAGCAGCCCTATTTATAGTTTCCGGCAGACACCAGGCCAAACTCTGTGGTTTTGCATGGTTTCCGTCTGAAAGACAGCAAAAATTGGCCATTTCAGCTGATTCTTTGCTTTGGGTTTTGGTGTGGATGAGAGAAGAGAGGGAGGAAGTTTCATTCAAAAGTTGAAGCGATGAGAAAAGTAAGAGTCTACGAACCTCAAGCCAAAACTACAGAAGGTTGACATAGAGCCCTGGGAACAGAAACCACGGTGATTTTCCTGTCTCCCATGGTAAGCAGAGACTGTGTGGTGAGTGATAGCGCTGTAGGAAAATGTCTGAGTGGAGCTCCACAGACAGGAGGTGAATTGAATGGACAAGAAGCCAAATGATTGCTGCTGGATGGATCCTGTCCTCCTACATAAAGAACTTCTGGTCTAAAATCAGCTGCTCACACATTAGCAGCAAAAACCTTTACAGCATGCACCTCTCAGTTGTGAAACCTCAAGGCACGCCAGGAGGAAGCCATGTGGTCTTCTCAATGGTTGGAATAAAAATATGGGAAGCCTGGAGTACCGAGCCACTGACTCAGAGCGTGACTGTAAGGAAGTCACTCCACCTTCTTATGCTTCAGTCATACTAGTCCAAAATAGCTTTAAAAAGTAGGAACCACTTAAAACACCCTCTCTAACTAACCCACTTGTTGAGTAACTGTACGTGCGATGTCTCTGGGAGCTTTCTTGGCATGTGAAGCACCTTCCCAAAAAGATAATCACCCAAGATAGTTCAGGGCCATGATACTGTAAAGGGATCTCCCTTTAAGAGAAACAAGAAAATGCCAACAGAAACTATCAGTGAAGTCAAAACTAACCTACAAATGTAGATGCCATCTTCCAAAAAGACATCTGGAATCACTGTAATTTTATTGTTACTCATTTTCACAGGATTATTTTCTACCTCATCATCATTTTCAAAGGGATTAAACAAAATAGACCAGAATGAGAAACTACTGAAATGTACTTGCTAAAATGGAAGAAGACATCAAGATATACCTTTTTCCTCTCTCACAACTGGATGGAAAACAAGTGAAGCTGAATTATATTATCATGCACTTATCTTACTCTCAGTAGTGAGAGGTACATAGCAATTTGGCAAGCATTAAAAAGATCTCAGTAAAACTTAAGTGAAAAAAATTCAGTAAAGTGACATTATTCACACAGTAGAATGGCATGAACAGAAAGCACATTAAAAGTGTCAAGCCTGTTCTCTTCTTCCAATCCCAGCAGTATTCCCCCAAAAGTATTCCCCCCCAAAGCCTTTACTCCATCTCCCTGATAATGCACAAAGAAACTGGGGCAGACACAAAAGCTGTATCTATAACAGAAGATTAAATGCAGTGTGACAGCACCATGACCTTCTGCACTGGCTTTAGCTAAGAGCAACTCAGACACTAACCGTGCTCTAAGTGAGCTAAGAAACAGCCAAGCTATGGATATCTGCCCTAGCATGACCTTTCTGATCCATTCAGGTATTACAAACAAAGGCACTTGATCACACCAAGATGCCAAACCTGCCCAGCACAGCAGTTGCCAAAGACTGTGAAGAGATGCAGACACATGCACACTCCTTCTTTTTCCTTTGCCCACAAGGAGCTTTGGCTTCATGCAGTGCTGAACAGAAGACTCTTTAGCTCATTAATACAAAATGTTGATCAGTCTCAAGGAAACTGGTTTTAGCCCTAATTAATTGATATAATTGTACTGTGTGGTTATCAACCAGAAAGATTATTCAGGGAAAAGAACAAAAGTAAATCTTAATTTATTTCTGTAAGGTTGACACATGATGACCTTCTGAATAAGGTTGACAAAATACAGTAGACCACGTGCACTACTCATGGTAGTTGAACACAGTTGCTCTGTCACATGCAACCCATCCTATGTATAATTAGAGTTCAAGAGTTCAGCTGATGAAGGTGGAAATATCCAAAAAATCCCTGATTCAGGTGAATAAAAACCTCTGGATGTCATCTAGTATTATCCCTGATTGTCTCATTCCCTGAAGAAAGCAGGACTAGCACTGAAATTCAGCCTTTCCAGATGAGTTTTGAGTATCTCCAAGAATGGAAATTGCACAACTTCTCTGGACAATCTTTTCCACCTCTTAAAAACATTGTGAACTCCTTTTTCTTTATGTTGAGCTGGAATTTCCCTTTCTGCAACTGATGTCTGCTGCACTTTCCTTCTCTCTGTGTGTCTCTGAAAAGGGTCCAGCACTTCCTGGTTTTACAGTCCCTACTAGGTTGGTGTTAGGACCCTGCAAAACCATCTCTTCAGAGGCTGCACATGCCAAATTCCGTCAGGATCTCCTTTGCACATGCCATGCCTCATTTGCCAGCCACCCTAGTAGCTCCCTATTAGCTCTCCTTTTTCAACAATCCTTCAGTCTCCCTGTGAGCAGTGGCTCAGCCACAGTCAACACTGAACCACAGGAAGATTGCAACTGGAAGGGACCTTCAGGTATAGGTGCTGATGTGGGTTCTGCCCTCCCCTCCACAGCAGCAGCAGCATTCACTGATACAGCAGCAGCTGCTGCTGGTTTTGATGGTATCAAACTAACGGAGTTTGAGAAACCTTACTCCAGGGTGGAAAATTCTGAAACGCCCAAATCCCACAGCTTCCTGCAGCTGCTCAAAAAGTCCCTGCCTTCATATGCATGCCTGAAGATGTAGGATTTCATATTTAAAGGTTTTAGTGGCACATGTATTACTTTGTATGGGGCAATTTATTGCTCACTGATGCTCAGAGCACTGGCCCACAAGTCCTGTAACCTGGCTTTTGCCCAGCACAGTGTTAGTGGAAGAGAGTTGGTATGCTGGTTATGCTTTGAGAAGTGGCCAAAAGGCAGCTGAGCACAATAAGGAACATAACCCGGACCTTTGCCCTTCCCAAATTGTAGGGCTGGCTGGGCAGTGGTCTGGTCCCCAGAGAATTTATATTTAATTTACCTCAGATCACAGACAAAGCAGAAGAAAATTCCTGGCCATACACAAACTTGGGGAAGCAACTAAGCCAAACCACTCTCCTGACGCTAACAGAACAACTAAACCAGAACTAGATGAGCAGGTTTAGGTGACTGAGTCTCAACCTTTGCAGTGACTGAAAGACTTGGAAGGCAGCAGTATCCCAGCCTTCCAGGAGAGTCTCGGGGGGCAGCCCACTGTCCCAGAGCCATGCTGAGGACTTGCACACCATCTCAAGCAGACTCACTGTCTTGTTTCCCCAACATTTTCATCTTGCCTTTACCTCTTCACCAGTCTGCAAGAAAACACAAATCTCTTTTCCCCTTTCCCTTAAACACCTGTCCCTCTGGATTCACCTTCTTCCCCCATTCTTAGGAACAGCTGACCAGGCTAATGTTTACATGGTGTGAGACAAGTAAGACATATCCCACCATCCTGCTTGTCTGGCATTGTGGTCCCAGAAATTCTGAAACAGTTTTGAATAGCCCTTTTTTCTTCCAGAGCCTGGACTCCCATGGTTTCTTATGCTGGCATTAATGCAGCTTTTATTTGCCTGAGAAGCACAAAGTGCATGGGCATAGCAGAGAATAATGGCCTACATATTTATTTAGTAGATTAAAGATCTTATATTAGTTAAAAAGACACAAATATCAAAGGGAAAAAGTACTGCACAGCATAGGTCTCATGAATAGTCAGATTCCAATTACTGTAATTATATCTTTCAAAGGTAAGGTATGAAAATTATCACTTAAACAAGGGAACAAGGAAAGCAGAGAGAACTGTACCTTATTCCTCATCTTATCTTTGTCTCCCTGCCATTGTACTGAATTGCCATGATTACTTTTTGTTAGAGTCTTTTCATTTTTCTCACTGTTCTCTTGAGGATATAAGGCTAGGTGAACAAAGCAGGGTTATCAACCAAAATTCAATTTCACAAACTCGTAAAGGGAAATATTTATGAAAATGCAGACTTCAGAAAGATCAGGTTCATGTCTAACTTTCCTTTATGAGTTTGAGCAGTGAATGAACAAAAGCAAATGCTTCAGTGTTGAAGTTCTTTTACGTTGGAGGTTGGGCAAAATTAAGGGCATAAAAACACCTTCCCACAGAAGGAAGTCAGCAAAGCCTTCTTCAGGTTTTTTCTTTTTCCTGCCTTCCTGAAACCTCCTCATCTTCATTCTTTTGAGCAACTAGGGGTGGGTCTAGATCTCACTGAGCTATTGCTACAACTGCCGCTCGCAGCCGCTGCGTTCCTGCACTGGCTGCTGCTGAGCTCCCCACTAGCTCCTGCTTCCTTCCCAACTGGATGGCGTCTCTTGGACCATGAGTTACGCTTCGTGCCACCCTGTCCCATTAAACTGGGTGTCTATCAGTGAAAGCAATACTTTCGTCTTTGAAAGGTGAAGGTATCATCTCAACATGGATGGCACCAAAATAACTCTGCAAATTTTTCCTGCAAACTCAGCTCCTCAACACAATACAAGGCCTTTAGCCTTCTCAATGGTCCAGAAAACTCTGGCAGGCTTAACCCCATGAAGTGAAGAGCATTGAATCCATTTCATGTCCATTGGGCATGAGGCAGCCTCAGAGCACAGGAGCTGAGCACGATTTGGTGGCACACTCCCTGTGGCAGAGCCATCCAAGACACTGTTTTTCTAAAGGGTATCACAGGTAGACTTTTTGTCATTTTCTCTTTTGTTGTCGGGGCAAAGGGTTCGGAAAAAGAGGAAGCTAAGGGAAGAAGAGATGTAAGGAGAAATAATGATGAAGAGCAAAGAGAGGAAAGGGTGTGCGAGTTAAGGTCTCAGACATGAATGGGAAGGTAATAGGAGGAGGCTACCCAGCAGAGCATTTCTGACAACATCCATTCTGCACAGAGGACATCTGGGTTGGAGACCAGTGTCTCACAGTGCCCCACTTGGATATGCAAATGGACAAGGGAAAGAAGCTAGCCCCACAGGCCCAGTTATATACTCCATAGGAAATTTGGCACAGATCAAGAGGTGACCTCTCAGCAATAGATGGTGGGGCAGCTGTGACAAGGTCTGTGACACCATGTGCTTGGGACAAACTTGGCCCCAGTCCCTACTTGGCCTGGATATGCCTGAGTAAGGAGGGCCTGGACATCCAGTGTGCCTTGCCCCTCTGCTCTGCAGAAAATTTTTCCATCCAATGTCACCTGCAGTAGGACTGAACTTAGAATAAACACAGAAATTAAGCTGTTCTGTTGTAAGAAGCCTCCAGTGCTGTATTATTCATATTTCTTTGCCTCTAGTGAAAGCCCTGAAAAGGCTTGGTGAGGTGACACAACTATTTAGATCCAGCTTCCTAATGAAGATAATTCACAGAACTACAAGGAACAAGACAGAAGGAGAGTTATTAACATTGCTTTAAACTTTGATGGAACAATTTGATGAATTTCAGCTCTTTTTGAAGTAGAAATTAGTAGTCATGAACGCTGCTTTTCAAGGTAACCCTGTTTAAATTAAACCAGACAGTACTGAACTTGCACTGGAACCTGTTAAATTAATGGCAGAAGTGTTTAGCAAAGCCTTTCCCCCACACCACCCCCCCCCTTCTAAACTGTGATAACTGAGGAATTAGTGTTTTTTAAACAAAAATGCAATTTTAAAACTCTGAGTGTTGAAATTCATGCAGAACACTTAGCTTCTCCACTAATGTCAGACAACTCCTACGCACACCGGTTCAAGGTAATATGGGTCAGAAATAATAATAATTAAAAAAAACGATAAAAGCTCAGTTATAAACCACAGGCATAATGTTTGTAAAAACAACCTGTAAACAAACCATGTAGTATCATGGAAGCTATGGCTGGAATTCCAAGCAGACAAGAACCAGATGAGAAATGAAGCGTACATTTTGAACAGCCATTTGAACACCTTCAGTACAGATGTGATAGATCCTTGTATGAAGTCTTGAAATAAGGGATGTCTCTTTTCTGAGAAGTTGTTTTGGCACAGAAAGGAATGATGACCTCAATGTGGAAGTCTTTCAGCAAAAATGTTGTGCCTTTTTTTGATGGAGCTCAGACTTAAGGATAATAGAGCTACCTTCCAGCCTTGAAGTCTTTGAATCTCTACAAAGGGATGTATGTACATAGAGTATATCTAAAGCTCTCCATCTAGTGGCAGTTCACAGAGTCATAGGGCATAGATTCCTTTGGGTTGGAAGGGACCCTTCCAAGGCCTCTTAGTCCACCTACCCAGCAACAATCAGGGATATCTTCCACTATATCAGATTGATCAGAGCCCCATCCAATCTGCCCTTTGTCTCTGGGTTTGGGGCATATAGCACCTCTCTGGACAACCTGTGCCAATGCCTCAGCACCCTCACTGCAATCTAAATCAACCCTCTTTTAGTTTAAAGAAGTGTTGTGAGGAGCCCTGAGGTGCTGCCCATTTGGTGGAGGCTCAGTCAGGTTGTTGCTGTGCTCTGAGTACGCACTGCACGTGCACAAAGAGGTACAGGCCAGCCTCAGCCCACTGCCCAACACTGTCCTCACTGACTGCCTCGCTCCTCGCTGTAACACAGGCACCCACTGTCATTTCCTGTCCCCAGTAATAATTACAAGGGGAAAAAAACTGTGAAGATTCATCAGCTTCTTTAGGGCTTTCTCACCCTATGAGTATCTTTCCTTTGAGATGAGCTATCCTTGTCATTATGTTATTATGTTATCATTTTGAATCCTTTTTATTGTGGATGTTCAAATCTTGAAATTGGTGCAAGTGAGATAATGGAACACAGACTACAGTAAGGTTGAGAGGACCACCAAAGATCCTAGCCAGCTTTTTGGACCTGTGTCTCTAAAAAACACCATGATAAGGAGCAGAGAGCATGTGAGAGAAAAGGAAAAAGGGATGAAAGGTACAGGGGGAAAAAAATCCTTCTCATTCAAACTCTTCTACGTACTTATCTATAAATCAAACAGAACTTCTCTGCAGTTCCATCATGGTCACTGAGCTGGTAAGTGTTAGGTCTAGGGACATACAGAGTGTTAATCTTGATCCTTCATCTGTGCTTCCAGAGTGGATTTTTATGTAGCTGAAGGTTAGCTCTGAATCAGTGACCAAATTAAGAAGTGTGTTCTGCTTCCTTTCTGGTGAAATGAGGTCTTCCCCATGGGTGCCTGACAAGTGTGGGCACAAGTGTTCCCTTCATTCTTCCTGTCCACTAGAGCTCTCACTGGATTTGGTGGGAGACAGCCCCAAACAAGGGGTGAAGGTCACTGAAAAACCATCTGCAGTTTTTCAGGCTTTTAGCCAAGTTTTGTGTAGTTGATTGTTGGCCGGCTTGCAGATTTTCCAGCTGTTTGATTGAATTTATTATTTTTTCCCCTGCTCTCTAGCTTATGGGTTGGTATTCTGGCCAGATGGTCCCAAGCCGAGACTGACTATCTTGCCTCTCTTTGCTCCCTCATTGTGCTATTGATCCAGAAGTCAAGCTTCCGTCTACCTGCCTTACTTTTCTAAACTCTGTTGCCTTATGCTTTTTTACATGCCACATCACGATCCTGATGCATGACTGGCTGAGAAACAGCAGGGGCAAAGAAAACTCTTTCATGTGTGTGAAATGTAGAAGAGGCCCATCTCTGACTACATTCGGGACAGAGTGAGTAGCAGTTAACAAGTCAATTTTGGTATTTGTATTTCTCTATATCAACCCTAACGGTGGAATGGATTCTTTGGTGCCCCTCTTTCGGCAGAGGAGTGCCATCCTACACTGCAGGGACCTTGATCAACACACCCAAAAAAAGCTAGCTCTCTGCATGACAGGCAGATTTCTCAGCACAACTGTTTTTTTTATTATGTCCTTTATTGTAACATGAAAAAATTTATTCCACATATTGAATATTTTTGAATTTTTGTTTTGGAACTATACAGTATCTGGTTTTTTCCTTTGCTTAAAAACTATAGTTTTATTAAAGTATACAAGATATGCACACCCATACAATTTAAGAATGACAAAGAAGCATTAAAACTTCAAGTGCTATTTTTAGATGAAAGAAACATAAATGTTCAAGACAATGTCATAAAATCATAGAATCATTAAGGTTGGGAAAGACCTCCAAGATCATGGAGTCCAACCTTTGACCAAACACCATTATGTCAATTAAACCATTGCACTATGTCCAGTTGTTTCTTGAACGGTTTCAGGGGTGGTGACTCCACCACCTCCCTGGATAGTCTGTTCCACTGTCCGACTATTCTTTCAGTGAAGAAATTCTTGCTGATGTCAGATCTGGAACTTTCCTGGTGCTTCAGGCCATTTTCTCATCCTGTCAGCAATGGCAATCCAATGCTGTTTGGTGTTTTCCTTGCAATAAGGAAAGGTTTCTTGCACCAGTAAGCAAGAAACCAGCTTATAAACAGAACAAGAAATAAATCCATGCAGATGATTTCAGCATTAAACAGCTTGCCCCTTCTGCCCTTCCTCCAGGAAAACAACTGCTCCTGATGTCGTAACATTTGGATATCCAGAAAAAGCATCATAAATCACCCTTAACAGAACTCTGCAGAAGTACAAAACCAGGGCATTTGGTAGATGGAGGTAATTCTTTTTATTGCCATCAATCTCTCCTATCTTATATGCTTGACATTTAGATGATTATGTAGCTTGACATTTCTGCTCTGATGACAGACTTCAGAGAGCTTTCACTTCTTTGGGGCAGTGCTCCACGCTTCCCTACACGCAGATCCTTCCCTCTGAGCGACAAACTCATGGACAAACAGCAAACAACTGCTGGGACTCTTACAAAAAGCGCATCCTGGCTGTCTTTTGACCTGCTCCTGCTCCCTGTAATCTCAACAGAAAAAATCCCCGTAATTCTATATGAGCGGGAACTAACTAGCTGACCTCCTCCAAGGACATCTCTCTGTTCTTTGTTGACTCTGATGAGGGTGTCCTCTGGTCATCTTCAGCCCAAAGGCCTATGGCAGCATCCTTCAGTTTTGGTCTTTCTGTATGCAAGGGGTCACAACACAGCTTCTTTCACAATACACAAATTAAAAATTGAAAAGTTGGACAAAGAAAAAAGGAACATTAGGGAAAGAGAAGGACATACATGGTCTTTCATTCCCATGAGTGTCTGTTGCTCTGTTTTCCCTCATTTTGTTATTTTGCTTTCTTAGTCAGTCAAGAAAATTTCAATTAATATACTGTTCATTTCCTAGCTTGCTAATCCTCAAAATGTAGATTTTCATTTCAACCTATGAAATAGCTAGTTTTTTTCTTTAAAACACATGAAAGGGGAAATGACAAGAGCATTTGTGTTGTTAATGTATCTATTACAAGCCTCCAAGGAAGGGAAAAAAAGCCTGAAAACCTAAAGGGGAAAGGAAGAGGTATAACGATGTCTAATTGACAAAACACTGGATAAAAAGAAGGTTCGGGTGAAATTTTTAACAGACTGAGGACTTACCTCATTAAAAGCTTCAAACATAGGGAAAACAAGGAAAATCCTTAGGATCTTGTAAATTGGAAATTCAACTTGTGAAACTTATGTGGTTGCACCTTCCTCTAAATGTAAACCATGTGAAAGCTCCCAATCAGTTTTCTACACAGTAAATTAACTATGTGTATTAGCAAGAAAATCTCACTTTGTGACTCTGACTCAACCTGTCAAAAGATAAAAAAAATTTATGGAAAGCAAGCAATTGAAAATTATAATTGTAAATGAAAACAGCTCATACCTCTAAAAGAATAAGATAAACATTTACCAAGTGGCCTCTTGAAGCAGACAAACAGAACGTTACTGAGTCAGAGTATACTATAGCCAAAAATGGCTTGATGTTTTACTGGCATCAAATAATAGGTCCAAGTGCCCATTCCTGAAATCCTTGTATGGTGATTCAAATATTGGCTGCATATACAGAAGATGCGTGTACACCTGGGGAATGGTAATGTCCCATCAGGGATGGTACTGTAAAAATTAATATGAGAGAAAGAACTGAATACAATAAGACATTCTGGACATTTTTCATACTGGGAATCTCACCTCTGCGAAACACAGCATGGGCAATTAAAAATATTTATTGAACTACCTCCCTCTGGATATCAAAATATGAAGGGTTCATTATGCAATGCTGTAATTGCAGCAAGAGAGGACAATTTAAAGTAGCTTGAAAAATTAATTTTGACACAAATGCAAGATCGTTCCCTGACTGGATAATAGTTATGCACACAGGAGAAAAAAAAAATAAGAAAGCCATTTCTAACTCCAATTGAATCTTCATTTGGCACTCAAAAGAAAATAGGACAAAGGGCATTTGAATGCAGAGACACAGAATGCAGTGGGCAGCTCAGCAGAGCTCTTGTTTCAGACAAAAAAAAAATTAAGTGAGAAAGAGTAGAGAATTTGCCTTGAGTTTTTCCCCATATGAATTTCAGCACACTACAGAAAAGACTGCTGGGAATAAAAATATAAGGGTCAGTTACCGTCCCTCACAGGACATTTCTCAAGTCATTGAGAGACTGAACCTGCCCTTACCTTGTAGCGTTCCACCATGACAGCTATGAAGCTGCAATTCCACATCTTCCCAGGCACTTCCCTTTCCTGGGAACCAAATTCCACTTGAACTTTGTGCTGAAACCAAGAAGGATTTTGTCTTTTGAATGCAAGCTTCTTCAGGAGATGACAGTCACTTGTTCATTCAAACAATGAGAAGACTACCATGCTCTGTCATAGTTGAAATCTGGCTTCTTTAGCCTGTGGGAAAAAATAACAGCAACCAACCTCTGGAAGTTACAAATACTTTTTCTTGACAAAATTTCAACAGCTGAGTAGCACTGGGGGCAGGCAGGGAGATAGCAGTGGGTGTTTCACCTTCCATATAATAAGTGCACATTTTTTTCTGAATCAGTAAATGTGCATCTGATTAAATAAAAATTAAAAAGTGCAAATCTTTGAAAGAACAACTTGTCATGAAGATGGCTTCAGGTGTTTAAATACAGAAGTCCAGTGATACTCTAGACTCCCTGCAACACCTGGCACATCTGCATGTGGCTAGCAGACAACTAATTTCACATTAGTCCTCTTTGTAGGTACCTGTGGATAACTTCAGTAAATTCTCTGCAACAGGATAAAGGAGCTGATGAAACTAGCTGTTGCTAAAATCAGTCTACATCTAGAGGATTATAAAATGAAAATAAGTTTTATAATTCAGTAGTGCAGCATTTCAGCTTTTCTTTTCTTTTCTTTTCTTTTCTTTTCTTTTCTTTTCTTTTCTTTTCTTTTCTTTTCTTTTCTTTTCTTTT